>JAOWBP010002392.1:32419270-32518672 GCA_028571105.1 Tragopan temminckii | reverse complement strand
TTGCCACCCTCTTTTTTTTTTTTTTTTTTTTTTTTTTTTTTTCTGTTGAGGAATTTCTCAGCTTCCTAGGTGAGAAACAAGCATATTTTCTCATTGCATTTTCTCTTGTCGTCAGATGCAAAAACAGAGTAGGCAGAATCGAGTAGATAGTAAAATCATGTCCGAAGTACTGAAGGACGGTCTCTGTCTCAAGGCTTTCGTGCATTCCTTTCCTATGCCCTTATTTAGGAAAGATGCAAATGAGCTGTAGATTGGAAGTCATTGTATGCTGAAAATAATATTTTGCTCCCGATAAATTAATACCCTAACCTCCTCAGGGTGGTTTTGAAGGTTGTTCAAAGCACTGTTGGCATTGTTGAATTGCTTTTCTGTGACATTAATCTCCAATCCTAAAAGATTCTGAGTTTAAAAAAGAAAAAAGTGAGCAGTACTTTAAATGCTCAAGGGGAAATCTGTTTAGCTGGACCTTGCTCATGGTAAAGTCTTCAATCATAGAATGGCGTGGGTTGGAGGGGACCTTACAGACTGCCTAGTCTCAACCCTCTGCTATGGGTTTGTTGTACCCCACTAGCTCAGGCTGCCCAAGGTACCATCCAGCCTGGTCCTGAATACCTCCAGGGATGGGGCAGCCATAACCCCTCTGGGCAGCTGTGCCAGGACATCACCACCTTCTGAGTAAAAAATATCTTCATAACACCTAACCTAAACCTCCCCTCTTTTAGTTTAAAGTCATTCGCCCTTGTCCTATCTCTATCAGACCATGTGAAATATTGATCCCAGTCTTTGTGAGCTCCCTTCGAGCACTGGAAGGCCACAGTGATATCTCCTCAGAGCCTTCTCTTCTCCAAGCTGAACAAGCCCACCTCCCTCTACCTGTGAGTACCTGTGAACGCTTTATTTCTCAGACACACCCTCATCAAGAGCTATTATTTTCCACCAAAACACAGCTGCTCCAGTGTAGGGAATCAGCTGTGGGTGCTGACATGGACACAGCTTGCTCCATCTCTGCAGGCTGAGCAACATGGGGTGACTGCTGCTCTGCACATCTGGCAGGGCCAGGACTGGGGCTGCCACACCTTCGGGCTCGGTCAGGTTTAGGCAGAAGCCACACTCCGTGCCTGGATCGCAGCAGCCAGGATTTAGAGAGACCCTGTTTCTAAGGTGAAATGGAGAGAATCTGCCATGAATAATCATTCTTCTGAGATTTCAGATGCATGTAAAGCCACAAAGGGGGGGCACAGCACTGCAGGTTTTATAGCTTATACAACACCTTAGGTCTTTTATCAGCAGAAATGAATCAGACCGTCACAGAAGTGAGGGATTTTAGATCTGTGTTCTTATTTTTTATTTGTATCCATGTACAAACCATCCTGTCATATTAGTGTGGTTTGTTTTGTGACAATTCCTGTGGCGGATGAGATTCCCCCAGGACACAGTTCCTCCTAATTTTGTTTGCAAATGCATAGTTTTGCTCTGGCATTGCTTTTTGTTTCAAACTTCATTAATACTGTGAGGTGTTTACCTATACCAGACTGTGCTACTTGACTGTAAAAGGAAAAATTATTGCAGAGAAGATTAAAACACATCCTAGGTACAGCCCGAGGTACCTGGGGCTAGTTTCTATTCAAAAGAGTTGACAGCATATAGGAAGAACAGCTTTGAGAAAATGCAGGTCCTAATTCTCCTGTGCAGCACTGTCCTGTTGGCCTTGCTGGAGATATTCCTGCATTATAGCAGAGAAATCTGGGTCTTTCTGAAGCAAAGTTGGGCTTCAAAAGTGTTTAGGTGTGGATGCTATCTGTGCATAATAAGCCTCAGCTCCTGAACTTTTGTTACCTGCAGTGAAGATGCACAATGCCAGACAACTGGTGACTAAGTTTTTTAAAACTTTTAATAAATTTTGCATTGTCAGTTGGCATTTTAATAGGCTTCAGACTGAAAGCTTGGAATGTAAAAGTGTATGTTGAGGGGCTGATGGGTATAAATTGCAGAACGACAGGCCTGTGAGGCTGGAGGATGCAGGAGAGACATTTCTATCGTCTATATTGAGGAACTGGACTGTGAAATTAAGCATATGTTTTTGCAGCCCTGTGTTTTTGCCTTTCATTTCTTGGAGTTCCATTGCTGTGGACATATTCAATTTATGAAAACACTCAAATAGATACAAAATCCTCAGTGACAAAGACAAAAAGCCAACAAGCAAACAAAAATGCTATAGGAAGGAGGTTAGAAAGCACAAAAGTCTGATATTGCTTTAGAAAAGCCCTCAAGAAATACAGATGTTATCCAAATGACATACAGAGTACTGCATCTTTTTCATCTTCAGGAAGGATAAATGTATGAAATATCCTCTTCTTAAATACAAGGCAGAAAATGTTCCTCAACACATGTCAAATCTCATAGCTCAGTGTAATCCTACATGTACGGTGTTAGATTGAGTTGTGCCCCATTTTCTCAAGTTGTTCTGAGATGCTGGCTTAAAGATTCTCTCCTTGGCTCTTTTTCTCCTTTCTTGGCCTCAGACTTTTGTCACTGCATGATGTAGGATCTGACAAAATTTTCCGTGTGGGAAAAAACATTGGTCTACGAGCAGTGGATGAGCTGGAAATGCAGCAGTGTGTTACTGTTCCAGCCCCTCTGCAAGGATGCTTATGGGGCTGCAGCACTGCATGCCCCTTATCCTTCCCATATGCAGCCTTCCTGTCCCTCCACCTGCAGGCTGTCCCTAGGGTCCCTTCCAGGGTGATCCACAGTGTTGAGTGAGGAATAATAGGCTTAATTTGCTGCAGGAAAGAGTCTGGCTAGGATACTGCATATTGACGAGGACATCAAGGCACTGCAGAGTCTTGCAGGGCTCTGGTGTCAGCAATTGCCTTCAGTTATTCAAGACAAATGAGTCAGGCACCTTTCTGCAGTGCCATGGTAGCAGCTGAACTTGGTCTGGGGCAAGAGGATGGACTAGGTGACCTTTATACTCCTTTTAAGCTTTCTTTTTCTCTATTTCCTTGATGATGAGAGGAGGGATTCTACCTTCATGAAGTTCCTGCTAGAAGCTGTTGTGCATCCCAATATCAAACAAAGTTACTAAATCTTCTGTAACATGGTACATGCCTGTAGCTTTCCCCTGCGCAGGTGAGTTTCAAGTCTTTTCATTGTAATCTCACTATATTAATGAGGAAACAATCTATTGTGTTTTTCTAATTGTTCTATAAGCAAACAAAACAAAAATAATCCTGCTCTACATTGCTCATGACCCATAGTTTTGATAACAGATAATCAAGACAGTTCTAAATTCCAAAGTTCTAAGTGAAGGAAGGCAAGGGGATAGCATGGGCAGAAAATAAGTGGATAGATAGATAGATAGATAGATAGTGGATAGATAAATAAAATGCATTACAGTTTGAAGAAGTCAGTCACGTATATTAAAGTAATGTAATTATGGTGTTTTCTGGCTGTTGGTGTCCACAGAAAGCTAAACGTTGTCAGGATGGGCCTGGCCAAATTTCTGCCTAACCCTGCCAAGGTTATACTGTACCTTCTCAGATACTTCAGATGAGCAAAATTTGCTATCCCCTCTAGGAAAATGTGCCTTGTACAGGCTCTGAACTTTGGTTTAGTATTAACGTTGTATCAAAGTAAATGAGGTGTATAATAAACAGTGATGCATGGAGGCTTTTCTGGTCATTACTCTCAGCTAGGAGAACAGTCTGCCTTACGCTACCTGACCGAAACCCTGATGGCTTAGATAAACTTCCTGGCTGAAGGATGTGGGAAAAAAAAAATATCAAATTTCTGATTACAAAGAGTAATAGTCAGCACTTACACATTACAAGAGTAATTTCAATGACTCTTCTTTTACAAAATGAGCAGCCAAAAAGACAGTTGATGTATAATTAAATCCAAACGTAAACCTCAGATTTCATGTTTCTTGTGAAATGGAACCTTGTGGCACTTACAACAGAGGCACATGGGGGAATAAAGAAATGTTGACGTTTTTTTGATAATATCCCAATGCACAAGGTGTTCTGCCACATCTTGGAGATGAACCAAGTAGATTATAAAGAAAAGGTTCATTTACTCTGGATGGATGGCACTTTCTAAAATAAAATGTCATCAGATAGATTTTCTCTGACACAGAAGCTGCCTTGTAGACAAGGTCTTCAGGATGGATGAATCTGGAGCTCTAAGCCCGAGCAATTTGGCAGGTCTCCCAAGATGACCAAAATTGCACACGTTGTGGCTATTTTCTCTGTGTTTTGTGTGTACTGCAGCTGTGCTGCATGATCATATATGCAACATGAGTGTGCTCCAGGGGCCTGGTGATCTTGGGTTCAGTTTGGGGCAATTTGCTGAAGATGTGGTCTTGTAGAGATAATGCTAAACTTCCAAACTCTGTTGAAGTTTGGGTAGTGTTCTTCCAGCTGACCGTGACTGGTGGGACTGCAGGTCAGTGGAGGGCTCAGTCAATAAAAGGCCAGAGCACTGGAAAAGGGTTAGTTGGGTGGCATTTACTGCAACTTTTTTTCTCTTAGTCATTAATAGAACTAATAACAACTCCTTTTTTTTAGGGGGGTGGGGGCTGGGGGGGGGGAAGAGGCTATTCCAGTGGTACTTCCTTGATAATCCCATCCTCAGCTATGTACTGAATGAAAACCCCAAGAAAGTGCAGGAGATATGTGCACTTGTGAATCTGTAAGACACTTAAAGATGAAATGATGAAGGAAGATAAGGTGGAAATAGAGTGCGAGTAGAGCACAACTGATGAAGAATGAACTTGACCAAAATCATAGACTCATTTGTGCTGGAAGAAATCTGTAAAGGTCATCCAGTCCCACCCCCTTGCAATAAACAGGGTCACTTACAGCTCCATCAGGTGCTCAGAACCCCTCCAGCCTGACCTTTAGTGTCTCCAGGGATGGGGCATCCACCACCTCTCTGGGCAACCTTTGCCACTGCTTCACCACCCTTATTGTAAAACAACTTCTTCCTCTTTTCCAGCCTAAATCTCCCCTCTTTTAGACTGAAACCATTTCCCCTTGTCCTGTCAGAGCAGACCCTGCTAAAAAGTCTGTCTCCTTCTTTCTTATTGCCTCCCTTTATATCCTGAAAGGAAAATGTCTGTGTAGGAGCAAAACTTCTAAGCTTGTTTAAGATTTATGTGAGTTCTGATTGTTGTTGTTTTAAAAAAGGCATTGTTCACTGCTGGGATTTAAACTGACTATCTGATTGACAATAGGGAATGACATCTGGTGAGTGAGTTTAGTCAGTGGCTTTATTCGCAGAGAAATTAAGCTCTCAAAAACGACTCAAAATTCATATGTATAGATGAGGATACACGTGCTCAGTGCACCGACCACCTCACGGTTCATTCCCCAGCTTGCCACTGTCTGCTGGAGTGCCATCACATGCATCCTGCTCTCTTGAATCATTGCTCACAAAATGGAGACACTTCTGATATGGATAATAAACCCATATGGAAGATCTGGGGATTTGCTGTCAGACAAAAATAGGCCGATGCCAATAGCGGGGAGTGAAAGCTGTACTTTTCATCTGATTCTTGATTCCACGGAGACAGCTGACAGAATGGTGATAGAAAGATGACAGTTTTTGTTATTGCGAGGGGCTACTGCTCTGCAGCAAGCCAGAAAAATGAAAAATGCAAAGTGAGCAAGAGATTGTCTGCAGGACGTTTCCTACTGTTTTCACTTTATGGCATGTTTACTTGTCAAGAGCCCCACAGGTGGTATAATGAAACCCTGTCAAATTACTCTTCTGTAGTAGCTGGGGACATGTAAGCAAGACTGCCCTAATTGCAGAAATCACTTCCATGGCAGAAGCCTGGCTAATACCTGTGAAAGTGCTCCCACAGCTCTAGGAACAGCAAGCACCCATCAGGCCGCCCTGGTACAAATCTTTAACGAGAGCTTACAGATTTGTTATGCTTGTTAACCTGAAGCTGGTCATCTGAACTGCTAAGGACACTTGCAACCAGATCGTGACCCAAATTCTTAACATCTTTCTTGGAGCTAACAGAAGAGGACATTATGGCTCCAAAGAGCAAATGGGTTGTTTATTCATGCATTATGAAGATAAATGGGGCCGGGGGGTGAACCTATGAAATCACCAACCAGAGGATGCTGTTTCGTATGAACTGAGCGCATGGGATTGCTCTGGCCAGACCTGGTGCCTGACTCCCAGCAGAAGAGTTGAAGTGTCTTCTTCCACTATTCCAGCTCTGAAGAGAGATGCAAATTTGAAATTTTATTTTTTTTAACTGTGTCTGCACAGGTAGAGAAATCAACAATTTATTTTCCTAATGGATCACCGAATCACTATTTGTACAAATAAATATTTACAGAAATTATCTAACGGATAATTACAAAACACATGCTAAACGTGAAATAAAATGTATAAATATTTGCAAAACGAGTTCTTGCGGGTTGCCAGTGTAGCAGATGCAAAAATTTCTGTTAAAATGTTTTTTCATTTTTCTCTCTATATATATAATGAGCATATTGAAATGCTTAACTTAGGTTACTTTTTCTTTCTTTTCTTTGCCTGCGTGTCTTAAGATTTAAATCAGAATCAATCTTTGTATTTGAATGCAATCCCAAAGAAGCATAATACTAAGTAGGCTTGAATCTGCATTATAGAAAACATGTTTAAAGTCACCTATTTTGAAAAATTACCTAACTTTAATGAAAAGAATGAATAACCTAGTTTATTCATTGTCTGAAGCATACTATAGTGACAGAGGGATTCATAATAAAGTACTCAGGCAGCTATACAGCGTTTAAACTCTCGGTCCAATTTAAATATGAAGCTACATTAGTTTGCTTTGTTGATCTTTGAACTGCACTACAGAAAACTAGGCAGGTGGGAAGGAGCCATTGCATGATCTGTGATGGCCAGAAAAACTTGTGGCATCTGCAGTGAGTCCATAGTCACTTGACAATGGATGCAAAGAGAAACAAATCCACTTGTCATCAAGTAGTTTATGGGAATTAGGGAAAAAAGCCCATTTGCAGATTAGTCATGTGGGGAAAAAATAACCCGAAATAAGATTAAGGAGTCAATTGCCAAAACCCAATTCATCCAGCTGTGCCCAAGAGATGCATTTGCCACCAGAGGACTGAGTTTGGGTTGTAGAGAGTTCAGCCTGGCCTAGCAATTGACAGAAGGCATCTAACTTCATAAGAGCAATCTGCAGAGCTATGGTGAAGTAAAGTCTCTCTGCTTCTTCTGTCTTTTTGTATTGGAAGGCGCAAAGCGGGCAGCCATGAATGAAACCCTGGTATTTATTATTCTCCAGAGGTTATGGGACTTCTTTGATCTTTACGTACCTCTGGGTACCTCACTCTGAGCTGGTCTGGCTCCCAGGAACCATCTCACATATTCATCCCGGGTGCTGTAGAGCCCACAATGAATGATGGGGACACAGAAGCAGGATGGAGAGCTCAGCTCTCTCCGAAACTAAATTCCTTTCCAAAATACGGATGGAAACTGGATATTGTATGGGGTTTGCTTTCCTGTTCTCTGCAGACTGTGTGATGCATAGTGTACATGTCTATGAGCAGTGGGTGGCTGGGCGACTCACTAATATTATGACTTTGAAACTATCATCTTGTTTTCCACTGCTGATGTTCTCTTGCTCTGAGGATGTCCCGTGGTGGCTGAATCAGAGCTGATCAGATACTGTGGAAGCTTTGTTAGGTTTAACCCATATTCTTCTGCGCTACTGAGATCTCACTAGATTTCTTTTCAAGGTTTAGTTCATCATTCTGAAGAAAATGCACTGATGTCCTTTCATAAGAGTTTCTGGGTAATGATCTGTATAGATTTAATACTCTTAACAGTTAGATGAAGAGTACAAAAAAGGAAAAAAAGATATGTCTTGCCTAAACCTAGGAAGATTTCCTACAGTGCTTTACAGGCAGTGGTCCATTTCTGATACTAAAACCCTGCAAAACAAAACAAAACAAAACAAAAAAACAGTATTTCTCCTGGGTGGCCATGAATAGCAGTAAAGGGGAACAACCTTCACTCTCAGTCTTGTTACGTGGCTCAGAGACCGCATGTCAGCTGTATTCTTGTCCCCACACAGTCCTAAGCATTTCTTCCCTTTCTGGAGCAGGACCTACGTTCCTGTGGACACCAGAGAGCCCTACCTTTCAGAAGCAATAGGATTGAAATAGAATTTGTGCCAATGACCCAATGGAGTACTGTTTTTGCCCTGCTCAGGGGACTCTCCTACTTAGTTCTGACTGAACCTCATAAACTCTGGAAGATGACTGGGAACTGGCATGGCTGTGGGTTTTGTACCTTCTGTAAATGCAGTGAAGGAATGAAGTATGTTAAATCCATGGGGCTGTAATTCTGAGCACCTGTTGCTGATCTCCTTGTGATTTCACAGCTCTGTAAAGCCTTCAGTTGGCCTCTAAATAGCCTCACTTTGGTTTAGGCTGATCCTTTACTGTGAATCATTCTAAAAAAGATGGAAAACAAAAGCTAGAGGAAAGAAAGAGGCAAAGAACAATGTGATTCTCCTTGAGAAGAACTTCAAAATCTTAAATTAATGGAGGAATTCCAGCAAGGATCGACACCTCATCTGATCACACAACTTGCACTGATGCCATTTATATGCTTCAGTATGAGAACGCTTTATGTTAGGAGAGTAATTTTGCCAGTGCAGTCACTAAAGTCCCTTACATAAAATGATAAATACTTTTATATCCCTCATGCCTGCTGTAGAAGTCTTCATTTCACCACACAAACTGAAATTGGGGAAAGCCATGGCTTTACCTGATAACTGAAGCTTTTGAGTTTGTGTCCCTCTCTGCTTTTTATTTCCACATCCTCCTAGAGGGGCTGTTCTATCTATAAAAGGAAATTGCTCAATGTGTTTGAAATAATCTCCAAATTAGAAGCTGAGTGGGAAATGTTCCTGCAAATGTTCCTTGTAATTCATGAAATCTGGACATCAAAAATTATGAAATTATTTGAGGTTTTTGTCTCTGCTGCTAGAACAACACAAGATAAATCAGAGAAAACAACATAATGTCTTCCAAGTGTTTGGATCCAAAGCTTTTGCGATTCTATTTGCATCTGTATACCAGAGACCATATCTACTTCCCTTTCATTCAAATGCAGATTTTTCTCTCAGTACACTGAGAAACTAACACATCTGATATTTAGCGGGTAAACATTTACAGAACAAAGAAACATAGTTCCCAAAATAATTTAAAAATTGGCCTGGCTGCAAATTACGTTGAGTGATGATCATCTGCCATCCTAACAGGATGCAATTAATGTACACCAAAGACAGTGGCGCTGTGAGCAGCAGAGCTGGGGAGGGAGCTGATCCCTTGCAAGCAGCATCCATTTGGAAGCAGCATCCGTTTGAGAGCATTGCCCCTTTTGGAAGCAGACCCCACTGGGGAGCGGCATCCATTTGGGATGGTGGTGGCTGGATTTGTTGCTCAGGAAGCAGCTGCTTGATAAGCTGGACACAACATAGATAACAGACAAAACATTTGTCATGTGCAGTGGTGATATCAGTTCTGTTTAGAGTTATTCAGGAGACAGTGTGCCCCTTCATCTTAATAACTACCCACCCAGACAGCTATGATGTGAGGATGTGAGAGTCTGCTCCCATTAACTCCAAACAACAATGGCCAGTTTTTGCCAATCACAAAGCAAGGTAACCTTACTTCTGAGTAATTTAGGCTTTTGTTTCTGAAACATAGTTCAGTTATTTTCAGACTTTCATAACTTTTCCTTGCTGAATGTTACTGGAATGAAACGATAGGGTTTGGCTATTCAGTGTTCTCTGCTGGTGGAGACTTTGACAAAAATAAGCTTTCAATAATTTGTATCAGGGTACTGAAATCCCCCAGATTAAGGAAGCCCAATTAGAAATTAAGAAGCCTCTTTTTAAGGGAGGGTTTTATGAGGTGGCAGGATATTTATGAGTATAGTGGATGTTAAGCTGTTCTGCTAAGCCATGGCAAAGGCAGATGGTGTTTGGATCAGGATGGAAGCTGGGAGCCCTGGGGCTGTGTGGACGGTTCTGTTTTGGCTGTAAATCTCTCAGTGCTTGTCTTCATGCTATCACTCCTATAATTCACAAGTACTGCTAGGCTGTCAGTACATTTCTTCTTGTTAATAATAAGTCTAAAAGGGGTTTTATTTTTCATTTCTCAGAGTGGAAGATTGCAGATGATGCTAAAAAAACAGGTCATGACATTTTCCTCATAGGACACCAGACATTGTAATTTTGTGTTACAGAGACACATAAGGGGAGACAAAGAATTAATTACAAGGAAATTAATTGTGAAAACACGTATCTTTTTCAGAAAGTCATCTTTATTTTCCATATGAGACCAAGATTCAGGTAGACATTTAAACCATCTGCCCAAAATTTAAGGTCAGGAATATTCCACTGTCACATATTCTCTTTCTGTAAGCTACACATGTCCTTCTAAGTGCCTTGTTTTGCAAAATGGAGCTAAAACTTATATGGCTGGCTGTGCACAGACAAAAAAGGTCAGGTTGAAGATGTAAGGCCAAAGCCAAGCTACTCAGGCTTAGGTCACCTCTCCCCACTCCCCAGGCAGCTGCTGCCTGCTGGGATCGCAGACCCCGTCTGCATCACGCACTGACACGAGACCCGGTGTGGGGTCATTGCAGACTTCGGCTTTCTGCCTCCGCAGCCTCTCCAATCGCCCACGTACATCGCTGGGACTGGTCTCGAGAGACCTCAAGAGAAAACGTGCCCCTCTGTAACGGTGAATAGCTGGGCACTTTCTAGAAGAGCCATTTTCAACAAGAGAAAAGAGCAGTAGTGTGCCCGGGTTTCTTGCAAACTACCATCCCAAACTGAAGGCAAAATTCTGCTTAGAAATCCTGCTTTTCAAATGGACCCTTCATGGGATTCACTTTCTTTTAAGAGAGCAACGCCCGTTCAGCAGTACAAACACGTTCCTGAAAATTGTTTGGACTGGGCGTATGGCAGCAGCTGCTTGGGACAGAGAAGTCATGGCACCCACCAGTGCACTGCTGTGCGCTCTGAGAACTGCTGCCACCTGTGGGAATTGGTGCAGGGAACTGCGAGGGATGTGAAACTCATAACTCACAGAAGAAAGGAAGAAAAAAAAAAGGAGCAGTAGAGTTCTTTGCTCACAGCAATTTTGTTGATCACTTATTAAGTTACATCCATTGTACGATTTGAAAGGATTCCTCCTTTTATCTGGACAGCCATCGGGATCAAAACAGTAATAAAACTCTGCTGACAAGTGACACAAAGGTGACTTTGTTTCCACAGCCTCTCTTAAATTTTGGCTTGAGCAGAGAACAATTAAACCCCATGAGGTTCTCACTGAGCAATTTTAGGAAAAGGAGGAGTGTTGCAAATGTTCATTTTAGTTTTGGCTAAAACTCTGCTGGAAGACAAAGGTGGTGCTTTAATAGCAGATTATGTGTATATGTTAAGTCTGTGAGAGACAGAAGTTGAGGCGGAGAGGGTGATGTACTGGTGACAACTTCATGCAGATGACTCACAGGCTCAGGCTGTTCAGCCGGTGCTGTTGAACTCCGCTGTTATTTATGCTTCCTTGGGCAAACAACATCAAATTCCTAGTGGGGCATGTGGGTGTGGAAGTGCTGCCTGAGGTCAAGTGAATGCCAAGCAGAGAAGAGGAACAGCCCTGTTCACTCCTTGCCCAACCCTGATGGCAAAAGGCACTGTGATTGCACTAGGAAATGCAGTCTTCATGGGTACTTTTGGATAAGCATAACAGGACTTCAAGAGACTGTGCATGAGAGTGTACTTTTTCTCCCATCTCTGTGGGGAGAGGAGATGGTCTTATCCCAGAGCCTGGAGCTCAGCCCACTGTGGTGACTGCAGTGCCACAAAAACACATAGAATCATAGAATCCTTAGAGTTGGAAGGGTCCCTTAAAAAGACACCTAGTCCAACTGCCCTGCAATGAACAGGGACACCTACTGCACCATCAGGTGCTCAGAGCCCCTCCAGCTTGTCCTTGAGTGTCTCCAGGGATAGGGCATCCATCACCTCTCTGGGCAACCCATTCCAGTGCCTCACCACCCTTATTGTAAAACAACTTCTCCCTGATACCCAGCCTAAATCCTCCCTCTTTTAATTTGAAACCATTTCCCCTTGTTCTATCACCACGGACTCTGCTAAAGAGCTTGTCCCCTTCTTTCTTACAGTCCCTCTTTAGATATTGATAAATGCCCTCTATGTGGCTGGATAGAGACATTGGATAGTTCATCACATTTTTGGACTCAGTACAGAATATTTTATAACCAGACTGGTAGGTGGCCCTACAAGAGCAAATCCTCCCACCTGGCAGTTTGTAATTAATACATAAAAAATAAAGCCAAGTTCTCTCTACGGCAGCTTGTAAGTATTCTAGGCATCACAATGTTATATGCTTTATGACAGCTTTGATCTTAAGGAATAAAAAAATCCATGTTCAAGGATTTAATTTGAAGCATTTAGAGATCATAAACATCCAGAGTGGGGTTTTCTGCTGTCTTGTGCAGTGTCTGCCAGAAGCAGATCTCTGTCCCTGCCTGCCCTCAGTGCATGGGGGTGAATGCCCACCCCGAAACCAGCGCCTGAATTCAGATTAATCAGTGTAAATGTAGAATAAGTACAGACACGCCAGGAGAAGAGAAGGACAACCAAGCTCTGCAGTTTTATACAACGCAATGGGAAAGGTCTGCCAGGCACTAGGAGAAGGGTCCTGACTGTGATGATTGCAGCACCAGCAGATTTCCCAGGTCGGTGGCTTCCTGAACTGCCTTTGAAAACTTCCCTCTGGAAGGCCCAGCGTGACCTTTTGTGACAGTTTTGCAGGGAGGAAGTTCTATCATCCCATTCCTACACTGTTGGTCAACAGCCAAGGATCCAGGCCTGTGCATGCAGAAGGCTGCTGTGAGTCAGTAGGTGCCAACAACAGAAATTTCACTTGGATTTATGCCTTAACATTGAATGATTGTTTTTTCTCCTTTTTAATGCTAACTCCTATGTATTTGGAGCAGAGATTTGGCTGAAGATTTGGAGTGGTCACAGGTGGCCCTGTCTTCTCTACTCTTGACACAGATCTGCGCAAAGGATGTTTTAATGGCTGGGCTTTGGTAGGGCTCTGCACGACTCTCCAAACCAACCTAACTACTAACCTGTGGTAGCTCCACACCAAGACACAAGGAGATGCTCTGTTGTTCTGCATTGGCTTGCTGGAAAAGATTGAGAATTTTCAGACAAAAAGCTTTAGAAAATGAACACATTGGACTGAAGATGTGTGATTCCCTGTGCAGATCAGAGCTAGTTCTTACCCTTGTAAGCTCTGTGAGTTATATGTTTATTTGTTAACCACAAACCACCAGTAAAACAAGGTAAGATTTTGTTGCTCAATTTGTGTGTAGATAATGAGTACATAGATACATTTGTAGTCCTCGGGACGTATATTAAGAGCTGTTAACTATCCTGAAGTTCACAAATTTAACACCATATTAAATTTATTAAATAAGTTTCAAGATTTTATGACCTTCCGACTTGTGGAATTTTTTTAAAGGTCATAAAAAGATAGCAATCTTCTCTAGCATTGCCCCAGAGGGCTGACCTTCCTGTAAAGAGAGCAGTCTTTCAGAGGGAAGTATTTGGGCATGTTTCTCCTGCCCTTCAAATTGATTCTGTTCAGCACATCCTTGCAATCTCAAAGCAAGAACAGATTGTTGCTATTAACCTCATGATGAAACTTGATATTAACACATGTATAAGTAGTATATAAATGATTAACAGATGTTAGAAGTCTGTAGTGCCTACAGAGTCTGGAATACATGCACACTGTGGCATATATTTGGAAATCAATTTGGCTGGCCAGCCTGCTAAAAGGACCAGGCACAGCACTGTGCTGGTATTATCAGTCGCCCATCCTCACTACTGGGAGCTCCTGATCCTGTTACTTATCCTGAAACCATCCTCCCTGTGCATTTGTGAGGCTTTTTATTTAACTCAGCATGCATTTCCTGGCCCTGGGGAATTGTATTTATCAAGGCCTTTACTTCATCATGCAGTACATGCTAGTTTGTTGGTTTGCACCTGCTCACAGTTTGTCAAAGTCCCTTTTAAATGAATTGGAAGGTGTGAAAGGCAGAAGCTGTTTAGCACCTTCTGGATAATCGGAGGCATGTCAGGCACCTAATAATAATGTATGCACCACATTCGTCAGTGTGATTTGCAATGCAAACTGCAAGTGTAAGGGCAATTTTCCAGAGTGATTCAAAAATTTATGAATTTGTCAGCCTGAACAGCCAGTACAATGGCTGTACACACATTGAGTGTGAGGAGTAACAGCACTGCTGCCCCCATGCTCCTGTGTTTCCCCAAATCCAGGTTGGTGACGTTTATATTTTCCTATCCCATTCTTCCACTGGGAGCTGGATGTGCCACAACATGCTCTGCCACTGACACCAAGAGGACAGGTGGAAATATGGCAGCCCTCTCTACCTGTAATCCAGAAACGCATTGCAGAAGTTACAGAAACTCTAGTTATCAGTGCACTAACCATTTGATTCATATGTGCATTTATTCTACATAGATGCAACATATGTTAAAAAATAGTGGAGATTAACAAGTCCTGTGTTGGAGACCTTACCTGGAATACTGTGTCCAGATGTGGAGTCCCCAGTACAGAAGAGACATGGATCTGTTGGAGTGTGTCCAGAGGAGGGCCACAAAAACAGGGAGGGCCAAGGGATGGAACACCTCTATGAGGATAGGCTGAGAGAGCTGGGGCTCTTCTGCTTGGAGAAGAGAAGGCTCCGGGGAGACCTGGGAGCAGCTTTTCAGTATCTAAAGATCTAGGCTGTAAGAAAGAAGGGGACAAGCTCTTTAGCAGAATCTGTGGTGATAGAACAAGGGGAAATGGTTTCAAACTAAAAGAGGGAAGATCTAGGCTGTGTATGAGGAAGAAGTTGTTTTACAAGAAGGGTGGTAAGGCACTGGAACAGATTGCCCAGAGAGGTAATGGATGCACCATCCCTGGAGACATTCAAGGTCAGGCTGGAGGGGCTCTGAGCACCTGATGGTGCAGTAGGTGTCCCTGTTCATTGCAGGGCAGTTGGACTAGGTGTCCTTTTAAGGGCCCTTCCAACTCTAAGGATTCTATGATTCTAAGTCAGAAAAGAGAACTGAGGAAATTTGGGACCAAAAGTCACTGAGCAATGTTTGGTGATTTCCTTACTGATGTGTATGGTGTTCAATGAAGACTTCACTGCATGGGTTGTATCCTGAAATCTCCAGTGCCCTGAAGGAACAGGGCTCCTCACCTGGGTACCTGTGTCCATTTGCTGGAAAGGGAATTATTACCCTGGAGGCTTCCCTGTTCTGCATGTACTCCAATGTGCAGCACTGCACTATGCTAACTGAAGTGCCACAAAAGTATGCGAGTTCCCTCGCAAGTAACTTGTGCTTTATATACTAACAACTTCTATTTGACAAGAGCTATTGTTATTTGCTATAAATGGGTAAGAAATCAAATCAGAATGGGCTGATTCATTCTGAATACCAAGCAGGGATTTCGTTTTCTAGAGTATTTTCCTTCATGCAGCTCCCTCCATAGTTCACAAAGATCTGCAGGTGCTCATGCTGCAGGAAAGGCTCAGAGGTGGGACACTGGGCTGGGAGAGAAGACACGGAGAAGACAGCTCCGAGCAAGGTGCTCTAAAGCTGCAGTAGGGACATCAACTTTTCCATCTGAACAAAGACACAAATTGCAAAGGCAATTCACAGTTTTTGTGTTAGAATGACTACAGCATTTATTTCAAACATCTCTCCTCCCCACTACAAACGAGTTTTGGATAAAAGCCTGCTGGGGAAAATTCCTATGCTAATGCAGAAGCCTGGTGACCTCCTCTATGTGCCACCCCGCTAGCTCTACCTGTAATAAAGAATATAACCAATGGTATTGCTCTTCTGACTGGATTAGGAAGGATATTCCAACTTGAGATATTCTATGATTCTATGAGTCTATAATGTTATCACAGGAATAATGACTAAGACAACAGGCATTTTTGCTTTGATTACAGCCCCTTTCTAAAGCTGCTATTCACACTGTCAGAAATAGCGTAAGATTTTACTTCCAAAGCCCTGCATACTTCATGTTGTAGTTTTTAGTAAAAGCTTTTGTAGAAGCTACATATATGTTTCTGTTCATTATTTTGATTTGGGATTAGTTGACTCCAGATCTGAAGGTATATTGCTTGGTATCTCAAATTTGCAATTAGAAATGTTGAGTTAAGAAGACACATTTATTTATTACTGAAAGTGTCATAGTTTGGAGTTCAAGTTCAGAATCTGTTTTTAAGATAAGAAGAGTGATGTGTGGATGCAAATTTTGTGATCAGACACATATAGGTGCAAGAAATTTTGTTACAGAATTTACTTTTCAGCTTTAGTTTTTTTGGTACTGATAAATGTTTTATAAGGGTTGAGGGTTTTTTTCCTAAAGTGTAACAGAGCTCAGGCAAACATGGAAAATTTTGCTGATATTTCAAATGAAACTGCAAAGTGACGCCAACAGCTTTCAGAGAAAGCTGGTGGATAAATACCACATGGAAAGCAAGTTGTTAGCACCCCACGGAGCGACAGTGCTATGTTGATCTCTTTTGTATTAAGGACTGAATACCCAAATTAGGGTGTGAGGTTTTGTTCACCATTCAGATTGCTCTAATGCATAGATGATGCTGACAACATTATTTTTCCTCCTTTCTATCTGCTGAAATGGTGCATATGTGATATTTAAAGTTAATAAGGCTGGAAATTCTGAATACCAGACAAGCACTATGACCGATGCTTCTTTCATAGCCATGAAAACAATACCTTGACCTTACAATTGCTGTGTATTTTCTTGTGCCTTAAAATAATGAGCAAAGAGGTCAACAGTGTTGTTGTTCATGATTTCATGTGCCAGATCATATGCTGTGGTGAAGGTTTAACCAAAGCCTGGAGGTCCATGCAAAGGTGATGGCTGGAAGTACCAGAAGGTTTTGCTTGTGTGACTGGTGGAGAATTTGGAAAATAAGCATGTATTCCTACTATGCATCACTGCAGTGCTTGGTGCAGGCAGAAAAAGCATTTCACTGAATGCTGACAAAGTTAACTTCAGACACTATCATCATCCCCTCATACCCTCCAAAGCTTTATCCGAACCCATGTGCTTATTTGAACCCAAAATAGTTTTTTTTTCTTTCCTACCATTCCCCACAAGATGGGATTGACATGAAGGGGGATGCTTTGCTGCCGGCAGCCACACTGCCCATCTCCATCACTGATCTGAGGCCACTGAGCCATTGCATTAAACAAATGAAAAAAAAGAAAATCCATGTAATAGCAACTTTAAATTGCAAGTCTGAATCAGTAGATTAGATCTTGCCTACACTTCTTAAGCTTGAGGTTACCCTCATTTGAAACTTGGCATAGACTCTACCCTGAGTAGATGACCCTGCTGCTTCATGCCCTACAAAACACACATAACAGACATAGATCTCATCCCCAGAAATTCTAGATAGCGAAAGAGGTGCAAAACACCAAGGGTCTTACTTGGCCAGTGAGGAAATTGATGACAGGGCTGGTTTTCTTTTCTTCTTTGCAACCCCAGCTTACCTTATATCTGAGGATAAACCCTTTGCCCCTTTGCAGCTTTAATTCTGGCTGCCTGCTGGTCCTGAATCACATCAAGAATGGCTATGAACAGCATGGGATGTCAGTTAAAACTTGAGATGTGCCAGGACCAGTGACCACAAATGTATGAAGGCAATAGCATGGAGAGTGCACTCTTGAAACTTAAAGCTTAAATCAGTTGTCCTGTTGGTTTTCTTCAGTGTGGCTGGGATATCAAGATTAGAAAGATTTAGAAATGACTGAGAGGGAAAAGTTGGAGAAAATGAATTGATTTTGTCAGGGAAGGGGGCAAAGAGCTGGGTGAAAGGAGAAAGCTGGAAGGAGTAACACTATGCAAAAAACTATAATAAAATGGAAAAGAAATCAGCTTCCATAGATGCTAGAGATCAGTAAGACATCATGAGCTCAATTTATTGAGAAATGAACTGGTAGTGCAGGGCTAACAGGCCAGGTCAGAGTCATGGGGCACCAAGGACAGTAAGGCAGGGAGCGGGCTGCTGAGCTTTCTTGCAGGAGGCTTAAAGGAGAGGGATTGGACTGACCTCCGCTAGTATAAACCTGTGTGGTCCTGTTGCTGCTTCTCTGATCACGTGTGTGGAGGCTCGGTGACATTTTAATAGTTTTTTTGTTCTGCAGTGCATATTGCTCCCCCATTAAGCTATTTGTAATATCTGTATTATTGTTTTCCATTGCCCCATTCTAAATGTGAGTGGTGTTGTCTCTCACGTCTCTGTACTGCTGAAAACCCATGCTAGGCAATTCTGGATTTGTTAATATGTAAGAGCTGAAATGAAATTGTTACTAGGAGTCCCATATAAAACCGGGGAATTCAATGAATATAATAAATGCTGCACTCAATAAATCCAGTAAGCTCCACTGCGCAGTTTCTGCTCATAAATGCCATACTGAATAGGTATTTGGAGCGCTGCTGAATTATACATCACTGCTTCAGCGTCCTGCACAGAGCTGTGCTCTGATGCAGCTCCTCGTGGGTATGGCTTTGTGTTTCTGTGCAAACTGGACCTAAATCCTGCACCACTCTCCTGTGACACCTTGGAAATTTATCTTTTTCTGTATTCTTTATGAGAATGAATAACACAGCTTGACTTGTAATTACTTCAGTGTCCTGTTTTACTTTGCTGGGTTTCAATGTTAAGTTAGTTGCTGTTTCCACTTCCCAGATTTTCATGCAGCCTATGGCTGCAGGGTAGAGGCAGTCGGAGCAAAGGAAGCTTTGCAGACTGTGGGGAGGTGGGCTGTGTAGCACAAGTCCATGAACCACCACATCTCACACCTACAGAGGACACGGAGCCTACCCAAAAAGATTTTAGATCACAAACTGTGCTGCTCTCCCCTGTTCCTTCAATGTATAGAAATGCCACATTCTGCAGGTCTTGGAAGAGTCTCCTTTGTACTTCTTCCCTCTCTTCTCACAGGTCAACACAGCTGAAAAAAATATGTGTGCCTGTAAAAGGGAGATAATTAGCTGGTTGCAGCGTCTGAAGAACAATTTGTAATACTGGAACCGCTCCTAGGTAATCCGTTCCCTGATTTGGAGGGGGAGAGCTTGTGGTCTACAATAGGGTTGGTTGCTACTGGAAACTGTTTTTTTTGTTTGTTTGTTTTATTTTTTAAAATATAGTATGTAGAATTAAGTATGCATGAAAAAAATGCAGGTGTTATTTGAAACGCATGGTTGTTTCTGAAGGTTGCTGTAACTAATCTAGGAAGGGTAGATCCCATTTAGAGTTTAAGAGAGTGGAGCTGTACATTCAAGGTGCTTATAGGGGAAAGTAAAACAGATCAGCCAGCAGAAGCTGTAGCAAGGGTTGAACAATAGCAGTGTTATTAAGAGGATCATTAATAAGAGAGTTAGCGTTATATGAGTCTACGAGCTCTACTGCTAGGAATGAGGTTAGTTTGAAACCATGTGTATGTTGACATGGCTCCAGATGGGCTTGGGTGGCTTCAAAATCTGCTACTGGAGAAAGTTCTTGCTGACATAACTAAGTATGCATGAGAGCAGTAATGTGTATACCTCAATCTGGGCTGTATGAATTAATTGATATCTGAATACTGGGTTTAGGTGAAACTACAACTGCCAAGCATTTTCCCCTCCTACATTTATCCAGCAGTTAAAGTAGTGCTAAGTTCTAGTCCCAGAGATGTGCCCCCTTTCTTGGCGGGAGGAAGGAGGAAGGCTCTGTGTTTGTACCGGAGTTCTTAGTGAGCCTGGAGGGGGAAAATATCACATTCCTCAGTGCCTCTTGCAGTTGTGGTAGTCCTCTCCTTCCTGTTCACCTCAGTGCTGATGTGAAACTATTGGGCTTTCTCCAGGTTCGTTTTAACGGTGAGACTGATAATGGGTTTATTTTAGTGGAGAGACTTCTGCCACCATGTGATCCCAACAGCTGTTCTGATGTACTGTAACAGAGCTGTAACTGCTATGGAGTGCTGCAGGCATCCTCTGAAATGATGAAGACTTAGCTAACTGAAAGCCCATAGATTTAAAAAGGAGCAAAGCTTTTCGATCAGTGTTAAGTTGTGTTGCTTATATCATGTGAGTAGATACTTATCATTAAGACATCAAAAGGAAAAGGATGACATCTCATTGCCTCCTGCTAGGGTGGTTCTTATATACATGTTGGCTAAAGGCAAAGTGGAATACAATGCCTATAGAAAGCTTACAAGCTCTTGGAAAACAGCAGCAGGCACTTGCCATAAATAATACGGGGATAAGCAGTGTGCTTGGACAGCAGTGCAGGCACATAGTGAAACCTGAGCAAAACACTTGGTACTTCATGATGCACAGACCTGCGTAGATTTATGTAAGCTTGCACTAGGTGCTTTCATGCTGCACTGTTATTGTGGTGGAGTCTTCTGCAGCACAGATGAGTGCATTGGTTTCCAAGGGTTCTAATATGTTTTATCTTATGCAGATTTTGAAGGAAGAAGTCCAGGTAACATTTACGTACTCACGAATGAACCATGTCTTTTAATATAGAACTGTCAGTATTATTCTGTGGGGAGAAGAGAGGGTTTTTTATTCCCCACTGTCAGAGACAGAATGAATCTCACCATCCAAACAAAGCTTGAGAGAGCTGACTGAATACCAAACAGATTTTTTTCTAAAATGAGCCACGCTATTTATTCCTGGGCTGTGTTTTCCCTAAATATCAGACCCCTGTAGTTATCAAAGGTGCTTCCAGCTAAGGAATCGTGCCTTTGACATAAACAAAGGACAGGCACCTAGAGATCATTCTTCCAAAACAGTTTTATAGCTAGTTAATCAATACGTCGCCACAGACATATCACCTTTCATTTTCTGTTTATACACCACCCTAGATCCTTGTATATTGTGTTGATGCTAGCACAAGGATACACAACCTTAGAGATCAATATGCAACCCTTCCTCAGGTATATTGATTGCCAGCTGCTGTGAGAAGGATGATGAAGAATTCCTGTGGATTTCCTTTCTGCCCATTAAACCCTCATCCCATAACTGAGCTGTGACAGATGCTTATGTCCACAGTAGCACTACCCAAGGACACAGTAGGTGGTGTGGAACCAGAAGCAGGGGCTTCACGTGCCCCCAGGAGCTCACCTCTGCTGCTTGCTGAAAGGTTTAGGAACAACTTTGAGGCTGGCAGCTTCTTGGTGTGAGAGTTTGGGCTCTGAAGGGTAATGCTGCTGGGCAATTCCTAAACAGGTGTTCTCAGGAAATGTCCCTGGGCAGGTGGGTTCAGCTGGCTTGGGGACATCACCCTGTTCTTCTTAACACCATAAATACTTAAATAATGTAATTGCTTTTTCCTCACTGTGCAGGAGGGAGGATGAATCAGCACAAACAGCCAGACTGGTTAGCTGAGGATGGCAAGCTCTGTGCCGTGTCCCGGCCGCTTGGCAGTTGTCCCCATCACTGTACTCTGACTCTGCAGGCAAGCATCCAATTAATCACAGTCTGATCACACTGGGACAAGGATCTCACTGCTTAAATAACAGTGAGGCAATGCTATGCTGGTGGTGTAAATTATGCAGTCCAATCTTGGGAAGGCTGCAGGAAAGACAGTCTATCAAAATGCCATTATGTGGTGTGCACAACTTGCCGCTGGTGTCTGGGCAGGCAGGTAGCAGTGGACTCTGTTTAATGACAAATTTAATGATGGACTCCTGAAGAATTACTGTCGATTACTGTTCTCATATACATTCAGCCTTTCTCCCTGTGGGCGCACAGTGCATGCATTTCAAATCGCCCTCCCTGGCCCTGTGAACAACTCTGAGTGCCAGCTGGGAGTGGTCAGATGTGGCTCTGAGGAAAAAATCTGTATTTCAAGGACACAGATCCTCCTGCAGGAGGTAGGGGTGCATATAGGCAGCAAGGTGGGCTAAGGACACCTGGGATGTGTAGAGTTGTCACTCTGGGCCCTGGTGCCCTGACTGGGAATACCACCAGGAGACTCCACTGTTCTGAGATGGTCACCTCGGTTCTCTACCCTGTATGGCTGCTGTGCCAAACCCCCAACTCTTTGTTCCAAGTACTCTGCTTATCAGACAGTCCATCAGCTTGTCTTTGCAGAAGCACAGCTCTTGGTGGCAGTCTTGGCCTAGGCTCTCATCCAAAGTATGAATGTGAGCGAGACTGCCGGCTTGGAGGGACACCAGGCCATTTATGTGGTTCCGGATATGTAATAAAGAAGCTCCTATATGCGACTATGTGAGATAATGGTATCCACAGAATCATGTCCATGAGAGAAAGATGAACTTGTGCCATTATGCTTTAAATGACAATATGGCTAAAAACTAAAGCTCTGTTGAACTCTTCAGAATAGCAAACATTTTTCCATCTCATTGGAGAATCCTCCTCCCAAATCTGAATGAGAGTCCTGTCTGTTTTGTGCTTTATATGGGGACAGTGTTTGGTGAGAAATGAATAGCAATAGAACCTTAACCTTAACTTTTTCTCACCCCCTTGCAAAAAAAAAAAGGATTATAAAAATGTGTATTTTGTCAAGATGGTAAGATTCGAAAAGGAGCAGGATCTGCAGTGCAGACCACTTGAAATAACATTATCTTGTATCATGGATGCCTCCTTGAAACTTTATTATCTCTGTTCCCAGTGCAGTGTGTTGCTCTTTCATGGCCGCTTCATATTCCCCAATCTGACCAATTCAGCAACTAAAAATAAATTGTCTGTTTTATCATGGAATAAAAGCAGCTGAAGTATCCTGGGAGCTGTTTCTGCTCAGAAAAGCATAAAGTTAGAAACTACCTTTTTACAGACATTCATATTTTTGTTACAATGCATTTTGGACTATGTATTCATTAATCTTTTTCCAGCAGTGGCCATAATTAAACTTTACAATCAAAGTAGTCTCAGGAAAAAGATCATGACTATGTTTCTTCAAAAAGTAAGAGTAGACAATAAAAGGTGAACACAAGGAAATAGTATTTAAATTTAATCCCTGTGGTCTGTGCACTAACCTTTACCTTATCTCTGTACTATGCAGTATTAGCTATTCCTTTTTTATTTTGGTTCCCTGGTTCTATTAGCTGATAACTGTATCACAAGGCTGAAGATATGTGAGTTGAATGTTTGTGACTGATTGTGAGATGGTTTCATGCATGGCTTATTGAAGACAAAGATGTTCTTACACATCTGGCCCATACTGGTGGCCACTGCAATGATAACAGCCTTTTGGAAGCAGAGGAGGCAAAACATTTAGTCTATGCGGGGGTGGTCAGGAAGACAAGTGAAATTATACTGGATCCTAATTGGTATTGCACATCACGGCAGTACCAAAACACGTATATGAACCTGTCTCTCCTGTATTTTAAGGCTGACTGCAAGTTCTAAAAGTATCTGTAAGTAGTGGAATGGGGACGGGGTGGGAACATTTGGGATGGGGGGCTGTAATCGCTTTCTCACAGAAGTCTAACTCTGAATGTGGAAGGGCAGAGCTGGACATGAAGAGGATTCATGGTGGGTTTGACCCAGTGTCGGCAGTTTTATTGACTTAAAGCAGACTTTGAATGAGGTCTGGGAGCCTACATGTCACTGAATCAGGCCAATCAGAATGATTTGTAAACGGAGATGAATGAATTTAAGCAAAGTTGTGCTTCTTCCTTCTGTTCTCTAATGCTGGTACATTGAGATTATTAAAACACACATACAGATATAGATTTAAAAATAGTATCTTCATGAGTGCTGTCAGATTTTACATTTTTCTGTGTGTGAGGAAGAGGCTTTTGCTCTAATGTTCATTTGTAGATTTTTTTGCTCACTTTTTATTTTCTTAATGATTTACGAATGGCTTTGTAATCATTTCATTCCTTCTTAAAAAGCTTTTCTTTTTTTGAAGAAGCTGCAGTGTGTCAGATTAAAGTGCAAATACCCACTTGAAGACTCTTAGTGTCACAGAACTTGTTAGAGCCTTTGATTTCTGCATTTAATTATGTCTCATTGGATTATAATAATCTTATTCCTCCTTGTTTCTTGAACTCAGTTTTCCATACTTGCCTTGCACTTAATTAAAAGTGCCTCCCTTGCTACTAGGCTGGTAGTGAAATTAAGGCTGACACTCGAGGGAACTTTGCATCTGGAGGAATCTTATTTTTAACCTCTCCAGCTCAGCACCTGTAAGGCTCCTGGCAGGTGAACTTTATTCTAACATTGTGAAATCAACCTCTCCAGTTCAGCACCTGTAAGGCTCCTGGCAGGTGAACTTTATTCTAACATTGTGAAATGTGCCAAGAGAGTGGTCTCATCTGCATTGCAGGAAGATTGGAAAAAGTTCCTTTGAGACCTGTGTCAGATGTTGCAGCCTTCCAAAATGGTTTAAAATTAGCACTGTACATTTGACTTGGTTTCTCTCTTCAGATCTACCACTTGAGGTGCACCTGAGAATTCAGCATACCTGGGTAAGTTGACACCAATGAACAAGAGCCAGAGGCTGACAGGGTGCTTGAGTGGCAGAGCTGGGTATCCTGGTAGTGCCTTCTGAAGAAGCCAGATGTGATAGGGTGCTCTTTGCTGGTAGTGGTCGCCATTATGGTTTGGGTGGTTGAATGCTTGCCAGACTGTAGGATCATATCCTCTACCAGATGGACCCAGGAAGCAAGGGTTTCCAGTGTTATCAGTCAAAGAGAAATCTTGTTTCTTCATTTTTTTCCCATAAATTTAATCTATTTCATATTGTTTGTTATGACAATAACAGCCAGCAGTAGTATACAACAATATGGGCACAATCAAACATCTCAAAAGTGTCTTCTTACAGCCCATTTCGTAAGGTAGAGGTGATTTTTGTTTTTTCTCTTCAGTAGTACATGAACTGCTTAAGAAATGCCCCTCTCAAAATTGCAATGGTTGAAATTTGAAAATTTGCATTTTTTTATTTTTTGTGTAACCAGATTTTCAAAAGTTTAGAAAGCCTGCAGCTGCTCTCATATAAACATAAGGACTATCTTGTGTTTGGCTCCCCATTTTTGATTTTTGAGAGCAAAAAAATACGTACTGGTTTCCATTCTTTTCTTATGTATAGAACAGATCATCACTAAAAAAATGGAAAGTTATTCTGGAAATCTGCTGTCAAACATTTGTGATATATTCAGAAGTGAAAAGAAAACAACTTCAATGTTCTTTCAAAACAACCCACTAGATCAGGCTGCCCAGAGCCATGTCCAACCTGGCCTTGAATGCCTCCAGGGATGGGGCATCCACAACCTCCTTGGGCAACCTGTTCCAGTGTGTGTCATCACCCTTTGTGTGGAAAAACTTCCTCCTAAGATTTAACCTAAACCTCCCCTGTCTCAGTTTAAAACCATTCTCCCTTGTCCTATCACTATCCACCCTCATAAACAGACATACCCCCTCCTGTTTATATTCTCCTTTCAAATACTGGAAGGCCACAGTGAAGTCTCACTGGAGCCTTCTCTTGTCCAAGCTAAACAAGCCCGCTTCCCTCAACCTTTCTTCATAGGTTTGACAATAATGCCTTGCACAAGGTGAAATCCATGGCATTAAGTGCATGTAAAGATGTTAGTTATCTCATTTGTGTGCCTCTTAAATGCGGTGCTTCCATTGCTTTTTGTCCAACTAATGTTCAGCGTATATGAATGCATCAGAAGAAGTATACAGATTTTTAGAGAGATTGTGCATTTATTTCACAAACTCATCCTAAAATGTTCGCAGTGCTTTCTTGAAAAAAATGGTAGCTAATGCAGCGTAGGAAGGAGTGCAAGTCAAGTATTTTCAAGGAATTTTTGCCAGAGCTGTGTGCTAGATAGCATTCTATTATGCTAAGTCAATTATACAATTAGAGTCTGGTTTGTTTATTATCCACCTACAAGAAATGCTCCAAGGGAACAAAGTAAAGAATGTGCTTTTTGGCATTGTATATGTAATTGTGGCTGCTTTGTGAGACACAATACTCACTTTGTGCTATTTGTTTTTAACTTACTATCCAATAACTTTTACCTCAGGTAGCTGACAAAATTCCTTGCTGTTCCAAGTACAAGTAGTTGTTTTTGGTTCTGATTGCCTTATTTTCCACTTATTCCATTCAGCTCTATTCAGCGGAATGGATTTTTCTGCATGGCCTGTGACTCAAGACCCTTGAGTCATGCAGCTTCATGGGATCAGCCGAAGAATTTCAGTGCATTAACACTAAAGTGGTGAATTGATATTTTTGTGAATTAATGCAGCTTTTTCCTTTGCTCCTTGTTTTCTCCTTTCTGTGATAGAGATGCAGAACTGACCATGGTCCTCCTCCACCCCAGCTGTACCCACAGGTATCCAGCAAGCTCCTCCAAGGCATTTCCAACTGAGTCTGACTGCTATGCTGCAGGGATCTGGTTGTTATGCTGGCTGTAATCTTTCTTCTGGCGGCTCAGAGAGAGTTTAAACTCTGCCACTGTAATAGGATTATGCTTTTATATCCTGAATGATTCCAGCTTCAGAGAAACGCTTCTGAAATCAGATTTGGATTCCCATAGGCTTTGCTTGTTTTGGGAAGCTGATGAGTGATGGTGCGATTCATTGAGCTAATTGAGGAATGGCATAAGTAGCACAGGTTTCACGCTGGTCGGAGTGAAGCTTGCTGGAGAAAATAGGTTTTGACTTTCCCAGTAAATCTGTAATCACTTCTGCAAGCTTCTGCCTCCTCCTTGCCAGGTGTTGCATACTGCCATCCCTGAGGGCTCTGTACTGCAAGCAAAATCCCTGGTGAAATTTGGTCTTGGTTTTGCTTCCAGCAGGCTGCTTCTGGTCAAGATTAGTTCCCTCCTTAAATACTGCTAGAGCATTGAACAATAGGGAGTATTTAAAATGGCAAACGCTCTCTGATCCTGTTACTGTAGAAGTCCCTCTTAAGGTAGAACATCAAACTTGACTGCCACTAAGTTCCCTCTAAGGAGTTCTACTTCATGCTGCCACCAATCCTACTCTCACCTGCTGAAATAATAATTCCTTGCCTCTGCTGAGTTAGACACACTTAACACTCTAATAAAGTTCAGAAAGGATAGACTTGCAGCAAGGAGAGACTTCAATATGCTTGCCTTCTTTTTCTTTGTTTGGGTAACACCACATGTTGCAGGTCTCGTAAGCTGACTTGAGCATAACAATTGTGGGGCTTGGTTTTAATGAAATGTTTTGCTGAAATTCATGAAGTTTTCTTTACCTTATATTAAATCTTCTCCAAGAAGGGCTTTCTATTTCGGGATGTTGGTCATTTCTTCCTCGTTATGTTTTTCAAATGCTTCTTGCTATCATTATGATCTCTTCATTAACACGTGTTTTACAGTGGTGATTATTATGGTGATGTAGGAAATGGAGCAACTAGCTCAAACTAAATCTTCTAGTTTTCTTACTTTCCTGCAGTGTTTAGCCTCTGCAAGTAAAACTGTCTGGTAGCAATTTAGCCACTGTAGGAGAGATTTCCGTAACACAGACACACAAAACAATAGCATTTTCCTCTGCTCATTTATTACAGAGAAGAAAGATTAGTGTCTGCCCCAGAATTCAACTTGCTTTTTGTTGGAAAAATAAGAAAGTTATGAAGGAATAAATTTTTAAGATAACAAGTGGCAAAAGGAAAAGGCAGCCAAAATGAACTGGAGTTATCTATGGACAAATGAATAATTTTAATTTGGCTCTAAGTTTTGTAATCAAAAAGTCAAGACTGGAAAAAAATTTCATTGGAAGAAAACCACCAAATGGATATACTCAGGGTTAAACATCTATGAAAGTAGTTTCATTGCACATTACGGAGTTTTAGTGTCTTCATTGTGTCACTATTAAGTATCCAGAATTCTTATTTTTTAATGAGTAAAATAAAAATGTGCTTAATGTGCCAGTATTAAATAGGGCCATGAAAAAGACAAGTCTGAAAAGGATAATTCTACTTTAATACTAAGTGTTTGGTCAATTATGTCTTACAGAAAACAAGGAAATACAGAATGAAGAGTGGGCTTTTGGTAAATGCTTCATTTAGCTCTTTTTAGAGATTAATATTCTGGGGGCCAAAAATCAATTTTATTCTTATGCAGGAAGAGTGTTAAAACTGCAACAAATATGGCATGGAGAGGTCTATGTGTTAGGGGTCTTTGTAGTGTCTAAGACAAATGAAGACAAATTGTGATTGAAATCATCCAGGACTGTTTACAACATCTGTTCCAGATAAGGACTGGAAACCCTGAGAACTTTCAGATGTGTTGGCAGTCTGACTGCAGAGAGAAGGACAAGGGATCTCATAGCATGTAGTTTCCTGTCTGTTTCTAGCAGATCTAGTTTTCAGACAAGCTAGAAGTGTAAAGCTAGCAAGATTTTTGCACAAATTTTATTAACACATTTGAAGATTACAAGAAAATATACAATTGTCTCTCAAGTATTTTCCTTTAAAATAAGTCTTTTTTTCTGAATCACTAAATAACTCTGAGCATTTCTCTAATTTACACTTCTGTTCTAGATTCACTTACTGAATCAACGTGTTACCAACAGTGATGTAGTGAGAGACCAGCTGAAGGGAATATAACCTCACTGGGCTGGAAGGCCCTGGGGATCACCATTGCCATATGAGCCAGTCCAGGGTGTGAAGGTGTTCATTTTGGGGTTCAGTGGATGTGTACTTTCTCACACTTGTTGCAGCAGAAGAGCAAGCGCAGCCACCATCCTTTTCTGTGGGATGGTGGCTGCTTGCTGTGCATGCACTTCCTATGGACTTGGTCTGAATGTGACCATTATTACCTCTCTGTGACCATGAAGATGAAGTGGCCACATTCCCTATGCCAAAGGCAGCCCAATGATGAAATATCAGCTCACTGAGGAGCTGCATGCTGAACATGTTGGAAAAGTGGAGATTTTCCATTTGTTATTGGGTAAGTTGGTTCATTTTGGCTGCTTTGAACACTTGACCTTATTGCGTGATGGGTAGTTCACTTCATTATGTGAATATGCAGAAACTTTAGCAAAAGTACGTGAAAATTACAGAGTAATGCTGGGGAAAAAAAAAAAAAAAGCTACAGCACTACAGAAGTGGTGATTTAGGATCTGCACTAAAACTTTCAGCTGCTGAGCAGGCTTCTGTAGTCATAAATATCCTCCTTCATATATAAGTTTTCCATGTCAGAGGAAAAAAATGCTGTTGCAAGATGTCATCAATATAAAACATGTTTGTAAAAAAAAAAAAAAAAAAAAAAAAAAAATCTCAGCGACCCTGTGTGTAAAGGGATTGCTTCTAATAAAGTGGGGTTTAGAAACACCACTACAACATGGTGGTTGTTCTAGCACTTATAGCTTCTCACAGTGATCCAGGCAAGACCTGAAATCTCATCTTCAACCAGATCTTGTAACAAAAGGGGGAAGAAGAGGTGGCTTCCTGGCTGTGCATTTAACCCCTGGTAAAATGAGTTTTAGTGTTAAGCAAGGGTGTTGTCCATTCTGATTGTCCCAGCTGCTTTGGATTGCCTCCCTATATCTCCCTAAGCTGAACATATTTTTATCTTGAGTTATTGAATCATATCTTTTAAGAAGATTGAAGGGAATTAAGTCTCCACGCTCAACTCTCTCCTCTTCCAAGCAGCTGAAAAATTTGAGTATGCTCAGTGTTGCAGTTACTGGAAATAGATGAAGTCTGCAGAGGATGAACTGGGCTCCATAAAAATGTTCTTCCTGCTTATGATGACAGTTTATAATTTAACTTCAGCTCCCAACTTAATGATGGCAGATTTACACATGGTGCCATCCAATGCTGTCTTGCTTTATAAATGAGTAGCTCCCTGAATCAGAGCTGGACACTTGAATGAAAGTGTAGGAATAAAGCAGAAAACTAGCAATATCCAAGAAAACCTCATCACACTCCTAGTACATGTTACGTCAGTTAATGAGGTTATTCAAAAGTAATTAAAATGCATATAGTTTATGAAATGGAAGATGGTGCCTTCTTGTGAGTTATCTTTTTCGTCAGTGAATGCTAGGAACATAAGAAATTGGTACAGGAAAACATGGTTGCTATTGAAATATTACTGGCAGAACAGCAGATACTGATGTTGAGATGCAGCCCCAAGGAAGATGGATAGAGAGAAAGAAACAGTGAAAGCAGACCACAGTACAGCAAGGAAGCTGTCCTTTAGCAGGAGAGAGAACAAGATATACCCAAGTCAGAAAACTTACGATATTCATAAGCCCTGTATATCCATACAGTAAACAAATAAGTGAAGACTCAATACATATTTTTATTTTCCTGTATAAAACACCCTTGCTACAGTTTATGCTGGGTTTTACTGCATGTGGTACAGAAATCTCTTGCAGTAGTAGGTGCAGTACCTTGATAGGATTCCAACATCCTTCTTAGTCCTGTTGAGCTGATCAGAGGTTCTGGTGTCTCTTGGAAGGGAACTCAAGTTCAATTCATAGATTTAGACACAAGTGACAAGCAAGTGCTCTGGTGCCTCTTACACCTGGGTACCATATGGGGGGTAATCACTTGGTAACATAGGCCAAAACTGCTGAATGCATCTGAAGTGATAAAAACAGAACCTCTTAAACTGTGGGTTTGTGGTGTGCAGCTGGAGGTGTGCCCCCACTGGAAGGCATGGGCTTCCTCCCTAGCAGCGAATCTGGGCAGTAGTGAGTTTGGCTCTGGTGCTCAAATTGAGCTGCCCGGTTATGTAGTGCATGGAGAATTTCGTGTCAATAAAATTGTGGGGTTTCTCCAGCCCTTGGTCATTATGGGGTAACTGAAAGGCTTTTTATGCAGCCAAGATTGCTTATAAAATCTTAAATGTTTCATGTTGCAGAACAATTTTTGTTTGCTTACTTGGTGTGATTACACAAAGCTCTAAAGGAAGATGTGCTGTTACTATAATATCATTAAACAACATTTTCTGTTGGTGAGTCTAATCTCTTCTTTATGAGAATATCAAATAATCATCAATGTTATTGGGAACTGTGTGTCTTTGGAGGGCATGCAGATTAACACAGAGATGATTCCTTGGCCGGGGCAAACACAGTGAAGCAAAAAATATTAAAGGAAATGTCTATAAATAACTGACTTGCAGGAAGTTCTGTAAGAACTCATCCCTCAGATATCCAGCTCTTTCTTGTAATTTAAATCGTAATATGGAAGGAAGTTAAATTACTCAACAGGGAATGTGGCTTACAGATAAGTTCTGTGAGACAGCAGAGTTAGAGTAGTAGTAAGTACAAAGTCAGTTGAATGGCAAGCAATTATCTCCCAAATTAGATAGCTTTTTTGAACCACCATAGTGTTTTTATGGAATTGCAAGTTAGATTAAGGAATCCCCCTCCACCCACTGCTGACCTTCCTCTGGCTGAAAATAACCTCTGAAAAAAGCCACAGGATGATTCTAACTACCAGCTCATAAACCTAGTTGACCTTCTGTGGTGAAAACAGATTTGTGTATTACATGTTACAGTCTTCTTCCAGAAGAAAAAGGGCTGTAAAACCAGCCCATGTTTGATTAGACTTAGCTGCATCAGGAAAAAATGGCTTTGTAAATGAAAAGTGGAACGTACAGGTTTATTTGGATATTTTAAATGTGTTTTTTTCACCCCAACCTAACAGCTGCAGCAGACTGAAATGCAAATATCAGTCTAGTTTCTGTTGGAAATTGTTAATTCTTCATGAACTTGACAATAAATTACATCTAGAATTCGTTTTTGTAATTCTATAAATCAGTTTCTAACTGAAATGTGGTTATTTACACACATGAAAAAAATGGCCTTCTGCACTTCTCTTGAGCTGTATGCAGAAAGAACCTGAGCTTTTAATGCTTCCAGGTTTCTCTTTGTCTGGGAGGGAATAGCGTGATTCCAGAAGCTGGAAGGGGAAATACAAGCATTAATGAATGTAATAGAAATAGTGCTTTTATTGGAAGAACCCTCTATCTTTTTACTAAATAAGATTTTTCTTTTAGGTAAAAATACAGGTGCTGTTCAGATTTGTTGTTGGGTTTTGGCAGTGATTTCCACAGGGCTTCGTTTCCCCACTGGGAAATAGATAGGAAAAATAAGAGGTGGTTAGGAAAGAACCGAGTGACAGGAAAAAATAGCTGCATTCGTTTGGTAATCTCTTCATTTAGATGTATAAAGGCATTTGGGATCCAAAGAAACAGACAGGCAAATGTCTTTGCAGGCTTTCAAAAGAGCCTGGCTGTCTGACTCAATTGCTAACAAATAATTACAATAGAAAGCCAATCACTCGGTTTCTGAGGGCCTGAAAGTCATTTTTGAAAAGCAGACTTGAAGCCCAAAAATATTTTGAAAACTTTACCTACTACATCTCCCTTGTCTGAAAGCATCAACCAGATTCAGAAAGAAGCCAGACTGGTATTAAGATGTCTGCAGTGTCACTCCTAATTCACTTAAGCAAAAAAAGCTGTAGTGAGATATAATTTCTTATTCTTTAAGGTTTGCACTAGGAATTCTTGGCTGTGATGTGATTTAACCTCATTCTGACATAGATCTGTAAAACAAATGAATATTGTATAATAAAAAATAAAAGCATCATGATATTTTAGGGGGGGGGGGGAAAGACCCTTGATGACCCCACACTTGACTTGAGTTAATACTGCCTGCCAGGAAGGAGGCAGTGGATGGGGCATCGTGTGTCCCAATGTATCTAGGCTGCTGAGGGAGAAGGCTGAGTCAGTGTGCAACACCAAATACACCACTGAGGCTATTGAAGAGCAGATTTTGGCTCAGAAAGTGGTAGAGAGGAAATAAAAGCTTTCAGTACAATACACCATCAGAAGTGTTTATTCTGCAGAGGTGAGAAAACTAATAATAAGGTGTATTCACATCAATTATTTAAAACAATTCCAGCAAATATTGACTTTGACCTCCCTCACCACCCCCCAACAAAATACTTTGAGTGATTAGAATGCATTTTGATTTCTTTTTCTTCAACACCAAGTACTTGTTTATCTGGATTTGCTGTCGTCACATGGGGCAGGAAAGAAAAAAACAAAGAAAAGGCTTGGGCAAGACTGTGAAGTTTTTCCTCAACTCTATCAAGAGAATGTCTTTTGTTTTGAAATACTACAGAAATGATATTAAGACTTATAAAAGTTATCCAGTCACTGGAACATTGATCACTTCAGAATCTGTGTTGTTTGCAAGTCCTCATCTGGTTTTAGTAGCTTTTCTAGATAGGATAGTGATGGAGACAAATCCATAGGCAGGTCCACACCTTTGCAGTTGCACTAAGAGGATGAACTGGAAGAAAAAAGAGAAAATAAGGACAATATAGGAATTTTCCTGCAAGAAAGCTTTTCTTAAAATAAAATCTTTCAAGCAACAGTTCCATTGATATTTGAGCTAATACAATGATGGATAGACTAACATTTAAAGCTGATTTTCATGTTCTGATACTGATGAGGACAAGTCTAGTGAGGTGACTGTATGAGTTTTTAGCCTTTTCAGAGGGAGAGAGTATTTACTGATAAGAGAGAGAGTGAGTACTTTAATATGAGAGCTGAAATGGCAAAGTTAAATAGTGTGTGCAAACAAAGCTGCTCACGACAATAGTAGTGAACTTAATCTTACTTAAATACAATAAAATTGGACACTTAATCTCTGCTGATTTATATATCTATGTTGCACCTGTTTGGATGGTATTTTGCTTACCTATTATAAACATCAATTTTATACCCATTATAAAAATAATTTGCTACTGTTGGAAACTAAATGATGAGTTGGGAGTTGATGTCTAACTTTAAGGTGGCCCAGCTCAGCTGAAGCAAGCTCCCCGCACCCCATTCATTCTTGGCTGATGGATCAGGAGATGAGCAATATTCCATCTTCTGACAGGCTCTGCCTGTCATGTAATTTTCATGCACTATTCTGGTTCAAAATTTAACATAAGCATGGAGGAAGGAGAAGGGAAAATATTCAGCTTTTGCCTTCGTATTCAGGGCATGTCCTTGCTGCCTTATCGCATCAGAGAGCCTCAACCCATCGGTGCTTTCATTACTCCACATTTTCCTCCCCCAAGAATTTATAATGTCACCATCTTAATTTGTTTTGGGGACACTTGGCAGTCTGATTCCATATCAGAGGGAAAATTTGTTTTATTAGAAAACATCTATAAGCAGTTAATCTGGCAACTTTATTTCAGACCTTGAGAGGTCAATACATAATTTAGAAGTTTTTGGATGCCACTCTAATTGCTTCTCACTCAAAAAGAACCTCGATTACACAGACTTGGTTTTCTGAGGGCCAAAGTCCTACTTCAGTTATCAAAACTGCTGTAGTAGACCCTGACACCCACGTCAGCCTCTGAGGTATTCGATTTGTCGTGGTCAGAGATGGAAGAGATGGGAGCAGATAGAGACCTGTGCTGCGGGAGGAGATCAGACAGTGCCCTGTGGGGTGCTGGGGTGGGGGATGGTGCACAGCTGGAGACAATGACATGACAAGGCTGCCGGCAAGTCAGGAAGCCCCAGCTATGCCACAGCAATGATCAAGTAACAGGATAGGAAGAAATTGCGCTCCGTAATAGAAATCAAGCTAATGTCTTTCCAGCAGTGGTAGGGTGAAGTGAAACTTCAATCACACAGACTGTGCTTGACGAAACCAGATCCTGGGGCCAGCCAGCGTCTTCTGGAATTAAAGGAAGACTCCTACTGGTCCCAGTGGGCAGGAGGTCAGGTTCTTAGTGCAGCAATACTACTTCAAACCTATATAGGAATCAGTATTTCCAGGGCAATGGGAGATAACTGCAGCCCTCAAGGCCTTCGAGATTTAAAACTCAGCTTGATTTACAGCTTGCACCTCATGGAAGTATTGCAGAGACAAAACCTGCAGCTTATGAATAGGAACGAAGGCCCAGAATTATCTTTCAGAGCTACAGCCCCCTTGCCATGAATAAATGTTTCATTTTTATTGCATTTGTTTTGCTGGTCTTTAAGAATCCCAACAATTACATGGTCAGAGATATCAAAGGCATAAAAGAAATCGAGATCATTTACAGCTAGTTCACAAAGGCTCCTCTATAATGTGCTGATCTGGAGAAATTCTGTGTTGATGGGTCCTATTACAAGTGGAAGGAATGAGGCTTTGAAATGCTGTTATTTCATCTTTATGTGACACATAATGAAGTCACTTCAAATGTCAGTTTTCAATGGAACACGAGATCTCTGGGTAATGCAAGGCCCATTCAAACTAAAAAAATAACGATGAGGTATAAAAAAAGTCCAATGCATTTTAAGGACATGATGCTATTACAGAATTGAGAGTTGAAAAGATTAAATCCTTTTTTATTTTTTTTCTTTTTTTTTCCCCCTAAATGAAAAGCTAAAAACAAAAAAGAATGTTCTGGATTTTATGGCATTTGCCTCATTTCCTTGAAAAAATCCTGAAACTTTTTTCATGTTTCTTCAGCTTGTTGTTGAGGACTAATTATGAATTCATCTTTTAAATGATGATGAGTCACTTTTAGATGTTTTATATTTTACTTTACATTTTACATTTCAGCTCACCTCACTTTATACTTCTTCAGCTGGACTCTCCCTCTAAACAAGTTGCCTTTAACAATCATTGACGAAGAAGAGGCAAGATTAATCTCACTCATTTAAGAAATCTACTTTGAAATTAAGTGAAATGAGTCCTAGAAATGGTATTTCCCTTTATCACCTGTAAAATGAAGTAGAAGTCTCACTTGTGGGACATGAATATCATTTCAGTATTTAAAAGCAAATATGAGATTAGACAACATTTGTCTTTCAGGCTTTCCTGTATATTCATGTCTTCCTCTATGCATGTAGGCATTGGATTGGTGATGTTGGATAAGTTGTACCACTGTGGCAGCAGGAGATGCCTGACCCTGTGCCGTTCCCTGCCCTGCTGTGAGTTCTCATGCAGAAAATGTGAGGCTTGAGGTGGAGACAAGGAGCACAAGGGGCTGTGGGCTGGTGGCACCTCATCTGCTTCCCCATACAACTCCATGGTCTGTGTGTGGAACCAAGGAGGGCAGGGCTGGCTCCTGGTTCCTCATGTGAGATAGGGACATGGACCAGCGTATCACTGAGACTGATTAAAGGGCTGAAGGGACATGAAAGGGACCCAGGTGAAGACTGTTGGGCAATGGTGGAGGAAAGCAAGGGACACGCGAGTGGAAAATGTGTCGGCAGATGGTGCCAGAGGGCACTTGTGAGAAGTGCCACCACTGTCTTGCTCTTGCTGCGGGCAAAATGCATCCAGGATAGCTGTGGGAAGCCCTGGGTTTGTCGATCCAAAAAAATGCTAGAAAAAATGGTGTTGTGATGCATCACCTGAAAGGGCTTGTGTTTAGAAACTATTACAAGGAATTCTGAAATAAAGAATGTGTAGCAAAACTTTTGTTTCCTTGAGAAAAAGTTGTTACAAGACTAATGTGCCTAAATGTTATTTTTTTACCCTGCTCAAGTTTCCCAATGAATTTTTGCTCAGCCTTGTCAACTCTGCCCACACAGATCTGACAAGAAAATGCTGTTCATAATATTATATTTTTAGTAACAGATTCTTTCATTTCCTTATGGGCACAAAAAAGCCCAAGTATTTGGAACTAAGTGTATACCTGATCTAGATACACGCAATATGTGGAAATGTAGGCATAAAAACATATTCATCATAAATGTGTCTGTGATACACAGCAGATGTATTTGTACATTCAACTCTGTTAAGATCTACAGAAATTCTCTGTTCTTCAGTGGTCTTTGTAGACTTTTTCAACAACTTAATAAATAGCTTGGGTCATTAGAGGTTTTTTTCTGTAATAGTTTTCAGACTGAGATCCTAAATGACTAACCCATCCTCTTCTTTTGAAGGCTTCAGAGCAAAAACTTTCCTTTCCAGTTAAAATCAAAATTGACAACATTAGGTTGTTGTCAGTACATTTCTCTAATGGCCTGTTTAGCTTTTAAATGGTTTTGATAATGTTTTAAGGAGTCCCATGGCATTATGAAAAAAATATTTAATATAACTTCAGATCTCAGAGCTCTATCACAGCTGCTATAGGAACTGAGCAGATATGATGAAGAACACCACCAGGGAGGCAAAGCAGTCCTATCAAGATGAAAGCGAATGGATTTCATTCAGATCTAAGAGGAGAGCCACCTTGCTAAGCTGTACGTCAACAACACGTGTAACTCAGTAAATAAGGATAAATCTTCTTGTGAAGCAGGAAAGTGTGCAACAGAAGTAAGAACATGGACTGTTGTGAGTTTTGACAGGAAATCCAGAAGAATAGATGTAACTAAGATCATTTAGTCCAACCATCAGCCCATTTAAGCAAGAGGTAAGAAGAAAGAGACAAGAAGCCTACCTCATTTAGTGGCAAAAATAATAATAGTATGTTAATCCTGCATATGTCATAAAGACGAGGGACTGAGGCTGCGTAGTGCTCAATTCCCCAATGAAATATTAGGAAAACTTGGAGTGCGATTGAATGGAAAAAAAACAACAGGAGTCGACCAACCTCACAATCCAGCGAGAGATGTTCCCATCCTTTGATTGTGTCCTGACAGACTGCAATTTGTCATACACACTGAAGTCAATCTGTCCTACACACAGTTTCTGGTACTGTCTGGTGAACAGAGGGACTAGACTATGCACGAATCCTGTTCTGGTTAAAGAGTAATGCCACATAGCTCCGTATTATTTCCTGGAAGCTGACAAAAGGGGTTGATGCTAATAACTGTCAGCACGTGCATATAAACACTTGTTGTTTTTTTTTTTATTCTTTTCTATTTTTTTTTTTTTTTTAAAAGAAAGAGCATTATTCACGAGGTCCTCTACTGACGATCACAGGTGAGTCGGAGAAGCAGGGGTTGCACGGTGAAGGAAATGATCCTTGGCTGGACCCCTGCCCGTGTGTGCTACCTGACCTTCTGCAGCTCCTGTCTCAGCCAGGAGGGCAGGGGCTGCCCCAGCCTGTGCAGCAGCTTAGACAGCTCCACGTTGTGCTCTCGGTAGTAGCTTGACAGGAAATCTCGGGACTGTGAGGGGGGAAACAACACAAATAGTCAGACAAGGAGGCCCACCCTGCAGAAAATGGTGGCAGGCTCGTGCTGCCATGCAGGGGGGTGCCTGGGAGCTACGCTTGTCTCCTAGGGAGAGCCTCTTCTAGGGGTTTCTACTATTCAGAGATCATTGAAAAATTTTGGTTTTTAAGAATACCAAGCCAGCGATTTTATTTTATTATTACTATTTTTAAAGTGCTTGCTTCAAACATAGCACCTGTATCAAAAAAACCCATTAACTTAAATCTCTGTAAAGCCTTTACCTCTTGGTCCATGGGTGGGTATTTTCGACCTTTGCTTTTTCCCAGGCACTTTGTTTTCCCTCCTTCCAGTAACTGGCACCAAAAGCCCTTCTGAGGGTCAAACCTATAAAAGATTATAATTATATGTAAGACTTAATTATGGAAGAATCTCACAGCTACTATAATATCAGAGTTAGCTAACAATTATGGCTGTACACATCTCTAGATGACATAAATAGTGAGAACAGAGTGGGAAGTAGCTTTCCTCACACGAAAACTTTGGGAATTTAATATTTTTCCCCAGTTCATTTTGAGAGTGGTCCTAGGCAATAAGTTTTTCACACGGTACTTTACCTGTGCTATTTCTTATTCTGCTAGCCCAGCTTATAGAGTACACGTTTCAAATGTAGAGCTATAAGATGCCAGTTGAAGGACAACCTCAAAGATCTTCCAGACTGTTACTCATATTTTGTAGTCTGGTTTTGTTCAGAGGTGTTATCCATGTCAGATCAATGGATCAGTGCTTACATTTTGATCAGTTGACAAAGAGCAAAGAAACCTTTGTTGGAGAATCACTGATTAACCCTTTTCCTGGAAGTATGCACACTGTATTCTCAAGAGTATTATCATTTTGCTCTAGAAAAGTGCTCTAGATGACCAGTAGGAGCTGATAATATTGTAGGTCATACTGTGAAAGAGGTTGAAAAGAGCAATCTGATATATTTTCAGACTTTGACAGACACAGACTCAATCCTTAAGTATATTTCTAAAGTAAAGTGTGTGATTGGACTATGAAATGATAAGAAATCCAATATAAAATGTTTTATGTTGATTTTTTGAGTGAAATAAGTAGTGCTTATGTTTTCTGACAGAACGGCTGTTTTCTTGCTGGTAATTGAACTCCACCTGAGAAGCTGGTTGTTCCATATCATTAGGCCTAAGTATCACTTCCATTCCAAAGAAGGGATTAAAATATAAACATTGTCTTAACAATATTATATATGAAATATGCAATTTGATTTTGATGTCTAAAATTCAAAGATATAGGAATCTTAGATTAAGACATTAAAGCACACAGTCACTAAGGAATGAACAACATAAGTGTTATGTTTTGAATTTATTGCAGTGGGACTTGCAGCACACATAAGGCACTGAAAAGGTTCATTTCTGCTATTCAGCAGATGTTTGAGAAGGATGAAGTATAATTGTCTGCAACATGGAGTTAATTAGTTACAGACTACCTTTCTGCCCTAGATCTGTCCATATAACATGGACATACCTGTGATTTGCTGCTGAACAGAACTGAACTAATTTCTGGAGAAGAGTGAACGTTCTTCACCTTTTTTTTCTTGCCTAGCCTATTATTGCAAGCCTGACCCTTGTTTACTAAATTGTTTCAGTAGCTGTATCAATTTAAAATAAATAAATCATTGATTAAATGGGTATATTGATGATAGAATCCCTTCTACTTTGGCTTTCTCCTTCTGCTCATTGCATACAGAAGCACGTTAGCTGGCTTGCACTAATTTCCCAAGGGAAGAAGTAATATACTATGTGACATAAAAGGAAAACTGCAAAACCATGCCCCAAACAATATTTCTGCCTCAGACTTAGCACACTGAATATTATTAAAGAAATGTATAAGTTTAGATAGTAGAAGAGAGGGCTATTCTAGATAGAGGAAAAGGCATCTCAGACTTAATTCCTAATCTACTGTGTCCAGGTATTACAAAAATCTCAGGGCTCCTGTAAACATAATTGAGTAGAATAGAAACAGGTGGGAACTTCTTGAAACACCACAGACTGCTTTCCCTCTCCTAGCACTTTGCCTGGTGATCGCAGTTTATTCCTACCAGTGTTATGTGTTAAGTCCTTGCAATATCTGTTCGTTTCCCATTTGGGTTTTACTACTTCAACAGGAAGAGAGTGTCCTGATGTGTGGAAGAGATGGTGATCCAGCTGGCAACCCAGTGTGATATGCACTTCCTTGCTCTGTTCACTCTGCAGCTTGAGAAAGGGCTGGTTCTTTGGTCCCTGCATGAATATTACTCTCCCATGGGATGTTTATGTACTCATGATTGATAATGAACTTATTGCTCGCTAGCATTTGCAGGACTGGATCCTTAGGCTGCTCTGTGATGACTTTAAAAATGTGTGATATGCAGTTATTAGGCAGCAATGACTAGGAATTATCCTATTACGTTGACTGTTCTAAGATAAAGCCACTACATCATTTAACGCATTTTCATATTCCATTCTAAATCCTTACAGAGGTGTGGGCTTCCATCACACCTTTGCACTCTCAGCGTCTCTAAATGGTGATTACATAATTTTATAGAACTTTTTGCAAAACATTTTCAAAAACAGGAGATGCCAATTTTTTCCCTATATGTTACTCTTCTGACTTTAATTTAGTTACAGAAAGGAAGCCATATGCATGTAGGTGTGTATTGTTAGAGCAAAGCAGAAGGCCCTGCAGATGTGTAGCAGCAGTTGTTTGAGCACCAGTAGTTCAGCTGTATTTCCTCTGCTTCAGAAACTAGCGACTTACTTAAAAAATCACATTCTGAAATCCAAAACTTCTCCTCTAGAAAAGTATTTTGGCAGAGCAATGTCCCTGAGAGCCAAAGAACAGCAGACCCTCAGCTTTCACTTCATGCGTGCGGTTTAAATAAGTGTAACCCTCCCACCAGAGACAATACTGAAGACAAATTGTTGATGGAGAAGAAACTGTGTGGGGCCAGAGGGGCCTTGGTGGCCTCATTTTTCTGGCAGTTTTCCTGTTGCCAGTATGCAGGAAAGAAAGGCAGATGCTCTCCCTTGTGCCAGCCCCTCTGTCATGAGCTAGGAACAGCCTTGATCAGGGCACAAGGCTTCTCAGCCCACGAATGTGCCAGGACTCCTCCAGTGCAGCTCTGCTTATGATGACAAGATCCTCACACAGAGATGTTCCGTGCAAAAGCTTCTTACAATTTGCTGTCGGACTAGGAGGGTAGAGATAAATTCAGCCCACTCCCGCCTCCACAAAGACTCTGCCTTCCTGCAGGGAACTGAAACATGTCAAAGAGAAAGTGCCACATAGGCTATTAATCCCCTGTTCTGGGGAAAGTCTTATCCTCCGGGTGGCAAGGATGAGAAATATGATCCGGGCTCATCGTAGCTGCAGTCACTAGTTCCAAGCCAGAGGCTGCAGGCAGTCAATCACAGGGCTTCCACTCTGTGTAAGGACCTTGATTTGGGCTCCTGCAGAGCACCTCCAGTTGCAGCGCTGCCACCCCAGGCAACAAAGGGTTTCCAGCTTCAGATGAAAATCTGAGCTTCCCCCATATCTCAGGTTGAGGTCTGCAAGTAGTGGTTCATAATTGCACCCAACTGCCAGCGTACAGACGAGATCCACCCACGCCATGTGCCTGACTGCTGCCGGGGAAAAAGGCAACAGAACTGGCCCAACCACTTATGGAGAAAGGATTAGGGAATGATGTATTTGGTCTACAATAAAAGCAAACTTTGCACGCAGATGAATCCCACCATACTGAATGCTGTTCTCCTAATCTCTGCCATTAAACAGCTACATAAATGTGGTAAAAATGTTTAAACTAATCTTTTCAGACTTAAGGGGGTCTTCAGCTTCTGGAGGATATCATAATGCTCAACAGTGTGATTTGCAAATGTGTGCTGAGCTTGTAAATGCACAACTTACACCGACTGAACTCACATTTTAATCACTGCAGCTAGGAAACCAGCACTAGAACCAGAGAAAGCATCTTGGGCATCTGTGGTTTAACACTCAAAGATAGCAGACATTTCTTATATGAACGTGGGCATTCATTCTGTTCCTAATGCAAAATACTGAGCAATCATTTGCTCTGTCTGTTGTGTGAAATAGAATTTGCACATGGAAATGCATGCAACCTTGCAATTAAATTCTATTATATATGTATGCAAGTTAGGGGAAAACTGAATGCATCTTAAACTCAACTTAAAAAAAAAAAAAAAATTGCTTTTTTCTTTGCAAAATTGTTTTTCTTGTGAGTTTTTGGTGTTGTTTACAATTAATGATATACTAATATATAATTCCATAGAGCAGATGATAAAGAAGCAGACTCACGTTAGAGCTTCAGAATAATTATAGTGAGGGGAGACTCCAAGAAATTTCTGCACTTCATCCATCACAGTAGCTGGGTCACTTCTTAGCTGCTGTCCATCAATAATTAGCAACTGTAGGGATAAATATGGTAGCCAGTTAGAAACATGTTGAGGTTAAAGAAAAGAATAACATTATCTCCTTCTTGTTCAGAGGAAGAGTTAGATCTCACAAACCTAACCCAAGTACCAAAGAATTCTGAGTCAGAGAGATAAGGAAGGAATGCAAAAATGTTTCAAGGGTTTACAGTGTGTCCATAGGAAGTCTGGCATGGAATAAGAAAAATAATAGAATGCTTGTATCTTAGAATTAAATGTTTAGAAGCCAAACAATTAAATGTTCAAAAGTGATATTGCGGTAGTTTATTTCAGAATTACCACCAGCCTTGCAAAATTGTTAGCAAAGGTCTCTCTCTCTCTCTTTTTTAATTTAGAATTGTCGTGATGTAAAGGTACATTGACCTGCACAAGCAAATGTTATGAGTATGCATCAAAAGTCTCCCAGAGAACCAAGAAGCAATGCTAATAACTATTCTGGACAGACGTGTTTTATATTTATCATGAGGGCTTATTATGAATTATTAAGTTTTTGAGTGCTCAGGCTGAGTGAATGCACATTACTGACTGCACATTAGTAAGCACCGTGAGTGCACTCTCTGCGCACCTTATTAAGAATGAGTGCATTTTGTTGTGTGTCTTGTAAAATTAATCACTACAGCTATGCAACATGAGTGGTTACCAGTTTTACAAGAAATATGTCAGTGTGCCCCTGCATGTTTAATAAGAGGTGTGCATTTACTTTTTGCTGTTGTAGGAGAAGTAGAGAAATCTTCATGAGAGATGGCAGCAGCCCAGTCCAGAAGAAAAAAGAATAAGGAGAACAGGTAATGGGGCATGGGAGACTTGCTACCCTGTGCATGCTCCAGATTTCCCAGGACAAACATGCTTATTCTTTAAATACCCTTTAATATCTTTTTCTTACAATAGGAGACATAGTATGTAAGCAATGGACCATGTACACAGGTAAAGAATGCCCCTGTTGTGTAACACTAAAGCATTTTCTTTAGGTTTATATCACAAAACAATTGTTGTTTGGTAATAGGCATATTTCAGACCAGTTCTTCTCAGAGTACTCAGCCTCATGACTTGATGGGGAGCAGATTAAATCCCCCATGATAAAGAAGGAAACAGTTAGAGATCTACTACTCCACCTGGACTGTCACAAGTGCATGGGGCCAGGTGGAATCCACCAAATGTGGATGTGATTGCCAAGCCACTTTCCACCATCTATCAGCAGTCCTGGTCAATTGGAGAGGTCCCAGGGGACTGGAGATTTGCCAATGTGACTTCCATCTTCAAGATGGAAGGGCCATAGGGAGTATCTGGGAAACTACAGGCTTGTCAACCTGACCTTGGTGCCAAGGAAGGTTATGAAGCAGATCATCTTGAGTGAGATCACATGGCATGTGTGGGACAGCCCAGAGATCAGGTCTAGCCAGCATGGGTTCACAAAAAGCAGGTCCTGCTTGACCAACCTGATCTCCTATGATTGAGTGACCCACTCGGTGGATGAGGGAAATGCTGTTGACATAGTATACCTCGACTTCAGCAAAGCCTTTGGGTCTGTTTCCCACAGTATTCACTTGGAGAAGCTGTCAGCCTGTGGGCTGGGAAAAAAACTGGCTGGAGGGCTGGGCCCAGAGAATGCTAGTGAAAGGAGTTAAATCCAGCTGGCGACTGGTCATGAGTGGTGTTCCCAAGGAGTCAGCATTGGAGCCTGTCCTATTAAACGCTTTTATTGATGACTTGGATGAGGGAACTGAGCACAAACTCAGCATGATTGCAGACAACATCAAGGTGTAGTATCAATCTGCCTCAGGATAGGAAGGCTCTGGAATGCCACAGGAACATGTATAGATTGAATCAGTGAACTGAGGACAATGGAATGAAGTTCAACAAGACCAAGGGTTGAGTCCTGCACTTTGGTCACAACAACCTTATGTAACACTACAGGGTTGGGGCAGCGTAGCTAGAAAGCTGTGTGGAGGAAAAGGATCTGAGAGTGTTGGCTGATGCTCACCCGAACATCAGCCAGCAATGAGCCCAGGTGGCCAAGAAGGCCAATGGCATCCTGGTTTGTATCAGAAATAGTGCAGCCAGCAGAAGCAGGGAAGTTATTGTCCCTCTGTACTCAACTCTGGACTGTGTTCAGTTTTGGGCCTCTCACTACAAGAAAGACATTGAGGCCCTGAAGCATGTCCAGAGAAGGGTAGAAAAGCTGTGAAGGATCTGGAGCACAAGTCTTATGGGGAGTGGCTAAAGAAATTGAGATTGTTAAGTCTGAAGAAGGGGAGGCTCAGGGAAGACTTTACCAATCTCTACAACTGCCAGAAAGGAGGTTGTGGTGTGGTGGATGTCAGCCTCTTCTCCCAGGTAACAGTGAAAGGACAAGAGGAAACGGCCTCAAGTTGTGCTGGGGAAGCTCAGGTTGGATATTTGGAAGAATTTCTTCTCAGAAAGGGAGCAAGATGCCCAGGGAGATGGTGAAGTCACCATCCCTGGAGATATTCAAGGAAACGGTAGATGTAATACTTAGGTACATAGGTTAGTGGGCAATATTGGTGATAGGTGGACAGTTGGTTTAGATAGTTCAGATGATTCTACGATTGTATGATATTGGTCACACCTATATGTTTATGTTAAATGTTCATGGAAAGGTTTGTAAAAGACAATTCAATAAAACATCTGAAGGAAGATGAAACAAAAGATAGAATTTCTGCTCCGTTACTGAGGAAGGCTAATTCCCCATCAGCATCAAATAAATGTGAAATTCTCTATGAAACAAAGTGAGTGGGAGGGGGAATTAAATTTGTTTTTTGAGAAAGCCTTGGCATTTTCTGGATGAATTTGGCAAAACTTCCTACAGTGTCTCACGTTACAAATGCTTGTTTCTTGAGACTCAGAAGCCTTGGCAATCCTGGAAGAAAGGTCCTAAGTCACTCATCAACTCTGTGTGGCTACAGGCCAAACAGTTTTCCTGTTGCATCTTAACCAACAGAAGACAGAAAAATGAAAATATTTCTGGTAAATGCTCTGATATTGACAAATCTGCACTTCATAATGGCTAAGAGTTCCAGTGGGAAGCATCCCATTACCTCTATCAATGAGGCCAATACTCATTGCAGGACCTTCTGCAACCTTCGTGAACGAACACATTGGAAGTTACCTGTGAAGCTGGGTAGTGAGTTAGCCATCGTTCAATGTGGACAGCATACCATCCAGGCATCAGACACCTCTTCTGGAGAGTCCTTGTCTCTGCAGGTGCCCAAGGGCTTGACGTAATGACTTCATAAAAATTGAATTTCAGAGCAGTGGGGTCCTCATGAGAGCGCTGATGCTAATGGGAGATATTTAGTCACACAACACTATGACTCTGAAGATTAAGCCATGATCAAAGAGAAAAAGAAGAACAAATTGCTCTGGTACTTCTAACTCCCACAAAGAGCAAAATCCTTACAGCCTCCTTTCCAATACATCCTATAAATCCCCACTCAGAAGGCAACAACCTCAGTTCAGATTTTGCAATGTGTGAGAGACAGAGGTTGTGCCTGCCCTTCTCTGCACCTCTGTCTACTTCATGCTGTAGCCAGGGGTGAGAGAAGAGCTGAGGAGGTGCTTGGCCAAAGGAGATCCAGTGTTTTACTGCTCCACATCTCACATCAGCATTTGTACAGATGCAAATTAGAAAGGGTGCAAATAGCAGCTCTAAGCCACTGTATCAGAAATATTGTACTTTATGCTTATTGCAACATCATCTGTGTCCATTTTAATCCCGTCTTTAGTATTTTCTTCATTTCTGTAATCACACCATATTTTGCATACTAAAATATCTCTTTAAAAAAACAGTGTACAGACTTTCTTATGGAAAGGTATGGACATGATAAAAGGCATGAAAGAGCATCCTAGAGTTTCCTTAGAAAATTAATGTTTTGTTTTATTTCCACAAAAAGAAAAAAGCCCTCAACCCTGCTCTTCAGTCACATCTCTTTTCAGCTAGGAGGAAACTTTAGAACACATTACATATGTTTGTACACTACTCCATATCACTCAACTTGCAAGACAGAGGACTAGATGAGGAACCAGATTCTCAGCATAAAAAGCCCTGATTTCTAGCTAGGCCATGCTCATTTTCCCCCGTGCATCTCCCTGGGCGAGGAACATTGCTTTTCCTCTATGTAGTGTCAAATGTAATTGAGATTAATATGCTTGTTTACAGCTAGTGGCAGCTCTGTGCTGAGAAGTTTCATCATTTATGACACTGGTGTAACAGGTGCCAACTGCAAAAGCTGGCATTCAGCATCCGTCCACTTTTACACAGTGCAAATGCTGTGCAATAAATCCTGTTCTTGCTCAAGGGCACAAATTCCCCCTGATGATGGTCATCATCCCCTGCTGTTGATTTCACTGTCTGTTTAAGGCAAGGTCCATACCTGATACCAAGAATAGGCACGGTCAGATGGGTCAATGAGGATGGTGATGATCTTGGCCTTAGGGATGAGGGAAGCTGCTCTTTTAGGAGCTTCCTCAGAATGAAAATAGTTGGCACTTTTCTCAAAGAGAAGGTCAGTGGTGGTATTGGAAGGAGTGGGGAAGAAATCCATGTACCTGGAAGGTAAAGAAATTAATTAGAATTAAAAGGGTCATATGCATCTGCATCTCATTTCATGGTAAGTAAAAAAGTAGATTTTCAGACATAATTCATAACAAGCAAAATTAAATTTCTCAGCTCACTCCAGAACTGGAATAGGGGGAACAGATTTTGGCTCTTGGATGGTACTAGTAATAGCTAAATCCTCCATGAAGTCAGGTAATTAGGTTTTCCCTTTGATGGACAGGGTTTTTCTAATAAGTTCAGTGTCACAAGGAAATTTTTTGCCAGTTCAGTTTTAGCCAGAGAAAAAAAATGAGAGAAGCTTCAAAATGCAACCATTTAGTTTTAACATTGTTGAAATATTTCATCTTTGAACTGACAAATCTTTTAGCCATTTTCAGAAAGCAAGATTTCAAATTTTGGCTTTTTGATCTTTTCCATTGAAAATTGATCTGAAGTAAAAAATGAATAACATAGGAAGTTTAATCCAAAGACTGGAGAATTCAAATGGAGGCATTTTTTGATCTTGTTAGTTTGGCTGAGTACTCCAGAAACTTCTGTTTTGATGTGGCAGGCTGTTTTTAAGAACTTTCTACTGAAACAAGTGTGTGGGACCTTACCCTGTGCGCAAAACTCTGCTGACATTTCAGCCTAGCAGCCAATCCCAGCGAAATGTGCCAGAAGAGGTCTCAGCAAAGCCAGCTTCTTTGTGTGCACAGTGCTGCAGAGGAGAGACTCACAGTCTCACCTGGTTTTTAGGGAATAAAAGCTGGTTCATGGGGATCCACAGCAATTCAGCCCTGCCATACTGGGAGCCAAGCCCTGATCCACCAGCCCTGCTCATCCCACTCTTTCTCCTTCTTGTGTACCATATACTCTGTGATATGTATATGTGAGCTCTTTGCTTACGCACTATGGAAAATGAATGAGAAGTATTTCTTTCTCCTCCTTTTTCATGACAACTGTTTCTGTATAATGTGATGTTTGTCTTGTGTTTTGGTTTTCATATAAAGATGAGGAGTGTCATTCCCCATGGAAACAAAAGCCTTACAAAATTTTTTTCTCAAGCAAAAACAATAAAAGCAATGTTTAAAATTTATGAGAGGAGAATCAGCTGAAAATCTTTATGGAGAGCTTTTTTTCTTCTCATGAGAAGCCAAATTTTATGTAATTAAAAACATGAAAAAAAAGTATATTTCATCCCTTTCAAAATACATAGTTATGAGAAGACAGAGGTGTTATTCAGAAAACAGCCATCGTAACTGTGCTTGCTGTTGTGAATAGAATAAGAAAATTGTTACTGCAATACTCCTATGAAGAAAGGTTGAGGGAACTGGGCTTGTTTAGCTTGGACAAGAGAAGGCTACAGGGAGACCTCATTGTGGCCTTCAATATTTGAAAGGAGTGTATAAAGAGGAGGGGGTACGTCTGTTTACGAGGGTGGATTGTGATAGGACAAGGGGGAATGGTTTTAAACCGAGACAGAGAAGCTTAAGTTAAATATTAGGAGGAGAGTTTTTACACAGAGGGTGGTGACACACTGAAACAGGTTGTCCCTGGAGGCATTCAAAGCCAGGCTGGATGTGGCTCTGGGCAGCCTGGTCTGCTGGTTGGTGACCCTGCACGTAGCAGGGGGTTGGAAATAGATGAGCATTGTGGTCCTTTTCAACTCAGGCCATACTATGATTCTGTGATGATTCTATGACGTGATTAAATGTCCTATCATTAGAAGTAAGATTCTCATTCTCTCTGATAATGCCAAGCATAACAAATTAATCCAGTATTTACGTAGATGTCATACATGCTACTGTTATTGTATCATTGTGATTCATCATGTTTTGATAATGAATACTTCATTTTTGTTATTTTTCTTACCAGTCGATTCCTTTGTGATAGTTGTTCCCATTGAAGAACTGAACTTCTTCAAAAGTTTTTGGGCTAGGGAGATTACTGATAATAGAAGGATGCATCAGAAGAAATAAATAAAGTGCTGTTGTTCCTACAAAAACACAAAGAGTTGTCATTAGGATATATTAAAAAAACACCATTGACTTCATTGATATAAGAAAGTACTTCTACCTCAGTTCATACTGAGATGTACTGGAAAATTAGAGAAGTTTCCTTTGCCTATTTGTGAAAGGGGTATGTAGGCGCAAGCTACTTTCAGATGAAGTGGGAAATACATGCGGATTTTTTCTGTGCTTCGTGAACTGTTCCCGTTTCTGGATTCTGAATTCTGCTTTCTGAGGCAGTAATGATACTCTTGTTGGTGACATTGCTTTCTTGACTTTGTTAACCCAGTGATAAAATTTGGCATGAATGTGTTTGTTTTTAAATTGCTTACATGCACAAAGTTTTCCAAAGTAGTAATTGTGTGACTGTGCTTCTCTTGCTCCCAGAACAGCACTTTTTTCCTCTGCGCATTTCTCCTGGGGGGGTTTGCTATTGAGGAATAAAAAGTCTATCAAGGAGGCATGGTGTATTTTATCTGCACTGTCTACCTGCCAACAAACCTACAAGTAATAAGTGTGCTTTAAAGTCCTCATAATTTTTTTGTTGCTGTTTATTAGTTAAAAAAAAAAAAAGCAACAAGGAAACGGAAATGTTATTCAATACAAAGTGAAATTTCTGGAGAATGTGTCTTCCAAATTACTCTTCAAAGATTTTATGCTATGCAAGCTATCATTGGACTATGAATCAAGACCTTCTGTCTCTTTGTCACTGTCACAGTTTCTCTATATAATCTTGGATTATTCATTCATTTCCCTGCCTCAATATCCACTTTCTGTAATATGTCAACAACAGTAACAGCTAGCTTGGGAGTGGGAATATGTGGCTCAATTTAAATAATGCTGAGACCCCCAGAGGAGGCCTGCAAAGAGGTAAATGTGTTGACTGGCAATTAGGGTCTCAAACAATGGGGAAACAATTTGTCAAAGAACTTAATAACAAACTTAATGTACAGCACCCTGACAGCATATTTCTTTATGGTTAATGTTTACACTGCCTTCTCCTGCACTGTCTTATTACCAGTGGGTGGAAGTCAGCAGTGAAATTAGATGTGCACAGCCATCAAGTACCAGCTTTGAAAGTGCCACAACACTCTACTTCAACATCAGTGGACAAGGCAGGTGCACACAGCTGCTAATGGCTCGGATGGGGCTGCCATCAGCAATTGTGTTTTCATGGGGTTGTTGGGATTTCCACCCTTTGGCTACCAGCAAGAGCCAGCTCTGGAGAGCATCTGAGCACCAAGCCAGTGCTGCCCAATCCCTCCTGCAAATGGGGATGAGCTCATGCTTCTTCCCAAAAGCAAATCCACTCAAAGTATTGCCAAAATAATCTATCTTCACATCTTATAGTGTCTTCAGTTTTTGGAAAGAAAACCATAATTGAAGGCAACAAGTAAATCGTAATCTGAACCTTCCCTGTTCAAATAAATACAGCATTGGGAAAGATTAATAATACCCATTAGAATAGAGACTGCTGGGAAATTTTGGTGCTACTCCTTTAGCAGACTGGGGTAGCAGTGGCTAGTAGTGGAAAGAGAATGCAGTATTACCATTCATCCCGTTCTCTCTCTTTGTTAATGGTGGAGGAGTTACTATCTGAATCCTATATGGATGAGGAATGCATTTTCTACAGCAGGGAAATGGTCACAGTTTACACACATAAATACAAATCTGGGATTTGGTTTAGATTGCAAACCCATTGTTTCTTACCTGTTTTCTGGGGTCCTATCACAAGAAATTTGGGTAGGTGGTCACAAGTTTTGTCTCTGGGCCAAATATCTCTGTGTCGTTTGTCATCACATGGATTCTGAAGAAGAAAAACAGTTGTGGCACATCATGCCAGAGACATCCTAAACATTTTGCATGGATATGAGACTTTGCAGAATCTAAATCTTACACGCTAATACCAGAGCCTTACACAAAGTAGTAAAAACCCAAGGTATTGCACTTCGGTTGAAGCAATCTCAGATATGTGTAAAGACTGTAAAAAGAACTCATTGAGAGCAGCCCTGCTGAAAAGGACATGAAAGGCTTGACAAGAACCAGCAACGCATGCTTGAAGCCCAGAAGGCAAACTGTATTCTGGGCTGCATCAACAGAGGGGCGGCCAGAAGGGAAAGGAAGGTGATTGTCCCCCTCTATTCTACTCTTGCGAGGCCCCATCTGGAGTCTTGTGTCCAGGCATGTGGATGCCAGTACAGAAAGGATGTGGAGCTGTTGGAGCGGGTGCAGAGGAGAGTCACAGAGATGGTCAGTGGACTGGAGCACCTGTCCTATAAAGAAAGGTTGAGGGAGCTGGGCTAGTTCAGTCCAGAGAAGAGAAGGCTCTGGGGAGACCTCATTGTGGCCTTCCAGTACTTAAAGGGAGCTTTCCAATACTAAAAAGGAAGATTTAGGTTAGATGTTAGGAGGAAATTCTTTATGCTGAAGGTGGTCACAGGCTGCTCAGAGAAGCTGTGAAATGCCCCATCCCTGAAGGTGCTCAAGGCTGGGTTGTAATGGGGCCCCAGCCAGCCTGATCTAGTGGGTGGCAGCCCTGCCCATGGCAGAGGGAGTTGGAACTAGGTGGTCTTTGAGGTCCCTTCCAACATCATTCATTCTATGATTCTGTGATATTTCCCCATAAGAGTTTATTCCCCACAGATATTGAGGTAATTGGTAGGAATCTCTGGAAACCATTCCATTGTACTGGGCACCAGAGTTTCCAGGTATACAGAGACTAAGTTCCTTGATACCATTCAGGACTGGTCGTTACAGGGGCCCCAGTGAAATCAGGAAAGCTGAACAGCTCTGCGAAACCTGGAAAGATTGGTTTCAAAATCCACACCTTATGAGACTACTGTGTTTCCCTCTCTCCATTAGCCTGGTGCTTTTCATCAGCTCAGAGCCTGTGGGCATTTAGGCAAGTATGTGTGTTGTCCCTATGACAAAAATTAAATGTGTGTATAATGGTTTTACATGACTGAGGATTAAGTTCAGTCATTACAGAAAAAAAAAAGAAAAAGAAAAAGAAATATTAAACCATTGATTTAATCAAGTTTTCATTTGAAGTTAAAATGGAAACCTCTGTTTGAATAGCTTTGAGGCATTACTTTCAAAGGTGATGAAATGGTTTCAGATGCATAGTACTCTTAGTACCAGTTTTAAATTTACATAAGAACCCAAAAGGAAGGCAGAATAGAAATGTGGGATATTACTCATCATCTTCTTATCTTTTTACTGCCCATGAATGCAAAATAAAAATGTGTGACAAAAGACCCCACAGGAAAGGTTAGGTCTTATCATATGGATCCTGCTTTTGCATAGTATTGGCTGGTAATAGAAGATACAGTTTGCTAGTGAAAAAAGTTAGCAAAATATAAAGGAGAAAATCATTAAATGATGTGAATCACTACAGCTCCACTAAACTCAATGGGAATATTGTCGATTTATACTTCTTTTGCATCTGGGCCAAAAATAATAGCAAGATTTTCTGCTCCTTTGTATGAGCATAAGCTTGATAAAACTGCTTGGATCTCAATGGTGTCACTCTGGATTTAAGCCTACATAGCTAAAAGCACAGTGTAGCACATCATATTCTGAGTAAGAGAAGAGCCAGACATGTACAACAATGATTGGGAAATTACAGCATAGGGATTACAAGCAGCACTGTCGTGCATTTGCAATAGAGATAGAAAACAGCCATTTGTGGACTGTGTGGAAACCCTTTTCCTTTCCTAAAACAGCAGCCCATTCTACAGCACTGACGCCTCTGTCCCTTCCTTCTCCTCGTTTCTTTGGTGAAGAAGGTTCAAGTGGCATGAAATCCTTGTAGCTGCTTCCATTGATGGGCACAATGGACATGTGCTGTTTGCCTTGGGGTAGCTCTTGCTATGGGCTGTCTGCACTCATCTTGCTGGTAGTGGCCTGTAACTAGTTAACACGTTGTGATGTATCGGCAAACCTGCAGATAAAAGGGGAAGGAGCTTTCGCTCATGTAGTTGCTTTTAATATGCCTGATTTGGGGTGAGTTGAAAAACAACTTCTTAAATTGAAGCAGGCATTTTACTTTTTTTAATTATTATTATTTTTAAGGAGCAGATTCTTTTTTTGACAAGCAATGTAATTGGAGGCAGGGAGAGGTGTGAACATTACCTGCCAAAGGGGGTCCGTCTGCTCAGGGAAGAGCTCGAAGTACTTGTGTGCCAGCTGGATGGGTGGCAGTGTCTGCAGTTGCAGGTTGGTTGAGCTCTTCACAAAGTTGGCCAGGTTTGAGAAGGTGTACAGCCCCAGGCGGTCATTGCCATAATTAGACAAATGGGTCATGAAGATGCTGATCTGGGAAAGCAGAGAAACCTTTCAGTCAGACCAAGGGCAGGTATAGGTCTTTGCCAAACTCTCTCACAGCCACTCAAAAACAACAGAAGAGGAAAATGTTGTCAATCCTACTTCCCAACCTCCATGCCAGCTTCAAGTCTAGACATAGTTGCATATGTGCCATGTCTTCAAAATCCCCCCTCTCACCTCAAAGACTCCTTGTCTCTGTTCAGGAGATGCATTTAGGGATTCTTTATTCTTCCATTTTGATTTCTTTTGTCAAACCGCATCAAAGTTGTTTCTTGCACAACCCCTGCTTTCTTCCCCATCCCCACACCAGGGCCTATGAGTTCAAGTCACACACACGGCTTGGCCCACCACCAGCTTCCTGGAGCACCAACTATTGCTTCTCAGAAAAGCATTGATTTCAGAGCTGCCACTTGCAGGACTAACACTAAAATCTGACTAATTGTCTGCCTCATTCAAACTGAGTCCAACACTAACACTAAAATCTGATGAATAGACTGTCTCCTCCAACTGGGTCGGCCAGTTTGTTTTAAATGGTGTGGCTGTAGAAAGATAAAAAAATTCTGAAATGTAAAACTTTCAAGCATTTATAGATTATAATATCTCAACTAAATATCAGTGCCATTGATTTCTTCTTAAAGGCAGTAAAACTTCTGTCTGTTTATCAGTCTTTTTATAGTTCTCCTTTACATGGAAAAATTTGCTTTGTAGATCTCATCATTTATTTCCCAAGGATAAAGAGAAGAATTTGTAAGAATAATGTGCAGAATATATTTCTAAGTATTTTCTTTATATGAGGTGATTAAACTCAGTTTCAGTGCTGCAAAGGCCCAGTTTATCTGTAGATTTTGATTACTTAGCTTTCTGAAGATGCTGTCAAACAGGGTATTGTTACTTAACTGTTTTGCTCGGTACATTGGCCTCAGAAATGGTGTACAGTGAAAATAGAATTTAATTACACTGTCATGGAGAAAGATAATCATATTGATAACTAGTGTATATGTGTATATATATGTAAGCCTTATATATATATATAACCACATCATACTTTAAGGATGCCTTAATGTGAAGTAAAAGTTAGAGTTATAATGAGAGTTTACAGCAAATCTCAAAATATATGGTGGTGGGGAAAAATGGCATTTTGCCATCCTAACTCAATGCAAGAATTTTGGGAAAAGTAAAATAGAGCACTGGCTTTGTGTACTCAGTGGTCAGCTGGTAATGCATCCAGAGTCCATAAGAGTTTCACTTTTCCTCAAGTCTTGTATACCTATCACAACTGCGACAGATGAAGAGTCCATACAAGGGCAATGTTTCCTTACATATGAAGCTCTCCTTTATGTGAAGTTTAGAATAATATGAGAAGTATTTATGGATGACCTTTAATGGGAACTCTTCTTTATGCTACGCTGAACTCCTGAAGCCCAAAAGCAAAATGTGGCCTGAGCCAGACCCTTAATGAAGAAAAAGAACAGTGCTGAGCAGCAAATGTTAGCTTGTGAAAGGATCAGGTTCCCACCACACTGACAATGTGTTCTGTTCTTGCTTTATACAGCCAGCTTACATGCACTCTGCAGCTCACAAACCCAGATTCATTTGCTTTCAGGTTGGTCTGGACTTAGAAGAGGAGCATAGGCTCAGCACTCCATTTCTCAGCTTTTTTATGCCTCAATTAGGTTATGGAGCTGGGTTGTAAAGGCTTGGGAGCGTTTGGTTGAAGACTGATAAGGGAAATGACCACTGTGCTAAACCTCTTAGGCTACCTGTGTTAGGCTAAGACGCAACTCTGTAAGTAGGGATGGGTGTATACATTTTGTGGAACTTTTCAGGTTCTGGAACACATGAATTGGAAGAGATTAGTACCAGCAGTAATGACTCCTGGTTCACCAGCTGTTTGCTTTACTACTGGATACCTAAGGCCAGGTGAGTCTCTTTTTGGATGATTAAGAAAGGGAACTGATAGCAAATCTGAAGGCTCATGGCATTAAGTGTGAGCTTACAAAGTCCTGCGTGGGCTATAAGAAGGGAGAGAAATAGGTGTGTTTTCCTCTTTTCAGAGCTGTAGTAGGAGATCTGGTATGCTCAGGTCAGTGAGATTTCTGTCTCTGTCTTGAAGGTGGGAATTATTTGTGTAATATTTTTATGACCTGGGCATGGAAGAGAAGGATTTGGCTGCTATTGTTTGAGGTCAGCCCTGGTCTTGAGCTTTGGCTCCATACGTTGTGGCCATAGTGCAGTGTGCTGTTCTGCCTTCCAAGATAACCACAGGACAACAAGCCACATACTTCCCACTTCTACCACTGTGCTTTGCTACCCTGGTGCTTTTTAAGTGGCAGACCACAATGTTTAAAAACCTACCCATTAATGTGTTACATTATTTATGAGGATTTTTGTACTTCTCTAAGGTGAAGATTAGTGGAGCTTAAGAGAAGGTATCCCTCATGGCCTATTTGCAGCATGTTTGCACAGTGCTTGCTCTACTCCATGCAAGGAAACTTATTCTTTGCTCATATTCTGTTCTGAGCCATCTTTGAGAAAAAATTGGATTATTGCCTTTCCTTCCACCTGATTTGGTGGAGTTCAGTGCCTATATATCATATGACTGAAAATATTTAATGAAGCCAAACAATAAAATTGCCCCAGACTTCATGCTTTCCCATATGCTGTACCCAAAAAACGTATGAACAAGATGGTGTATCTTTTCCTTTGAATTTCCAGTCTGCTGGCCCTTTTCCCCCTGCTTCCCAAACCCCAGTACAGACAAAAACAACAACAAAACAACATACAAGTGCGTCCTTTCTGGTTTACACTTCTGTTCCTATAAATGTGATAAGTGCTTCATACAAACTATTTAGAAGTGAAGAAAAGGGAAACCTTTATAGGAAATCTTGATAGAAAGATCACCTTGTCTCTAAGTGTTTTTTTTTTTTTTTTTTTAAGTGTCAAAGTGTCTGTAAATGGCATTTAACGTTATTGCACCAATTTAATGTTATTGCAGCAAATAATGTAGGCACATAAATCTTTAATTGATATTTTGTTTATTTATACTTGAATTTGGACAAGTTTTCTTTGTATGTATGTAACAGTATACCTAGAAGATGGATTTCAGCTTATTTTAGTTATTTAGTTTCATTAGGCTTCTGTCCAGTCTAGAAGATCCTAGTATCACTCTTCATGGTGGCAAGATACCTTAGATACCTCTTGATTTCTTTTGCTCCACTGACATTATTTGAAGTGAAGGATGTGAATGTGATGTATTGTGCACTGATGAAACCATATCTGATTCTTTGCTATCTGTTTCCAAATATTTTGAGAGAAATATGGATGGTTATTAACTGTTCATATTTAGAGCATGGATGGACACAAAGCTGTGTTTTCCTGCTGATGCGTCAATACAGAGAAATGTGCTGAGCAAGCACAATGCTGCTGTATGCCTTGGGGCTGGTACTGTTCTGCACAACACAGTTGCACTGCTTTGCTGTGCTGTTTTGATCGACACAGGAGGGATAAGGAATCAGCCTTGTGGGCAGGAGTGAGGAACCAGTGAGAACTGCTTAATATCTCTTCTCATAGTGCTCAGAGCAAAACTGGGGAATAAAAGAGAAAAGACCATCTTTCTGCACTCTCCATGACAAAAAGCAAGATGCAACACAGGCTGACAACAACCAGCAGCCAGTACTTCATCATGGTGGGGTAATGCTTTTCAGAGGGAGGTATGATACTGCTTGTGCAGCAGTGCAGTACAGAGGCAATAAATTACTTCAGATTCCTGGGGGCTTTGGGAAAGGACATGGCTGCATGGCATTACTCTTAGGGTTAAACTAGCATAAGCAATGTGTATCAGACAAATGTGCAGAGAAGAGCTGAGTACAAGCCCTTGCTATTGACATACAATCTATTGACACCAAGATATGTGAGACAGGATTGGTTGTGAATTACTTTGCTGGTTGTTTTCCTCTGTGCTGTGCTAGAGCACAGACATGTAGGAGAGCAATGTTCAAATTATTCTGTAGTTCATATCTATGTAATATCTCTTTAGCTTTGGCAGTTTACCTCTCCCTTTGCTCCTGTGACTGGGATTGCTAATAATTTGAGATTTGAAATGGAGAGAATGCTGAAAGTTTAGGTCAAAAAAGTTTTTTTTCCTCTTTCTGCCATCTACCCTCTGATTAGGTCTTGCTTGCTGCCTACCTCTCATGCTCCACAATACATCTTTCTCAAAATTACTTTCCCTCCTCTTTAGTCAGGGCCCTTTTTTTAATTGAAGCATTCACTTTATTTTTTAATCTATCATTTTATTATATGCAGATAAGAAATTTCTACAGCTTTTTAGCTGAAAGCTATGGCTTTCAAAATCTTTCATAGGAAAAGGGTATGCTGAGATTTACATTTTGCTGGTGGAAAAAATTGAGACACGGAGGGGGTGGTATGATTTGCAAAGAATTAATTGGGAGGCTAATGAAAGATTTGGAATGGGAAACCAGATAACCTTTGATCCACCTCCATATCTGCTGGACAGAAAGATGGGCACTGTCTCTTTTGAAGAAGGGGATTGCTGTCAGGTTCATTTTGAAAAGCTGGATTTCTCTGTATATATATAAGTAACAAATACCTGGGGTCAGCATTTCAAAGTCAATGAGATTGCTTTTAAACCTGTCCTCCATTTAGGGAGAAATGAGTTAATATGCAGTCCTCATCCCCAGGAGCTGTTTTAAGGGTGCTTCATGACAATAACTTTAGCTTCTATGCAGATATATAAAATATGCAATCTTTAGTCCTACTTTTTCTTGTTCAATATTGTAGCTGTTCAAATAGATGCAGGACCAGTTGGCCCCATCTGGGATGCTGGAGCTACCACCCAACATTGAGGCAAGAGCAGCTGCTGGGAATGCTATAGCTGTGCTGGTCCCTCTGTGTAAGGCGACCCACACATATCTTCCAGGAGCATCCCATTAATACTTGTATTAAATGGGAATGAATGGAGAGATGTAGGCTACAGGCTGGATGGAAGTTATGATCTGGGACTGCGTCTTCTGGAGAAGAGGAGGCTCACTGGAGATCTTATTGCTCTCTACATCTCCCTGTAAGGAGGTTGTGGTGAGTTGGTTGTCAGTATCTTCGCCTAGGTAATATGATAGAATGAGAGGGAACATCAAGTTGTGCCAGGGGAGGTTCAGGTTGGATATTAGGAAAAAGCTTGCCTGAAAGAGTGGCTGGGAACTGGAATAGGCTGTCTATGGAGGTAGTGGAATCACTGTCCCTGAAAGTATTCAAGAACTGTGTAGATGTAGTGTTGGGGGACACGTGGTTTACTGAGCAATATTGGTGGTAAGTGGGTGGTTGGATGAGATGATGGTCTTTTCCAACCTTGGTGATTCTATGGTTCTATTTTACATTTGTTAGAATTCTTTTTCCTCTTATTTTCTGTTACCTACTCTGTTAACAATTCAAGTAGATTGTAACTTTTCTGTAAGAAAGATGTTTGAGGACAACAGTGGTCCTAATTTTTTCAGACTAACTGTGCAGTTAATGTGCAATTCTAGTGGATAAATCATGTTTTTTTTTCTTTTAGACTGGATGGGGAGATGGAAAAAGAATGTTCATAAACTCATTGAGGTTGGAAAGACCAATAAGATCATCTAGTCCAACGGTCAACTCATGCCTGTGTCTGCTCTAGACCATGTTGCTCAGTGCAACATCTATTTTCTTGAGCACCTCCAGGTATGGTGACTCCACCACCTCCTTGGGCAGCCTGTTTCAGTGCCTGACCACCCTTTCTCAGAAGAAATTCTTCCTAATATCCAACCTGAGCCTCCTCAGCACAACTAGTGGCCATTCCCTCCTGTCCTGTCGCTGTTCACTGGGAGAAGAGACTCCTTTCAGTGAGCTTTTGAGGGCAAGAAGGTCTTCCTTGAGTTCCTCTTCTCCAAACTAAACAATCCCAGTTAAGGTTGCTAACAATAAATGAAGATTCTTTTGAGTACTTCTCTGGGGAGCAGGTGGGGTCCAAGGGAAAGCAGAAGCAGAGCTGGTGGATCATTTTTCTTTGCCTTTGGTGGATTCTCTACTTTTGGTAGTGCTTTTAATTCAGTTGATGCAGGTTTTACTTCATTTGGTTCACTGGGGCATAGATGCTTTACTTTGTTCTTCTCTGTCATTTGGGAGCAGTGGAATGGGTAATTTAAAATCAGTATCAACTTCAGCTAAAATAGTTAATGGCAGAAAAATTACCACACAGAACTGTTGAGAATGTTTTACACCTCCATCTGACATGATCCAACAAAATCTACATCTGGTTATTTACCAGCTTCTCTGCTTCGAAGTCATAATATTTGGGTAGTCTGTTATTAACAAACCTGAACTGTTGTGACCTGTGACAGCTGAGCATGCGAGCTGCTCCTCCGGAGCAGGGAAGCTGTCAGCAGCTCTCAAGCAGTTCCTGGCTGCTCCAGCAGGGAACAGGCGGCTGGCGGCTCCTGCTGTATTTCCAAGCACAGTCAGGTGACAACACATTTTTCTTCCCTTGGAGAGCTGGCCAGGCTAATTAAAAAGGCACCATCACACAAGCAGTGGGTAATCAGTGTGAGTGCAGACCTCTAGGGGAGCACTTTGGAAAAGGAGCGTAAAGTGATATCTGGATTAGCTAGTAGGGTGAGAAGCTCGTTTCAAAATTATTAAATAGAAACTCATGCTTTGAAGTGCACAGAGTCTGCATTCTGTTCTTCAAGTTAATGCCCTTTGTCCATAAGCACAGCCCATGTACCTATTTATGTATAATCTGGATGTTTATTTACTTTTGTAAGTGCAAAACTTAGTGTAGTCTTAACAAAAAGCACTCACAGCTGTTATAATGTACCTGAGTAACACACATCGTTTTTTTTTTAATTTTGGAATTTTTTTAATGTTAACAATTGCTTAGTTTAGTGACATGCAGAACGAGAATGAGAACAGTTGTCACAGTGCCCAGCAGAAATATTTTGTAAAGCTAATGAATTATTAGTAATATGCAAACTCATGGTAATACTGTATTATGTATTCGAATTGCTGGGTAAATCTTCCAGTTTATACTGCAAGGGTATAAAGATGGTTAGATTTAGAAGGTTTACCCTTTTAACTCAACATCAACAAGGAGCTTGTGCTAAGCACTGTGATGAAGCATCACAGGAAAGTCTGTCCACGGTAGCATACCTGGATATGGAAATTGAGGTGTGTTGCTGGCTACAGATACAAACAGCATCAGGTATACTGAAAAATACACAGCCTCAGCTATAGGAACTCAGTCACGTCACCTTGTGTTCAGACTTGTCTCCAGGCTCCTTGGTTGTGACTCTGTACTACTGCAATGCCAGAAAAATTGCAGTATCTTGCTAGGAAATGGTTGCAGCAGAGTTCATGCCTTTGGCCTACTTTCCTGGCTGCAGGTTTTTGAGCAACGGCGGCTTACCTGTCTCTAGAGGGCACTAGGATGCTGGTCTGCTCTAAGCCAGCAATTTATATTTGCCTTTTTGTGAGGATCAACCCAGAGAACTGTGAACCGCTGTAGATCTTACAGTGTAGATGCAGCTTAAAGGAGAAGTTTGCAAAAGATGCAGAACTCTAGTGGGACTTTTATCCTGACTGAGTGATCTACATCATGCTCGCAACATCCAGGTAGCTATGAAAATCCCATTAGCTTCATTTTCAGGGACTTAAATTCCTTGGTATATAAGACATCAGGAATGTGAATTTCCTGAATGTCAAAGTGCAAAACGACTTCCTAAAGCAGAGCCCAGTTGCTTTCTGAGTGTTGTCCTTAGTGTACATGCGTTTGTTTACTACAGGATTTTGTTCACCCTAAACATGCAGCTTTGAGTGCAGGAACGTTTGATGTTTCACTTCAAATCTGCACCTTTAGGAGGTGAGGATGAGTCCTGCCCTCAGCTGGTTTAAGTCTCTCACCCTGACTGAAGACTGCAGCTGTGCTGTTTGTACAGGAGCTGATATTAAACAAGGCTTCTTTCTGTGTGTTTCCTGGAAGCTTTGTGTTCCACAGCTACTCAGGTCCTTGCTATCTTTATTTCATAGTAATATCTATTTTAAAGTTTGCTTTCTGCTTGAGAATAACATGCCCACATCTAGAACAAATTCCTGGAAAATGGGCTGTTAGTACTCCAGCATCCAGCTAAAGTGTGCCCCAACCAACCTCCCTGGTATTGCAGCACATTGGCAATTAAGTATCCATAGGATCATTAAGGTTGGAAAAGACCACAAAGAAAAGATCTAGTCCAAACAATCCATTGCCACCATGCCCAGTGAACTATGTCCCAAAGTGCCACACTGTCTTTATGCGAATACTTGAAACAGTGCCTATCCGTAAAGCCATGCTTCTTGTGATGAAAGTCATTTACAAAACTTGTGTACAAATTATGTGCTCTGTCTCATCTTAACAGACAGTCAGTAATAAGTAGAAGCAATTTTTCCTCTTAGGTTCCTTCCTCCTGCTTTTGCTGATGTATTACTCCTTTGCTGGGAAGCCCTGGGGTCAAGATAGGTATTGCACAGTTATCCTCCTCTAAGAAAAACTTGTTTTGCACGATCTTAAGCAGCTTTCCCTCTTGCTTATGTGCCTCTTAAATGAAATTTAGCAAGAGGGAGTGAATTTGTGTAAAATAAACTAGGTTCAACGCTGTGCATATTGGGAAATGAGTGGTGCAAGCATCCTTTCTTGTAGAAAGTTGGTAGTGTTTACTGCCCTTCTCTGTTCCTCTTGCATGAATGTTTCCCAGAAAAATGAATTTTGCTCTTCTGTCTTTTTCTATTGTGCTTGGAAAATGCTATGCAGTTGCTCCAAGAGCAAGCTCTCATAATTGGATCTAGATGGTAGCATGTTGTATTTCTGAATGTATAAATGGTATGTCATGGCTGAGAAATGCAAAACTGTCAAGTGTCCATTTACTAATACGAAGTAGCTCTATGCTAGGCTGACCACAGAAATACCTCTTTCAATTTCAAGTGTTCAATGTATTTCACATCCTGACAGCCTCCTGTTATGAATTGCAGACTTTTCTTGTACCTTATGAGCCAGAGCCCCATTCACTGATAATGAATCCCAGAATGCTGGGCCCTTAATGCAGCTGTTTGTGCAATAGCACAAAAAGGAAGCTGGAACTGAGACTTTTGTGTTGACAAAGCACTAATTTTAATAATGACAAATTGTTTCTCTAGAATTCAGCACTATTCATATTCATGGCCCTTCTGCTACTAAGCAAAGTCATCCACATGCTTGAAAATGACATTTAAATAAAAATTAAAGAAAAAAACAACTTCTACTCTATTTCCCCTTCTCACATCTCTTTCTTTTAGCATTCTTCACAGGATAATTAAATATTTTCCAAATGTGATATCTCTAAAGGAAGCAACAAAAGCAGTATTTGGGAAGTAACATTTTTCCCCTTAAAGGAAAAACAAAAATGTTGAATGGCACTTTATTTCCCATGCCCCTATTTATTATGGTGGTATATATATACGTTAGGGTGGTGATATTCCATCCTAAGTGTTTCCAGTGATAGGAAGGGAGGCTGTTGTTAATCAGCGGTAGTACGTGGCTTTGGTAGAACTATACAAATGCTGTAGTGTTTTTATGTTGTTCTAAAATTCCCTATTCAAAAAGTAAAATTATTTTTTACCCAGGAAAGCTTTCTACTTTTCCATTATTTAGTTGATATGGTTGCATAAATTATTAACAGAAAATTCATGTCCTTTCCTATTCTATCCCCTATGCAAGCAAAGTTGCTATGCTTGTTTCTTATTTTAATCTTCTAATATCTACTGAGTCTCATTTCTTACTTAAAGATTAATCATGATCATATTTCGATACAACAACCATTTCCTGTGTTATATATATATTTGATACTCCCAATGTCTGTGTTCCTAGATGAAGGAATCTAGTTAGATGGTGGTTCCACTCCATTATTTTGTAACTCCTATTATTATTTTTTCACTACTTTTTCAGGCTCTGACAGTGTGCCCTTAAAAAAAAGCCCCACCAAAAATGGGGGGAGGGAAATAGCCCTGATCCTTTTGACTTTATGCAATCAGTGCAGAGCTGTATTAGAGTGGAAAAAGTAAATGGATTTCTTTTTCTGTTCATTTGTCACACTTGTATAAGTGATCAGCAGTACATCTAATTGTGGCTAAAGTCCAGTGAAATCTGTGCAAATGTGATGCTACAAGTTACATCTGTGGGCTCTGTGAAGCCTTGGCAAAAGTTTAAAGCAATAAATCCTTCTGTTATAAGAAAATATTTACATTTTTAGGTGAACTTCACGATATGGGGATTTTCTTTGTTGCCATCTATGTTTTCTTATTGAAAATGTTTCCTTAAGCTATAAACTTCCTCTCTGAAAGAAAAATCTATTCAGTTTAGGCTCAAGAATAAACTTGACTTCAAATTTAAAAAATGAACCAGATGAAAAAGGATGTGGGCTATTGTCTCAAGTCAGATTTGTACACCAAGACTTTCTGAAGGAATAATGAAAGTGTCATTACAGAAACAGCTCCGAAGTCTCTGACGGTTTTAGTCTTCAGATTTCAGGGATGATCAAAGAGTTTGTATAAGGAGATAGATATCAATTTCTCATTTCCTTGCCTGTGTACTTTGTGTGTTCTTTAACTCCTATCAAGCAACAACATAATGCTAGTTGAGGCTGTCATCTCCTTAGTCATAATCCTCTGCAGATGAAAATCAGTATAGCTTCAATTATTTTGTGCCAATTAATTTGAATATTCCTTGGCATCAAGGATGCCTAACTATATCCCATGCTGACTGGCTTTATTTACAGCAAAATGTGAAGTTCTCCCTATTACTGCACCGAGGTAAGGATAGCCCATAGCCCTTCCTTACTGTTTCTAATGCCCCAGCTTTCTCCTGATGTATTTTCATGGCAGAAGGGTTGATCTGAGCCAGCAGGTGAATGGCCATCCTGGGTCACCATTAGCCTGAGTCCTTCCTGGTGCCTTGGAGTGGAGGGCTGTAGGCAGCATTACATAGTGCTCTTACAAGCTCTGCATTCACCACAGCATGTCTGAAAATTTTAAATAATTGTAAATAATCCCCTTATTTTGTATTATAAAGGAAGAAGAGAAGGAGTATCGGGTCAGCCTTGTTCTTCATGAAGCAGAATGGGCTGTAAAGGGCTGCAGATAGAGGAAAGCCTTGTCTTAGCCAACTTGTTGGGCCTTGATTAGTCCTCTGTTTGGGCAGGTGGGGAGGGGACAGCTCTGCCCAACTCCGTGGAGATGGTGAAGTGGGCCATCTAACCCTGGACTGCTGTCTACTTTTTTGTCTGAAGTCTATGCTTTTATTTCTCAACTGGTGTTACCAGGTGAAAGGGACTGTGCACAGAGCCTTATAACCTGCGTTCTGCTCTGCAACGTGGAGCAGGGCTCCACAGGACAACACGTATCTAGGCAAGGGTTGTTGGTGGTATTAAAGACCCACTGGTTTAATTAATTTGTGGATTTGATATTGATGAATACATTTAGAGCAGCTTTGCATGCCCACGTATGGGGAGATCCATACATTCAGATGAACCTCAGTGCTTAATCTGGAGCCATGAATGTCAACTAGCTTGGGCGCCAGCCGTTAAGCTTTTTTACTTTACCCTTACTAAGTTTTCCCACTGCTTAGCCTTATTTCTAGGAAGGGATCAGCTTTGCCCTTTGTTTGTGCATGGTTGTTCTTAAATGCCTGATAGCTAATTAAATAATGACATATTTTAGTAGCATGTAGATATTGCAGACAATCCAGGAGGGATCACTTTTTAGCGTAGATTTAATATCTTTGCAATGAAACTAATTATTTCTGAAATTTGGAGAATATCTTATGGGGCTTCTTAACTTGTGCGAGTGGAAAAGAGTCAGAACATTTATTCCTGTTTGGCTTTTTATTTTAATGGAAATAAACTGCTCTTCCATTACCTTGAAGAAATTTAAATGCAATGCTTACATTTTAAGCAATGTAAAACCTCAGTTATGTAGACCCCAAAGGATATGATATATAATTAAGAGACTGTTTGCTCTACCCATGTAATACTTGCATGGTTATGATTCTTGGATAAGAAGAACAGACTGCCACTCAGGAATCTGTGTAAATAACTGGATGGCATTCAATGAAAGGAGCCAGCAGTGGCCAGGCTGCCAAATAACTAATAACAGTGGTAATAAATATTTATGAGCACTGTGTTTGAGCCTGGTGTTTTGCACAGACCAGACTATGCGTTTGACTCTGATCTTGCCACTTGCTCACTGTGTGTCATCTGGGGATGCTCCATCAAATATTCTCTGCAATGACCTGGGGTTAAATCTTGTCATCCTATGCCCCGGAGGTGTTCCCAAACTACTCAGTTCCTAGGGAAGAGTATTTCTAGACAGAGTGAAACTGTTACCTGAGTAACTGTGGATATTTTTAAGGTTCACAGGCTGGCTATCTTGAGAAGCACTCACATGAGCACCGAAAGTGCATTGCGTATAACCCGTAAGTTCAGCATATGGTGTCTTTAATACCTGAGGAGAACGGTCAGTATTTCCCAGTTCACAATTCAATACACCGGGCAAAGATGTGAACAACCCTGTCAGCTATGGCTGGATTCAGTAAATTCAGAGCCTGACCTAGTGACAGAGCTTTTTTTTTTTTTTACTATATCTACAGCCATCTTTTCCTGTTTATCTTTCTGATCAGTGCATTAAAACATAATCCTCTGAGACAGCTGAGCTTCAGGAGGAATATGCTCATCTATCTGCTGATAGTAAATAATGGTCAAAGTGATCGCTGGTTTGGATAAATGCCCATAAATAACTGTTTCTCCGAAATTTCTCTTTGTAGATGTTTAAATAGATATTTTCCTAATTGTATTTTGAATGATGGAATTCATCTGTAATCATTAATGTGACACATCATACTCTTCAAGTAGAGGAAGGTAAAAATCTCTGAGCAAGAGTGAATTTCCCTATGAAAATATCTGTCCAGGACCCTGTGTAGCACACAGTCATGGAACAACTGTAAATCATCCTGTTTAAACTGAGTCCTCTTATAAAAACTGAGTCAGTGTTTTTACTGGAATATTTTCTTTCAAACTACAGAGGGATAAATGTCATGTCAGTTGATATAGATTGGAGATGCAAGAAATTTATCATTTGTTTTTATAACTGTTCTACTGTCATGTTGCTATTCTTGCAGTTTTATGAAGAGCTGACTGTTGTATGTTATGGAGTATTCATAAATGATGATTAATTAATCTATTTTGGTGGCCTACTACAAGCAAACAAACCTCAGAGTTAATTTAATTCTCTACTCTTGGTTTCAGAGGGAAAAAAAATACAACATTTTCAGTTCACTAGAGGCTATAATATTCTCAAATCAGCCACTTTTCAATTAATTTTAAATGGCGAATAGAGCAAGGAAATTTTGTTCTTGTCCATTTACTTCTATTAAGGATTCATTTTCAATAATCAGAGAATTCTGAGTCAGCTCATTCTTACCTTAAAGGTTTGCTCCTGACACTAATAAATTATTGTATGGTGTGTGCTTGAAGGCAACAGATTCTTTTTCTTTTTTTCCCCAATAACCCTCTTGTTGACACACAGCCATTTATTACTATTTCTGCCATCACCTAGCTTGCTGAGAAGTAATTCTGATAAAGTACCCAAACGTATGGTGTGCAGTATCAACTGTCATAAAGAAGGAAAATGTCATAAAAAAAAATGAGAAAGATCATGTGTTATCCAGAAACATTTTCTTTATGCTCTCAATTTCAAGCTAATTAGTTTCTAAATATGCTGCTGAAGGCTTGAGTTTCCATAGGATAATATCTTCCCATACCAGCTCTTTCCAGCTGGTATGATAGTGTAGGATGAAGGAAGAATTATTTTTAAAGGAGAAAAAGGATTCAAAAGTCTGAGCAAGGTTGAAATGGATGTAATCATACACCTGAAGTTGAATGATAAAAGTGGTTTCAACTTCTATGTCTGTGTTATAGTATTTCTACCACATTATCAGTGCTTACAGGGCTTCTAGCTACAAAAGAGATGTCTGTTGGGGAAGGGGTGACTGTGGTAGATAGAGGCACTTTTGTAGCATGTTGTCCTTCAGTATTAATGCAAGTTGGTTAAACTGAGCCTCGCTATGGGCTGTGGCAGGAGGAGGACAGAGAGTGTTTGCAATTCTGAATGTGCATGGGATACAAGTGTCTTTCTGAATAAAGAAGAGATACCACTCACATCTTCAGGGAAATGCTACTGACTGCTTCACGCAGTGACACTGCCCATATAAGTGGCTTTGGCTGGTGTGCTGCTGCGGTGGAGTCTCATGGTCCTCTGAATTGGGACAAGCATCTGGTCACTTCTGTGCTTCACTGCAATGTCCACTTACAGTATAACTGGTCTTTACATTGTCCACGCAGGTCAGAGGGCTGCAGTACAAAGAGTAAGAACTGACTATATTTGTATATATTAACTTGGTTTGATGTGTTTGTAACCATTAAAACAAATTCTGACATAGCTGGTTAATAATAAAGCTCCCTTTTATGTTGGTAGACAGAACATAATGTAATTAAAATAATAGGGACAGGCATGTCCCTCTCCCATATGCAGTAGGGTGCTAATGATGGCTCAACAAGTACTGACCTTTTTGTAGTGGGTAGGGTTTTGTTTCTCCTGTTCCTGAAATATGCTGAGATTATCTGTTCACATGGCCCTTGTTAGAACAGTTATAAATTACTTATGGATCGCACTGTATTTTCTATGAAGCCCAAGGTTATTTTTTATTCTTCTTGCAGTTATGCTCAGTGAAACAAAGGAAATAAAAATATTATTAATGCTCAAGGTGTTCCATAATAATACTCCCAGATCTCTCGTGGAAGGTAGGGATTAACCTCCCTTTGCATTTACTTCTAATATTCTGAAGCAATAGTGTGATTTTCATCTATTCTTGTGAGGAGTTAAGGCAGGAAACAAGAACAAAGCATTCTAAGTATGGCGCATGGGAAATGTAGAATCTAGATCTAACAAACTGGAAATGAGCAGTAGCCTCTTTACACTTCTAAACACTCATTGTAAATGCATTTAAGTGGCCATCAAAATTAAAAGCATCCCATGACACTTATGAAGAATTTGCCTTTCTGTGGTGTGCTTCGTTTACAGTTAGAATAATGATGTGCCTTATTTAGGGTCAGTCTGCAGCTTCTCCTGAGTTGAGTTCAAAGTTTCCTTTCACTCACAGGTCTGATTTCACTCTCAGCAACCTACAAAAGAAGCTAATTTTCCTGAATTCATATATTACTTTTCATCTCAGGTTAAAGTTTCTTGGAATTGTTTGATTGATAGCAAGAGCTTAAAATAAATGTTCTATTTATGAGGTGTTTAACTTTTCCTTTTTCTTCTACTTTTCTCAACATTAAAAATTGGGTTGGTCTATCAGTTGCCAGTATTTTGTTTTGATTTTGAGCACAAAACATACTTTTGCAAAGTATGCTTGTGTCTCTGGGCACTTTGTGGTGATGCAGATATAAATCTATAATTATGTTTATGGTGGAACTATGAAAAATGAAGCATCAGAGGACTGAATACCTTGCAATAACAAGAAAAAAGTTAACGCAGTGTACTTTATCTCCATACCAGGGAGAAATATTGAGGAAGAATAGGAAGAGAGGAGCATCTTCTGAATTAAGACACCGGATATAAGGAATAATCTCCTTGATACAGACCTTCAATTTAACAATCTCTCTAAGGGATATCCTAGTTTAGGCTGTGTAAAATCTTCATTCATTGCAGTCAACCTTGATTGGACAAAGATGGGAAAGCCTTAAGATTGTAGGTTCTCATTTTGTTTCATTTTCTGAAATCTTTTCTGCTTTTTGAAGGTAGCCTTGTGTACATACGTTGTGCAAATCTTTGTCCTTGCATGCAGCAAGGTCTATAGCTATTTCTTCTGTTGGACTTAACTTGATGGAATCTCTAAGGTGGGGTTGGTGGCTTTGGATCTGAGGCAGGCTTATAAGTGAACAGAAATTAGGAAGGATGCTGTGGTAAAAGAGATGATGGTATTAAGGGTTATCCATCATCTCTTTAAGGTCAACAAATAATGAGAGCAATATGCACCAGACTGGCAAGTATATCCAATTAACTGAGTTTCTATTTGAGCTAGTTGGTCTTGATGAGTCTTTTCAAAGCCCAGTATACTTATTCTTGCTTTAGTGTTGGACTGAGGTGCCTCTTGTGCCGTTACTTGCTGACTTAATAAAAAGCTGTCTTTTTAAAGAGAATTTTTAGAAGAAATGACTCCCGCTCTTGTTTGTAATGGTAATAATATTTAGGGCTGTATTTATTAGCTTATCTTGGCCGTTAAACGTTTATGACTGTACTTTATCGTCTGTGAAGCAGGGGAGTAAAGGAGATGAACTAGAAAAAAGATACTGAAAACCTTGCCGATATTGCCAATGTGATATACAGGTTGCTGTAGATGTGATATATGGAACAATTTGTAAGAGTGGGTTTAAATATGCCTCAGAATTTCTCAGGAGGCTGAAAAAGGGTAATGGTCAGAGAACATGGACTGAACTACTTAGTTCTGAGGCTTACATGAAGATCTGGAAAAAATCTCCAGAAATTTAATTTCCAATGGAGTTCCTTAAGCTCTCTAGTGTGAAACCCGCTTTTTTTGGTGCTGAAAGTATTTCAGTTTGGGAACAGTATACTATGAAGATTATTTTTTTAATTATAAAACTTCATGGACTGTATTTTGAAGCTTAGCAGGTTTGCTCTGTTCCTCCAGCTTCCTCACTGTACTTCGTGCTCTGTGCTTGTTCGTGTTAGCTTGTGATAGAAGCAGCTGTGAGCATGCCTTAAAAATGTTACTCCAGCTGGACTAGTGCATCACAGTAAAGCTCTTTGAGGAGGAGCTACCTCAGTGCAGGATGAATTTAATGCCAATTGTCTTCTCTTGGGACCAAGCACATGGAGCACAGAAGTGCATGAATAGTTGGTTGACATCTGAAGGGAAGTAATTAAAAAAAACATAAAAGCAGTGTGAAGCAGAGCTGGTGACAAGCAATGACGGAGGGGGATTTTGAAAGGTATCCTGGAAAGAAAGTTTCTTTTCCTAAGGAGAATTTAAGCTGAGTAAATAATGAGAATTAGAATAATATATATATATATATAAAACTGTCTGAAAATGACTGGGATGTTGAACTCTTTGAAATAAAATCTCCCTTGCATTTCTTATAATTACAGGAAACAATAAAGTCAACATTGACAAAATAATGCTTTGAAAGTACCTCAAAGAACTGCAAAATGTTTCTAAGGAACTGGCAAGGCTTAGGAAAGGAGAAAAGGAAATTTGTGTTTGCTTAAAAAAGGAAAAACACAAAAAATAATCCTAACAACAAATTAAAAAAAAAAAGTTACCCACCATGCAATCAAAACTTTAAGCTGGCTTTGTTTTCCTGTTGAAGCTGTGGATTGCTCTACACCTGCAGAAATGTGTGGGGGTTTTTTGTTTGATTGTTTGTTTGTTTTTGTTTTTGTTTTTTGCAAAGGATCAGGTTTCTATGAGGTTAAGACCAGATAATTTTCTATCATGTTAAGTACCAGGTAGTGTTAGATTCAGATGTTAAGGCTGTGGTATTTCTCTTGTCTAGTGCTCTAAAGAAAAATCAGAACAAGTAGGCTGATACAAGCATTTCCTAATGGTTTTGGTGCTCTTTGACTTGGGATGCTGTGTTTGCATGCTGCCAGCTAATGCTGGCTATGTGTTCTCTGTGGGATGCATACCCTCCAAAGGGCTTGGGTGTTCTCGTGTGGAAAGTTTGCATGAGATCAGAAATGACCAAAAATGAGCTTTCATTGCTGGGAAGGAAGCTGCCAGGCAATGCAGGAATGCACTGTGGTGGGTAATTCTTTAGTTATTGGCTTGCAGGTGTCTTGAGTAGCAATGTATGTCTGTTTTATATTCTAGGTGCAACTAATGCAGGCATGTGTGCTATCACAGTGCAGAGATAAGAGCTGTAATTCCTAGGAGAAAAGTTTTAATTTTGCTATCAAAATAAGATTAGGTACAAAAGAAGTTTTTACAAAACATTTTTGTATTTTTGACCAATTGATGTTTTTTCTTTTTTTCTTCCCTTGCTTATTTCTATTTGATTATGGTGGTTTTGCTGTTTTCTCAGTGCTGGCATGAAAATGCTGACACTGCCTGTGTCCTAATTAGAATTTTGTGGTTAACTGATTTTTGATGTCACTGTCAAATCACAGTAACATTGTCAAACAAATAGCATTAATGATAATAACATAGCACTGACTGAACTGCTAGCTTTGGTCCAGAAAAGGAGAGAAAATATCCTATTTGAATGTTTCATTGCTTTTTTTTTTTTGGTATGAAACAGTATAAGAAAACTCTAATAGCCACAGTAAAGTCCCATTTTCAATCCCAAATTGTATGCGTTTCTAATTTTTAAATACATCTGAAGCTCCTTGTTATTGTTCTAAGCCTTCAAATGAATGAAACTGTTCAGAGGGGAGCTAGATGGAAACCTTTTGAGAGAGTTGCCCTATGTAGTTTTATTTCAAACCCAGTCTGTTCACTGAGACTTTTCCTGCTACCTTTAATGAGCTTTGCTTTGAAGTGTTTATGCAAAGAATAAGTACCCCAAACTCTACATTCAAGCAGCCTTCTGCATTAGCTGGGTCCTGGAAAGGTCTGGCTGGTATTCTTATAGCCCTCATTAAAACTCAAAGGAAAGTTGGTTTGATTTCTGTCTGTTGGTGGAATTTATCCCTCCTCTGCATACCACTAAATCATCTCTGCCAGACGTGACTCATCCCTAGGATTCATAAATTAGAGAGTGAAAATATATATCTGAGCCACAGAGTATTCAGTAGAAACTATTTAAAAAAATCCATCGGAAGATCCTGTTGACAGTTTCTCAAGAAACTACCCTAATGCAGTGTCACTTCGGCATTTTCTAATTTAACTACTTTTTGAGGCATTTCTTCACAAAAGTGCAAACATTTTTTGTATATGAACTTAATATATATTTGTTATACATTTGCTGAATTTGTTTCATTTTGGGTAATGATTAGGGTTTCTGTATTCTCCCATGCTTGTCAAGATTCAGGAGAGAAAAATAGAGTAGCCTTCATTGGAGGTGCTTGAATATCAGGAAAGGAGAGCAGATACCCAGTTCCTTCCCTTTCCAAAATGTAAATGTATTTTCTTTACCTCAAACAAGAACTTAATTATCTTCCACCCTCTCCCTTCTATAAAAGTTTCCTATCTGTTACATTATTCCTATTTTGTAAATTTGCTACCTCACATTTAATTAAATTTGAAATGTGCTTCAGTAATCAAACTAATTGAAAAAGTGTTTAATCAGAACTTGATTATTTAAGTAGTGTTTGTACTTGCACTTGTTCAGGGTTGGAGGGGGGGAAATGAGGTGGAAACCTGCTTCCTTAGACTACTAGTGGATGTTGTGATGGGAGGGGAAATGAGGTAGAAACCTGCTTCCTTAGACTACTAGTGGATGTTATGATGGCCATATGGATATCAGTGCAGAGAGGATGTATGGACAGTGGTTTGGGGCTTGAAAACTGGGCACTCCTGTTGGAAGCCAGTGCTGATTGGTTCCATTGAGCCTGGGCTGCTATTCATGCTAAACATACCTCATTCCCTCATCATGGATGTGTCTGTTCAGAATGGCTTATGTTACCACTTGTTCACACATGTTCAGATTTGTTTCTTTCCCTTTGACTTGGTAAGCTTGGAAGCTGGGAGAACAGAAATAGCTGACTTCTAGTTTGATTTTAGACAAAGAAATAGCTGTATTCCATGGCAAAAGGTGGTGATATGCTGATTTTAATCAAGCGATTGCAATTATTCCTGAAATTCAGAACGGACTGAAAAAGACAGTCTTAAGTTGTGTGAAGCAAACCTGTAATAATTCTGTTTACTGGAGAAAAAAGTATGGATTTTCACTTCTGGAAGCCTTGTCTCAGGTTAACAGTGGACATGAAGTGATTTCAGCTGTACTCTTGCCCTCTCCATCAGGTGAATAAATGTGGTACTGCTTGGTGCCAAGGGGCAACTTGAGTTATTGGGGTGATGAATTAATGCTGTGGGAAAGGGGCCGTGCTGCACAGCTCCTCTTTGCTTGTTTTGCTGGTGCTATTAGTCTATTTCTAAGCAACAATTTCACTTATAGCCCTTTCCAACAGGGCAAACAAAAAGAGGTTTCACATCAACAGACCCCCAGCAGCCCTGGTTGCTTCCAGGCCCCATCAGAAGCTGGTGCCAGCAGTGCTGTGTATAGGTGTGGGTATGAAATGGGGAGAGCGCTGCTATTCTGTGCCCACTTGAGGGGGGAAGTTCATGCCTGCATGGTGATAGATGACACTTCTGCACACATGGCTCAAATGCTTGCATGTCTGCTTTTAAGCTCAGGGTACCTGAAGGAGTGACTTAAAGTTGTATCATTGCTTTAGGGCACTGGTTTTACGGATAGTCCAGGTAATGAGTTGCATATTCAAGGACATAAAGACATGAGGAAGATGTGAGAATTCAAAGCTTGCTGTGGGTGGTGTTGGACGTCTGCAAGAGCCAAAACACTCTTGGCCAGATTGGCTTCCAGGCACAGTCCTGGGACAAACCATGCTCCAAACCGGACCTGATTTGTTTTGGAAGAAACTGCGTAGTTCTCTCTGATAGTGAAGCCAGGAGCAGATAGGCACTTGTGTACCCTGTGGGATACCAGACACCAGGACCCAAACGTGAAATTGGAAACTATGCTAGCCAAAACTGATGCAATTATTAGTTTCTGCATATGTAAATTTTCTCCTCACCAGTAAAAGTCTGAGCTGTTGCTTTTAGACTAAAAGAAAAATGTAAGCACTGTCAACAGTTCAAAAATAAACAATGGTACAGACAGTTACTTTTGCTACAGAACTTAGTGGGGTAACTATAGCGATAGGTAAAGCAGCTTACATGGCAGGGGATACTGTGTTATGGTTAGGATTCTATTTTATGGAAATTATTTCTATCCATGAACTACACTAGGCATTTCATTAAGTAAGATGGAAAAAAATATGGTTTTTTAAAGAGTCTTTGCATTCCAGGCAGATATTCATTTCCATAATCCATTCAGACAGCACACAGTGGTTTATACCATACTGCTCTTGGTAAAGCCCCCAAATGCATAGGTTAATATCCAAATGTTTTAAAAAAGTATACTTGTTAATGAACAAGTGCTTCTAGGCTATATGCTGGGAAATCTCTCATTGCTATTCTTATGGAAGTTTGGAGAATAAAATCACATTTGCAGCATACTTTTTTGGAGTTTGGAATAGGCATTCTTTTGATCCTTTTCAGAAGATACCATGGATTTTAGGATATTAATCTCTATTGTGTTTCTAATTAACCACCAAAACTCTACAGCTTTTCTTACTTGGAATAAGGTCAGACCTCCCCATTTATTTGTGCACTGTCCAAATTTGGTATTTTAAAAAAATGGATGCATAGCTGTTGCTGATTTCATTTTATTCTTTCTTCGTACTCACATCAGTAGCCTTCTGAGATAAGGCTGGATTTTTTTTATTCTCATCAGCACATATTTCATAGGGTAGTGTACCAACCTGACTTGAATGATGGTGGAGTTTTGTGGTATATCTTCAGCTCACACATGATTAAATTATATTTCTTCCTGTCTGAATAAGCACTATATTGGAGTAGATTCATACTTAACTCAGAGTTAGTGAAGTGCATGTCAGTATTTCACTTGTGTGGCTCAGCTCAATAAAATATCAGTTTTGATGAGGTAGAGATAGAAAATCATAAAAGTAGAGGGGGGAAAAATCAAACATTAACAGTATAGATATAAAACTGTTCTTTTCAAATGCCACACAATAATATATATTGTGATCTCAAGTTATTGGAACATAGTTTGGTCAAAACAAGCTCAAGTACTGAGAAAAGAAATCAAATAACACCTTATTCCTCCCCTTTTTTATTTTTTATTTTTTGGAAGAAGTCTGTTTAACTCTGTTGTGGACATCGCTGATGCACAGTTAAATCTGGAATGCTTCACACGCCATTACATACCACCTCCCTAGGAAAAGTCTCGTCTTTGCTGCTGCATCACCTCTGAAACCTCATACCATTAATAGCAAAGGGTAGAACTGTTTTTCTTGAGTTTTCCATTGTGTGCAGTGTAACAAGTGGGACATTTAGTGTGCTTATTTGGCTGTGAACCCCTTTAGGGAGAGATTTGGTTGTTCCTGGGTAAAGACCAGTTGGGGGAAGCCTCCTGCTAGAACAAAGGAGATGCTCTAGCACCTGTGAGGTTGGTCCTGCTCAGAAGCGGCTCAGAGATTCCAGAAGAACGCACTGAGGAGACTATCATAAATGTTGGGATAAGCCTATCTGGTTTCATCCTGTTCAGTAATACTTCATGAAGTCTATAGGAAAATTGGAGGGTGCAAGAAGTATATTATTATAATTTAAAGAATAGATGAAAATGTTGAAGAAATCAGGGTGGCTTGAGCATACTCAAAAACTTGGATGTGGAATAGGCAATTGATGGAAGAAATGAGGATGTTCTGAGCATCCCTCTTCTTGGGAAGAGGGCATACACTGCTGCTGAGTGCTCACCTGTTTAAATCTGGGGAAAACTTCAGTTAAGTCAAAGATAGCACAGTATCCAAGTATGTGAAAACTCACAATAAATTTCAGCAGCATCCCAAGCCAGGTTAAACTAAATAAACTATGGGGAGAAAAGCATGTCAGAGAGGTAAACAGAGGATAAAAAACAGCCTTTTTATTTTCAAATCAGTATTCTAAAGTAGCTGTCACGTATGATATAGAAAAGTTCCTAATAAACATGTTCATTTTCTTTATGATCACTGAATTACTTTGACTCAGGCACCAACTTAGATCCCCAGCAAAAATTTTCACACACAATCATCTAATTATAGAATACCAAATTCTATACTTAGGTCTCTAAATAAAAGTAACTTGGATTTGAGAACTAGCTTCAATTGAAGTTTCTGTACCTTTACAAAAAAGTCAATGTGTACCACAATTGAAAACCACAGAAAATTAGGCCACCTACCAAGACACAAGTCATTTGTCTTGTGAGTGGAGTACCTTGTTTGAGTGGAACAGGAGGAAAGGAGGACAACAGCAAAAAATAATTGGTATGTTTTTTTGTCCTTCTTCCTCTAACCTCTAAGCTACTGTCTCAAATAGCACCAGGCTGTTGTTTACTTCAAAATGCAGCACTTGCAGTCATATAGCTTTCCTCCTTGATAAGCACAATCATAGCTGTGTACCTACATACATTGTGTTGTCTTAACTGTGGAAGCGCATGCATTTTAGCATGGCACGGTTCAGACTGTTTTATTGAGAGACAAAATTGGTCAATAGCTATGCAAATCATCCTAAAGAATGTGATGCTCGTGATCAAACCATATGTATGTAGATTGTTTGTGCACATATACATTTACATACATATGCATTGGGTTATGGTTCATGTAATCTTTGACAAAGAAAAAGTGCAGAACTGAACACAACATATTCTTGGATAATGCTGTTCCTGGTGCTATTCTGCAAGTATTTTGTGAAATTATTACTTTCTTACCTGTATGCTCTTGCCTCATTAGTAATGTTCAGCCAATTTCATCTTTTTTCTATAACTTCTAGGTGATGTGTAGGCATTAGAAGGCTATATAGTGCCTGAGGGTATTTTTTTTAGCTATGCAGGACCTATTTTTAAGAAGTGGTGGTGAGGGAATGATATCAGCCCTGAGCCCTGGAGTTTCCAACAAGTTCTCTTCGGAGTGTGCAGAACCATGATTAGGAAAACAGAAAGGAAAGCGGAATAAGGTCACTCAACTCCCTCTACCCTCGCTGTTTTCTTTCAGTATTGGTTAGACGTGGCAATGTCCTTTCCTCTTACAAAAGGACTCAGCTTCAGGGTGAGAAAAAGCTTGAAAATGACGGGAATACATTTTCCAGCAACTTGCTGCATATAATCAGAATTTTTTTTGCTAATTTCTGGTCGGTTTTTGCTTCGTTCATCTTAAACTGTGTGTTCCCTCTGATCAAGTAATCTTCTTTTTAATTTCCCAGTGTAGATCAAAGGAAACTAATATCTTTCCCTTCTTCCCACCCTCCTTCCTATTACTCAATATGTCCAAAATTAGCAAAAGTAGCAAAAGAAGGTACCTACAGGATTCAGGAGAATGGTGAGGAAAAGTTCACCTCCTCGGATACTTTTGTCCAGCTCCTGAGGACCCCCAGGATATTCCTTGTAAAAAATAGTATGAGTGAAAAGGCCACAGGTCTGTCGAGGGAGCACCTGAGAACAAAATGACAGCACCATTGTAATATTAACTTATTTCTGCAAACTTACTCTAACGTATTCACTGTAATACTTCCAGCAGCTTGAACAAAGCTGCAGTCCTTTCTGACTCTGTAACCCAGTGTGTTTATAGACTCTAGTGTACCTTCTGCACTCTCACTGTAAGCAAATTCCTGCAGATATGATTTCCAGATGCAAAGCTGCATTACACATGCAGACTGCTTTAGCCAGCTCATCCAGTAATAATTAAGGGCTTGTTTCCTGGTGTTTGGAAGAGAAAGAAAACAAAAAGCTAAATATTTCTTCCTTTGGCAAGGTTAGTTTATTAAAGAATAAATAATGCTTCCTGGCCATCTTCACAATTGCAGGTAATTAACTTTACTGGGACACTGAAATGAGTTGTTATTCAAGGCTGTGGACCTCAAATGAGTTTCACATTTTCCTCAGTTTAACATAAGGTATTGTGTATTACGTAGTGTCCAAAAATCACAGTGAAGCCCTTCTCCTGTCTGTCAAACCTTTCCAGGACTGGTGGAGCATGCACGTGAGAGTGTTCTGAGGTCAGGCCTCCATCCCATCATTAATCAGGAGGCTGCATGTCAGAAACTTGCAAGCTAGCAGATGGTGGAAGTACACTGATCTTGGAAAATTAGATGTTTTAGTTACAGTGCTAACTAGTTAAAATCAAAGGGCTCTGGTGCAACGAGTAAAGACAACAAATGTCAGAGTTTATAGATACTGCCTAACATATGCAGAGACACGATTCACCTGGGGAAGGCCTTTTGTTTCCCTGCAGTCAGTGCTTTCATTTTTCTACTCAGTTCAAAGACAAATAAACCTTAAGATCAGCGAAGCATTTTAATGTGTAAATGTGTTGCTGAATTCAAGTTTATGCCAATCAGCAGTAACCTGTTGGTTTTGATTGAGACATACTGAAGAAATGGCATCAAATTGCACCAGGGAGTTTCAGGTTGGATGTTAGAAAAAACTACTCCATAAGAGTTGTTGGGAACAGGCTGCATAGGGAAGTGGTGGAGTCATCATCCCTGAAGGTGTTAAAGAAATGTGGAGAAGTGATACTTAAGGACATGGTTTAGTGGCCAGTATTGGTGGTATGTGGACGGTTGGGCTGGATAATCTTAGAGGTCTTTTCCAACCTTAATGATTCTATGATTCTATGTTTCTTTTGTGAGAATGTTGATCCCCTAAATGAGATTTTACATGTGCAAGCAATATTTGCGTCTGTTAGGACTTTTCTATGGTTAAGGACCCAGCTTTGAAAAATGTATTTCTAACTTAGGTTAAACAGATATAAGTTTTGCAGTTGTCTGTTTCAGTCTCACAGTCTTGTCCATTCAAATTTTTTTCCTCCAAGCTGCTGGCTGGGAGGATGGGTCAAATAATTTTACACAATTTCCTGCCTTTCAAGCAGGTGAAATATGCACGTGAAGAGCCCTCTCCCTTCTCACCCAAACGTGGGGTGTAGAAGAGTCAAGCACGTGTCCAGTCTGGGAGATTCAGGAGCACAGCTCAGAAGGGAACCTTGGCCCTAGAGAAGTGCCAGAGGAGATTACTTCTATCTGTTCATTTTCTTTAGTGTGGAGTTTCTAATCCTTTCATGCACAGAGATGAACCAGACCTTGAAACACAGGTCTTTAGCAGTTTAATGAATTTCAAAATGTGCATTTATATTTTGATTGATGGTTGGTAGTAGATTGGGTTACACATATATTTAGTTTCTGAAGATTACATTTACAGTTGCCTGAGTTTGTGTGACTTTTTAAAATTGCATAACAAATGCACTCTTTTGGCATCTTTACAAATCCTCGATCACAGAGAATTTTAATGATTGCTGTAAAACTTGAAACATTTGGTAAAAATAGCAGACTTTTGAATCACTTAAAGTAATATTGCTATGAAGCATGGAAATGCAGTGTACCATGATGCCATTGTGGATGAAGCCCCGTCTGTACCGTGCAGGCTTCAGGTGTGGGTATTCTTCTGTGCTGGTCACTCGGATATGCCAGACCTTCTTCCAGGCCTCATACAGCTGGATGTGGACTGGGTAGACTCCGGAGTGGTGTGGAGCCACTGCGTACCCCATGTCAGTTGGTATGCCATGCTCCTGCGACACAGCAGAGGGAAGGATATATTTAGGAGAAGAAAAAGAACACGTAATTCTTCAAAGATTTTCTCCTGCAGATAACAGCTTTGGAGAAGCTGTTGTTCTTGGACAGCCTTGTATCTATTTGTATGTAACACATGCTAAAAACAGGGGAGAGATGGAGGGAGCTGAAATTAGTTTGGTGTCTGTAGAGTGATAAATAATCCTCTTGGATTACACTGTGTTACTGTTGTTGTAGAGAACAGGTTTATCTGCCTGTTCATTAGATGTTACATGCTTTATAATAAGTGTTCTGTTTGGTTGTTTAAAGAATCTTGTAAATTATCAAATAGCGTTAGAGCGGTAAGCAGAAAAACTTGTTGCTGTGACATTTGTGGCTTGTTCTTTCCTATTACTTGAATAATAGCAAGATGTCTTGCTGATACAAAACAAACAAAAAAATGGGCATATGTCCCCTATAGCTTCTGAATATGCTTATGTTTCCCAAAGTGTTTGGGTAGTAGCAAAAAATCTGGACTGAAAGACATATTTTCTATTTCATAAATATTTATTCAGTTCCTCTAAGGAATTATGTGCATTTTCATGAATATAATCTGTAGCATCTCCTGATGGAACAATGAGGTGTTTATATGCAGGTAGTCAGAATTAAGGAGCTCGAGTGTAAGTGTACTAACGTGCGGAGCATGTTCCTTTACTCCTGAAGATCTCTTCCCCTTGTTCTGTTACTAATCTCATCCATGACCTCATGTGATCTATCCGAAAAACTCATCTGATGGGATTATCTGATGGGGCCCCTTAACCTTTTCTGTAGGCTGGGGTGTTTTCAAGAATGCATGTGATTTGATTGAGTAATTAGTTTTGTTGGTCTGAGTGATGTACAGAAATGTACCCGGCATTTTGTCACCAACTACTGCCAGGAAGAAAGGTTATGTCCTGCCTTTTCTTCCTTATGCTCACACTCATTTTCAACCCCTTCAATTTCTAAGTCCTTTTCAACACCCATAGGAGATCTCCAGGGGATCTTTTTCTATGCTCTGAGTGTTTACTGTATCTCTTTTGCTTCCAGTGCCATGTGATGTGAGACAGTGCCCATGGCCCCAGTTCCTCACTTTCTCTCCTCTTCTGCCCTAGTTGTCAATAAAAGCACTCCCTTCTACTGCTGAGAGAGCTGCCACATCAGCTACTTTCTGTTCTATATATAATTAATATAATTAATCTATATATAATTGATACAGATGAAAATGGTTAAAATCTGAGCTGGTGTGCTTCTCCTTCATCTTGCCCATATTATCTAATAACTGTTGATTACTTCTGGGAGTGGTAGGTTCTGTAGGGCATCTTTAAGTACTTTGCAATGAAAGGCTTTTGGTTCAATGAAAAAATTAAATTAAACCAATGGGGAACACTTGAGAAACACCACTTAATGCATCCACTTAAAATTATCTGTTTCTTACTAGCAAATACTTTAGGTTACCTGCTGGTCTTGGGGAAGGTGGGGAGAATGTATAAAAAGAACGCTAAACACACTCTTTTGCAATTTACTGACAGAAAAGTGTCACTTTCAGTTATTAATGTTGCATACCTGAAAGGCATGAGTCAGTTTAAGGGTGAAATGATGAAAAGAAGTACAGTTAGAAGTGTCACTCTTCTCTTTTCTCTTTTCTTTGAACATGAATAAAGGAATAGGTTATGTCTAAGGGTTTTTGAAAAATCTCACTATTTATTAACAGAATGTCTGAACAATCTATGATGCTCACAGTCAGATGTACTGAATTACAATGTGCAATAACAAAACTTCACCAAAACGTGTTAGGGAGTTCACAGACACAAATGTAAAGCAAAAGTGTCTCGATCTAGCTAATGACTGCTACTCTGAATATGTCTGAAAGGAGGTATCTGGATGAATACATGTAAAACCCTGTTTATCTACTTACTATTTGCAGCTGGTATTGCTATAGTAACAGAACCTCAAAATGGTAATCTACCATTCACAAATAAAATAAGGCACCACTTTGCAAGTTCTCAATATAAAAAGATAATTAACCTCTGAATAAACCTGCACACTATACAGTTCATCATTTAAGTACATGTCACTCAGACACCCAATATGATTTTAAAAAGATATAAGCAAGACGTAATCAGACATGACCAGTTTCATGTTCAATTTACTTGGATAAATTAAACATCATATGTCCTATTTTAGTGATTTATTTTGTTTTCTTTTTCATATTTTTGTTATTTTATTTAGTTTGGTGTCGAGAATTAATGTGCTAAAGGAGAAGAAAATATGTGAATCCAAGAAGGACTTGGTCCAAGCTGTCAGGCAAAATGAGAGGTGCCATTAGTGAGTACACTCTTTGCTCTAAGGAACAATTTCCTGCTAGATTTCATAAGGTTATTTCTACATTCAAGACTTAGTACATGTGTTTGCATAGTTTGGAAAATTTCTTGACCTTTTTGGCACTATGAAGAACAGTATTACATTCTTGAGCATGCTTAAGCTGGGACAGGAATCCAAAATAGGAACTGGAAATGCTCAGTCCTGCCAGTGCAGCCTGGCTCATCTGCACAGTCTTCAGAGTTACCTTACGAGAGCCATGTGCAGGATGGGTGCTTCTATGAATGGTTTGAAAAGCTGAAGTAATCTGCTACGGCTCCTTTCCTCTTGTAATTATCAGCTTCTTTCGAGCAAGTGAAGACTTTTGACCTTGCTGTTTGTACAGAGATGAGCTGTATTTATCGTGTCAGCATGTACTATGTATATTCATTCTACATTTGCTAAAGAAGAGACAGGTAACGGAGACTTAGCACTGCTTTCCAGGGATAGGTGTATTCTCAAAACATAGGTTTGTGTTCTGTTTTCTTCTGTGAGCAGATGCTGGAGATTTTAGTTTAAAAACAAAACAACAACAACAACAAAACAAACAGTGACAGGAAAATTGGCTACTTATATTAGCAGGATGTTGTTTGAGAGATACTCAGTTCCTGATAGCAACAAATACTTGTTAACATTTACTTGTTAAAGCACAATAAGGACTAAAATTATGCTATATGACAATAGTAAATCTGGTTTTCAAAAATGACTATTGATTTATTTTACAGAGGTATGCATTACTGGCCATTACTGGGGAGAGAATAAGAAAACCCAGATCTTTAATTCAACGAATCTTATGTCTACTGTGGATTTCCTCATACAATCAATTGAACTGCAAGAGTACCTTTATATAACTAATTCTTAGATGAAGAAGTTAATATAACCTCAGTCAAGTTTTCAAAAATGTTTTGACTTTGTCCAACAGAAGGTGATAGAGAAAATATGGTACTTTATAAGATGTTACCTTCCAAAGTTGAGATTTACATAAGCTTTACATACTTCTAGTACTGGGATATATTTTTAATATTGCTGCAGATGGATGAGATTTCCTGTGAGATTATATGTAACTATATGAGTTTAAAATACTTAGTAAAACTTTTTGTGTGTGTTTTTTTATTTTAATGTTATTTTAATTTGATAAATGAATTCGCCACTTACTTGTCAGCAATCATAAAAATATGTGGTATTCTAGCCTTCCTGGACACAAAATATTGTTGATATTTCTGGATAATTTTACTGAATATATACTTCATCATTTAATTTTAGTTCAATTCTAAACTTTTAAAATCATGTTTAAAAATTCTCTAGCTAGACAAAATGATTCAGCAAATAAGAAATTATTGTTAAGAGACAGGAGAAGTGCTAATGTGAATCTAGTTTATAATCAGGAAATTGAATCCAAGGAGCAATACAGGAGAGGATCTGAATTGATTTGTTTTGTATAGGTGCATCTCACTTCATATCAGATCATAGTGATGTTTTTACAGCCTATGATAATTTTTGCCCTCTTTCTACTGTACTTTGGGTGTATGTGTTCACAAATGAGAGCAGAAAATAATTAGAGAGCAAATAAATCAAGGGACAAAATAAAGAGCTACAGGCTTTGGATTAAATATATCCTAGTTTTTGTAAAATAAGGATATACAAGAGGGAGAGGAAGAGTATTTTATGATTAAAGGTTGGCAGTGAAAATCAGCAGAACTTGGTTTGTTTTATTTTTGGAATATGGGCTAGCAGAGACATCTGCTTACATTATTTGTTTACCTCTGTATCAGTTGTCTGGCCTATAAAGACATAAGAATAATAATATCTGAAATCTTATCAGTTTGCAAAGCTTAATCCATTAATGTCTGTAAAGGATTTGGGGATCTTCTGGTAGAAGGAGAAAATAAAACAACCCACAAAATATGATTGACAAAACAATAATCAAAATAAAGATTTTTCTTTAGCTGAGCTTTGAAATATACTATCCATATTTACATAAATAATAAGACGTTAGAATAGCAGAGTTATGGTTAGTCTGCAACCTGCTTTACTGAAGTTAAAATCACTTGTTCTGGTGTCTGCTTGTTTAAGCTTTCTGGTATAAATCTTCCCCAAAGGGTAACAAACAGAGATAAAGACCAAAATCTAAAGAAAGGGACTTCGCTCTTTGTCTATGAAAAGTGAGGGAAGATTGAAACATGAACATACTGGGTGCATCAACAGTGGGAGAGTGCAGGGCTTGGGCTTGCTCTCCTCCCCATGCAAGGGAAATGTCCTCTGAAACAGCAGAAACCTGGGAGGCTGCATGGAATCCTACCAGGCGTTCGTTTCCTATAGCTTTTATGCCCTGTTCTCAGAGCGTGAGGCTGAGGATGCCGTGAGTGCTTGGGAAGAGGTTTGGCAGTGATGGGGGCAATGGGCACTGGCAGCTGTGGGGCTGTTGCTCAGGCACGTGTAGGCAGGGATTTTGTTAAGCAGAACTTCCTTCACTTCGTGATAGATCCAGGGCAGTGGAGCAACAGTGTGTATGAAGGATGTCAGAAAACAACTTCCTCTCACCATCTAGATATGGAACTGCAGAAATGAGGAATGATGTGCTCATATTAAAGGTGGTCTCCTTTAATTCACAAGTGGTTAACAGGTAAAGGGAATTCTTTAAAGACTGTTGATTTTATAAAGCCCCAGAGGTTTACTTATTCACAGAGGTTTACTTATCTACACTGAAATCAAGGTAATTGCGCACCTAATTAGCAATTAGTTGTATTTATACAAATTTGTTTAGCTATCTGATTTCTACGAGTATTTTGTGATGTGCCTATTTGAAGCAGGCTGCACTTGTAACCTCTCTATTTATAGAGCCTCACTCTGAGGTGCAGACATACCAGTGTAGAACAGAACAAGGTGTTTTATCCAGCTGCTGCTGTGACACCTGCATTTCTTGCCTGTATCTAGCAGACTATATTTATGCTCAAGTTTCTGCAAACCAAAGATTATACATTGTGTAAATGCAAGAGCCAATAAAAATTGTGCTTGTGTACATTTATAGCTCCATGTGATAATATCCATGAAATACTGTGTTTCAGATAAACTGGCTTATGTTTGTTAAGCTTGACTTTAATCCACAGCACTCAGAGAAGAACATTCCTTTCATGAAACGTTTTCTCCCAGTGAACATCACCACTCCTGAGCCTCACACTCCCTTGCATGAAGAAACTGCTGACTGTGAAGGGATTTAGATGTAGCCTTTAAGGTCCAGGTTTCCAGTCAGTGTGATGTTTCTTCCAAAATGAAAATGCCCTGAGGAACTGACAGGTCTTAATGAAGAGATTTTTTTGTTGTGGTGGTGTTTTTTGGGATGTTATAGCAGCTTTGATTGCTCTTTTCTGATATAATTATTTGCTCTCCCATCTTGAAGAATTCATTTCCTTCTCACCGTGTTTAAAAAATGAACAAAGAAATACATCAGGTAAAGAATGAATGCGATCATACTTCTGAATAATTACTGCAACTTCCCTTGCACAAACTGACAAAGTGTTTTCTCTACTTACAGTTGAAACAGGAGGTGGGCAGATACGGTCAATAAATAGGAAATGTGTGAGAAAATGGCATAAACGTCAAGCTGTATTCCCCTGAGTATGGTGCTAAATAAAGATAATAGAGCACAAATAAGATTTATAGCACTAAGCAGATTTACTGTTTACTGTTCTGGACCTATAATATAAATTTGGAAACATGCTGTGAAGTAAAAGAATAATAAAAAAGACTCGCTTTCATTTTGGAAGACTTAAAGAAGTGCAGTTGTAGAAAAGGGAGTTCCTTTCCCGAATAAGACATGAGGCTGAGAATGAGAAAGAAGAGCACAAGGCTACTCTGGAGTCATAGCTGGAAGCTCTGTTAGATATCAGAAAAGCTGTCATATCAGGAAGACAAATTTCTACCCCAGAGTGGACTTCAAAGGAAGCCTTTTGAAAAGAAATGTTCTCATAAGTAAATTGCAGAGCTCGTATCGATTCAAGGTTGAGAGGTTGGTACAACCCCTGTCCAAACGCTAGCAGGAAATAAAGCTGTAATAACTGCAGCCTTTCCCTGACATCAGCCTCTTATTTATAGGCACCCAAAGGAGTCTCTACCCTTCAATGATGATAGGAAGATGGGCTTTATCTTTCTGTAGCTGAAGTTGCAAACATTCTATTACAAGCTCTGTTTTCAAGCTGCATTATAGATTTCATTTCTGAAGGTGATTTGATCTAAAAGACATCATGTTACCTGAAAATACTAGGAAAATTTTCCTGCAGGTTTTGAAGATGAATGTGTACTTGAGATAGGAATTACTTAAATTGTTCTTGCATTTAAAATCTCAACTATTTATAGATTCCTTAGGCCTCTACAGCAGTTAGGCCAGGTCAAACAAAAGACATGAACAGGCCATGCCGGGAGTGACACTGTGTTGTAGAAGAGAAAAGTCATCCAAAATGCCTCTGCACTGATTTCCTGCAAAGAAGCAGATGAGGGAGGGTAATCTAGAGAGAAGAGTAAGTGGTTAAGCCATTTTTAATGAATTTGCTTTCAAGGTTGTTAGGAAAATATTTTCATAAACAAGGGAATAAATTGCTTCCAACTGCTTGTTAAGACATGTGCCTTGGCTTGGCTTCCTGATGCCTCTTGGCTCATGTGAGGGATGAGGAGCAGGGTCTGCTGCTGGCTGCCCTTTCTGAGCTGTGAGGGGCTGAACTTTGTGTTCCCTAAGCAGCAGAGAAAGCTTCACTGCGTTACTCTGCTCCTTTGAGTGGCATAGGTTACTTGGCATTTCTGTGCCTTGTCAAAGTCCACACAAGTGTCTTTTCCAAAGAGAGCATTTGCAGACTTCAGCTTTTTTTTGTGATGCTACTTAGTAGAATTACCCTGAATGGACTCTAAGTGGTTTCCACGTGACCTCTGAGTGTAAGTGCTCTGAGCTCTGGGCAGTGCTAGGAGGATGGCTCTTGTAAGTTAACAACAGAAAAAAAGCAAAAAGGAAATGTTATCTGTAAGCATTACTAACAGCTTAGCTATGTGAAAAAGCATATTTTCAGGTCATCTAAAAAAGCACTCTGAAGTCCCACAGCTTCACTTATTTACCTCATTAGCTTCAAGATTTCTCACAAACCATGCACAACATTTCACAAAGTTGATCGGAGCTTTCACCCTCACTTCTGAAACTGTTTGCACCAGACGTCAAGGAGCTGATAACCTGTGTATTATTCCCTTCCTAAAGCTCAAAAGACCAAATGACATCTGCCAAGAATTCCCTGCTTCTGATCCCTGTGGTCTCGCAAGACAAAGTCAATGGGCTGCTTCCTATCCAGTAAGCCTGTGCCGGAGAAAAAGGCGAAATTCAGCCCAAGTTTGAATCGAAGTGGTTTTTTTTTAGGGCTGAGTTACCGATCTTGCAACTTATTTTTATACCTTTTAAAACGTATGTATAATACAAATATAGCCACACTTTCCTTGCTGTATTTATATGCAAAGGTGATCCATCTGGTAACTCTTACTTACTAGTGCAAATTCTTTGTTGAGGATCATCTGCTCCACCAGTGACGACTCATTGTGGAAGAGATGAGGTTGCATGTGACTCCACATATGGGGAAACCACCAAAACTCATCCACAGATCTCAACAGCAGGTCATCACCTTCATCTTCCTCCTCAGTGCCTGCAAAAGATAGAAGAAGAAGAAGAAGAAAAAAGAATAGAAAAGTAAAGCAGAAAATGTCCATAATTACTTTGGTGGGGGTTTTCTTGTTTGTTTTCAAGATAGAAGCTGCTATAAAACCTGGTGTCTGGCTCTGATTTCTCACTGTGCTGTGGACAGTCTCTAAAATATCACAGAAGGAATCAGATGAGATACCGTGGGTGATAGCTCTCTTTCTATTCCTGACACCATGTTAATTTACTGTAGTTGTGTAAGTTTTAAGAGTGAATTGCTATTCTGTGTAATACACTAGAGGTTTTCAGAAGTTCAGGCTCCCTGTGAAGGTGGAGATTGGATGGACTGCCCATGGAGGTGGTTGAGTCACTATCCCTCAAAGTGTTCAAGAAATGTGGAGATGTGGTACTAAGGAACATGGTTTAGTGGGCAATACTGATAGTAGGTGGACAGTTGGAATGGGTGGTCACAGAGGTCTTTTCCAACCTTAATGATTCTATGACTTGTATCCACCTGCTTTGGTCCTGGTTGACACTGCACAGCTGAGGCTGGCTTGGTGTCACTGCAGAATGCTGTGTACCAGTGTCTTGCTAAAACTTACTCTTTACAGCTACCTTATTAACCTCAGCAAAGTGAAATCTGACACTTTCTGGTAAAAAATGAAAAAAGTTTCAAAAAACACAAAACTAATGACCGGAGTTCTACATGTTGTTTCCTATGGTTCAATATTCTATTCTTGCCATGTTCAATCTCTAAGTAAAAAGAATAAAAATTCCTACGTTAGTGAAGAATATCTGCGTCAGGCAGAAGCATGTATGCTTATAACAAATCAAACCCCCCTATCTAAGAAATGATACAGTGCCACTTCCACAGTATGCAGACATATGTCTCCAGTGCTTTTTTAATCTAGGAAGGAAAAATTATGTTTCCACTAACTTTACCCTCAAATTACTGAACAACATTTGGTTTATTGCACTTTCCTGTCTTGTTCCTTTATCATCTTAATTTAAATGCCTTTATTTAGCTTTGGTCAAAGAAATAATTGTCCAAATCAGTCTTCTGATGCAAATATGGATTGCTTTCTCTCTGTGGACCTTTCAGTTTTTGCAAAAATCATTGAAAGAAAATACTCCATGGATGTCTCTGTTTACCTTTGTGGTGTGAAGCAGGGACACACAGAGATAGCTGCTCAGTGCATGCACTTCAGCTCTTTATTTTTCACTTTTACGGGTCTGTTTTGAAGAATGCTACTACACAAAGGGAGCATTTATTTGAAACTTTTGCCTAGTGTCACTGAATCAATTTATTCTCCTTTGTAGCACTCTGCAAGTTCTAAGAAAACATAAAGTTGCTCCCGCTGATGGGAGCACTTCTGGAAAAGAGAAAAACAACCTTGTTTTTAGGTAACTTCTTCCTCAGACAAAGGGACCAATGGCTGCCCTGTCTGTTCCATTATTCAAAACTTCTGGATAGTGCATTTTTTAATGACTACTCTCTTGTTTCTTGGAATATATTGTTCACTTGCACCTTCCCAGGGAAATGCAATCAGAAGGGAGATAATTAACATGGACATTCCTGTTTCAAAGCAGGAAGAAGAGAAAAGGGTAAATATAATAAAGAACTGTGATTTTTTGACGGACGATTTAGTCCAAATGATAGTTTATTGCCTTATTAAAGTATGCTTGTTTAGATAAATTATTTTGTCACATTTTATAGTGATTTGTTTATAAATTTAGATACAATTCATCAAGATTTGCACATATATATATTTTACCATAGCAAAGATCAAAAAAGATAAAGCATAACACTTCCCAGCTTATACAGACAAAGTGTCAGAGTTGGAACAGAAAGGCTTGAAGTTTAACACTTGGTGAAGTTCTCACTTTTCGGAGGACTGTTTTCTTTATAGGCTACAAAAAGAATATTTGATTTTTATGAAATATCAAATAGAGGTATTTTTAAAAAGTCATAAGTTTAATGCAATATTTGCAAAGTGCTTGTATATTTTGAATATTTTTTGCCCAACATCTTGTTTAAAGTATTGAAAGCAAAACAAGGCATTGGGAAATTTTCAATTCTTGTGTAATCAGTATTCTCTGTGTGACTTTCTATCTTCATTTTGGTCTGAAATCTGAAAACTACAGTAGGGCTACAATCAAGAAGATGAACATAGATCTACTTTGAAATACAGTATGCACTTTGCACAGGTGGATAATAATTCGGTGTTTGATTGCATGTAATAAATAAACCTTCATTTTAAACCTACAGCAACTTAGAGGTCTCAAGCTCAAGATTGAAACAATGTTTGAAGTTGCCATCAATAATCTTAGAAATTTCAAATGCAAATTCTGAGAATATTTTCATTTCTGGTGCATAGTGTAAACAAGCAGAAGATATTTGCTAAAACTGCATAACCAGTAGACTTTACTCTTTTTTTTTTTTTTTTTTTTTTTTTTCCCCTATCAGTTTCACATCTACAGTGCAAAGTACACCTGTGCTACAGGAGGGAATAATGATGGCGTTAAGATGTGTCAGTTATTGTACTGGTATGCAGGCAAGCCAAATAGGATCGGTATTTGTCATGCAGAAGTCAGCAGCATCTTTCAATGAAAATGCTTAACTGTTTAATATGCCAACACATTCCCAAGATCGTCTCCCTCCTGTAGGTTTAAACTGATCCTAGTTCTGGAAAGGCAAGCAAAATCACAAATTAAAGAAATCAATAAGGCACAACAATCTCGGTGCACTAATAAAACATGTTGAATATCTGATACTAAAAGCCTCTGGGGGTAAACGAGCCACATTTACAGTAATTAAAGAATACTTTTTCATGTTTTATTTATTATGAGTCAATAAAGTGTATATTGCATAGAGAATACTTTAGAATCTTTCCACTAAACTGATACGACAAATGCCACCACTGACCTGTAAATGAAGTGCTCACTTAAAAACTTGAATACTTCACTGAGTACAGACAGCAGTGTGTCCCTTAATGGAGGCAATGGCATGCTTCAGCTCATTAAGTAGTTTTGAGCTATTTTGGTATGCCTTGGGATCCCTAGGAGAACAGGCAAAGATGCATGTTCTCCTATATTCTCTCGCTGTAGCAGCATTAGTGAATCAGAAATTGGTCTGTGTTATACCAGCTGGGCAATGAAACCTGTCGGTTAGTAGGAACTGGCTTCACTAAGAAATAGTAACAGCATATGGAGACAATTGGGATTGTCAGAAAAAGTGCTTTGGCATGTAAAGTGTGATTTTGTAGGAAAGCTTCATGTTTTCTGCCAGTCACTGCCTTCATCTTATAATATTTGTAATAAGTTATCTCCTTTTCCACCCCTTCTCTTGCTTGAATTGTCTTTCTGTGTGGTGGATACCAAAATGTCTGATATGGATACTGCATGATATGCACTGCAATGGAGCAGCATCCTGCTTCGAAGCTGCTCAGAGCCTTGGGCTATTTTGTTTATTTTGCTGTATTAAGTGTATGTCCAATTAATCTCCAGAAGAGCTAACTGTACAGGCAGGTCAAGCTGAAGTGAGCAGAATACTGAAGGTTTGTCTCCAAAGTTCTTCCCTAATCACAGATCTGCCAGTGGCTTGTTATATGACTCCGGGCAAGTAATTCCATCTCTCTCTACATCTCATTTTTCTCAGACTCTGCTGCTTATTTCTTTAGTCTGTAAGGTTTCCTGGGCAGCAGTTGCCTAGCATTGTGTGTCCGCACAAGGGGAAAACAGCCTGGACTTTCAGTGATGCCTGAGAACAACGGTAACATGAATGAATAATTTTGGTTTCCTTCTCTCTACTTATCTTTCAAGTGATTTCTCATCCCCTTATCTCCCAGGGTCCTTTTTACTCTTCTAATTGATGATGAAATAGAGACATAAGAGGTAGATGAGCTTGCTAGCATCATGTTCACGTGCTGGCAATGAAAGGGAGAGTACTGCTGCACTTAAACTGACAGGGAATCTTCATCTTCCTTCTATACTACGCAGCTACCTCGTGACCTGTTACAGCTAGGACTGTATCATTCCTCGCTTCTAAAGTTCTCTCATCATTTTGCTGCTGCAATGCCTTCACATCTCCTCTAAATGATTCCCACCCTACATAGTGCCACTCAGGCAAGAAGCGTTAGATGTGGCTGAATGTATTGGCAGCTGAGGATTCTAGACTCTTGAAAGATGAGAAAGGTGCAGTACAAGAAGGACAGTATATGTCTCTGTTACAGTGAGTCTCTAAATATGTCTTTTTATGTTAGAGAGAAGAAGATGAAGGGGAAGGGAGGGAGAAAAAGGTGGGAAGGGGACATTATGCAGCAGAGAAGTGGACCAAAAGAGAGAGAGAAGTCATAAAAAGGAGATGTAAAAGCACCTAATCTTCCATGGAAGCATGGTGTGGGTATACAACTTGTTCCTGCATGCAGTACAGAGTTAACAGGGTTTCAATTAAATTTATTTTCATCTTGTTTTCTCTTTTCTTGAAAAAAGAATGTACTTCTGAACTGTATGATTCTACCTTCATCATCCCTCCCAGTTTTCAGACTGTTAAAATAAATAACTCCTAGTCATAACAATATCTTATGTGTCCCATTTAAGTACATCTGCCTCTTTAGAGCTTATGAGACGTTTTCTTTTTTTTTTGTTTTTGTCTCATATATTTCTTCATATCTGTCATACTGGTAAATTTTTAGTATGTCTTCTCTGCTCTCTTGCATTGTGCAGAATTACAGAGATCTTGGCAGTTCTATTTCTCCTTTTATGATGCTAAGGTTTACTATCACACATCTTTCAGAAAAGCACCAATGACACATACGTATTCCTAATAACTTTATCCATAGGCTATTCTTGCCCCAGTGGACAGCGAATGAGACCCTGGATCTAAAATGGTGGAGCATATATTTCCCACTCCTCTACTGAGTAAGTGCTTTAATTTAAAAAAGGCATGTCTAAAGCTGGGCTTAAAATCCTGTCACCTATCTATCTGTAGCTACCTGAGAACGTAAGTTCCTTCTTACCTGTATGGTAAAATTTTCCTGAAAATCCAAGGTTGAAGGTAAAATTTGCAACCTGAGTGCGCAGTAAATTTTGAGTCTCTAGTAAAGCCTGAAATAAATAAGAAATTAACATGCATTTAGAAAAGTGAGTATTAATTTTTGAATGCCTCATTTAAAAAAATTGTGTCCAGCTGAGAAGATATAACAAAGAAAATCCTGTTAAATATTTTACATTTTATTTTGAGGTTATTCTTATTTTTTCTTTGTTTCTTCTTTCTTTTTTTTTCTTTTTTTCTTTTTAAGACTATTACAGATAGCTTAATTTGCTCCATCAGTTTGATGATCTAGCGATGCTAGTAGTAGTTTCTAAGTGCTGAAGTACATGACAGACCAAAATACTATATTCTATTTGCAACGATCTATGGCAGGACTTGAATCCAGTCATTGAGTCAGTGTACACTAAATCACTAAGCAACCCACATTTGGAGTTATTAATGAGGCTTGATAAAATGCACTTGAACTCCAGAGTTAGAAATACTGCTTACCATCCAGATGTGGAGGCATTAGGGTTTACTTACCTGCAGAAACATATTTGATTGTGTTTGATTACCTAATTCAGGGATATTTGTGAAAGTCAAATTTTGATCTATGGTAGAAGTAGCATCCATTTTTCTCATGACCAAAAGTTAATTCATTCATTTTTATTTTCTCTCTCCTCCATGAAAAAGATAAGACCAATCTAAATGAAGGACAGGAAAGTATATTGCTTACAGAATAGGTGTAAGCCTGGTAGTCTATCTAATGTGCATTTTTTCATGTGCATGTTCCCAACAAACACAGAAAAAGATAATGGTTCTGTCTGCACGAGCTGTCTACCTCTATTGTTAGGTCATAAACTCTGTGCTGCTTCTAAAGATAGTCCTTGCTGTGCAGATTTCTGCTTTGAATCAGCTGCTCACATAATCTGGATGTGCTACATATGTGAGATGAATAGTGCATTTATCTCCCTAGTGGTCTTGCCATTGTTGAATGAGTTATAAACTCTATTTTCATCAATTTTCCATGTCTCCATTATGTGGCTCTCTAGAACTTTTCACATCATCTGCTAATAACATTTCTATTGATTGAATGTTCATGTTCTAGTAAAGTTCAAAGACAAAGTGAACATAATGGTTTACACGCAGCCCAAAGTCCAGCTAATGTTTCCTTTAATTTCAAAAGATTGCATTTCATATGTTCATTGGGAAGTTCACTTTACATTATAGGAAGACAGCATCACCATTTTGTTCAACTCACTGGTATAAATTAGAAAAAAGGAAAGAACTATTTGTACCCAAAGTGTAATTAGTCTCTTTTAAGTGGTGAATCATGGATTTAAGAAACTGAAATGCAGATTGGTGGCCTATGCTATCCTAATCCAGATGGGAGCCAAGCAAAACAGATCTGTGGTGGCACAATTTCTGATATCTCCTTTGCGTTGCAGTGGGTTAGGAAATGTTAACTGTTGTCAGTATTTTGGTAGGATATTAACTTTCTAAAGGTACGGATCTCATGTTAACTACAATATATATTTAGAGGCTATGGAAGTTGGAACTCTAGTCTTTCCTAAAGCTTCATTTGCTAACAGTCACCGTCAATAATGGCATTGTTTATGTGCCAGGCCACTTCGGAGTGTAATATAAAAGGTTGTCAGAAAGTGCATCTTCATTTTACTTTTGTTCCAACAGAAACATTGATTGAATGTTAAAGAAGACTTAAAACAAACAGTAGTTATCAGCCATTGCAGTCACCTAGTGAATATGTTGCTAAAGGAAATAAGTATAGCAATCTTATTGCAGTAAATCATGTGCTTGAGCATTGTGTATTGAGATACATGTAGGTTTCCAGCTGGAAACTGGCAGACATTTAATAAATTGATCATTTAACTTCTGTGAAAATTTCGCATATGTCGGGGCTCTATCTACGTACTATGTAAATATTCACCAACACGTTTAACCTTAGCTAATAGTGGCATTAATCTCTAGGAAATTGAGGAATATCCCCAGTTGATAAAAAAGTCACTAAACTGACTCCGTTAAAGTCATAAGCAGAGAATCTGAGTTGTTATATGTTAGAATATAACTTCCCAAGCTATGTAGAGTATTTTATATATGTTGAGAAAGACTGATGGGCTGAGATAAATCAATTCAATTTTCTTTTGAGGAAAAAGCACCTTGAGAAATTATCTCTTAACATATAGTACAAGAAGGTATGTAAAAGAACTGTCATTATATCACTTTATTTTTTTTTTCCTCTCTAATTTCCCTCACACTCACGTTTCAATAAGATCACAGAACTGGAAGATAGGCAGAAGCTTTACATCGCAGTAAGGTCTCATTAAAATTTCAGAGTGAGGATTAAGATGTAAATCCAGTAACCTGCAGTGTGTCAAGCATTTTTCTCTGTCTAAAGGGCAAATCTGTCACTCAAACTAGATTTGTCTTGGTCCCGAATACTTGGTTTTATTGCCATTTCCATATATGCATATTAACTGAAATGATATGTGGCTAAATTTCATTTTCATGATCTCACTCTGTTTTAATACTAAGAGGATACTGTTAACCTAATGGATTTTGTCACTGCTTACTTTCTGTAGAGGATGGGAAACATCTTCTGATTCCAAAACATCTCCCTGGGTGATTAGGGTCTACCTTCTCTACTTTCACAGAATATATATTTGAACAAAATTTCTAATGACCTACACTTCCCTCACCGGTAATTTTGCAGAGTAAATAATAAGAGCTTTATATTGTACAGGGTACAGACTTTAACAGCACACAGTACCATGACAAGAAAAGAACTGATGACTTGCATGCTTGTGAGTGATTAAACCCCTGCTTTTAGTGCTGAAACAAGGAAGGCTGTTGTTCAAACAGAGTTGCTGCCCACTGGCTCCTGGGTTTTGCAGCCGTGTCCCTGCCATCTGGTGCTAGAAGTTTCTCTGGGGCTCACAGCCTTCAAAAGAGGTGGAAGGTATTTATTTTATTCTAATCACACTCATAGAAGGATTTTGCAGGATGAGGAAGGACTATTGAATTTTAACAGCTGGAAATCATACCTGCCACCAGGTGTGAATACAGCTATTCACACTCTGCTCAGGTCCTGCTGTGCTCTCCCTGCCTCTCCTTGGCAGACCTCACTCCCCAGAGTCTCATCTGTCCCCATCCCTGTCGCCACTCCCATTGACTTTGTATCATGACCTCAGGACTTGATGCTGAAGGAGAAACTTGGAAGCTTGACTGGTAGGCAATGCCCACAACCTCAGCAGAAGGAGATTCATACAGAGGAAGGGAGAAAAAAAACATGACAAATCTTATTTCGTAGACGAGGTTTTTGTTTGTTTGTTTGATTGCTTTGGTTTTGGTTCTGGTTTTTTTTTTTTTGGTTTTTTTTTTTTTTTTTTAATATTTCCACTGCCCATGGTATTTAAATGCTATCTATCAATGTACATCTTTCCTTAAGCATCAGTAGGATTATTCATTTTCCTTCCATTACTGAAAAAAAAAATAGTTGTAAGTAGAGGAAGGCTGTTTGTAAGTGTTGAAGGCTATGGGAAAATGCAATTAGCATTTGCCATTGAATGGGGAGGGGTGTGTTAAAATAATAGTTGTTTGCCCACCATTCCTTTTTTGTTGAACAGTTAAGTAAACCGTGCTAGATAATTATTGTTTTCCAAGAAAAGAACCATGGAGCACATCTGCACATGGACAAGCTGGCATGTCTCAGTGTCAGCCTAAGCAAATAGCTTCTTCTTTTTTTTTTTTTTTAGTGATTCCAGGTTGTTCTTTCAAGTACAAAAACCGATTGCCAGGAATATCTCAAAACTTGTAAGTTTCATTTTGTTAATTGATTCTTTATTTTGTCAATGAAGCTTCTCTCCGTGACATCCATGAGATGTTGGATGGTTTCTTCTTTACACTACATTTATATTCAGCAGTATTTCACATTAATCCATATAATAAATTTTTGTAGATTTGAAGTTGCTGTGTTTTTTTCCTTCATAATTGGTGCATCTATTGCACGGAAGTGATATTTTTCTGCTATGTCCTTTTTAATTATAACTCTAGCCTTCATTTACATAATAAACTTTTTGGGGCAATTTCTTCAGTAACATTTCATGGCTAATAGGAAGCAATTTGCTTTCCTTTATTAAGTACATTAAAACTTCATGCCCCAGACATCATTGACTGTAAACATTTGATTCTGCTCAAATTTAATGCACCAAGGCATTTTGCTCTGCCATATTAGGTTTATTTATGTGCTATGTTCTGGATTGTTAGCTGCTAATGAGACTTCAGCTCTTATTGCTCCGAGGCCTGAACACTAACCTCATTTTAATGAGTTCATTATTTGCTGCCTTCTGAATGGAAGACAACAAATTTTCCTTTTAATTAAAGGTCAAAATACCTCTGGCTAAGAAAAGTGAAGAGGTTATCAAATCCTTAGAGAAAGTAAAAGAATGACTTCTTCTGATTTTGATGCCAAGCATGGGCAGGCCAAATTGAGGTAGAAGGTATTTCTCAGGGGACTGAAACTCCAAATCTAACTAAGCTAAATGACAACAACACTAAAACATAGTGGCTAGCATTCCCAAGATATGGGAACCACCACCCACCCTCCAGAAAAAAAAAAAGAAAAAAAAAGAAAAGAAAGAATAAAAAGCAACAACTAAAAATGAAGCACAAAAAAACCCCACTTACAGTTGGCCAAATAATTAAAGAGGCTTTCCTTCTAACTCAGAGGTCCTTGTGGATCAATACTACTACTAGAGTATGAGCCCTTGTTAGCACGTGTGGTGATTTATAGGGTGCAGAGGACAGATGCTGGATGAAGTGGGTCAACAAAATTAATCTCGTATTTCTTTTAGGGGAAAGTGAGGCAAATGTGATCAGTGCCGGGGGCTGTGTGTAGTGAGAGAGGTATATGCAACTCTGTGTGTATGTGTGTGTGCATATGCAAGTAAAAGGGATAAGTGAACCCCTTCTTTGAAAATACATTGCAGAAATTTTAGTTAAATGAAAAAAAAAAAAAAGATTAATTGATTAATTAAAGGAATTAACATGCAGCCTGTATTCTTTGTTGTGCATTTGATACCTGGTAACGGCAGCCTAGCCTAGAATTAGATTGATTCATGTACCTCTCGTCTGAGAAGCTGCTCATGTCATAGGTACTGGTATTAGAGATGTGAAGAGCATTTGTGAAAGAAAGGACTGATGTCTGTGTGAACAACTGGTGAAAACTGGTTAAAATTTGTTTTTGGAAGAAAATCCTAATGTGCGAAACAGACATTGTTTAGGACAAGACCTAAAATTTTCAAAAAGACCTTGTAACAGCTCTGAACATTGATTCTGCAAAGACAAACCAAAATTCCTTACTTTTGCAGATGTTTCAGGTTCCTTCCCCAAAGCAGTGTGAATTTTTCAAACTAACAAAAGCTCAAGAACTTAATAACTAGAGATTCCCATCTCTATGGCAGGGATCTGTGTGGTCAGGTTGTCCAGGGTCCCCGATGTGTGGGGCACTTTACTCACTAGATCTGATAGATCTCACTAGATAGAACCTGATCCCAGATTACTACAAAGCCTGTCCACATGGCTGCATTATGTTGAAAAGGAATGAGAAAGGACACAGTTCTTCGTACAATGTGGAAGGAGATCAGGGGAAGAAGGAGAATGTAGACATTTTTGCTTTTCAATGTATCTGTAACTTACTGTCATTTTGAGTTACATTATTCCCACTGAATCATTCTGGGAAGCATTTCTGATGTGGGAGGATGTGCCGGTGCAGGCATCCTTTGGCCAAGGTTATGTAGCCCCAACACCATCTATGGGATATGACTAAGAATCTTGTCAAAAATGGGCTAAATTCCCATTACTCAAAGTCATCATTCATTTGGGAATAGATCCTAGTGCTGGATAGTAGTTCCAGTGCTGCAGTTTTTTCTCTCTTTAATGTGTGTGTGGGCATAAAAAAGTATATATGCTACCTATATATGTATTATTATTTATTTGTATACTTTATTATTTTATTTGTATATATATGATGTTTACTGAAGATAAAAAATATAAGCAAATATGTAAGCGTAGATATTCTTTTAGAGAATATCTTCCTTTATATGATGCTTATGTACACTGCTTAGCAAAGAGGACTTTTATTTGGGACAGGCTGCCCAGAGAGGCTAAGGAATTTTGAGGTGCTGTCATGGAGTTAACTAGATC
>JAOWBP010002392.1:32392103-32419170 GCA_028571105.1 Tragopan temminckii | reverse complement strand
GTAATGTACAGGGATAGGTACCTGGAATTGGAGCATTAACACTTTAACTCCCAGTGCACTACATGATGTTATGATGCGGAATACTGAAAACCAAAAAGCATCAAACCATGACAGATGCAAAAAATAAGGCATGAATAAGATCCTGTGCAAAGTGATCTAACTCTGCTTTGAGTGGGGGCTAAGACTCAATCACCTCCAGAAATCCCTTCCAGCTAAATTATTTTAGGATTTAGTGAAACTTTGCCCTGTGTTTTTCACTTCAAGGCAGTTTTCTAAAGCTCCTGTCATAAATACTTGCTATTAATACCAAGAAGTGTTTTTATTTTGTTCTGAACATCTGTCTTTAATGCTTTTGCAGTTATATAGCCTGAGGTTCATTTACCAGCTGTTCTGTGCAGAAATTTGCTGGTGGTCTGTGGAAAGATGGAGGATAACAAAATAGTAGTTCTGCTCCTGATTTCCAGCTGTAAATGTGTAGGAAAAAATAGCAGAGCAGCGTTTCTTTCCACTGCAAGCAGATGTCATCAAGATGTGATGTTTGATTGCCTCTTCCTGTTCTTGTTTCCTCTCCAAAATCTCTACTAAGGAAAAATCTGATACCACCTCTTTTAGTCTTGGCAATTTTCAAAGCCAAAGCAAACTTCATAGCACTAGAAGATAGCTAATCTCTGTAAGCATTATAGGGCTAGAATGAAGTAGTTAGTTTCTCAGAGGAAAACTGAATTTGAAAGAAACAGTGAGCAGCCTAACATCACCAATAGATTTACTGCAAGGCCAGGATTCTAGGTTCCTCAGATTAAACTTTTGTTTAGAACAGCGAACTTCTACTGTGAGGAGTAGAATCTTATCTGCTGTACCTATCCTTCTAAAAGGACAACACAGTGGTGAATTTGTAACCCCTGTGAAGTTGTCACTGATTTCTGTGTCGTGAAGATTTCAGCCCACTTCACATTTTTATAACAGAACTTTAATAGAAAATTCATTAATACTACAGTGGAGAGATTATAAAGAATTAACATTGTTGACTTGCTAGATCTTAAAAGCAGTTTAGGTGATAAAGTCAGTCAAATCCTTAATGAGATTTTAAAATCATTTGTACTATTTACCCTATGCCAAAACTGATTTGAGCAGAAGTTAACCAGGCACCTGATCAATGCACAGCTCTTGACCTCACTGATTTTCTTTCTCTGTTATGGCATTTTTCACATAATGCAATATACAAATAATGTGATTCCAAGTACTGACTGCAGACCACTCACCACACCCAAGGAGATGAGCAACACTTCAGCCACAGATACACTATGTTTGTGAGATAGGACTTCTTTCTTTTTTTCAGATTTATTTCTGTGGAGTACTATGCTAATCTATAGGTCTATATGAATAGTTAATAGGAAGGTCTCTGAACACAGCCAGCTCTGTCTGCAAATCTATTTTTTTTATTGTAGAACTATTACTTGAGTCTGTTCAGCATTTCCCATGTGTAGCTGTCTTAGTGTGAGGTCTGGGAGGATATGCGGGTTTTTTTTGAAGCAAGAAAAAAGCCATGTTTTGCACTCATATGTAATATGTTTATTGTAAACAAAAGAATTTATTTTTTCTTTGTGAGTGGAATGCCCAACTGGTCAGATCTGTTTCTGCTACTCTTTCATAACCCCATCCTAAAGTCAGAAGACTGTCAGAAGTCTAATTGCACTTAATTCAGCATAGAGGAATGCATCCGATCCAGTAAAGGTTTAGCTGCTTTCAGCTGAATGAGATGAATGGGGTGATATTGCACCAAATTTACCAGCTACTCATAACTGTCTAATTGCATTGCTTGAGAATTCAGAAAGCAGCTTTTGGTGTGGTGTTCCTGGAGCGATAGTGACACAGAAACACTGAGAGAGCCTTGGCCTAATGCATACCTGTGTACACAGGCAAATAGCCAAGGCATCTCTTCAGTCCTTGCCCTGGGAAAGGGGAATTCACAGCCAATAGTCTAGTACTTAGAAAATCTAGCAACAAAAAGCACAAAGAGGGAGCAAGGGAACATTCTAATGGGAGTGAAGTGTGAATTTCAAAACAAAAAGCATTAATGAAAAGCAGGGGAATGCAATCATTTTCAATTCTCCAGCAGGACTTGCCTGGGGAAGACTAAAGGCATTATGTACGGAAGTGACCTGCAGCTATATGGCTGAAGTAGCTACCTACTTCAACTGATTGCTGTTTTGTGTCAATGTTGTCAGCAGAAAAGATATATAGACATCTGGAAAATCACTGAGAGTCTTCAATATTGACCACTACTGATGCTGAAGGATTTTTTAGAAATATTAACCTCATCTGCTGACAAATCATGGAAAGAGAAGAGCTAGCCTGTGCCAAACTGTGGGCATACCCTGTGCCCATAGGGGCAAGGTGGACTCCTGGCACCAGTCCTTCTGCAGAGCAGGTCCCTCCTATTGGGTTGCATGCAGCCTGTGGCACTTTCAGCAGTGTAGTAAAGGGCCTTAGAACTTGTCTCTTACCTAAGGATTTTCAGCAAAAGAAATCTCTGCCAGCTGTAGATTTTTGATTTAATTTTTAAAACAAATAGCATGATCAGGAATGCTTACTCTAATTTATAAAACTCTGCCATTGTCCCCTAGACCACTTGCCCCTTGAAGTAAAACTGCGGTAAGTCTTTCTGAACAGGACTACAAGTCAGGTGCAGTTTCCTTGCTAGACCATGGCCCCTTCTTGTTACATCAATATCAGCACCAGTTACACTATAACTGCTTGTCCATTATTTGAACCAGAATTTAATGACAATTGTGTTTGAGTGCTAGCGTAAGAGGGGCACAACCGTCATCTAGTTTTGATTAATTACAAAAAATAATAATAATAATAATAATAAAAAATAATAATAATTAAAAAAATTGAACAGGAAACCCTTTCAAACAATCTTAAGGGGCAACATCAAGATTAAAATAGTATGTTATTAAAATATTCACATTCAGCAATCTGTATTGCAGCAGGCCGTACCATGTCACTCACTGAGCTGCATGTGGCTAATAGTAAAACACAGAGATTTACAGTTTTCCTCCAAGAAGTGCTGATGCCATGCAAATAAATGAATAAATAAATAAAATAATAATAATAAAAAAAATCAGTCTCCCCATCTTTGAAACAATGCAAATATATAGTAAAGGTTGAGTAACACTAATAACTATACTTTCTTTCAGTTGAATATTTTTTCACTTTTTTCTTGGTTATTCAGAATTGCTTCTTTGCACAAAAATACAGCAACAAAAAACTATTTGGTGGGTACTCAGTAGTTTTAAATTATTTAAGAGCTAGACTAATGGAGGCCACCTTGTCGGTCTTCTTTAGTTTATGGATTTGGATATACTGAGGTTTGATCTGATTGGGTTTTTGCTCCTTTACTGCCATTGGAAATCATTTACTGTGGTAACCTTGTCATAAAAATTCTTTCAAATTTTCATTGCAGACCTTTATCTCAAAATTCTGAACTTCTACCTACCCTAAATAAAATTTGTGCTTTAAATTTACTGCTTAAAACCTAACCGATGTAGCTATTTCGTAGTGGAATTAAGGTTTGGTTTTGTCTTGTTTTTTAAGCACACATTCAGTCATACTCGAGCTTGGAACAAAAGTGGTATTTTCAAATTCGGGTCTGTCCTTCAGTTTTTAGAATGGGCGTTTGTGTGATGGTGGATATAAGCAGTGGCTTCTAAGAGGGTGCCTCTATTTGTATAAATCACAGTCTTCTAAAAGTTGAGTCTCTTGGGTGCTTTTTGTCTGTGAAAAGATAGTTATAAAATCACGCTCTCTGCATGCAAGGCCTTTCAATATCATTGTATTTCTTATTGTTAGTTGCTGTTTTCCCCTACAACCTCTACTGAAGTAGGTGAGTGAAATCTAAAATCATTCACTCCCTTCTACTGCCCTTACACATTACTACTGGCACCTATACCAGCTGTGTCTGTGGGGTCTTATATTTTTCCATTTGCAAGCTTGTCCATTGCCATCCTATCTGAAAATCAGAAACCAGTCTAAGTCAATGGAACACTGAGGAGCATCAACTTCAGCAGAGAGCTGCTGCCAGGCAGGCACAGCATTTCTGCTAATTACAGATCCCTGAATCCCTGTGGACTGCATAATCACAGGGATAGTCCCAGAAGCATTGGAGACAGGTGGGAGCAAGACAGGCAGCAGACATTGTCCTTTTCAGTCCAGCCCTGCTCATCTATTTGTGTTGTTCTTAACACAAAAGATGGATCCTGATCCACACTTTCTTGCACTCTAAGTTAGAACATCACTTTCAGCAAAGTTATATCTGTTCTCTGGAATATTTCTTAGACAAAGCTAGTAATACCTTAAAATTGGGGAAGTTTAGTCTTTAAATGTTATGCAAAGTTTCTTGACAATGTTACAAGTGAAATACATGTATCTCACAGTCTTCTTTGCAATTATTTCCAATGATCTAGTAATGCTTTTATTTTATGGAAAACCCATTGTGTAGTTAATCAACATGTTAGTTTTATAGATCCTCTTTTGTCTTCAGTTGTTTGGAGTTTACACACCTGGCTTTAGTATGTAGAAAATGTAACTGTGATAGAACTGGAGTCCCTGTAATAAAGTAGTAGACTCACATGAATCTGCCAAGGCAATGATTTTCTTCACTCATTAACAAAAGTAAGTCTCACTTGGAGACTTCCCTCAACAAGCTTTCCCTAGAAGGGCTGTGGAGACTTTTGTGCCTTTACTGGTTATTCTGAAAAATTCAGTTTGCAAAATCTTCATGGGCAACAGAGTACTTTGAAAATCACTAGAATTAAACATTACTACATAATACTTCTGGGCTGTTTGCTACTTCTCTAGCAGAGCTTAACTTTTTTGACCCTTCTGGCTTCTTCATGATGTTGTCTTGCTTTATCTAGGGAGATCACTTCAATGTTTGATTGTGTTTGTTGGCTGGAATTGGAAGTTTCTGTAAAATGGAAGGGGAATTGAAAAGGCAATGTTTTTGCTTTTCATCACACTCATTTCCTTGACCAAAGTTCATGAAGGACATACTCTCTGTCATGTCCTACAGGTTTCAAACCTAGAGTAGAGCAAAATAAAGCCTATTTTGTTTTTGCAAATTACTTCAAAACCCCTCCAGGCCTGAAAATCCTCCTGCTTAACATTGCTTTATTATCTTTCCCAGTACTTGCAGGCAGCATAGTAGGTTCGTCCAATGACAAGATCTGGAAGATTCAAAGCAAAATGGCAATGCCAATAGCAAGTTTGCTAATCCTTTTCCTCTCACACTCTGGTAATGTTATTATTCTATTCAGTTCTCTTAAATGGTAATATCAAATGGTAATATCAAAGGCCAATATGTTCTCCAATAAAATCAATCCAGATCACCAAGTGTAGCTGACAAATTTGGAATGAACCATTTTAGATGTTCCAGTAGGTTACTTCATCATAAAAGCAAGTAATTTTAGGTAAAATGGAGAACGAATCTCTACAAATTAATAGCCAGAGGAAATGTGTCGGGTCATAGATGTACAGTTAGAAAGTATTATCACGCTCTTTCAAAAAGTAGAAAAATTGTACCTAGAGCAAAACTGAAGTACTGCAGTTTTTTGTTGTTGTTGTTGTTGTTGTTGTTGTTTCCAGATTTGACTTGATTGGAGATACAGAGGGAAAAAAAACCACAACAACAAAAAAACCTCATTTTATGCAGTACCATGTAATTGTCAAGAGCATGAAGGATTATTTTAGCACTGCTAGTGACCACTGAGGAAGGAATCTTCTGATAATTGAGTCCTTCAGTCTGGCAGCAAAACCAAAGACAAATCCATGGGCAGCAGGTAGGTCTAGGCTTCTAATGATTGTGACAGATGAAGGTGGATACCTAAACTGATGGATGAAATCTTGTTCCCTATGTTATTTAGATTGTCAGGACAGTCCCCCTTGGCCTTCCCAGCTCACCCTCTTATAAGTGCCCATGTCAAACTGGCACATCCTCAGCCACTGAGCTAGGGAGAGGACCAGCCTGGCTTGCAGGGCTCTGGAGGTGACCCTGAGCAAAGCGAGCTGCTGTTGGTGAGAGGTCTGGCACGGAATTTTAGCCAGCAGAGAGTAAAAGAGGATTTGGATAAATTTCCTAGTGTTTGATGGAGCTCATCCCTTTCTAGGTACTGCTAAATCATTCTTGACAGGGATGACTTACTTATCCCCAGGGCTCCTAAAACTGCTTCTGACAAGGAACCTTTTTTGCTGTTGGAATGTGTTGAATTTCCCCAAGCATTGTGCATCTTTGAAATATTTCCTGTTAGAGAGGTATGCTTGTTCTCTGTTTGAGCTCTTCAATCCCTGCTTTTCTAAATTACACAGGAAGAATAGTGTGCTATGCCATTAGTACACAACATGAATTATTTGTAAGGAGAAGTAAACATTTCCAGAAAGCATGTTTTAATCAGAGGTTGTTTACTGATATCTTTTACTACTTGTTGGATGATGTCTGTATTTGAATGGGAAAATAATTTTGAAATTTCTTACTGTTTTCACCAACTGTTCATTTGTATGAGAACTTATTCCCATGGTATAAAAATCTTCCATAGGTCGTAATTTTGGCTGAAAGATTGAAACCACACCTTAGAAGAAGAGTATGTTTTCCAAGCACTACAATGCCTGATGACAGTGATAATATACTGAAAATCTGTGTTGCTAAAGTTTCTGAATCCTTTCATAAACCTTACAGTACACATACATATATTTTTGTTTTCACATCAGTGAGGACATCAGCTGTTAATCTTCATGGTGAATAACTTACTCTCAGGAACAGTGAAGAAGGCTCACCAGAATATTAAATACTGTCATAAAATTACTTTAGAAAATGAAAGATGCCCAGAAAAGACAGGGAGATTGTTTGTTTGTTTCTTTCTTTGTGATTTTTGTTTTGTTTAAAAATATTCTTATTTTAAAGCTCTCATGCACATAGCTGGTAGGCTGAAAGTAGCATTACTGAGCCAGATAACTTTTAAATCTTACCACTTTAAATCTTAGTCGTTACAGGTAGTGTTTTTCTCTCTAAATATTCCCATTGAAAACAGTGTAGGCACTTGCAGTGTAAAATATGATTTCATGTAACTTAGGTTCATTAAACTGTGAAAAATATGTTCAGCAAAGTATATACCTTTTAATTATAGGCGTTACACTAAATTTCCAGTCATTTCTGGAGAGGTACTATTAGTCTCACAGCTGTGGGGGAGTGCCATAATTATATTTTATATGGGAGTAGCTGCTTAAAAATCATAAATACTGGATTGTTCTGATAGGTTTCATTTGGCTAATGCTCTGCTACCCAAATGGGATTGTTTGACAAGATATACGTGCAAATTCTGAAAAGAATTTGCAACTGTAAGATGAGAACAAAGATAGGTGTTATTTTTCCATTGTGGAAAGTCTTCCTTATTGCTTAAGCTCTTCCCTAGACTTTATATCCCACCTCCTTTGCAGCTCCTCTCCTCTCTCAGTGTGTTTCATGCTCAGGCCTTTTTGGTTTGAGGTCTTAGCAAACAGCCAGGGGAATGAGTGAAAAGAGAGTATTTCTGTGTAAGGGGATTCAGCTGTTTTATCATCAGTTTGATGATAGAAAAGTATTAGGAAACTGATTTCAACTGTTCTATGCTGAACCTTTTCCGGCCTTTTTGTGTATGTGTAGATGTACACGTGTACATGTGTCTGTACGTATTGCAATGAATTGTAGTCTTTTCATATTCACAAGCTTGACATGGGTGTAACACAGAATATTGTCCAGTACAACAGTTGAAAAAAGCAAGTTATGAAAAAAGCAGTTATGAAAGTACATGATTTAGCCAAGAATTTTCCCCCAACACATTTAGCCAGTTAAATGGTTTCAAGTGACGTTACTCCAACCTGGTGAGTAGTAAAAGGATAGTTGATCAGCACCATCAACTTGTACCCTCATGTCAAAATGTTGAGTTTTTACTGAGTTTGGAGAATGCACTGTAGAGTATACAATGGGCTTGATGGCTGCACTCATGCCCTACAATGCAAACCATAACAGTAATGGCAAAACAGTAACAAAATCTCTTTACTAAAGACACTTTCTTTTTTCCTTAGGGCTTATCGCACTTTAATATCAACAATCAATACACAAAGGACAAGAAAGGAGTTTTCCTTACCCTCATGAAGTCTTGGGCAGAGAGAAAAAAAGTAGCTTGAATGTAAAGTAATGTTACATCCTTGTCTCAGCCAAGGTCTTTGAAAATTTCTAAGCTTCCCTCCAGCGTCTTATTACATTTGTGAAGTCAGTGTGTATCATCAGCTCAAAATGTTTCCTTATATTAGGTGAACAAATCACACCATGTCATTAGTCCAAGGTTTTGCCTCTTGTTGCTCAGCTTTGGAATAGACCTGCTGCCTGAAGGTGGAGAGTGAAGCCTTTCCAGTCTATAACAGAATGGCCCTCTAGCACCCACTTCACAATATTTACACCAGTGATGGGTAACTTGTATTTGGTGATAATGTGTCCAGCACATTCCCAGTTAGAAGGGAAATAGCAGTGAAAGCATGTGGGAAACCTTATTCCCTTTCCTAATAACAAATACAATGGAATTACACTTTATAATAACACAGACATATTTGTTTATGATGCACATAAATCTTGAGCTATGCTGTAAGGAAGACACATGCAGAGCTTCTATATTAAAGAATTCACATTCTGCAACTGAATCTATTTATTTTTTTTTTTTTTTTTAATTTGCTTTTATTGTTAACTATGTATGGTATAGTTTCAGCAGTTTACGTGTCTGGAGCTTCATTAAACATATTCTAAATTAATAATGTTATAGACTATCTAACCTGTATCAATTACAAATAAGTATAAATTAATGTTTATTTATTCCTGTATAGTCCATTAACTTCCAAATATCTGTGATAATTTGATGATAAATCTACTGTAAAGATTATTACAAAGGAGGTTTTCAATTCCTGTAGCCCTTAGGGACACAGTATTACAGGAAAATGGTGAGAACACAACCCTGCTCCAGGGTCTGCTTTGACCCTCTTCCCTTGAGCCTCTCTCCCGCATTCTGTACTTCACTAGGCTGCTTTTCCCCTTGGGATCCCATAGCCTCTTTCTCATCTGTGATTCCCGCCTTTTTATTCTCCTTGTGCACTCGCAGCATTAAGCAAGGCAGATGTCATAGGTCTGGCTTGACTTCTGGGCTGGAGTTATTTCATGCCTGCTTATAGCAGGAGGAGAGGGACACAGAAACTCTGCGGTGGCCAGGTAGGACCATCTGAGGATCACGACTGGAGCTGCTTCTGCAGAGAATATTTTTGAGGCCAGCCTCTCGATATTTAAATCAATGTCAAAACTTCTATCACCTAAAATGATCCTGAGTTTGGCTTTATGTCTCTGCTATTAATGAGCAGACTAATGTACAGGCCTATAGACTTGTGAGGAGCTTAAAAACCCAGGGAATGGAAAATTATACTGAGACGAACCCTGTTAAAACAATTGGACCTCAACCAAAAAAGCACTTGTGCTTTCAAGAATCGCTAACAGTTTTAAGAGACAATATTTCATGAGTTGCACAGAAGGGAAGCAAATACTGTGTGCTGTCAACAATGTGAATTCAAACATTCTTTATATAGCCCTTACTCAAAGCTCTGATGTTTTGAGGTCGAAAACATAAGTCCTTGAAGCCTATGACTTTGATTCAATCTGATTCAGTCAATGCAATTCAACTATAATATTGAGCGAACTTTTAAAGATTGCTTAAATGTTGACATTTTTGATTTAATATGCGATGTAAAAGTTAAAGTAATAATTCTGGCTTTTACGTGAAATGAAGAGGCAGTACAAAACTGAAATACCCGTTTTTTTCTGGGATACTCTCATATTAAAAATGTCTCTCAACACACTGAATTTTAATTTCTGGAAGAACAGCAATTCCAAAGCTGCATTTAATTATGATTTTTTGAAATTATTTTTTTTTAATATTCTTCAAATCGTCCACTTTCTCTTCAGTCTGCCAGAGCAGATGAGTTAGCAGAATGCCATTTGGTTTAAATCTCATTCCTGTGGAACATTCTGCATTTAATAAATCAATATTTTGCCATGGGAAACTGTTTCACTGGAGAAGTCCAAACTGATCAAATAAGAAGAGTAAAAACCTCATTTTCTCCTGCCTTGCCACTTTGCAGTTATAGAAGGATTTTTCACCCCTTTAGTCCAAGGATAAATAAAAGGGTAAACAGGTTGGAAAGAAAGAAAGCTATAGTTCTAATCTTTAAATCTAAAAGAAGCCAGAAGTGGGATAATGCCTTTTTCACTCAACATTGCTGGCCACAGCAATGGACATATTATTCCGAGCTCAGGTGGGAAGGACACCACATTGCCTGGGCAGTCTTTCTTTGCCAACCTTAACTAGAATTACTTGTTGTACACCATACTATTCAATAATAAGTGCTGGAGTATCAAATCAGAAGACCTTAATCCATGCACTGTTTTGCAATAAATCAAATCCTAAAAAAAAACAATTTAGGAATTTCTGGAGTGTTTTTACTTGTATTGGTTTTGTAGAAATTGTGAATTACTTTTTTCAATTTTTTGTTTATTTTGAAAGTAAAATTCAATTAAGGTTAAAAAAAAGGTTGGTTTTTTTTTTTTTCATCCTTTCATTTCTTGAGAAAAATTCTTAACTTTTATGAAATATTCTGTATAAAATATTGCAACTTTCTAAATTATCATTTTTTTTGTATTTAATTTCCCCATTACAAGCACGGAATTTTCATCTACAAGAAATGACACATTATAATATCATGACATGAGATTATTTAGTGTTTTAAATCAGTCATGAGAGAAAAAAAATTATCCTTATTTAATTTTAGCAACGAAAAATCATTTTCATCTAAATGTTGTAGAATTAGTAAGGTTTTTTACAATGTCATTTTCAATGAGAAAAGAAAGAAACAAGAACTTAAAATGCATACAATTTTAATATTTGAAAAGGCATTTAACGTAGGCAGGTCCTGTGCTGATTAATCTCATAAACACTTAGAACACTTGAATCTAGGAGCACTGCATATTCTGTCACAGTAAGAAGATGAACGTGTATTAGTTTATTAGGACAGTGTTTCCAGATCAAAAGACTGCCACCTCTCTCTGGGTTATGATGCTCTATGGATAGCAGTTCTCAAACAACTTTTACTTCTTATATCTAAGTAAATCTCTGGAAAAGCATTGCCTTATGCATTTGGACTATGGGGAATAGCTTTATTCCTCTCACCTTCTGCGTTTATGCAGTAATTGTGTTTGCTGTCTGCTGAAAATGATTACAGTTCGATACAGAGCTATGCTACATGCATGTGCATCAGTTCAGAAGGATACCGCTGTGCATTTGGAACTGGCGCTGTAAGAGAGATGTAGATAGCAATGCTAAGAAATGTACAGATAGATAAGACATAAAGGCCACAAAACGAAAATGAAGGATAAGCTGAAACTGATATTGGCATCCTGCTATTGAACTGAGAATGGGCTGGCAGTAAAAAAGCAAGGGGATTTAATGGAGAACCTTGTTGCTTCTAGCATGTGTGCAGCAGTAAATAAAAACAGACCTGGTGAGTGAGTAATCTGTACTGGCAGCAAAAACACATGAAAGAATTGAGAGTCTGTGAAGGGTTTCAAAGTATCTGTGCAGCAGCAATTGCTGCAAAGGGAGTCAGGGTGCCCTGTTCAGCAAAGCAGGGGTCTGCATCTGACACATGTTAACATCCAGCCCCCAGTAGGCCCTGCCACGCGTGCACACATCACACAGCAAAGAAAGAAAATGAAATGGTCTTATAAAACTCCTAAGCAAGGGGGCTCTGGGATCTGTGGAAGGGGAAGATTTTTCAGGAACTTCCCAGCACTACAGTGCATTTTCACTAGTTTATGACTTCTTGTGAGCATGGGCGAAGTCTCTTGAGTACTGCAATTTGCTAGCCCCACATAACAGCGCTGTACTTTTCCTCAATAGGAATATTTCCATTCAAATGGAAACCATAGAGGCAGATGAAAAAGAACTTTATACTTGGGGCTGAAAACACTGATCGGCCCATGCTGAGACACTAGCAGTGACACAAGCCTATGACATTGAGCACGATGATGTAGAACATAGTGATTTTTCAGCTATTTCAAGTTAATTCTGCTATATATGAGGGCTGCTCTGAAAGTAATGTCTCCTATTTTATTCTGTTGGCCCACGTTGTCAGCTGATGGTATGGCAGTAGAGACTGAGCCTTCCCACCAGTAGTCTCTTCTATTTTGTCCCCATGTGGCAGATGGCAAGAGGGGCAGCCTGGCAGAATGATGTCTTACATGGAAGTGCATATGAAGCAAAGGAGAGTCACTGAATTCCTCCATGCAGAAAAAAATGACACCCATTGACATTCACTGGCACTTACGGAATGTTGATGGAGACCAAACAATGAATGCGAGCACAGTGAGGTGATGGAGGTGTGTTTCAGCAGTGATGGCGGTGGGTCACATCCACTGGTGCAGATATTTATGAGTGCTGCATGCAGGCTCTTGTTCATCACTGGTGAAAATGCATAGCTAATGGTGGTGACTGTGTTAAGAAGTACTAGTTTGTAGCTGAAAGCTTGCTCTGTCAAATAGTGCTGTTCTGCTCTTTGTACGTGCTGTAGTTTCCACGGAAACAAATAGGAGGCATGATTTCCAGAGTGACCTTGCTATCTTGGCAATGATATGAGAAGTCTAGATTCAATTGAAACCATAATGTGCAACTGAACTTGCACATAGAGATGAATGGATCAGCATTCGATACTGACAGTGTGGTGCATACTAGTCTTACTCAGGAGCTATGCGCCTGGAAAGTAAACCATTGGCTATGGATGCCAAGATTCTTAACATAATCCTTTGAAACTGTATTGCCCTGGGCTCTGACATAAAGAAAGAGCCCGAGAGACAAAAGCTGGTGTCTAAGTCCTCTAAACGTGTATCTTCCCAAGAGATCTTGCAGATGGTGAAGAGTTAACCCGCCTCTTGCCCTGGTGTTCTTGATTTTAAACTGGACATTCTCGCAGGTGATTTGCACCTTAACAAAGCGTTTTGTGGAGTTGTTATGCCATGCTCTAGATCAAAAAGTGACACTGAGGTCTAGCTAGACTGCATCTGATGGAAAACCACAATGCATCAGGCAGGTTTATTACAGTTTGTGCTCTCTTGGCAAATCCTGAATGCTTTGCAGTGCATTCTCTTCTTTAGCTTGGCCAGTCGACATGGACACAGAATATTATTTGGTGTCATAAACATAAAATACATAATGATTTTTTCATCAAGTTTGACTCTGTGTGTGTGTTCTTACAATCACTGCAGAAAAAAAAAAATCAATAAACTGTCCAATGCACAGAAATCCCCTTTGGCAGTGAAACAGTTATATCAAATTGTCACTATTTAAAATGTTCAATGAAATCACTCTTCTTTGTTGTTTGTTTATTTCTTAGAGTAGCTACACATGGATCTTATAAAATTTCCTAACTAAAATAGTTTCTTGCAAAATGAACTTCTCCAGATGATCAAAGTATTTGTATGCAAAGCTCTATTCTCCAACAAACTGCTGAAAGCAATATATGATTCACTCTAACGATTCCAAGCTATGCATGACTCATGTTGAAGAATGGAGTCAGAAGGTCATTTGTTCTCAGGTCTCTGTGAAATTATTGGGACTCTGTATGTGTCCAGAGGAAAAGGAAACCATTATGAAAAGTATCCAGCCTTTTGAAGAAAGCAGCAGAGAAAGTCTTTCTTTGGAGAAAGTCTATCTCCTGACAGACAAACATGCAGCTCAATGAAAGCAATGCTCGTATACCAGTTTTTGACCACTGTCATTTATTTTTCTGAAAGGAAACAGAAGCTTTGGTTTGAAGGTTATCCTATTATCCGCTACCACAATCTGTTATGACCCACCAGTTTTGAAGTTCTGCATGCTGATATGCAGTATATTGAGGAATTATAATTAAAAGTCCACTTACTAGAACTTGATTTTGGACTTTGGAGTGACTCTGAGCCCAGAATCTGACATGCCGCTCACACTAGTCTCTTCTGCTGCCCTCAGGGATTTGGTATATTTTACTTAAAAGCTCTTACACTCTTCTGCCACTGTGATAAGAAGAAAAGTGGAGACTTGCAGCATTGGAAATTAAAATATTAATTGTAGGCATCTATGACCACATTAATAGAAGAGACAAAAAAAAAATAAATAAAAAAAATCACAAATTCGTGTGGACGTATGCATATATGTGTAGATATGTATCTAGCTAAGAATTCAAAACCAGGCATAAACAAAGATTTGTTTTCATACTGTATTATGACTTAAAAGTGGACAGAAAATTGCCGGTTAATTTTTGCTGAATATTTTTAGTATCAACATACTCCTTTGAGTTTTTCTGTTCTCTCATCATTTTGTCCATCCTTCTATCCAAGTCACTCTTTTTCTGAACATTTGTGTTTTCAAATTGTTTAAATAATACTAATGATACTAATAATACTGGGTTGAGCTGGAATGACAATGGCGCAATTGAAGTTGCTTAAGTAACACTGCTGGTAAAGCAACTGCAATGTATATAGGACATTCATAGTAATGTGCTTTTTGCTGCATCAGGTGCTTTTAAGGCAATAATTATGACTGCTTTTTACAACTGCATTGGCTAGCCTTTTTTTGAAAGGTATTCTATCACTTAGAGTGCTGTTTTATTATACAGGGAACAATTGTTAGTGCACCTTTTTAAGTAACATGCATTGTTTTAAAACACAGGTTACTGTAGGTCTCTTGAGAGGTTGATATAAAGCAGCCATGCTTTCTGGCTCCTACTGATTCCCTAAATGCCATGAAAACAAATTAAATGAAATTAAATGAAGCTAAATAAAACAGAGAGAACCACATACATCTTCAAAATGTATCCCAGTATGACTGCAGACTTATTTTGTTGAAGGCATTCAGGAAATAGGTGCAAACTTAGGAAACTCACAGAATTGTAGACATAAGACTGTGTTATATAATAACAGTGCTAGGCACAGGCTATGAGCGTTAGCTGTTGCACACTTTATGAACTAGACTAAAGAACTCATGCTTTTTCTACATATTAAAATGCATTGTTCTGTGTTTGTTTGTTTGTTTATTTAAATCAGAATTCATTATGTTTTGAACATTAAACTATCTACTTCTTACAGCTGCTCAAAAAGCTGGAAAAAATAAGGATTTTAATCTTTTTTTTTTTTTTAAATTTGTTTTCTTGTTTTGTGAAAGATTAAGCTTTTTCTTGAAAAAAAAAGTCTGTTTTGTGAGATCCTCCCACAAGCAATATCAAAGTGCACTGCACAAAAGTCAATGTGTTCTCTGGAGAGGTACTCTTTTAATATGTGAGACGTGGAAGCAATGTAATTATCTAAATGAACAGAATATAAGTACTAGACAATTGGAGTTTCTTGACTTTGTTTTACAGTAAAAATACAGTCTTATGCTGAAGACCTCTCATATCTTTAATGGGAAATCTATAACACGAGAGAACCCCAAATCTATTATAATTCAGATAAGGTGTCTGGGCAGACAGTCAATCCTCCACACTGCCAAAGAGAAAAATAAATGTTTTGCTGATGGCAAAGAAATTGTGTTTTTTCGCTATGTCAGTGCTGAAATTGTGAATGAAAGAGCAGTCTTTACTGAAACCAAAATTAGAAAAGAGCTGAAGTATAAAATGCTTTGTGTGATGTTTCTAGACAAGCACTTGAGCAGTATTCAACACTAGACAGAAGGAACAGGGAGACTCAAGAGATATCAACAAGGAAAATACTGAAAGATCAGTCATCTCTGCTGAAGTAGAATGGCATAGAAACTCCCATTTAAAAAAAAAAAAAAAAGATTGTCTGATTATGAATTTTTTCTTATCATGCATTCTCAACTGCTCTCAAAATTCATTTTTTAAGTCTTTAAGATCATCCAAATGGAAACTTCTGAATTTCTGTTCATTGTGTTCTTCATTGCCATTTTCAAGTGCTTTAAAGGGTGTTGTAATGGTAATACTTAGGCTGTAATGACTAATGCTCAGTTGTCTGCTCTAACTTCCAATGCTCGTACATCATCTGCTTTCAGTTTCTCCCTGTCATTGTCCATTGATGTAGTTACTTTATTGGAAGGAGTTTATTACTATAGAAGGACAACAGGAATAACTAGTGTATCTCACATTATCAGAAAGGAAATGATTGCTTCAAATTTTGCTGAAGGTAAAAGACACAGATGAATTAACAATTAAAAATGAGATTTGTTCCCAGTTCCTATCTGCAGCACCAGGAATTTCAGATTTTGCTGAAGCACTGGGGATTGATTTGGTGAACTGAAAACGAGTACATTTGGAACTAAGTGGAGAGAGATGGAAGTATTTGGCTACTGCAACTTCTATCCTCACCTCTCCACAGTTCTGCATGAATTCTAGAAGGGTATAGGAGAGGAGGGCATCCAGAGAAAATCTGTAGAAACCTGTGTCAGAAATTCAGTTATCCATTATTGTTCTCCTGGACTACTTTGTCTGCTCTTGACTACTGCTGCCAAATTTCTATGGAAACTTGGGCATATGTTGCAAGATTAGATGCAGAGGGATGTAGAAATACACTATTGTCTGTTGTCAAACAGAGCTTCCTTATCCACATGCTTGGATTATATTCTTGCTGCCAATCCTAACCAGCATGAGAGGGAAGGGATTCCAGCAGAACTGAAGCAGAAATAGAGCACTGGTCCACAGCAGCTTATTAAATTCCTTCCTTCAAAAGTTGAGAGTTTGTGTGAACATGTAGCACACAGTATTACCCATCCTGCATCCACCTGCAGCTTTTTACTGAACACTGTTCTGTTATACCTGATGATGTGGCCCAGAAATTTCTAACCGTTGTATCTGAAAGCAATTTGCCTTGCAGAAAGATCAGAAAAAGCATATACTAGAGAGATTCTGTTATTGAGTGCAGGCTCCTGCTGAGCCAGTAGTCTTTAATTTGGAATTATCAGAAAAGATGTGACTCCAGCATGAGTTCTTATCTTTAAAATACTAAAATGAGCAAGAAATCACACCTTGTGTGATTTCTTTTCTAGTGTTCTAGGCATTTTAATGATGGTTAAAGTCAAAGACAAAGTGCAGACTTACAGAAGCAAGGAGGTGTCGGAGATTAATGCAATTTTTTTTTCCACTGAAGTGAGTGGACTGAAGGTTAGAGCAGGAGAACGGGGGAGAATGCAGACAGGTTTTTTGATGCTGCTAGGAAAAGCAGAGTCCACACCCAAGTAAGAACACATAGGACACTCCAATAGCATTGCTCCATCATTTCATTACATCTCAGCACAAGGATAATCCTTGTGCAGCAATTAGAGGCAACAGAAAAAAGGGAAACATAGCTTTTAGAGAACGGGGCCTTGTGTCATGTTGGTATTATGCTGAGAAATTTCTCTTTGCTTATTGGCTCCAGCTGGGAAAGCAAAGGAAGCAGGTAGTTTGCTCTTGAGAGTGTCCACCTGGAAGAAGGTTATAGAAAGGAAGCTGTTCTGCGTTTTGTTAATTTATTTACTTTAGGTGGAAGAATGTTTGCTTGTAATGTGATCTTGTGCTTTTTTTGTTGTTGTTGTTTTAATCTGTGCTGTTTTAAATGATTGTTGCCAGATCAGAAAGTATGGCTAGGGAGAGTGCTGAAAGTTTCCTAGTGATTGCTCTGGGCTCTTCCTAGGTGAGTATAAATTATATATTTTGCAACTTTGTACAATAACAGCAGCAAAGCAAAATCCTTCATGAGATCTCACTACCTGTTTGAGTAATGCTACTGTTTGTGCTCGCTTATAAAGAAATTTAAAGATAAATGTTCTGTATTCTTTCTGTGTGGCAACCACAGAGACTGCAAAAGCAGATATTTCTAGTTGTTTTTGCTAAACCTCTGATGCCTATCATAGACTCATCATATGGTCAGGAACCAAAATAATTTGCAAGTACATGAATTCAGTAATTCTGCAAAGTAACTGAAGAGTTCTTGAGTCTTGCCTCCTAAAATCAAGCAGAGAGATAATATATTGGCAGGAGGGAAAGGGAGGAATTCATTTGTAGGGGCTCACTGAGCTCAAGATAGATCTCTGCAAAGCTTGGGAAAATAGCTTTCTGTGGCTCTGCTGAGTTCCTGTTTAATTACTTAGCCAGATATGACCTTGCACAACTTCTGTAATACAAGGGACTATGAGATCTTCTGTGGTAAATAGAGCCCATAATAACTCTGTTTTCTAATTTCTGTTTCTCTAACTGATGCCACCCTTTATAAAACTATATATATATCCTTGAAGCACCTAATTGAGGAAAGGCTTTGTGAGAGGATAAAAACATTCAAGTTGCAGGAAGTAATTACACAGGAAGAGTGTTACTTGTCTTTTTATTGCTACATATGAATACTGTTATCAAAAACCTCATTTCTAGTCATGTGTCCTTTGGATTGGCAATTATTATACACTTGGTCACTGGGAAGAAATTCCTAAGAGCTTGAATAGGGGGATGTTATTTGACCATATTTTTAACACGGTTTCGGAAGAGTGCGTCTGTTTCCAGTTTTCTTGCATGAATCTGGTGCATATAAAAGCATTCCCAAGCAACACTAGTGTCTATGGCACCTTAAGAGTCTAACAGAATCCCAAATAACTTTGCAAAGTGAATCTGTGCCAGCTCTAATGACAAATGCTATGAACTGAAGGAACTGAAGACATAGTGATGTGGCATAATTCATTAAATTGTACTATCTGAGAAACTTCTTCATTACAAGCAGCACTTCACATTTGGTTTGTGTGTGTTTTTAAAGTACTGTATAAATAAGTTCATGTTGGAGATGCTGATATTGTAAGCATCTGTTACAGGAGATGGGATGAAATGAATTTTGATGTACACAATACTGTTCATACGGACTATGATTTCTGTGCTAAATATACCTGAAATATGCAGCTCGGAAAAGAAAGGCAATGGTCTAAATTTTTTGTTTGTTTCTCATTCAACATTTGTTCTCACTGAACAACATAAAGAGCCTGTACAATTCTCACAGAATTGTAAAGGTCATGTAGTCCAACCATCCACCTACCACTGATACTGTCCATTAGACCATGTCCCTAAATACAACATTCAACCTTTTCTTGAACACCCCCAGGGATAGCAACTCCAGCACCTCCCTGGGCAGCCTTTTCCTGTGCATCACCACTGTTTCTGAGAAGAAATTCTTCCTCACACCCAACCTGAACCTCTCCTGGCACAACTTAAGGCCATTCCTTCTCATCCTTTCCCTGTTACTAGGGAGAAGATGCCAACCCCCACTTCACCTCAATCTCATTTCAGGCAGTTGTGGAGAGCCATAAGGTCTTCCCTGAGCCTCTGTTTCTCCAGATTGAACAATCTCACCCTCTCATCCACTCCCCATCAGACCTGTGCTCCAGACCCCTCACCAGTTTCGTTGCCCTTCTCTGGACACACTCCAGGGCCTCAATGTCTTTCCTGTCACGAGGAGCCCAAAACTGAACACAATACTTGAGGTACAGCCTCACCACAGATGAAAACAGGGGGGCAATCACCTCCCTGCTGCTGCTTTCACTCTTACAATACACATACAAGGCAAGCGCAACCGTTGCCTCCGTGTGTTGCCTCCATGCCTTTCATGGCATTCTCCCACTGTGCTATGGAAACACAGCCCCCTTTGAGCAGCTAATCACAGTGCTTAGCAATATTTTGACGTTGCTTAAGTATTAGCTTCCTAAATGTTGTTTTCCTTTGCTATTTTGTGTTTTGACCAAGGAGGCTGCTTTGTTGTGAGAAGTGAAGCCAGGCTCACTGGCTTTTAATTGCTTTCTTTCCCAAGTGACTTCTGAGATTTTCCTCTAACTCACTGTAATTATCTTTTACTGTAAACTAACTAAAGTACACCCTGATTTTTTTGGTCATATTCATTAGCAAGCATCCTGCTTTGAATGCTACTATATTCTGAGAATGTCTAGTCTGATTTGAAATGAAAGCCCCAGTTTGACATGCAGAATAGTAACGGATGGTCAAGGTGCAGAATCTCTTTACATGGGAGCATCATCTAAAAGGGAAATAAACTATCCCTTCCAAAAGTGTGCCTGATGGGGAAGTTGGTTCTGAGCACGTGCCTGCAAAAGATATCTCACCGTGGTTTGTGTTTGTTGTGTGATTTCTTCTCTGAGACCAAGAGAGAATTTATCCTGTGAATGAAACTATTTGTAGTTTTGCAATGGAGGTGGGCTACTTGTTTAGCACTTGAGAAAGGTGGGAACAATGAAAGCTTCCCTTCAAAACTTGACTTGAATATAATCCATAAAGAGAAGTTTCACCATGCTTACTATTATTATTATTAAAGTCTGAAGCCTAGCAGATCCTTTCTCTTGTTAAGGTATTCAGTGTTCTGGACTGTTCAGTTTTCAGATGGCTGAATGTGTGCAGCATACAAAAGTGATACTGAATGCTTTTAGCAGCTAGAATTCTGACATTCAGCTCCTCACATAGCCCTCTGATCTCCTGTTTTGGCCTGTATCTCCCATAAAGAATGATGATGGGACATGGCTGCTCTGCCAAGCATAAGTGAAAGGTCTGTCTACTAGTGTTGATTTCTGGATAAAAAGGAAAATGATATGGGGCTTTTCTTGGGGCTTGGATTTATTTCAGATGACATTGTGGTTTGAATTTACAAGTATCTTGATGTGGATGTTCTGTTCAAGTAATAGGGACTTCTTAATCAGTGTAGATAAGGCTCTAAAAGCTGTGTGTGCAAAAAGCTCCACTTGGAAAAACTTGTTCCTCAATTGCATTTTCAGCTAATTTCCTCTTTTAGATGGGCCCTTTGTCAGTGTGTTTTATCATACGTTTTTCAGAGGAAACACTTGATCACTTAGCTTGTGCGTAGTGCTTGGATCACAAGACACCTAGAATATCTAATGCAGGCTCTTTAAGTGTCTGGATGCTGGAAACAGCTCTGATGATCTATCATGCTCCTGGTTTGATTAATAGTTTTCCAATGTTTTATTTGTATGAAACTACTCTTTTTGGAGGCTATTATATCACTCTCTTAATGATCCAGATGAGTTGGCAGGCAAATGTAAAGCTCTTAGAACTGGAAATAAGTATTAAGAAACAAAATAGATATCTAGGTGTTTAAAAAAAAAAAAAAGAAAGAAAGAAAAGAAAAAGGAGGCTTGCTTATTGCTCACAAAAGCAGTAGAGTATTTACATGAAAATTCTATAATAAAGGCTAGAGAATGTAATGTTGCGTGCTTAGGAGCTTCAGTTAATATCTGAACGTGATTCTCATGCATGTGGAAAATCGCAATAAAGTAATTTTCATGCAGTAGACTTCTGTCTATTCATGCAGTATAGACTTCTGTCTATTTACCTCTTTAAGTCTGCATGTCTTCTTATAGTGCATGCACTTTTAAGACTTAATCTAAACAGATATAATTGAGTCTCTGAGTATTAAAGACTATGAAAATAGGTTTGAAAGATTCTCCAAAAACTAGTCTGTGAACAGTCCACCTTATCAGATACTTAGGTCATTTTCTAAACTGTAGGCTGTGCTTTCAACCTATCACTAGTAACTTTGGATACTTATCTGTTAATGAAAATTATCCTGCTAAGCACTGGAAGTCAAACTGTGACCAATTTTTCCATTCCTTTTTTATTCTATTTTGACATAGTGATAGTTATGGAAGATTTCGAAAAATGAACAATCTTTCATTGTTCTGTTCATTTTTCAATAATAATGACAGAAATAACAGCAAATGCATATGAAGGGAATTTTTATATATGTCATAAGCAGACATACACATGTATGTATATTCAAAGAGGGGAAAATTAATACAGTGTAAAACGTGTTCTTATCTGAGTTCAGAGTTCTCAGCAGTAAATTTGCTCCAGAAATGGAGATGCCTTTGTCTTAGTTTGGAGAGAAAAAAAAAATGGTTATGTGAGGCATTCAAGTGTTTTTGTTCTTTTTTATCCACTTTCTCAAGTGAGCAGAACTTACAAGAGTGAGAGGCGGTTAATATGTTTGCTATATACCTTATTGTTTGAGACCACCTCCATGCATACAACATACTTGAATGCATCTCTGTATGCATGTGAGTAAAGAGCATTTAAAACAGCCTGGGGCTGTTGTTTCTGTATTTGCTGGGTACATTTATGTACTTTGAGCCTTTAAACGGAAGTGGGACTCTCAGTTTTTTCAGCCTTTGTCTCCTTGTTACCAATGAACATGTTTACATCCAGGATGGTATTCCCCAGTTTTTGCCTTACCTTCACATCATTGACATTCATCCTTGTTCCCTCTTTCCCAACAAAGATGTCATCAATGTCAACCAGAATGTATCTATCCAAGGACAGTGTGAGCTTCTTCCCTGACAGAAAAGAGATGGCATCAATAAAGATCAGCTTGTGCAACCAGAAGGTCAGGTTGTTTCCAAAAAGAACTCTCTGAATCCCATCATGAAGCCCCAAGTCCTGGATGACAGTTGCATACAGAGCAGCCTTTGGCAATGCCATAGGGGTTGGCCTGGAAGTCTGCAGTTCAGTTAAAAGCACAGGTTGGTAGGTGGAATGGTTGAACTGGAAAACTGTCCAGTCTTCACCAGGCAGTGGGCCCTTCTCAGTCCTTGGTGCTTTGGTAATGCGCAGAAGGGGAGACTGAGGGTTTACAACACAATCTTTGAGGGCAATGTTATTGTAAAGATGTAATGGCAAGCCCTTCAGTTTTGTACTTGGGGAGCTGTTCTCATTGGCTTTATGAAAACCAATTATGCTAACACTGTACTCCACGCAGTATTTTTCCAGAAGCTCTCTGTTCCACGAGTCCATGGATACATACTTTAAAATATTCTCATATACAATAATCGTATATTTTCCTCTTCCATTGTCTGTGAGAGGGGGAATATCTCCCTTGGCAGGTGCAATGACCATGTGGTATTGAAATCTGCTGGATTCAAGGATGGCTATGATGTCTTGTCCCAGCTGGGAGTACTGACTTTCCACAAAGAGAAGGATGGTGGGATCAGTTTTAGATGGATCAATTGGCTTAGCTGTTTTCAGCTCCATGGACCTGTATGGTAAAAGCTTGAGATCTTCACACTCTGCTTCTCCAGTGGTTTCTGCAAGAGTCATCTCCTGCTTGTAGCCAGTGTACAGGTAATAGGCAGAAATGACAATACTTGCTAGGCAGAAGGCAGCCAGGAGAATGACCAGTGTTCTGAAACTTCTTCGGAGCCTCACTATTAGATTCATCTTTTGTAGGACTTCCAACTTGACTTGGACTTGTTGCTTTTTGGTTTTCTCTTTCTAAAGTGCCATAATAACAGTGAGACGCAGAGGTGTTGATTCCTCTTCTGAGACGTTCATGTGACCATTGCAGTGCATTTATGAAGTTGTTGGAGAGATTATAAAGCTGTTGGAGCAGGAAATCAAAGGATCTGGAAAGCTAAATTGAAAGAGGCTTTCTCAGAATGCAGCAGTTGCCAATAATCAATGAAGAAAACTCTTAACATTATCTGCAACAACAAGTAAAATAAAAGTAAATAAAATCCATAAAGCAATTAAAAATGCATGTTAATAAGACAATGATATCAGTGATGTAAGTTGAGAGGGAGGCTCAAGCACTATTTGAACAGTTCAAATGTTGCTTGCTTTCTTTAACACACGAGAGCTGCTTCTACTTTATTATGTTGGCTCACAATGTCAGAGGTGGATGTTGGTGATATGACAGTGGAGGTTGAACTTACCTGCCAATATTCTGTTGCATTTTGTTGCAGTGCAACAGATGGCAGCAGAGGGGTTAGTCTGACATAATGGTGTCTGACATGGAAGTGCATATGAAGCAAAGGTGTGCCACTAAACTCTTCCATGTGGAAGAAAAATGGCACCCATTGACATGCATCAGTGCTTGCTGAATGTTTCTGGAAACCAAACAGAGGATGTGAGCACAGTGAGGTGGTGCTGGGTAGTGTGTTTCAGCAGTGATGACAGTGACATGAAAGAGAAGCCACGTTCCAACAACCATGCACAGCTATTACACCACAAAATGCAGAGCATCTTGATCAGCTCATCTATTTGAATAAGAAGATTATGACCAAGGAGCTGTGTATGGAGCTGAATATCAGCTTCAATATGTTGGAAATGATGGTGGCAATGTTGTAATATTGCAAAGTTTGTGCCAAATGAATTCCATGAATGCTTACACAGGAACAGAAAGAACAACATATACAAATTTGTCAGGACCTATTGAAGCAACATAAAGCTGAAGGTGACAGTTTCCCAGAACACATCATTACTAGTGGTAAGATGTGGTGTCACCAGCTGGAGTCAAAAGAGCTGTCCATGGAGTGATGACATGCGATTCCTCATCAAAGAAAATGTTCAAGACACAGCCCTCAGCAGGTAAAGCGATGTGCACTTTTGAGTAGGAAAAGGGTGATCCTTCTGGATTTTCTGAAACCTGGACAAACCATGAATTTGACCACTACATAATGATACTGACTAAGCTGAAGGTTCGATCTTTTAGAGTCAGGTGAGAGAAGACGACAACCTTTCCCTTGCAACACGATGATGCCAGGCCCCATGCCTGTTTGAAGATTGTGGAGCACATTAGCCAATCTAGGCTGGACTATCCTACCATACCCACTTTATAGATCAGATTTGATGCCTTCTGGCTTCCATCTGTTCAGGCTGATGAAAGATGGACTGCATGGGCAACGTTTTCCTAGTGACGATGCTGTCATAGCAGCTATAGTGGGTCATTTCCGTTGATGTGGCTTTTTATAAGGCTCTTGCTCATTTCTGGCAAAAATGCATAGCTAGTGACGTGACTATGTTGAAAACCAATGCTTTGTAGCTGAGAATTTGCTCTATCAAATAGTATGCTCTTCCGTCTGTTGTAGTTTCCAAGGAAATAAATAGGAGGAATTACTTTCAGGGCGGCTTATGTATTTTATCTTAATACAACAGAATTCTCCCATATTCTTAGGGTTTAAAAAAAAAAAAAAAAAAAGTCTAAACATTGCTTTTTGAGCACAATGGTATTTTTATTTATGGCCATTTATTGGCTAAACTGGTTTATTACTATTGTAACTAGGAATAACTAAAGATTGTGTAATAAAATGAGGAGAAAGAAAATGTTGGTTAAATATAGGGTCTAGTTCCATGTCAAATTCATAATTTTGCACTTCAGTATTCTGCAAAGGGGTAACAGATTCTCTTTCAGACCGTGAAACTAATGAAAGTAAAGGAAAAGATAGGAGTGCTTTGGAGAACTTGTCTCTCCAGTTTCCCTTCTGTACTTGGAGTGATCAGTACTTTACAGTCCATTTAAGGACTGTCAGTGATTAAAATTTCACATGTATTTTCCAAATGATTGAGTAGGTTGTGGAAACTGCAGGCTACAGCAGTGCAAGCTCAATTTTCTGTTCTCCCAGGGATAAATGGGGAGATTGTATAGGACATGCGTAGTGTTGGAGTTGCTGAGCCATGAACTCACAGTTCATCCTGTGAGTGCTGGGTGGGAGCATAAGTGTGTGCCCTGGATCAAAGCATTTTTTGCTGAATGCTGGGGGCTTTAGACTGTTTCTACTGTCTTGTATAGTTGAAATATGAGATGCTCAAACCTGTTTGGCCAGCTCTGATGCACTCGTGCACTTCTTGATAGTTCTTCCTAAATTCATGAAGAACTACCATTGCTAACAATGAATCATATGACTCAGAAGCAATTAAAGTTAACTAAACAAATAGCCTATGTTTCTCTATGGATTTAAATAAGAATTAATGTCTGCCTGAGTAATTTATATTATTTACCTATTGGAAAAATGTGGGACTGTAAGCAATGGATGATTTTTGAACTGCAAGGAAGAAACAACTCTTTCAGAGATGATGTTTGTCAACTGACAAGTATCTGCTGGGTTATAATTCTGATTTATTTATTTGTTACTATTCTGGAAGCTACTCATCTTAATCTCTATGTGAAGAAAATTGAAAACAGCTTTCACGAAAGGTACTGAGGAAACTTGTTTGCCAGTTGTATTTTATGACTTTGGTATTGAGTTAGAATCACAGAGTGGTTTGAGTTGCAAGGGACTTGTAAAGGCCATCTAGTCCAACTCCCCTGCAATGAACAGGGACACCTACAGCTCCATCAGGTGCTCAGAGCCCCTTCAGTTAGACCTTGAATGTCTCCAGGGATGGTGCATCCACCATTTTTGGGGCAACCTGTGCCACTGCCTCACCACCCTCATTGTAAAAAAACCTCCTTCCTTATATCCAGTCTCTTCTGTTTTAATTTGAAACCATTTTCCTTTGTCCTATCACCGCAGGCCCTGCTAAGTCGGTCTCCTTCTATGTTATAACCCCCCCCCTTTAGACATCAAAAGACCGCTTTCAGCCATGAACAATTGCTGAAGCAATTGTGAATTAAAAGGTCTATTTATTCAAGAGAAGCTTGCTCCTGCTCTGGCAGTTTAGGTAGAGGGAATTGCTGCTGAGGCTGGCTGTGAGTTTACTAGAGTTTTACTTAGTGTTAGTGACCCTGCTGTGTGACATGTGGCGGTTAACAAAAACAGCGAGCAAGGTGGGTAACTTCTGCACTGAGTTTAATAAGCAATCAAAAAAAGTGTGAACAATGTCCTGTATTTAGTAATGTCTACCGTATGAAGGGAGAAATAGAAAAGAAATACAGCTATTGCTAAGAAATTAAAATCATGGAGTTAATTGGAAGACTATCTTCCCCTTCCTCCCCTCACCCTCCCTGAATCCCGTTGGTACTTCCTTCGTTCTGCAGTTTGCTGTGTGCTTGTTGGGATCTCACTTCTTATTAAAGCTCTAATTAAGATTTTATAAAAAGATAAAACCAGATCAAGTGAAGCATTGTCTATGAGGCCGTGCTTCAGACGCAGTGACATTGATGAGTCACTCAGCCCGACTCTGAGGGTTTATTGGATTAGGAGAACTGCTCTCTCTGTGG
>JAOWBP010002392.1:32368132-32384523 GCA_028571105.1 Tragopan temminckii | reverse complement strand
ATTATTTCCAACACTGCAAGAAGACAGGATATTTAAATAAAGTATTATGGATGTTGTTAATACAGATTCAACTTTTTTTTTTTTTTTTTTTTTGGTGTGTGTGTGTGTGTGTGTGTGTGTGTGTGTTAATCTTGAAATGAATGTACAACTGGTGTTTGCATATGAAGAGGAAAAAATGCCTAGTGGTGAGAGAACAAAGCAAGGAGCCAGAATGTTGATTTCTGTCTTTTTGCTACCATCATTTGCCCTCTGGAAGTCACTGCTTTTTCAGTGCTTCAATTTTCCCTCCTATTATTCTGAGATTCATACTTGTTCAAATGTACGTAGTGTGATTACTACAAACAGTTCGTTTAAAACCCAGAGCAGAACTAGTATTTTCCATGTATACAGACCAATGATTACAGTGATTGTTTTATTTATTATTTTTCATACCCTCACCAATTTATTTTTTTTAATATTTATCTAAGATAAGGCACTTTCTGTCAAGTGAAAGGGCACTTTCAAGATTTCTGATGTGTCATCTGTGACTTATACATCCTGTTTTTCTTTTAGTTCAAAATACAAACAAATATTTCCCTATTTGTTTCATCTAGATAAAACTGAATTTAGAAATGCCACTAGTTGGATAATGGACCTACTTGGGAATTCAAGGGATTTTTTGTTGAGTCACACTAAGCTCACAGACTGGAACTTGAACTAATACCATTAGAGTTATATGATAGAATGCAAAGGCTTTAACTAACCTGTTCTGTGAAAATTTTCAGCTTATTGATTTGCTGAGACATTAACTTGTTTTTGGAGGGAAAAAATGACTAACAAAAAAGAAAATCCAACCAGCAATCAAAATCTTTTTAGCTGAATGTGCTGCCAGTGCCCTTTGTATTCAGTTTCCTATTGTCTTGTATGGATTGGGTTTTCCAGTATGTATTTCCAGGATGTTTCTTGAAACTTAGCTTGGCTTTTTGGTTTATGAAAGGGAGTTATGAGCCTACAAAATGATGTCTCATTGCTTAATGCAACAAAACACTAGAATCTATAGTTGTTTCAAGCAAAGCATATAACTATATGTATAGATGTATACTGTTCCAACTGAAAGAAAATATTTTCCATGTAGGACAAAGTGCTTTCTGAGCCACAATAGTTAAGAATGCAAAATGACTGCTGTTGATTCACGCTGACATGTAAATCTCTCTCTTTCTAAACCCTAAAAGGAGTTAGTCTTATCAGTGTCTGAGTGGGTTGCTCTGGGGCCTGGACAGAGTGTTCCTTGTTGTGTGGACAATGCACAGCATGGAGCTATCCTGATCTTTAATTGTGATTTTTCTGGTATGAATTATAGCCACATGGACCCCTACAGGTAAGTTAGAAACAATGAGGTATGGGGAAATACAACTCAGCTCATATGTTATGCTGTTCCAAAATCACTGCTTTTCAGTTACCAGTAATATAGCATCCTCTCCTCCATCTTAAGTACTGTTTCAACTCAAAACATGGCCCCTTAGTTGCTGATGGTATTTACTGGCTTTTACAGTGCCTTGTGACTGAATGGACTGCAAACTCTGTGTACAGGATGCCCCACCATCTACATTACAACTGTTTTGAAGTAGAACAGTGAAACCAATTAAATGGCACAAATGCAGCCTAAAAACTAGAAATGAATCAGAGTGAGTGAAAAAGACTGGTGATGAATAAACCACCCGTTATATCAGTGATTTAAGTAGGCAAAATATCAGTATTTTTGCAAAACTATCAATGTAGATGGTCCTACTTTATTTAAAAAATAAAAAAGCCCTGAGAGCTTTAAAAATCAAAAGTGACCAGTTGCTTTCCTGTCATATTTAAAAATTTCTCTGTGAAACAATGACCACCTGCTTCTTTCCCCTCTGGTGGTTTAGGGGGTGATAAATCATCCCCATGGGAATGAATTTATTTAAAGAATACCCTTAGGCTCTGGAGCTCAAGCTTTGTCTTTCTTGCAAAATGCTGGCCCCTTGTACAGTGAAAGGATGGTGGATAAAGCATCCTCTGAAATTAGAACATAGGTGGGTGCATATTTCATGATAGACTGTTTTAACTTTCTGAACAGTCTCCTCTTTTATGGCCTGCAGCTGCTATTAATTATTTAGCACAACACTTATTTATACACTAAGAGCTAAATGCAATCCTTTCAGTGGAAGCCTGGCAGAGCGCAGGTTGAAATAAGTAGCTGTGGATAGTCCTTCAGGAGGATACATCTCAAGCCCAGTTTTGCTCAGGGAAGAACCCACTCATGTTATACTGTCTGCTGCATCTCTAATAGTGATATATAAGGGCTTGAGGTTAAGACCCAGCCGTTAGTAAAACTCTATAGTCATAGATGAATCAACCCTGAGCATTAGCAAGGTGTGTGTTTCTCAGTGCTCTGGTTGGCTGTGGCAGGATTGAAGGTACTCCTCTCGTCTTGTGGCTGCTTAGGGATGAATCCTGAAGTTTCGTAGTTGTCCTGGCTGAAGTTCTCCAACAGCAACCTTGTTAGTGGCTGGCTGCGTGAAAAAGTGTGCACTCACTAGATGTAGTTGTACTGTGGTCTGGGAGAAATGCATTAGCAGCTGTATATAAATGATTTTAAGTTGCTGACTGCATTATACAGTCTCGTATTGGGACTACACTACTGAATATCTTGCCTTAGCAGGTTTTCAGGGAGGGAAGAAACTTGTGTGGTAAACTCCACGTGACAGGAAGCAAATAGAATGAAGGTCATGAAAAGCAATTCAGAAATTCAGCAGGCTTTCTCTTGCTCAAGTAAGCCAAGTACAAAGAGGAAACCTTTTTCTTCCTGCTGTTTTTTTCCATAAAAGAAGCCCACCCTGCTTTCACTTCTGTATTTGCTCTAGCTCCCCAAAAGACTCTGCAGCCTTGGAGGAAGGATTCATTCCCTCTATTCATCTGCACTTGAGGAAAGAAGCTGTGACCCTTCCTGTACCAGAGACATGGAAATGGGTTTTAATACTTCTCTGTTCCTTCCAGATATAGTTTAGAACATCACGTCACAGTAAAGTACTCTGGTGCCAATGTAATTTCTTCATCAAATACTGACATGGTTTCTACATTGTTGTGCTGTTGCCATGTGATTCTGGTAGCATTACTGTTTAGATAAAATATTATTCATTTTCTATAGCAACTGTTAATTTCAGAAGTATCTGTGATTTCATTGTAACTATTATTACTGACAATAGTTGTAATAAATGTTTTGGATTGACGTGCATGGCTTTTATTTTCTTCCAGCAGATGATTTTTTTTTTTATAGTTCAAACAATTTTTCAAATTTAGATGTTGATGTGAAAAGAACATTCTTTTTATTTATTTTTTTTCTCCACTCTTCTACGTGGCTTTTGCTCCATGAAATGTTAACATCTCAATAGGCAAGACTTAGGCTGAAGAATAGTCATATCACAGCAATTACTCAAAATGTGAGACAAGACGCTAACTTAATGCTCCAAGTAAATTCCAGCATGGATACCACCCTCCTCCTCCTGCACTTCAATCCCTCAATGTTGGCTCCTTACTCAGGTCCCCAGCTGTTCAGTTGCCACCCTGTACTTTACTCCTCAATCACTGCAGACTGTTTCACAATCAGGCTCCCCTCACCATGGAAGTGTGGAGAAGCCCTCTCTTGTTTTTAGCTCAGTGTCCCATTTCTGACTTTACAGGCTGGGGAATCACAGCTTTCTGCACAATTCTGAGTTACTCTTTCCTTTGGTCACCAAGACTCCAGCTTTCCTCATCCTAGTGGGTTGGGTTTTTTTGTTTGTTTGTTTGTTTTTGTTTTTTGGTTTTTTTTTTGGACCAGTCCATTTTGCAGGTATGGGTTGTAGATCTCTGGATGCATGTAAGAAGCTAAAGCGTTATTAAAGCTCTGCAAAGACAATGCTTGATGGAAGCAAACATCAGTATATACATGCAGCTGAAGGTCAGCCAGCCTGATGGACATAAAGGCTGGCAAATCAGAATTTTGTGGGCTCAGACTTGGAACAGAAATGATATATAGAGATTTGGTTAAGAGAGCATGATATTCTTTCTTTTATTGCTCATAGAAAAATAAAATGAGACTTTTTTGGTGATATAAAAGTTTAAATGCCATTTTTTGCTTAACTGAAAGCTCAGTCATGACTTGCTAGTAACTCACCAGTTTTTCTTTGAACAACGTTGCCCTGGTTTTGCAATATGTAATCATGTTTTCCTTAAAGTATCTTATTATACCTCTAAGAATTCCTATACTGTATGGCTTCACAAAAATAATCTTTACTATTAGCATATTTCCTCTCCGCACGCACTCATACTGAATGATATTTGAACTCCAGAGGAACTCACGATTCCCTGTGTACAGCCAAATCAGCAGTGATCAGTGCCACTACGAAGAGCAATACAGCTGCTATCACCACCTCTCAACATCCATAAAGTTTTAATGACTTCCCCAACTTTATAGTGACAGTTAACAGGGTGTTCAGACAGAAATATGAATAAATAATATAAATACACAGATATATGCGCAGGTAGTCAGTGACTTGAGCATGCTGATCTGTGCTTAATACTTCTTTGATTTGATCTACTCCAATAAAAAGAAATACATAGCATCATTCCTCCAACCTCATAGAAAACGGATGTTAACAAGAAATCAGGAAACTCCTGCTTTCATTTCTGACACTTACAGACGTGAAGTGTTTATTATGAATCAGAAAAATAGCCATGCTCTGAGGAAACGGCACAAAAACCTAATACACAATCTTAAACTTCTGCAGGGAACAGTGCCAATAGGAAAATCTAATCTAATTGAGCCCATCATATTATCTGGATTGATAAGGTTCAGAAGAAAACTGAGAGCCAAGAATTTCCTTTGTTAAATGTGACTTGGCATTTCCCACTGCTCTCTTCTTTAGAGCAGCATTTCAGAAAGCAAATCAGACAGTGCTTCTTGGCTGATGGTAAAATGTGCACGATGAAAGTATGCAGACATGATAGGGCAAGACAGGGAAGCACCTGGCAGCATCGCCAACTATGTAAACTTTATGAGCAGGGAGATTCTGATATTATCCCACAAGTTGGATGTCTTATAGCAGAAGGAGCATAATTTAAAAACTACTGAGGTAACTGAGAGAAAATTACTTGTTGTTTCTATTTTACATTTGCTCTGATAACATCCAGAGTATTGAGGTTGAAAAGGCAGAACAACCGCCTACACAGGATAGGCCAAATATGGAAACATTTATGAAAAGCGAGGGAAGGTTTAATCAACAGAATTAGGAGCTGCAAAAGTTGGTTAAGAAAAATATCAGGGCAAATTCCCCAGGGAAGACAGAATTAATGATCATGGCTTCTGTATGCACGTGTGGTTACTGTAGTGTAGTGCTTGTAGGAAGAGACTTATTCACCTCCACACAATTCTCCTTTGAATGCTTATTCCCAGCAGCAATGACTTAAAGCCTATGTGCCAGCTGCAACCTAAAAATGCTGGGCTGCCTCTGTGCTCTGACTGTAGTAATCTGAAGAATAAATGCTGATTTCTTTGGTTTACTTCTTTCTGCCTGACATGCTCCCTGCTTCCACACTGTGAATGATCATACTATTTTAAAATAATATTGCTGATGGATGGTGATTAGAAACAAACTGCTGGAAAAAATCAGATCTTGGCTTCCTTGCAGAACACTTACTTTTAGTAGTACATTGTTACTAAATACCCATGCAAGCTTTCACATTGTCATTTTAGCGCTCAACTTTGCTTTGCTCAACTTGGGCTGCTAGATGGTAGCAAACAAAAGCAAAGTATATGGAGCAGACTAAAGAACTGCAACCTTTTTTTTTTCCCTCTTGTCATCTAACTTCCAGTGCTTTAACTTCTGTGCTCTTTTGCATATTTACCCCAACAACTGTTTCTCCTCTGAGACACTTGCATGCAAAGAAAGCAAGGATATCAAACTTTCTGATAAACCTTTGAATGCCAGGCTGTCAGCAGCTTTCAGAAATGCTTGTTATATATGAATAGGTTATAGGCATGCTATTGTATGCTCTGTGTATATCATGCCTTTTCAAGAACAGTTTTCTCTGAGTACATATACTGTTTAATCAGTAGCCTTAACATATACCCAGAAGCATAGGCTAGTATAGCAACGCATGCAGAAGCTGAGGAATAGCTTACCTAGAGAAGAATTTCTTTTCCTAGCGTGCAGGAAAGAGATGTCTTCTATTCACATCTCCTCGCGCAGCTCCAGGTAAGCTAGAGAGAGTTTTCAATTGATAGCAGCTGTCAGAGGAGCATCCCGGGAAGGCTCCTCTCACTCCAGTCCCAGGGACTGAACTCTGCCGGCACAGTCACATCTCATTTATACACAGGCTGTCCTTTTCCAAACAAGCAGCCAGCTGGAACGATTCAAACCTCTGCTCAGCGCACCGTTAAAATGCAGCTTCCTTCTCGGACACGGGGATTACACCAGGGAGCAGCCGGAGCGCAGCGAAAAGGCTGCGAGAACTATTTAATCACCCGAATACCAGCTGCTCCTGTTACTGGTGCCGCTGCCGCCGTGCCTCCTGTTCGCCGGAGCCAGCCTCCCTCTGCCTCGTATCTCCACGAGTATCGGGGCGGTGATTGGCAGGAGCAGCCCGTTCCTCCGCTAATCAACCCCGAGACTTTCAAGGACTCGAGCTGCTCTGATGTCACGCCGGCGGGGGGATGCTTCACGCGAGGCCGCCGCCACGCAGCCTAATTCGGAGATGAGCCGCGTCCCTCTCGCGCCACCGTGATTGATGAGATGCTCCGAGAGGATCTGCATAATCTGTCATTGTGCAGTTGGTCCACCTCCCGCCCAAAATGCGGGAGGAAAACACCGCTCGCGGCTTCTGATTTTACACCTGGAGCTTGCAGCTGAAAGCCTGGATATTAAAAAAAGAAAAAAGAAAAAAAAAAAAAAGAAAGAAAAAGAAAAAAAGAAAAAAGAAAAGTTGAAAGAGTCGTTTTTTCTGGAAGGAGAGTGCTTCAGGACTGTGTGCAAGGGGAGCCCGCAGCAGCCCACCCCATCCTCAAATGCTAACAAAGGCTCCAGAAAATCACAGTACTGCAAGAGTTTGTGGTTCGTACTCTTGCTGGGTCACTGGTAAGATCACCTGGCATAATAAGAGGTTGTTTTTTTGTGCAACAGTGTGGCGTGACCAAAATCAAGCAAAGGTCACCCAGAAAGCTGGCTAAAAAGTGCTCTTGATGCTGCTACCTCTGGGTGGATTCCAGCAAACATGCAGCGCTTGGAGGTGCAAAGCATTTTCTTCCACTGTATGCAACACAAATTCCACATATTTGTTGCATAATTTCTTATTAAAATCCTTTAGCTCATCCAGCTAGGGTTGAAACCTATACCCATTGCCAAGATACATGATTGTCATGCAACTTTCTAAGGTTAAATTATATTACACAAGAAAATCTAAACACTTCCTATATTAGAAAAATTAGATTTTATACCAATCTAATTTTCAATTTTTGCCAGCTTGACACCTTTCACTCCAGAACAGTTCTTTGTACCGTGCACCTCAGAATTGAAATTCAGCCAATTCTGTGCGGCAAATGTGAGGAGAAAATAGTTTTGTTCAAGGAGACTGGAACAAACCCATTCTGAGATGATGAATGATGCTGTAAACTCAGATTTGAATCATGGAAGGGTCAGCTCAACCTTTCATGTTTCCAAAATAGTGTAAATAAATGGTATTCCATGCATTTTCCCATTTACATCCTTCAGCTGGGACCTTCTGTGTTGAAGAGCTGTTTACTCTTTGTGATTATCCAGGTTTCAAAGATGGTAGATATTCCTGACTGGGGACTAATTTATTCCTTCTGGCTAAATTAGAAACTGAGGGAAAATTAAAATTCAAAGTATGTCTGAGTCATTTCCTGCAATTTCTAATTACAAAGCAAGCACTGGGGTCTTTTAAAATCCCTCGCACCTATGGCTGACCCTGGATTTTCCAAATACTGTTGGGAAGGTTGAGAGGCCGAGTTCCCACGGGACCTGAGTGATGAGCAGGTGTCTCCTTCTACCCTGCGTAAATGGACAGTTTTTGGTCAGGCAGTAAACTAAGATCTCTGAGTCAAGTTAGAGAATCTTTTCCCAGCATAAAAAAGAATTTGAGTGCACTTAGTTCAAAACTACAAAAATATGAGGGCTTCCAATTGCTAATTCCATTGCCAGAGTTGTGTGAGAAGAAAGCCCAATGATCGTTCCTCTTGCTGCCTGTCTACTTTTGATTCCTGGCTGTACTCAGAGCATCAGAGGCATCACTGTGAGCTGCCAGGCTTTGCTGCAAGATGTGAGTGTGTGACAGGACATCTCAGATGCTGTCAGATTGGCAGAGCAGCGGTTGCCCCTTTGGAGCCGCGACACTCTGGTGGAGCTGCTGCTGCAGATGTTCCCACAGCAGGCCAGCAACCAAGTGGTTACGCGTACTGTTGGAGTGTATTTTAATTCAGGTGCTAAAGTCACTCTTTGAACTTATCTGTTCACTTTTTTAGTGATTCATTTTAAGTGGAGTATCAAGTGAGGACTTGTCTTGCTTGGATACAAATTTTCTTTGGTGTCATTCCCTACGATCGTAGAATCATAGAATGGCTTGAAGCAGACCCTCAAGATGATCTAATTTCAACCCCTGTAACGGCAGGGTTGCCCCTCACTGGATCAGGCTACCCAGAGTCCCATTCAACCTTGCCTTGAATCACTCCAGACTGGGGCATCCAGAGCATCTTTGGGCAGCTTGTGCCAATGCCTCACCACCCTCTGAGTGAAGAATTTTTTCCAAACATCTAACCTAAATCTCTCCTCTTTTAGTTTAAAGCCATTCCCCCTCGTCCTATCAAGACTTTTCTTCCAATCATGATATTATTTTCATGCTCTGCTTTAGGGTAAAATATCCAAAAACCGAAATAGAGCAGGAAGAAACAGAAATTAAGTATGGATGGAGAGAGGCAGTAAAAGGAGGGAAACTCTAATAATGAAATACCATATTAATAAGGTACCATATTTATGTTGAAATCCTTGCCATAGGGTGTACATTTCTCTGTACTTACCTGCAGCATGGATTTTGCATTAGCTTATGGAAATAGCATATTAGTTAATTATTATGTGATTTATTTCCCCTATGTATAGGTAGCTAACCATCATTGCCTAGCCCTTCTATCTCAGTAATTGAAGTTGTAGGTAAAACCTATCTATATTTTGCCCCCAAACTGGTATTACCTTTCAGAAGCATGCCTTTTTGACTTATAACTCTGGTGTGGTAGTAGTGTTGCTGTTGTTTTTCTTGGTGTGTTTTATTTGTTTGTTTGCTTTTGATTTGTTTATATTTCAGACTTCAGTGAAAGCATTGCTTTGTTTTGTCCAAACCTTTTGGAGCTTACACAAATGCAAACAAATGTTTTGCTTTTCTAAGCCTAGACATAGACTCTGCTTAATTCTGCATATGTTAAAAAGACTTTGAATCAGATTTTATTTTTTTTAAAGGGGCACCTGCATTTACACTAAGGGCAACTGCTGAAAATTCAGCGTCCTTCACCTGTTTAGGTACTTAAATCCAGACTCTGGTGTTCACGGTCCTTCTAAGTACTGTACTATTACTACAGTGTCTGTGCACCTATCTGTTCTTAAGAAATTTATCTTCATAACATATTATAATGAATAAAAATACATTTCCTTCAATTTTTGTGCTTAGAAATATGATACAGAGCATGCAAATACTTTTCAGATTAATATACGGTGTATGATCTCTCCCTTGCTCACACTTCTGGGCTGCTTGAAAATGTTCACAGAAATATTTGAATGGACCTTTTGTTGTTATGCAGAGCTTTTGTTTTCTCTAATTGTCTTCTGATTTCTCACCTGTTACTACAGTGCTCTGGTGACACTTTAATGGGCATTCCTGACTTCTGCTCTCAAAATTTGCCTTGCAGCACAGAGGCCACACTGCAAAATAAAGTTGGCTACAACACATATGAGCATTTCTTTCAGCTAGAGGCATCTGATCTGTACAGTCTTTATTGAAAGAAAGATGGCTTTTGACTCCTGAGTTCATAATGACTTTAAAGAAACAAAAATTGACTATTGCTCAAAGGGTTGGCTTTTCGTTGAGCTGTGGAGACTTTTTAAACTTCCCTATAATTGAACAACAATGTGTCTTTTATTAAGAACACAGAGCAGTTCCTCAGCTGGTGGCAACTATCAAAATATCCATTGATTTCAGAGGAACTATGACAACTTATAAGAATTATAGATTAGTCTCTAATTCTCCAGCAGCTTCTCAAGATATGCAGAACTTAATTACAATCACATCAAAAGTGCAAGAAACAGAAAGGCACAGCTGAGTGTGGGTTTTTTCAGGGTATTCAAACATACATTTGTTAAGAAAAGTCTGTTGATTTGGTTGGTTTTGGTTCTGTTGTTACTTATTTATTTATTTATGTTTAATTACTAAGTAAGTTGCTTTTGACCCAGAATGTGTTAGAGGTTTTATATGTTCAAAAATGTGGACACGAAATATGCAGATACTTGGAGTAGAGTTTTGAGCATCACAACTCAGCTAAGACATTCCTGTTTTGTACTGGAAGTGCCTGACTTGTGGATTATTATTTCCCAGATAGCAGTGGAGAACATGCGCAAGTAGTCTGCTTAAGCATGAAGAACTGATTTGAAACAACAACAAAAGTACTGCAAAGTCCCATATGCAAAATAAAATAGATATGCAAAAATATGAACTAGATTATTTGACTTCTGACTTTCCCCAGCTAAACAGCTTCTATTAACCTCCACTGTTGGTGTATGGACACATTTCTTCTGCAAATGACTAAGGCAAATCAGCACATATCAGTTTTGTAATGATCTTTATCTTAACCTTTCATATCTTTGTCAAATAATGTCAGTGTCCTAGTGTGTCTTAGTTCTTATAAGCCTTCGGATGTATTTGTCTTAGAGATAGTTTTGATATAAACTAATATTGAAGTATCTGTTAAACTAACATACATTCATTAACATGTAGCATTAGAGCTGTTCTGCAAATCTCTAATTGCATTACTGTTTTATGTCCTAAGTGCTTACTCAACTATAAACATATAAACTCTAGTCTGTAAGGACTGTCATCAAGATGCTATCAAAGCAAAAAATGTATTTGTTCCACTCAGACCGAAGTCTGATCTACATCACTGCTTTCTGAGCTATTGAGCTCCCTGTGACACTGAGGGAAGAGCTGGCATTGTGCAAGAAGGAAAGCACATCTTTGCATGCCTTTGGGGCTCTTTCCCACTATTTTCCATACTGAGACTTTCCTAGGTTTTGGTTAGGCCTCAAGTAAGCAGAAATATCCTATGAGGTAAATAGGTGTAGCCCTACAAAGAAAAAGGCTTTTTCCTGGGCTGCACATTCATGGGGCAGGAGGATTGTATTGCTAAGTAAGATTCTGTTCTGCTTAGCTCCACCATAATTTGTGTTAGCACCTGTACCACCATGCCAGTGTCTATGGGCCACTTCCTATCTGGAATGTTTTCCTGAAGATTGTGCTTGTGGCCTCCCCACTAATCAGCAAGTCAAACTATATTTAAAAATCATCAAAAAGAGTAGATTAAAAGCAGCACCAAGTTCCCCAATGACTGCCTCTCTCAGAACAGCTCACTACTTGCGCAGCTACCTCTAGCACTTAGCTAACTGCAGCACGTGTGGAAATTTGCTGCTCTAGAAATGCCAGTGGAGCACCTGTTTTTCCTTTCTGTGAAAGTATGAAGGTTCGTTTACTCTACTGCTTTCTCCTGTGCCAGTGATATGGGCTTTCTCAACATCATAGAGATGACCATTGAGTTTCTTTCTTCCCCAGTCCTATAGCCAGGCAAGCACAGACAGTAGAAATGCTATCATTCTGGTATGTGTCAGCTATTTCCCGTTCTCCAGTGCTCGCTCACAATACAAGTTCAGGGTGATAAAGTGACTTAATTTAACGAGTAACGTATTTTGTTCAGCATGACCTTGCAGCAGCTCAAGGAATTACTCACAAGATGGCTGTGTAGCATTCTTTTCTGCAACATGGGCTTCAGCAGTCCCACTCACTGCCTGCTGATGGTCTCATAAGAGAGGGGAACCCTCAAGGGAGTGAGGCAAGTCTGAGAGCAAAAGTCCCTACACGAAGGGGCGCCTCACTGTCACGGGAAAAAAACAAAACCAACCAACCAAACAAACAAACAAACAAAAGAAAACACAAAGATTTGCACTGATTCGGGATTTCTGTAAAAAAGAAAGAATCCACTATTGGACTTGTCCCAGCTAAGTCACTCTTTTGCTGTGGTCCCTTAGGCCTTTCTGCTTTCTCCCATTCCAAACTTAGTGGAGCTATTTTATAAAATAATGAAAGTAAGGGAGAGAACCATAGTGTGCTCAAAGGAAAGGTCTGCAGCTCAGCCACTGGGGAGTCATGCGTATCCTTCTTTCCACTCCATTTTCACTTTAAGGAGCAATTATATAACAAATTACAGCATTATATTGGGAAATAAAGAAGTAATTCTTTCTTGCTGCTCTATCACAACACTTGGGACAATGAGAAGATTTATCTCTGTGTAATATCATCATTTGGTTGTCATATGCCACCTGCATAGCTAAGCCTTGGTAGCTTTCTAAGTAGAGAGAGAGGAAAGCAGTTACACCACCACAGTGCATTATTCTCTGATGGATAAATCAACCACTCAATACTTAAAATAATTTTTTTGAAGACCCAATAGCTAACAGAACATTTTAGAGAGAACAAACAGTAAAAACAGTGAAGTTGTTGTAGGGCTGGTAAGCTGGCTGGAGGCACATGGCTTCTTATAACGAGAATCCAAAACAGCTGTTTGCAAAGCCTCTATCATGTAGAAGAACATCCTTCAGAAAAATGACAGCGTACAGATCCTGAAAGTAAGCATTTCTTCCTTGATTACAAAAAATTAAGAAGCTTGAACTCTTGGTTTAAAGTATTAAAAGTATTAAGTGATTTCCTTTTTTTTTTTTTTTTTTTCTTTTTTTTCAGACTGTGGAAGGGTTCATAAAGTAACTTAATTAGACCATAGCTCCAATGGGAGTCCTCTTTAACATGTCTATAGAGGTTCTTTAAATACTCTAATCCACTCTCAATAAAAGGTGAAACTAGGAATGAAATTTTCAAAGAAAGAACTACAAAGAGCATTTATCTTTCTCTTTCTAGTTCTCTGTCTTTGCAATCTAGATATCAAGCTTCCATTACATTCTAAGGATGACTTTTTTCTAGGTTAGCTCTCGCAAGCTTAGCTTTTTATATACCCTAATTTAAAACTAAAAAAAAAAGTCAGTGAAAAATCCATTACTAAACCACATTCAAACTGGTATTCTAGTATTACAGTAATAAATGGATGCTGTTGTACAGAGTATTCTGTTTCAGCTTTTAGCAAATTTCTTTTATTTTTGAAATCCCATTATCATTTGTTTTCTGCTTTATCTAGTCCTATAGGAGGACGCCTCAAACTTCCAAGCTGCTGCTGATAATGCCCTAGCTAGCGTGGGAAACACTGATGTTGAACAGAGCCTCTGTAAATCACTTTTTGTCTTTTTCCGTGGCCTTCTCTGGGAATTGCCAAAACTCTGAGGCAAGTCCCTGGTACTCTGAAGTTCTTGGTCTTCCCATTCTTAAGTAAATTCATTTGTTCCTAGAGATTATTCGGTGAGTGAATGTTCTGCACTTGAAAGGTCTCCAGAATGTTTTGTGCAGCTTTTTATTTTAAGGCTAGCAAATAATGAGAGGAAATTATGTTTGTCTTTAGGCATTCAAATGTAATTGTCTCCCTTAGACATGTAAGCCCTATTAACTTCAGTAGGATTACTTGAGTAAGCAGAATGAGAACTCTGAGTCCAGTGTTTTTGTGTTGCAGTAACCATTAGCTGTACACTATAGGGTGGTTTTCAAGCTTTCAAAGATGGGGAACTTGGCACCGAATGATCATGTCATGCTCATGCTCTTACCACACAGGAGTCTCCTAGAATCTCCAGTCTGGCAGAGTTGTCTAGCATATGCCAGTACGCTGGGAGGGCTCTCTTCATCTCCTTCCTGGACTGCATGAGATCACAAAAGCAACCCCAAACCATGAAACCTGAAAGCTCAAACAGGTAGATGGAAATGTTTCCTCTAATGTCTATTTTTAAGCTGATGCAATTGTGCTTTGCCTTAACATTTAGTGAAATGTACAGGTCTGTGCTCAACAAAAGGTGGGCTGACCGACTTCAAGGAATTTTAGTCTGACAAAGAAAAACCAAGATCATGATTTTATATTTATATTGCACTGGCATTCTTTAGAAATGTGAAATCTCTCTGCAGTGTCTGTAAGGAGAGCAGAGTTAATAAGCTAAAAATGCTTTTAACGTCTAAATGCTATAGATTAATTTTCCTTGAGGTAGGAATTATTTATAGACTTTCAGCACAGCTCTCCTAAATCAGGAGAGAAACAGAAGGTGTTTTGAGAAGGTGCAGTATAGCAGAGTGTGAAAAATGCACAATGATCGTTGTTCTTTAAGCAGTCATCTTTCAGTGCAAATTTATTTGTTTTTTTTTTTTTTATCATGGGAAGAAATTAAAGAAAATAATTAAAATGATCAAAGGAAAACATGGATGGAGAAAGAACACTTCAGGTGAATAAGCTCTTGATGCTTGACTTAACCCTTACGCTTCTTTCTTGTGCCTCATTACTTCTCATGCCACTTGTGTTCAATAGGTTACATTTGAACATATTTGTTTCTATCTGTAATAATGTTCTGGAGTTGCATCTTCACTCTCTGCAAACCTCTGGGTGCTTTAGAAATATTATTCAAAATATTTTTGACACATTTATGCCACCGAAGCAACTACTTCATTGTGTGCCTTTGGATTCAAGTGCTTTAAAAAAAAACAACACAACAAGATGGCAGAAAGGCACATGCACTTTGAGCAGTGACACTGTTAACTGAAATTATCATATAAAAGCAAAATACCAGTAATAGATATATTTATTACAGTATGATCTGTAGGCTTGAAAGAAATTAGTTAAATGACAGTAGGATAATAGTTTGATTTTTCTGATGCACAAAGCTTTTACGACAAAAAGAAAAGCATTTTAAGACAGATATGCTAAAAATGTAAAAAGACGAAAGCACAGCAGAATGCTTATTTCAAATCTGTTACATATTGTGCTCCCATAGAGGGCAATATTGTATAAAAGATAGGCTTAAGCCACATATTAGAGATCTGCCAATTCATCTGTGTTAATATACTTTAAGGAAAATTGCTGTTACGATAAATTTGATGCCGCATTTCCCTTTAGTCAGGCTATGACTAATACACATAATAATGCACACAAAACCACATAACAGAACCTCGTTAAAGATGAAGGAAATTAATTTTGTAGATTACCAAATTGTAGGTTGTAAAGTATAAACTATCACATTTTGGCTCACATTTTCTGTTCAGTAACTGAGTCACAGTAATACTCTCTTAAAGTTGATTGAGCATATCCGTAAGAAAATGCACCTAAGTTTGTGAAGTCAGTCCTGGGTACAGCCTTTGCCAATAGATATGTCTGGAATATTCCGAAATCATCTGCATTTCTGTACTGCTTCTTGCATACTTTTTCCTGTGAAATGCACGTGTGAATATACCATCGTGTTTTAATTTACTCTTGTACTTTTCTGCTTTTGATATGTTGCCAACATGGCACCCTGAACTTCTGTTCTTCTCAGGCTCTTCAACAAGCAAAGCACAGAAAGATCTATGCCCCTTTAAAATAACATCATATATTAACTTTTTATCCTTATTTACCTACTTCATGAGAACTACTGAGAAGCTGTGTCAATAAGTAGTTCATGGTGTCAGTGCTGGCTTTAATTTCATAGATAGTGATCATAGAATCATAGAATGGCCTGGGTTGAGAAGGACCATAATTATCATCTAGTTTCAACCCCCCTGTTATGTGCAGGGTCACCAACTACTAGACTAGGCTGCCCAGAGCCACATCCAGCCTGGCCTTGAAGGCCTCCAGGGATGGGGCATCCACAACCTCCTTGGGCACCACCCTCTGTGTGAAAAACTCCCTCCTAATATCTAATCTAAACCTTCCCTGTCTTAGTTTAAAACCATTCTCCTTTGTCCTATCACTATACATCCTTGTAAACAGCCCTTCTGTTAATACGCTCCCTTCAAAGAGAAGTGCTCCTTCCAGAGAAGCAAGAGCCTTGCAGTTACACCTCTACAATTCTAAGAATTACATGTTCTCACTGTTTCAGATAATATTCTTTCTGTATGGGAACTGCTGAATCACGGCCTGAACCTCTGATTGATCACCTGGGGCGAGCAATGAGTCAGCCATGGGA
>JAOWBP010002392.1:32312659-32368032 GCA_028571105.1 Tragopan temminckii | reverse complement strand
TTCTTTGCTCCGGTATAATAACAGCTTAGCTGAGCTCTTTGGTATTTATAACATCTATACATCCATTGATTGTACACTTTCAAACAATGACATTATAATTGTATGAAGAAAAATCCCTTGCAGATGTCTTTAAAAGATTCAGTCAGATTAGAGATGACTGAATAAATCTCAAAAGTGGTAAATTCCTAGATTTTCACTGAAATCAGATTAGTTGATGTACTAGTGAAGGCCCCCTGAATTAAACATTAATAATTATTGCTCTGAGTAGTATACTGTTTACTTTCACATATCCATTAAAAATGAAGTTTGTTTAATGAGAAATATTTGCTTAAGACTTAGGGTTCTGTTCTTGCACATCATTGCACTTGACGGTTTTAGGCAGAGAATGAGCTGTGTTCTTTGAAATGTGTGCAGGTCACTTCAGGTCAGGTTTCTGTATTTTTCTGAATATTACCATGTATCTCCTTCTAAGAGTAATATCACTGGCTGAGACTAATGCTTGAGAATAGTATACCTCAAGTCCTTTGATCACGCAGATAGAAAATCCTTTTGGAAGTTGCTGTGTTGCTTACTAAACTCTGCTCATGACTTTTCTCTAGCTGAGCTCATGGTGGGGAAAAGTGAACCCTTAGGTCTTGATTCAGCATGAGATCCCTGTAGATCTGAGCTGCAATGGGGAAACGCATGCAATGCACACTGTGGTCCTAGCACAGATGGGCCCACAAAAAGGACTTCAAGAAAAAGATGCTTCTCAGATGTGAGAAAAGATATTGGAATTTGAGGTTGCTTCAAATTACTTTACATAAATGTGAAAGAATGTGTTTTTTTTCCCCCATATTATCTCATATAACCACTGTATTTAAACAAATTAGATCTTATTTTGATATGCATTACATATATATTATTTTATATATTCTTTTCACATATATTTTAGTAGTGAAGTTTAGTAATGACAATCACTGTCAGTGCTGTTTCACATTGTAGTTCAGTCAGTGGCACTACTTGTTTCCATAACTGTTTGCCATCCTAAGTGAGCCAGAGAGGCTTGCAGCAAAGTTTCTTACTGCTGCCATATCAGAAACCACCAAGGATTAGGAAAGAAAAGCAACCAGCAGGGACAGATACAGAAGCAGTTCTTCAGCCCATTGCATATGTTTCAGTGCTCCAACAGGGATGTGAAAGCCTCTTTCCATCTGCCAAAGAACTGTAACAAAACAAGTGAAAACATAAAGTATGTTTTAGGTATATCTGCTATGATCCCATTGGATACAACAGCTTGCTGTAGCTATGAAAACAGCTATTTGCTACTTTTCTCCAGGCATATTTGACTTGGCAAAGTGAAGCCTCTGACCTCCTTAGTGAGAGCATATGAAAGAAAAAAGGAGGAATCTTGATGCCTATTATGCACTGACCCCTGATGGTCAAGCAACTGGCTTTTGCAAGGGGCAGAATCTGGCAAAAAGGTTGGACAGATCATGCAGGCTGGATGCAAAATATGGGGTGAGCATTGACTGTACAGTCAGAGCTCACGGGAGATGATGTGGCCTCGTGTAGGGCACCTGAAATGATGTCAGGATACAGAGGCATTGCCATGTGCAAGAGCAGCCTACTGACAAATGCAGGAAAGGCAAGTCTGAGGTAACTTTCACCAGAGTAAGTGAAAAAATCTCACAGAATGTTCAAGGAAAAGATATAAAGGAAACTATTAAATAGCATTTAAATGGTATTTAGTGTCATTAATGGTAGCAACACTGAATGAAACAGATTATAAAATGTCTACTGTAAATGATATTTAATGATAATGAAAAGGTATCTTCCATCCTTCCTTTCTGCCTTCCCTCCCTCCCTTCCTCTTCATATAACGGCTCTAAAGACCGAGGAATCCTTTTTTTCTCTAATGTTAAGTACCAAGATTAATCCAGTTCTTAATAGCTGGCATGTACCCAAGTGGTACAGTCAGGATTTACAAAAACTCTTTATCCACAACTGAGCTACCAAATATTTTGGCGAGCACATTTTTTTCCCTATAAATTAGCTTTTCCATCCAGACCCCATATCAAAACCTTGCTCTCCACCCAGGGGTCCAGATGCAGCTGTAGATGCTTTCCCTCTGCTGCCCTGGGTCTGTGTGCAGGCAGATGGCAGCCTCTAGAATCACATGGCTTATTTTCTCTTCTCCACTGCATTAGCAGTCTGGAAAAAGTAGGAAAGAGCAGACTGTAGCTGTCTGTAGTAGGATCTGAATGTAGGTAGACTCAGCAAAAGCTAAGAATTATGGGAAAGTTGCAATTGGTAGAAGGCTCTATGTTTTGTAAATGACAATTTTCAGCTTTCAACTAAATCATTCTTAGATAGTGTTTTTCTGTGCTCCTGTGAAGTTCTTGTCTCATTATTTACATGTTCAATGATTACTTAAAAGTCAGTGAATGACACTTGGTGGCCATACCTCTGTATTATCTTGATGTAATATACGTAGTATAGCAGTGAATCATTTCTATACAGTGTTGCATCACATCTTGGAGCTGAGTATTTTCTATGTTCCTGATAGAGATTTTATCAACTGTGGGTTAAAAACTTCCTTGCTTCAACGCTTAGATATGTAGTAGCAAAAATGAGTATTTCTGATCACTCTGTCTATGAGGAAATACAGGAATGCCTTACATTAAAAATAACAATTCAAAAACGTAGTCCAGTGAGTTTGTTTTATGTTTTCTAGAATTATGTGTCTCTGTGGTCACATGATGGGGAGAAAGAAAGAAGCCTGATATTTGTTTTCCAATTATAATTTCAATTCTACTTAGGGATAAACTCAGGCCTGTCATTTCAAATGCAGCCTCAATAATACAACTGCATCCAATTGCACTAGATTTTAACATGGATTTAACAGAATCGCACCTTACTACTGAACAACAGGTAGTTCTTGTGTTCAATTGTGTGGGAGAAAAAGAGCAAACTTTGTTTCAAATCTCTCCATTTCAATTTTCTTTCTTTCTTTGCTCCTAGCTTGCTAAAAATGAGATGAATCAAAAAGGGTCTGCTGGGTTTTTTTCTTTTTCTGGATTTTGCTTTAATGGAGTGAAGTCAGCCGTTCCCTTCCTACTTTAGGGTGTGCTATAGTCACTTTCTGAACGTCTTTCCTTTATCTTTCTTTTAAGAGTTCGAAAGAAAATGTGCTAATCTATGAAAAAATCTCAAAGACTAATTAAATATATGAAATCATTCCCTCCTTGACAGAAGGCAGATTTTACTGAATTCTAACTAAACAAAATATACATTTTTACCAAGATAGATTTCATTTGAAAAATAAATAAATTAGTAATAAATCTTATGATAGGAAAGTCCAGTTTTAACTATAGAACTGGCTCTATCTACTACAGTTGAGAAAAAAATAGAGTTCACAATTTAGCAGCACATTATTCAATAATCAACTATTCTCCAAGAATATTTCAATTGTTCTTATTATTTTGCTGCAAATTAGTCATCAGTAAAGACATTTCAATACAATTTGAATATACAAACATAAATGTGTCAATTACATGTTTAGAAAAACTATTTAAGTCATAAATAAGAACATTAATGATGGCACTGGATCTCTCTTTGATTAGGTCTGAGTGAGGCATAGAGTAAGGATATTAGTATTTTCTTCAGAGCTCTGCATATCTGTAGTCAATTTACATAACTTCTGGGCTTTGGATAACCCTGCTGTAACACGGACATAAGAATTTTAGGTCCATTTTGTAAAGCTCACTAATCTTAAAAGCTTTGCACAGCTTGGTGTGTGGTATTACAGCAAAACTTTCACAACAAGTGAAATGCTGCCAACAGAATTAGCGTTGGAAGAGGCAAACTGACAGAGAGACTGAGTTACTAATGAAAAAATACATAGCAAAGTGTGTAGTGTGCATATAGTTGTGCAGAAGAGTCATTGAAGTTATAAGGTTCTTTTTTTGTTTTGTTTTTTAAAGTCATAGCAGTCATAATAACAGGATAATCAAAGGGCTGGAACACATCTCCTATGAAGAAGGTTGAAGGAGCTGAGCTTGTTTAGCTTGGAGAAGAGATGGCTTCATGGAGTCCTTGTTATGGCCTTCCAGTACTTGAAGGGAGGTTACAAGCAGGAGAAGGACTGACTTTTTACAAAGTCTGATAATGATTAGACAAGGAGGAATGGCTTTAAACTAAATGAGGAGAGATTTAGGTTGGGAAGAAATTCTTTACTCAGAGGGTACGGTCACAGGCTGCCCAGAGAAGCTGTAGAATGCCCCATCCCTGGAGGGCTGGGTTGGATGGGGCCCTGGGCAGCCTGATATGATGGATGGCAACTCTGTCCATGGCAGGGAATTGGAACTGAATGTGCTTCATGGTCACTTCCAACCTGAGTTATTCTATGATTCTATGATAAAATGTTTAAAGATTTCTCATTTTAATTTGCTGTTCATGGAAAATCATGGCTGGAAAAAATTGGAGGGAAAGCCTAACATTTGTACTTATGGGTAAGAACATTGAGTTATTTTCATTCTCTATGAGTCTTAGGGCAGAAAACCATTTTGGGCCATTCCTGAAGTTTTCCATCCTGTCTTGTGGCCCCATCAGAGAGAGGAAACCATTTGACCTCGCTTTTGCACTGCAGTCTTTACCCAACCAGTGCAACTGTACCGTGTAGTGGCAAAGACAGCAGGGGACACAAGGACATGGTAGCCCCAAAGGAGCCCTGAGCACTTCTTGTTCCAGCTGGGAGGGAAATTGCGTGGGGTTGAGCATGGCAAGCTGTCAGTTCTTCATCTACACATCCTGGTGGTTGGAAGCTGTCCAGCTCATAGACACGGGAAGCCATCATGTTAGTGATCATAAGGGCCATTCAGTCATTTCCTTCTTTTTTATGCTAATCTTTGTCTTTTATGGACACTGTAATATGTCTGACAGAGATCCAGCTTCCATGAACAAGTCCCTTTAGCTTTTCACGTTTCCTCATTAACAGTGAGTATAGAGGAGACCAACACTCATATAGTTTGAGAACAGAAACATCAAGATACTTCAAATATTTTGGAAACAAGCCAAAACAACTGTAAAATCTGCAGAGGCATATTTGAAGCTAGTTTCTTGTTACATGTTTATGGGTGTTCTGTTGTACATTTGGGAGGCTCACAGCTTGGAAGGCAGAATGGGTGAAAATACAGATAAACGTGATGAAAAATCAATTGCCATTAACTGAAGTGGAGACAGTGAAATACCAGTTTGGTAAAAATTGTTTCATTTCTGGGTAAATCACTGTCAGAGGGTGCACCTGGTGCAGTATACTCTATGATTCAAAAGTCTTCAGTGTCTATTACAGCTAAAATATTGGCAAGAAAACTCACCCTAATTAAAATCATAATAGAGAATGCAAAAGGATTTCAGATTAAATGCAGAAGGATTAAAGAAACAGTTAAAAAATCTTCATTGATTGTTCTCAATTGCTTTTCTTATTATGTGGCTATGTAGACAAACAGAGTAGATGTTACTAGAAAGGATGCTATTAAATTCAGTGTTTCACATCTACTTTTCCAGGCACCAAGAACTTGTAAAGATGCGAATCTGAGGTGAGTCACAGCCTTACACTCAGACAAAGGCCTCACAGTCAGGCAAAACCAGTGACAAGCCAAGACGCAGAACTCTCAGACCCTCTGCTGTCCAGAGTTCACAAACATTCCTAAAGGGGTTGTAAGAAAAAATCACAGAAATTCGTTCTGGGAGTTCTTCGTTGTGATCACTTAAATTTTCCTGAGTCAGCAGCCAAAAGTGAGTTTATTTTCATGCCTATTGTACAAATCAATTCAGCATTGCATCAGAATCCACTTCAATTTCAAGGAAATGCTATTTTCATTTAAAAGCTAAATGAATTCCTCATCATTCAAAATATTGCCAGCGCTTTGCAGGTGACCGCAGAATACCGACAGAAAACAGCCTTACTTAATTGTAATTCAGAAGCTCCACAGAGCTTCCTGTGCTGAGAGGATGAAACAGTCAGCTGAAATAGAAACAGGTGTTTCAAAGCCAGCAAGAAGATATGAACATGAAAGCTGTGCTATTAGAAAGCAAAAAGCTCATTTTCTCAGTGTTTAAACTTACTTTTTTGTGGTTGCTATGCTACCATCTCTGCACTTACTTTATGGCACTTTGAGCCATAGGAAAAAAATATATATACTTTTTTTGGAAAAAAACAGGCCTCAATTGAAAACAAATGTGAGACCATCCTATAAAGTTTTTTCTAGCTTGCAAAACCTGAGATTCAGCAAAATTTAAATTGGTCAGTCTGAGGAATCATCTCATCATTTGCTTGCCAACCCTCTGGATCATTTCTATTTTTTCAATGCCTTTTAAGTATTATGTCTTTTACTAAGCTGATACCACCATCATTAGCATTACTTGTTTCAGGATATAAGCAAGTTGCAGTCACTGATAGCAATAATAGCTGTCAAACACTTTAATATACATGAAAACTGAGCTAACTCTTAGTAAAAATAAAATTTGCATAATAGGAAAAAATAGCCTGCATTCAGATGATATACCACAAGAGTGCTAGGCAAGTACTGCGGCATTCAAAAAGCGGGAAGTCAGTACTAGGAAAACGGGCTGAAAATACTCAAAGGCTTTAATACGTACGTTGGTGAGATAAGAAATATGGGAAAGAAAAGAGCACCCTTTGGACATCCAGGAAATATAGTCAGCTATGACCATGAAATTGTAATGATAGATTCCTTTCATAGACATATTTCCAGTAGCTCATTTAGGGAAATTAAAAGCAATCAGCACTGCAGAGAAGGACTTGGGGTTCCTGATGGATGAAAAGCTGGACACGAGCCAGTAGAATCCTCTCGCATCCTGGAAGGCCAACGGTGTCCTGGGCTGTATCAACAGAGAGGTGGCAGCAGGGAAGGGGTGGCATTGCCCCCTCTGCTCTGCCCTCATGAGGCCCCATCTGGAGTACCGCGTCCAGGCCTGGGCACCCTGTACAGGAAGAATGCGGAGCTGGTGGAGTGGGTGCAGAAGAGGGACACACATATGATCACTGGCATGGAGCACCTCACCTATGAAGAAAGGTTGAGGGAACTGGGCTTGTTCGGCTTGGAGAAGTGATAGCTCTGAGGAAGACCTCATTGCAGCTTTCCAATACATAAAGGGAGTTTACAGGCAGGACGAGGGGGAACTTTTTACATGATCTGATAGTGAAAGGATGAGAGGGAATGGCTTTAACTGAAAGAGAAGAGAACTAGTTTAGATGTTAGGAAAAAATTCTTTACACCATCCTCTGGTGGTGAGGAACTGGCACAGGCTGCCCAGAGAGGCTGTGGTTGCTCCATCCCTGGAGATGTTCAAGGCCAGGCTGAATGGGGCTCTGGGCAGCCTGATCTGGTGGGTGGCAGCCCTGCCCATGGCAGAGGTTTGAGACTGGGTGATCTTTAAAGCCCCCTCCGACTTCAGCCACTCTAGGATTCAATACAAAAAGAGGAGAGAGAGCTGCTTGTGAGAAAGTGAATCCCACATGAGGGGTACTGGTAGAAAAAGGCTTGAGTGATGAGGCTGAGGAGGACTCAGTGCAAGGGGATAAAGCTCATAATGAGCATGGGCACATCTCAGGAAGCACGGTGTAGCCCTGGTGCTGGTGGCATGCTGCCAGCTCACTTCCACCTGCTCTCATAGTATGCTGGGATTTAACCACAGACTCAAAATGGAGCAAAGGGAAGCAGAGCAAATCCTATTGTATAATATGAAAAACATGAAACATTATTATGCAGTGCCAGATAGCAGAGTAGTGGACTACATAAGCCGTATTTCATATGCCTAATTTCATCACCCACTGATTGTTTCTGTGAAGAGAAAATAAAGAATATTGCATACTGATAGATGCATCTCAGTTCTCTCTGTCTACCTTTAAAGAATCGTTTCCTCAGGGGGAAATTGTCATGCTGAAAGTCCTTTCTCTTTTTCCTGTGTTTTTTACACAGCTGTGTGCATACATGCTTACTTGTACTTGGGATTATTAATTCCTCTTTTTGTCTTTGAATGTCTTCTCCAGTGTGATTCTTCAGTTCATCAAGTGAATATGCTATTTATCATATGGCTGTCAATTCCATGCCCAAAACTGAAGCAATAAGTAAGGGATGTACTTGTTTATAAATATGTAAGTCTACTAACAGTAAAGATGGCAAGGAATTATTGAGTACCTAAAAGACGTAATGGACTGTAACAAGAAAAAATAAAAGTCATGTTATGCATTAGGAAAAAAAAGGAGGGTCAGTCCTACAATAGAATAATTTATCTAGAGAAAGTTGTTATGGTACCATCACTGCAGAGGTGATGATGTGAATGTTAGATATGGTACATGAGAAAATACAAGGGTATTGAAAAATAAAGCTGTAGTAAGCATTCTGTACAAAATACTAATGCAGTGATGAGCAGTTGGAAGGGAGTATTTCTTTTCTGTACTTTCTATTTAGGAGTCTGCTCTTGTGACATTAGCAGTTGTTAGCAGCAATGGGAAAGGAGGCAGAACAAACTGATCTAGGCGGCCCTTTCAGCTTTAACATCTATAGGATTCATTCAGCTTCCTCCTGGCACAGGATTGAGTTCACTCTACTCTGATTTATATATATCCAAAGTTTTTATTTTTGTACTCTTGCACAGAGGGGAAAAATACTACAGCCTGACAAGAACTTTAGAAAGTTACTTCCCATTTGAAAAAGTGCATTCTTGCCATTGTTGCTCAGTATGGCTTATTTTCTGCCCACTGGCCATGAGTGCATTAAACACTCAGTAATGGTTATATCAGTAATAAATAATTATGGTAAGCTGCAGTATATGCTGTGCAGAGACTTTTAGCAATCATAAAGCTTACTTCTGCACTGGCAGATTTCTGCACCGTGGAATTACAAGGATTTACTGTACTGGAAAGCAAAAGTTGTCTGTTGATAAGATCACATATCAAAAATATGCAAAAAAGTTTCCTTTGCATTTCACTAAAGCAGAGACTGCATTCATCTTCTGCATTCTAATCTAGAGACCTGAAAAGTATAGCTATGTCAATATGGAGGGTGCCTCGCCGCTCTTCTTTCCTCGTATTCAGTCACATAGGACCATCATCTACTTATTCCATTCATAAAGTACAAGGAGGAGAGGAATCATTTTTATATAGGATCAGAGTGTGCTTCGAACTGAGATTGGTATGCAGGCTTTGGTGTTTGCATCTCTGGAAAACTTTGAAAAAGTCAAGCAGGAAGAAAACCTGGCCTCTCTCTGTTACTCCCAATATGCACAGTGAGCCAAATGGGGAAAGGAGTGGGAGGTGGCAGGGAGGCAGTGTGTCCCTCTGCCTTTCTTGCCTTACAGCCTTGTAGATTACACATTCTTCCCCAGGGTGAATGTTTTACCAAGACACTAACAGAAACCATTTTCTTGAGGTGTAAGAAGAATCTGTTCTAATTCAGTTTCAGCATTATAAATGGGAAGGATGATTTTCTTCCACTACTGCTATTACAACTCTAATTTCTGGGAAAAGCAGAGGTTTGGTTACTGGGGGAGAATTTCTGTGGTCACTGCTTCGTTGAGTATGGTGCATGAAAAGGGAGGGAATACCCTGCAGATACTGATCTCTTTGTGCTTTCCAGACTTACCCTGAAAACATTAAACAGCAGTTATGTGTCCGTGCAGATAGACACATCTAAGATATTTAATTTCCTAAAACTGCAAGGCAGGAGGTGTGGATAAATGTTATTCTTTGTTTATTTCTTGATTTCAGTCCTTATTTTTCCCAGAAGACCTTTTTTATTTTCCTCAGCGATGCACAGTATTTTGTAAGCTTTATCTGCACAAAGCATACCAGATGCCCTGTTCCACTTTGCAACACAAATATATTTTTCTCCTCTTTTAAAACTTAGTCAAGAATGCGTATGCTGTGGGGTCCTTACATGCTGACCTTTACATTTTATCTCTTCACTCACTTCTCTCTACTCTTTAAACTCTCTGCTGGCTTATTACTTTATTATGCATTCCTTTCAAGTTTATTCAGGTTTCTCAGATTTCTTCCCAAGCATCCCGTGGAAAAGCCCAGAGAAATAGGTCTCAGAGTTAATTTGTTCTAGAACTGGCCACACATTTATGCTTGAGACTCCTTTCTCACTTCTGCCTTTACCCTGTTCTTGACCCCTGGTTGTAGAGTTGCTGCTTTTCAGGTGACTCAGTTGTTTTCTGAACTCTGTTCCCACATTCCCCCTCTTCCCAAACCCTTAGTATTAGTGAATTCAGGCAGGTGATCTCATGACACTTTATATAATTATACCTCGAGGTTTCTCTGGAAACAAAACTACTACTTATTGGGTACTCTTCAAGAAAATGCCTTCCTGCTTAGAGAAATGTTGGATAATTATTTAGCAACAAAATGCTGCCACAGGCACCATTGCTGCTGTGCTGGCCTGAGGAGGCTACACACAAGTAAACTCCTCTCCCTGAAAGCCAGGCTCCTTTCCTGTGGAGATGCTGGTGTTTAAGATATAAGAAACTTAAGAAATGGTAAACCATGCAGAAATGGAATACAAATGGGGGATGAATACAGCAGCTACCAGGTCTGCACCACAAAAGCAGAGGCATTGTCAAGCCTTTTTTGTTAGATACACATTTAAAGGCATTTTAAAAGTTTTATTTTCTGAACCAGTAAAATTTCAAATTGAATATCTACCCTCCCATTTCGCCATTTTTCTGAGACCATAAACTAATCATAGAATCATAGAATAACTTAAGTTGGAGGGGACCTTAGAGCCCAACCAGTTCCAACCTCCTGCCATGGGCCAGATTGCCCCCCACCAGAACAACTTACCCAGGACTCCATCCAACCTAGCCTTGAATACCTCTAGGAATGGGGCATCCACAACTTTCTCTGTTTTCTCCCTCCATTGACTATTATTAGGTACCTTGCTAAAGCTATCAATGCAGCATCTCTGTGACAAAACAACCATGCTACTGGCTAAAATGTTACTTCAGTCAACTGTGTTGTTCACAATACTGCGGTGCTTAATGAAGTGGCAGCTGCCACTCAAATCCCATTGCAGAGCAGAGCTGGAGAACTGGTGTGCAGTCTGCTGCTCTGCCTGCTTACAGGTCGCTCTTTCCTGGGCTGAAAGCCTGGCTGAGGTGCATATGACAGCTGAACACAGCCTACTCATTCAGGCTCTGCGCAGGTCAGGAAACTTGCCAAAATGTCCACATAGACATTACGAGGGAGTTGAAGGAGGCAGATATGACAGCTTCCATCTACGTGTTCTTTAACTGCAGTCTCTGCAAGTAGGTGTAAATTGCCTACATTTTAGGAACACTTTCTTGTTTTCATTGACATGCCAGTGAATTTCTGGCAGTTTTCTCAAACATGATAATTTTGCATAAAAAGGCCCTTCAAGGGAACTTGCACATCAAATGCAGCCTAATGCAGTGTTCAGAAATCCATTTGGCCTTTATCATCTTTTTTGTTCTGTGCCGTGATGCGTGTCCTGAGAGCATTGGCCAGATTTATGGTGCTGCAGTCCTAGTAAGTGTAACTAATGCCTGATTTAATTGCTTTATACATTGTTCCCCCTTTAATTCTGTATCACATCCCTCTAGGCTGAAGCGCAGCGTCTTATTCTGACTCAGTGCTGAAATGAGCTTACAGTTCTTGCAGGTTTTCCTTCCACCACACTTCAGACCTCTTCCTCTGTCAGCTTGCCTTCAATGGTAGCACTCACAACAAGGATTTGAGTTTTTGTTCCTAGGCTTATTTTACATCACTCCACTCTACATGGAATATGCCCAGGCCAGGCCCATAGCGTTATCAAAGTCTCGTCTTCATTACAATCATCTCAGCAGAGAACAGCAAATAAGAAATGAAAAGGTCCCCAGGACTGTGGGGCATCCTGTACAAGCTGAAGCCCAAGTTGCTAACCTTTTATAAACACAGAGTGAGTGTGAAGTGCTAATGATACATTGGACACAGAAAACAGACACCAGCAGGGGAATTTTTTACCTGCATTATTCCAACAGAGCTTTTGAAAATAATTATGCCTTTTTTATACTGTTTCAATAGACCCGCTTGCCTACTGTATTATAACTGTTCAATTCCATGTATGAAATCACTAATTAGAATGTATTCACAGCAAGGATATTTATTGAAATTGAGTATCTGGGATGGTCACAGAACACTTGAGACTAAATTAGCCTTTCACCTATCAATAAAGTACAATGAAGAGCGAGGAGAAAAAGAAAGGAAAAAGAAAGGATCCCGACTCCAAATTGTTCTCTTTTACTTGCATATTTGAAGAATTATTGAGAATAGAGATTTACTACTGTATCGCAATGTTATTTAAAGGGATATTTTGCTTTTCATTCAGCTACCCAGAGTAGCTGGAAAGGTAGAAAGAAAAAGGTAGAAACAACATTGAAAAGCATTAATCTTAGAAAGCTGCTGCTGTTCCATGTGTGAGCGGTAGCAGTCATATTGGAAGGTGCCAGAGGACACATCAGTTTTGTATGTTCCTTCATCTGAACACTGCATGTGCTGACAAGTGGGAAGTGGGGGGTAAAAGGGAGAAAGGAAGATTACAGTTACAAGTGAATCGCCTCTCTGGGATGGATCTGTCCTTGGAGTTGTCAGATGTGATTTCCTGTGCCAGCCCTGGCAAATATGACCCTTGGACTTTTACTGTATAAACCTGTCATCTAAATTGATGGAGGATATTTCATCTCCCTCGCCCTCCATCACTGATTTGTTTCATATTTGGGCCAACTGACTTCATTCATCCTGTGGGAGTATGAGCTTGGCAATGAACATTAGTCAAAACAGACCATTTTAAGCAACAATTGCAGAACAGTAACAGCAATTATATTTGGGATTGTGAATGCAAGCATCGGCACTCTGATTTTCTAAGATACTTGCAAACAATCAGGAAGCAATCCATATTGAGAGCACCAAATGTTCAGTCAAAATGTTCCTCATGTTGAATACTGGTTGCTCATGAATAACCCGAGATCTAAGGAATTAACATTTCATCCAGAAATAATTCTGAACACCAAATATCTAACCTCAGATAGAGATACCCAGTATCTCCTGCAAACAGCCTGGGGATCCCAAGAGCCATACTGTGTCTTAACTGTTGTGTAACTTGCCACTGTGCTCAGGACAGCTTAAATACAGAGTAAATCACATTTGTTTCTCCCCACAGGCAGACATAGCATATAAAATAAATGACTCCCAGCATATCTGTGAAAAAATTTGTCTGTTGGTAAAGACTGCAAGAACTTCATTTTTTGCATTTGCCATTAGAAATTAAGAAACATATAGATGTCTCAAGTTTCAAAACACACTTTTGTCTCCTCAACTTTAAGCTTTTTCGAACTAGTTATTTTTGATGAAATGAACACTATGCTTTTGAAAGGCCTCTACAATAACGCACAAATTAAGAATCAAAATTTCTGGGACTCAGAACCACCACTTGCTGAAGACTGTCTCAGATCCTGTAAAATGAATGCAGATGTATCATTGCAGTAAGGAGGATGCTGAGTGTCACTAAGAAATGTTGTGTTTTCATTACAGGACTCTCTTCTGTTATGTTTGGCTTTCTTTGGGAAGCTCATTAGTGGACTGGTTATTTAGAACAGTGCACATTAAGATCTATTACCCCACACAGCCTATAGATGTCATTGCCCTGAAGGGAATTTACTCATCAATTTTTTTTCTAGCAGATAATGGAGGTGAAGTAAAATTGCTTCTATGTAAGAGGACCTCTAGCTTTAATTCCAGCTAGGGACACAGCTGCAGCTTTGCTGATTTTGTAGTTTAAGCAGCATGGGTATATTTAAGCAACTTAGACTTAGAAAACTAGGTGGAGGGGTTCCCTGATAGCTCACAGCTCTAGCATTTAGTCAAGCTGCTAACCCAAACCTTCACTGCTTTTTCAGGGCACATTTTAACACCTTTTACAGGATGGTCTTCTTTGCATATGTGTTTTCTGCTTCCATAATTACTCTCTTATGTAAAGGTCTCTAAAAATGGATAAAAATTATCCTGGTGATACTGATTATCTCCTCTGACCTCAAATATAATATACTAAATATCGGCCTTCCATTTCATGACGTTATGGCTAATACATTTGTGACAGTTGCCACAAAATTGCTTTGGAGACTTCAAACACATTTAACGTGCAATTAATGTCTTTACAGAGCCGGTCATTTACCTTTCTTGTGGATGAACAGACGCTCACTTTTTCCTGTGTTATATGTGATCGTTTGCTTTTAGGTATTTTGCCAGGCATTTAAATTTTAAGAAAATTATTCTTACCACCTCTAAATCTCATATGAAACAAAGACTGAGCTGAAATCCTTTGGATTACATGAATATCTAAAATACGGTATGTTGTATTTTTTAACAAGCTAAGAAAAGACTTGAAATAAAAAATGACCAAATGGGTCTGTTCTTTATTTCCTGAGAAACTGATAGCATGTTTCTTTTTCATATTTTTTTTATTTGCCAAACATTAATAAGCACATGTTCGAGTAGCTTGATCCCATGTTAGCAAGTCAATGCACCTGAATATTAAGATCTGTCACAGGAATGAAGCTTCAGAGCAAGCAGTCTTCAAGATAACTGACAGCATACCTTTTTCATTAAAGTTAATTAACATTAGCTGTGTTGTTTACAATAATTAAAAATCTATTGGCAATTTATAATCATTTTTTCACTAATCATTTCAGTTTCTGAGCTTACGACGGGAAGATTGTAGTCAGTCTGCTCTGTCTCATCAGTCTTCTGCATGCAACTGGGGTTCTGCCCAACCACACTGAGTTGTTATCAAACATCACCTAAAATGACACATGAAAAGCTGCTCCTGGAGTACTTGTATCTACACTTAGGACTGTGTACATTCATTTAGCAGGTAAACAGGGATACTTTAACACTCTATTATTCTGCAAAATGCTGATGCTATAGCACTTTAATCAGTGAAGCTGATTACTTGTTTTTTAAATAGTTGCATATATAACATTTTCAAAACATCCAGGAAATCATATATGTTAAGTTCAATTGTGTGACATTAAAACTGGTGCAATGTTGACAAAAAAAGTAGATACGCATCTGACAGTCTAATTTTCTGTTTATTTACCAGCAGATAGCAAACTCCTTTTTTCCTCTCCCTTTCCCTTTCTCTTTCCTTTTCATTTCTTTTTTTATGGGTATTAATTTGCTCTCTGGTGGTTGAACACTTTCCTTCTGTCCGCCCATCCACTATTCTTGCTGTGAATATGTTCTTAATTAGTGTTCTAAAATATGAGTTTATAAATATGACATAGTAGGTGTGGAGGACTGAGGAAAGACAGTACTAAAAGGGCATAATTATAGTTAAATGAAACAAAAGAAAAAATGAAGCTTCAAATATTCTTGCTTTCTATTAGATTTTACCATTGATTTCTGCGTAAGTTCATTCACAGTGTCTCTGAGTTTAAATAATGTTGTCCATTATAACTAGGGAACTTTAGACTTCAGCTCAAAGAAACAAGTCTACTCAAATGCTTAAAGTTAAGCACGTACTGAATTTTGCCCTTCAATAGCATTGTGGTTTCATGAGAATGAAATATATGCCTTAGTTTCAATTCTATTGTTGTTTTGTGTGGCCAGAATCAAATAATGTTCATAGTGTAATCTCTTAAAAAATAAAGTAAAAACAAAAACAAAGAAACAAACACAAGCATCAAGCAAACTTATTGCAGAATGCAAAAAATAAATCTCAGAAAGCTGTATTGGTATATACAGTGGCTAGAATCTGAAGTACTCAGAATCCAAATGCAAAGTACTAGAATATACTTCTAAGATTCCAAACTTTATTTTGACTCGTTCACAGATAGATAAAGTAACTTCCCCGTTACTTAGTGTCTGAATCAGATTATATTTGCAAAGGTGCACTTTACAGAAGCTATTGATCTCAGTGCCAAATTAATATGTTTACAGGAGTTAATACAATTTTGTCATAATGGTTCCTGTTTCTTGAAGATCAGTAGACCCATGACTGTATCCTAAAAGAAGATAAGTGGTATTTTTCAAAGTGATTAGATGTCACTGTGGCAGCATCATTCTTTTTTGGCAGAAATAACGTGGAAGAGTTGCATTAGTTACCAGAAGAAAAAAAAAAAAAAGTACCCTCCCCCAAATACTGCTTGAATTACTTTTGCAGTGTTTATGTTCTGGTTGTAATAACGAAAGGTAAGAAAAATAAGAACAGCCAGATTTTCTGAGTAAAATTAGAAACGAGACTCATGCTGAAGCACACGAATAATTTAAAATGAAAAACCCTATATTTCTGGAAGTGTGGTTACTGCCATTACTTGCACGCATAAGACAAGGAATGTGGCACTGGAAATGGGTAACCACTTCAGTTTCCTCCCCACCAAGAAAAAGGCAGACCTGAAAACTTCTTGGTCAGGAAAGGTTGCTATCTAGATTTTGGAGAAAGGAAACCCACTTATTTTCGTATGCAGATGGTGAGAAACACTCAAAATCAATGATTTCCAATCAGGCAAAGATCTCCGCGTGGCAGCAAAATTCTGTGCGGCGTTGCAAGGGCGGGCGCGCGCCCCCTCGTGGCGAGGGTAAAATTTCGCGCTCAATCAGCGCCGTCAGTACCGGTGCAAAGCGTTTGTGCGACGCGTGTGACGTCGCTGCTGGCACTCGGTTGGCTGAGCGTCTCAGGTCCGCAATCTACTCGACGCGGTTGCTAAGGTACGCTTCCATATAAAGTTTATTACCCACCTGTTGTTCCCCATTTTTCACGCGGGATGGGAGGACAGTGTGTACTGGATTCTCCCTTCCCTGCCTATCCGCCTTAGCTAGTATCATTTCTACCCACCTGGTCAGAATGTTCTGAAAAACAAAATGCCTGGCAGACTCACTGTACCCTGTGCTAGGCTCTGCCTCGGCAGCTCGGTGTGAGCAACAATCCCTGCAGCCATTTTGTAAGAAAGTTTAGTAAAGGCCTGTCCCTTAGTGCTGGAAGTTTTGTACTGCAAAAACGCAACCTAACTCTCACAAGATCTGAAATATTTGAACACCTTTCTGCACAGAGCACAGGGCAATGTCTAAACTGTTTTTGGTAGCTGTGCTGAAGTTTGGTTTCTGATCTATTGAACTGGCAATATCCAGGGACAACCACAGAGGTTGGAGAGAGATCTGGCTTGAAGCAGTGTCACTTTTCTCTGTTCCCAGCTCTCTGGATATATACGTCCATAGATCTCAAGATCCTATCTGATCCTGTTGAAATTCATGAATCCATTTCTAAGTATTGCAGGACATCAAAAGTAGTGCAGAAGGCTGCAGTACCACTAGAGCATTCTATCTACACATGTAAAACAAGGGAAAGTAAATTCAACTTAAGGCCGTACCAAAAGAGCATGTGATGTACCAAATTCTAATTAGGGTTAAAAGAATTGGCTCTGATGCTACAAAAGAAAGCAGAAAGATAGAAGCAAAAGCAAAAAGTGTTTGTGGTTTGATGTCTGAAGTTAATTTTTAGTATGATATTTGGAACAGAAATTTTATGAGCATTTCACTAGGTAAACCATACATCAATCCCAGGTTGTAGCTGGATTTAAATGTGGATGTGATGGAGGATGTATATTTAGTATTCCAGAGTAGGCTGGAATTTGACTTCTTCCATAAACAAGCATATTTGTTGTGGGTGCTGACAGAAACACTAATACAATTAATGCTGCCAAATTACCACCCAACAAAAGCAGGAAAAAAAAAATCACAGAACAAGCCTGCTGCTTTGATTCACTTGAGAAAATGAATCTTTTATTACCCAGATAGTAAGGGTAAGAGAAAAAAATAACAATTGCGTTTTATTTTGGTTTTATCTGTCTAGGTCTAAAGCTGTTGTTTAAACAACATAACTTTCCACACAATATGGTTGAGAAACGAAATTTTACTTAGTCATTGGTGTAGAAGAATGCACAGTGTAGAAAGTTTCCCTCTGTCTGTCTGGAAGTGTTGAATTGCTCTCACTTTAAAAGCACAGATGAGTCCCAGATTGAAAATTATAAACAAGCATAATAACAGAGTTACACTGAGATGAATGATCATGTAGCATTTTTTATAAATACTAGTCTGTAGTTCATCTAACAGCTTTGATAATTTATGGATTTGTAATGTTTAAGGTTGCTGACTCAGCCCTTTCCATGGTCATTGGTTCTCATGCTTGCTTGCCCTCAGAGTTAAAAGTTCTGCCACGTTTACTTAAAAGTGAATTGCTATATTGTTTAATTTGCAAACATAATCTAATTTGCAAAAGTAACCCCCAAAAGTTTTGTTTTGTTTTTTAAATCAGAACAGAGAAATAATGTCTAGTTTGGTCATTCATGGGTTTAAAGCCAGTTATCTGTGAAAATAGCTTGGTATTCCTAGGTGAGCTTAATAACAGTTGAAATACCTCCTAAATCATCCCAAAGGTTTTCTTGGTTACTGTAACAAGCAGAACTGTAACCTTGTTGCCAAGACTACTGCCCCAGTAGCTCGACTTTCAGGAGCTCTCATTTGCTTTCCCTAAGGCATATATTCTAGCTTGAAATTCAGCTCTTCAGTTTGAAAGTCTTTATTTCTGAGGGATTTTTTCCTTGGCTGTCACTTTGCTTATTTATTTATTTATTGGAATCTGAATCAATCTTCATTTGTGAAATTAATGTATGTTTAATTGTCAAGAAATGTACGTATATGCTAGCTGATTTTGCAAACCCATAAAAATTATGAGAATACCTTATAAAACTTCAGATTGCATGCTGTTTACTCTCTGTGTGGTTGGACATCCTTTGGAAAGATGTCTTCCTATCAGGTTGTTTATTAATTTGCTGAATTTGTTGTTCAAAACTTGAACTTTTCCCTAGTTTTTAGGATGTGTTTCTCCTGGCTGTTTCTGGGGCAGGATGACTAGAAGGCTGTGTTGAGGAAAAGGATCTGGGGATGTTGATCAATACTCAACTGAACATGAGCCAGCAATGAGCTCAGGTGGCCAAGAAGGCCAAGGCTTGCCAGCTTGTATCAGAAACAAGTGTTGCCAGCAGCAGCAGGGAAGTGATCCTCCCTCTCTACTCAGCACTGGTGAGGCCACATTTTGAGTACCGTGTTAAGTTTTGGGCTCCTCACTACAAGAAAGGCATTAAGCCCTGGTGTTCATGCAAAGAAGGGCAATGAAGCTAGTGAGGGGTCTGGAGCACAGGGTTTGTGGGAAGTGGCTGAGGGAACTGGGGTTGTTCAGTTTGGAGAAGAGAAGGCTCAGGGGAGACCTTATCAATCTCTACAACTACAGGAAATAAGATTGTGCTGAGGTGGAGGTTGGCCTCTTCTCCCACATACCTAGCAATAGGATGAGAGGTAATGGCCTTATGTTATCCCAGGCGAAGTTTGGGTTGGATATTAAGAAAAGCTTCTCAGAAAGACTGGTTGGCACTAGAACAGGCTGCCCAGGGGAGGTGGTGGAGTCATTGTCCCTGGAGGTGTTGAAGAAACATACAGACATGGTATTTAGGGACGGGGTTTAATGGGCAGTCTTGGTAAGAGGATGATTGGACCAGATAATCTTGGAAGTCTTATCCAACCTTGGTGATTCTCTGATTCTGTGTTGGGGCTCAGGACACAACCCCCACATGCCAAGACTTAGTTATGGGGCTCAGGGCAGCTCTGTGCTATGGGAACCTGTCCCGCGGGAGAGGCTCCCCACTGGTGCCATAGAGTAGGACGGATAATAAGATGAGGGGAGTGAGAAGACTGGCAACTTCTGTTGCTCTGACACCTCATTGCTCAGATGGAAGTCATGGACAGGCCAGTATTCACCATATAAGCCCCAAACCTTAGTCCTTTTAAATTTTGAACTTTTTAGAGCAGCACTATCTTTGTTCATAAAGAGATGGAGCAGTAAGATTCAATTCTGTGGTGATTTTCTTTTCAGTCATAGAATTGAATCACAACCATAAAAATAGATGATAGTGATTGGGGCATCAAATTTAAAAGCTGAATACAGCTGGAAGTGAAAAATAATATATCAAATTCTGTAGTTAACATACACTTTAGGAGAGTAAGTTTAAACATAAGACAGAAATAATGTAAAGGAAGATCTAGTTCAAATCTGTGGGTTGAGACTTCTCAGAAGGTTAACTGATAGTGCTGTGTGTATGTAATGGAAAGTAGATCTGATTTTAAGTGACTAAAATTACATTGTTTGGAGAATGTCAGGGTTTTTTTTTCTCATAATTTCATACTCCAGCTGTTGGCCAGGAAAACAGATTATTGAAAAAAATCCTGCTACTTCAAGGTCCTGAAGAGTACTACAATAACTCCACCTCGCCTCACATCTTTAACTAATTGTAAGTAAGTGTTACAGATTTTAAACAAATGTGGTGTTTCTGAACATTTGAAAGGCGCATTTCATGAACTCAAACAGAGAAATTAGAGTTTAGGCTTACAGTGCATTAGCTATTGCTTGTGTGAACACTGTTGTTCAGTGGCAAATTGGAAGTTGTGTGTATCATTTTGGAGAAGATTATTATATGGGAGATCAAAACAAAGGAGGCTATGATCCAGGCTTTCTTACATGAAAGCAAAATCATTAAATCTGTATGAAACTTTTGTTTGAAGTGGAACTTTAAGCATTATTTTTTTCAAATGCCATGATTATTAATAATGGGAGTTCATGAAGAAAAGGTCAAAAATAGTTTCTGCTTATCCATGTATGCTACGTACAACTTGGATCCTTTTTAATGCCAATGACAGAAAAGACCTGGCATGTTATTTAGAAGGATAGCTTTGGAGGAGACTCAGAGGTGACCTCTGTGTTGCAATAGAATCATACCCACATAGTAACAAAGAGCTGCCACCACTGCAGATTAACTTCACAATCTTTGTGCAGAAATTGTGTCCTTAATACTTAAAGGAAACACAAAGAGGGGAAAGCTGATTGAAAAGAGCAGGTGAAGGGCAGGAAAATAATATAACACTCTCATGGAGAATGTTCAGCTCAACATTTTTTTGTTTTACTTATCTAAATAGGTTGATTCCAGATGTGGAAAATTCTTAACATTCTGTTGTTCAGGAAAATGTAGAATTGATATTGCTGTAACTGGAAACAATGATGGATTTTCCTAACTAAACTATTACCTCCTTGGATCTGCCTTCAAGAGAAAAAAAAAATTTAGAGGCATTTGAAATGAAAGTTGTACTTAGTGCTGTTTAAAGCAAGAAAAAGCAGAAATAATTTATGATTTCTAGTTGCAGCATTCTCCATATGGACAATTTGCTGCCTCAGTAAGCCCCTCAGGAAAATAGATTGTTTTAAAACAAAAGTAAAAAGGCCAGGCATAATTCAAGTCAGCTTTTGATTCAGAAAATCATGCGCTTTAATTTAAGCATATGGCGAATTTAATGTATTCAACAGTATGAAGGTGAAGGAATTAGATGATTTGGCAGGTCACTGGCAAACTTTCTCTTGGTTTGGACATTCTGGAGCCTTCATGAAAATTTCCTTATGTCAGGTGCGTTGCATCCTGCATTTAGAACATACTTGTTCTTGCTGCTAAAGCTTGCTGTTTAAGCTAAAGCTAAGCTGGCTATAAGGGGTGAATTAATTTCATGTGACCACAAAAAAATATAGGTTTACAAAGATCATGTACTACAGTTACAAAAAAGCTGCTACCGTTCTCATGTATGCTACTAACTTTTGGAGAAGGATAATCTTCTGAGGATTTGGGAAAGTCTTCAGGCACATCCTTAGGTACAGTCTGAGAAAGGCTTGTAACATTTGACTTCTGGAAATGAGCACATGACACTTTCCATATGCTCACAACAAAGCATACAGAGCTCTTTGTTTGTTTGTCTTTTGGTAAAATGGTGTTAGGCAGCATCTCTGTCGGGCGGGACAAGGGAGGATGACTATTCATTTTAATAATGAATAGTTGCAAAAATGACCTAGATACAACCTGCAGTTATTATATTGGAAACTTTTGTCCGTGTTTTAGCTGACATAATGTTCTTTTACACATTCCTATTGGAAAAAACTCTGGGCCCATCAATTTTCTGCAGACTGTTATTTTCAGTAACATCTCACATGTAGTTAATGTCCCCGAATGATTAGCTGTGAGAAGAGTCTGGGCATAAGACAAGTTTGAACGAAGTTCTCTATCTGTTATCTTTGACATCATGTCAGGTGGTTTATTTGCTGGATACATTTGTGAGGCCTTGCAGTGCTCAAAATAAACCCGTTCCTTCAGATTTAAATATAACTTTTAATTGTTATGTAGCTGATATAATATCCTAATCAGCATCTTATCTGTGGTTTATAGAAACGTTGTTATAAACATGCAGCTTTAACCTTCATTGATTTCAAGGACTCTGTCATTATCCCATTTTCCAGGGCGAAGTGATTTGTAATTACTGAGTATTCTCATGTTTAATTTGATGTGATAAACCTGAAACTAATAGATAAATGGGCTCACTTCATTCCGAGAGCAAAATAATTTGTAGAAAATAGAAAAGATGGAGAAAAGACATTTGAAAGTAACATCTGCAGGCAGTACTTAAAAATATATAGTTCATGTAGCAAAATATCATTTTACCAAGGTTCACCTACAATTTAGTATCAGACCATTAGGTTGTTTCTTCTATGCCTTTTTTTTTTTTTTTTTTTTAATCTCTGTGCTGGAAAGACTCCATCAAAGGAGGTGGCCATTTCATCTTTTGAGGCAAACTTCTAAACATAGGACACACTGCACAAATAGGAGTTCCATTATTCATCGAGACATTTCCTTTATACCTGACTATTTGTTTTGAAAAAGGCATACGAATTGCAATTTCAAAACGTCATTTCTTTCTCTGTAGTAGTACTACACCCGATAGTGTAAGCTACCCACATAGTTCCATTTTTCTTTTTTGATTTTTTAAGTCTCATTTTGTAACACATGCATTAAAAAATGAACTCCATTAAATCAAAGTTTGTGTAACCCTATTCTATCTGGTTCCCATTCACCACTGCCATTAGAAAGGCAGTCAAGTGTCATATACTTAGCTTGTGTAGCACTTGTTACTCCTGAGTGCAGATTATCATCAGTGAAAAATAAAGCCAGATGAACAACAATCAAACCATTTGCAGGAGTTAAAATTTTCCTTTTTCTTTATCCTCTTAATGGTCCTTGAGCAGCTATGCTTGAAACAGCTGGTCAGCCTCAGCCTAGAGTCCTGGGGACTATTTGCGTCATTGCTCTTCTTTTTAAGCATTCTGTTTTAGGACTAAATTGCAAATTTGGAGATTCCAAATTAAAAGTGATTTCCTGTCTTGACTTGATATCTCTGCAGATGTTAGTCCTTGCAAACTGCACTTTTACCTGATCCACTCTTTAAGTGCCTTGTAATCAAGACAGTATTATTGTCCCATCTCAAAACCTACTGTATGACATTGCAAAATTGCCATGGCTCAGTGTGAGTTGAAATGAAAGAGGCACACATAAGAAGAGATGAAATGAAGAATGTTGAACCACGTATTATACCTTCTGTTGTACACGAAGTTAACATAAAAATAATGAGCTAGTCTTACAGGAAAATGTTCTGGCAGTGCATCATGCTGAACAATCTTTGCCCAAGGAAAATGCCTCCTTATAACTGACTGGTTTTGTCTGTGCCTCTGTGGGGTTGTCACTTATTTAACTTTATTTATTTCATTTTCTGTTTAAGCCTGTGTTCATCTGTTGACTTTTGTAACTATATCTGTATGAAGATGATTTCATAGTACAGTGTAATGGAATTCCATAGGTACGTTGGGGGTTAGGAAACATCAGCAAGAAACCTCTTCAATGTATAACAGAAACTCTAATTCCAGAAACTTCAATGAAGTAGAAGCTCTTGGAAGATACAACAGTGTTTTACCAGTAGATAAAAAATATAGCAACTGGAAAAAGTCCATAGGTATGGTAGATGTTCTAGTATTTGAAAATATTTTCAATTCCTTTAGTAAGAGCAATATTCCTTTTCTGAAAAGAGAAATCCTTTGATACAAATATTTTTATCCTTTCCCTCATGTTGCTGGATCATAGACAGGGAGAAGAGAAACTGATGGCAAAATTCTAAAATACCATAAAGAGTTCTGTAGGTTTTCTTTTTGTGTGTGTGTGGGTTTTTTTTGTATTGCTTTTTTTTTTTTCCTTTCCAACTATCAAATATTTCCTGAATTTTCTGTTAGTAGTGTGAGGCAAAGACTTTGTGATCAAGATCAGATGTTCTGCTTCAAAGAGAGAGAGGGGCTTGTTATTTGCTGGCAGCTAGCAAAGTTACTGATGTAGCTCAAGGGGCTGAAAGAGAGACAGGTTCAATCCCGTGTCTGTCCCACAGTGTTTGAGGTATCTGTAGAGGGTCCTGCAGTTCATTACAGAAGGAAAATACTGTGGAACTCAAAGTGTTGCCAGTCCTAACTTATCTGGCAAATTACGTAGTGCTTGCGGTGTGCGTTGGTAATAGTCTCCCTCTGATGTCTAACCTGTGCCAACAAAGAACAGGAATGCCAGAAGCTGGTAGCTAAGTAAACTGGTACTCTAGCTCAGATGTTGATAGCTGCGCATTGTTTATTACTGAAAGTCAGGCAGGTGATTCCTGCTGAGCCCAGTACAGGTATGCATACAGTCAGCAGCAGCTCCCTGTATTAGGCTTTGGCAGTTTTGTAACAGCTGTACTCTGTATATATTCAGACAGTATTACAGAAATTCAAATCCCTCACAGCAGCAGACAAGACCCTTTCCTACACCTCAGTGAGGGAAGATAGGGGTCATAAATGCATCAACAGAATCTCAAGCATGACTTGGATTTGCTATTAATCATTCATCTTTGCACTGAATCTTAAAAAGGACTTGGACTCTACAATGCTTTGTGTTTGGGTAGTGGGCTGTTGCATTAGCATGCAGAGCCTGTACAAGTTGTCTAGGCTTCCTAGGCAGTGCAAGGTTATGCCTGTGCTGTATATCTCAGAGAGATGGGAGCATGAGCTCAGCGCTGCCCACGTTTGGCTGACTGTCTAAGGGGATTCAGTGCAGTTGACATGCCATGGAAAATGTCCCCTGAAACAAAAATGGCCATTGCATGGCTGCTGAGAGTTCTCTGAAACTCTCAGTACAGGAGATGCTGAGTTATATCATGTTCCTTGAGGCACTCCTCAAGAAAATGCCATGAAAGTCTTTTCATGAACCTAGAGGTCTGGGATGACTTAGTTCTTTTCTTTGTAAAGCATATCTTCCAAGGGAAAAGGAGGTGTCATGGAAATATCCCTCTCCTGATCACTTCTTCGCAGTATTTCAATAAGTAAATCACCTCTTTCTGTTATTATAATGAGTAAATCAACAAGGAACAGAAAATACAGAATCATCTGTATTTTCTGCTTGAGGTTCTTCATACCTTCATTTTTCCCATGTTTTGAACTTAAGGGGCTAGGGTGAATGTGGAAGTCGTATGTACACAAAAGATGACCAGACAATCTCTCTAAGTTTTACTGCAAAATTACTACCTGAGCAAATGGCTCAGAGGGAGACTTCGGGCAAAGTAAAGGTGTCTGTTGTTCAGTGACTGGAATGGATATCTGAAAGAGGAAAATCACAGCTTCCTGTCCTTGCACTGGGGACTGTACATTACATGTTATGGATTAAATGATGATATTATGTGTTAAATAATGACTTCTCAAAATTCTCATCAGCAAAATGAAATTTGGGTTGCATACTTGATCAGATTTGCATTGAGATATAGACAAGAGCTTAACTTCTGGATTAGTTCTGATTTAGACAGTGAAGCTGCTCAGTCTTGTCTCCAAAGTAGCTATAGGGATTGCCCAGAGATATGACCTTTTATATTTTAGCATCTTGGAGGTATGAAAGAAGAGCTTACCTAATTCTGACTCAAACAGCAAATAACTGAGGTGCTTCTGAATTGCAGTTTTGATTGTCAATGTCATGTTCCCACTTTATAAACCTTTAGCATTTAGAGGATGAAATAATACAATGTCCTACTCTTTCTGCCTTCTGGAACTAGGCTGAGAAGGTAGTGGTCTGTGGTAAACTGCATTCTGGCAGAAGTATTGATGATCATGTGGGTGTTGGTTGAAAACCCTTTTTAATGTCTCTGTATTGTAATAAGCAGCCATAGATTCAGTAGTGAATCTATCCTTTTAAATTAAAAAGAAAGCGTATTGCTTCTGCAGATGTGTTATTCTCTGTCTCCATGTGCACAGGAAGCAAATTTTATATCTGTTTCTATAATGATTGAAGTGATTCCTGTGTATAATGTCAGTGTGCAGATATTAGCATTCAGAAGCATATGCGTACAGTAAAGTGCTTCAGGATGTTTCAGAATAAAATATATGTTACTAATGTGTTGCCAGTAATGACTTTGTCTCCTAATGGCATTTGTAAAATGCTCATATTTAAACAGTGTCTTTAGTTTTCCATTGTGATTAAACTAGGTGGCCATTTAAATTCAAAATGGCACAGTGTTAATGCTCAGCACTATTTATTATCAAAATATGCATATGCATGTTTAGCTATAAGTGCTGAAGTACTGTATTTAATTCTTGTAATGTGCAACCTGGAATTTGATCAGAGCTAAAATCTTGAATGCAGCCTCTGATTTTGATTAGTCGCACTTAGACACTGAGATAGAGACATTTCGTATTACATGATCAACATTTTAACTCCATTTGGCATAAAGGTAGAATATTTTTTCCTTGCCTAAAATCCTGGTATATCAGATAAGAATTGATTATTTATGTTGGTCTAACGACGTAAGATAGTTGATTTCTGACTAATGCATTGGAAAGTATTTATGTAATAGAGAGTCCTGCCATCATAAATCACTTTGTGGCGAGTGCAACAATTTTTTTTATTGGAGGTCACCAAAGTCAGTTGCAAAATCAATTCAAATCAAATCACACGGCTGCAGTATACATCAGAAGATTGCAATGGATTAATACACTTACATATTTGCTCACCATACATACCTAAATTAAATATTAGCTGTTTACATGAAGATGAAGTCACCTTGCATTACAGCCCGTTAATATGATTTTATGCCAGGCAGCCCAGGTACAAGCTGGGGTTTACATTTTAAAAAGTAATCTGTTCTTTGGCCTAAGAATACGTTGCTCGTGTTTTTTTCCATTATGAGACCAGGATCCAGTGCTGAAAACATGTTGAATTGTTTTCACAGTTAAACTACTTCTTTTGCCAAGACAGTTCTGATTTGAACTTTTAAATGACACCTTTTCGTGCAGTCTATGGTAATACCCATGGAGAAGAATTGCTGCAGTGGGTTTTGTGGAAACCATTTCTGCTACCACTGCAGCTGAAGTTCTTACTATCCAGTGTTTGTATTTATTTTTTCAGAGGCTGGCACTAGGATGCATTGCTCATAGACATAGAATGATGGCTCTTTAATTTTTTTCATTAAAAGCACTGAAACTGAAATTTCCTCCCTATAATTCTAAGGGAAACATTTTTAAAAGTCTGTTTCTTCTGATATTTTTTTTACCTTCATGAAAAATAAACAGACACTTATCACTCAATCTGTCCAATAAATAGGATTGTCACGTGTATGTTCCTTTTCTTCTCTCATTTGTCTCCTCTTCAATGGTATTAATTGATGTTAATTATTAAATAAGTAATAATAGGAAGATTTTACAGCTGCTAGCTTGAAATTTAAGTTTCTTGTGTCTTCCTGGACTCAAGAGTCCAAATGTGATCCTTTGAAAAGTAGCAAGGTAGAAGAAAGGAACACCTGTGTGACTGATTTATATCCTAAAGCATCCTGTAGTTAGAACTAACTCCGAAGTATTGGTGAATGGCAAAGGACATGGGACACAAAGTGGGAAACCTCTGAGCAAAACATCAATAAAAAAGTCAAAACACCATCTCTTCAGCAGCAGAAATACTACTTAGTGTGATACTCTAATGGAGAGAACTTCCTCTAACATTTATGAGCATCTACTATGCAGAGCGTGCCCCAACATTCACAGAATCACAGAATCACAGAATTGTAGGGGTTGGAAGGGACCTCAGAGATCATCGAGTCCAACCCCCCAATTCCTGTGTGTGCAGGACGGAGTCAATTTATGCATTGCATCCTGTATACCACCATGATGCATTTTATCATTGTTAAGGGTGAAAACTCCATCTTGGAGTTCAACAGCAAAAGGGGCTGCATTATCCTCATTGATCAGCACTGGCACAGAATTAAACCCCTGACCACTTCCATGCTGTTTTCCATAGGCTTGCTGAAAATGGAGGTAAATGGGTACTGTTACAGTGCATAAGTACTGAAAGCAACCTATTATGTAAGGTGTTATTTGATTGAAACAAACCTGATGAAGGAACCAACCTGATCAAGTACCTTTACGGGGAACAGTAAGCACCTTGGGAGCCGCAGTGTAAGAATAATGTGGATATATTGGAGCGGGTCCAAAGGATGGCTACAAGGATAATCAGAGAACTGGAGCACCTTTCCTGGAAAGATAGATTGAGGGAGCTGGGTTTGTTCAGCCTGGAGAAGAGAAATCTCTGGAGAGATCTCATTGAAGCCTTTAGTACCTGGAGGGGGCCTACAATAAAGCTGGAGATGTATTTTTTTACAAGAGCATGTAGTGATAGGAAAAGGGGAAATAGCTTTAAACTGAAAGAGGGGAGATTAAGAAGAAATTCTTTACTCAGAGGGTGGTGAGGCACTGGCATGGGCTGCTTGCAGCAGCTGTAGGTGCCCCATTCCTGGAGGCGCTCAAGTCCAGGCTGGATGGGTCTGTGGGCAACCTGATCTAGAGGGCTGCAACCAAGCCACAGAAGGGGATTGGAACTGAATTGTCTTTAAGGTCTTTTCTGTCCCAAGCCATTCTATGGTTCTGTGATTCTATGAAGTGATTTGCAGCTACATAGCGTCATGGACTTACCACCTGGCATACTTCTGTTGCCACTGCTAAAGACAAATAAGTGGCCCCCATCAAGTATACTGGCTGTGCTGAATCACTGGTTCATATATCAGTAATATCATGGACCTTCAAAACTATTTACTTGGTTAACAAAAAGGTTTCTGAATACATAGCATTCTGAAGTGCTCTGTTCAAAGTCCAAGCTGTAAACTCAATGGCAGGCATAATTATCATGTCAAATAGATTAACAGCCATTCAGTTCATGGCCATATAACTAAAGGATGTATTTAACAAGCCAGTGATCTAAATTTAAGAGCAAAAAATGCCAGTAAAACAGTCTAAACTTAAGTCATTTCCCAGGTTCTGCAATTACAAAAAATTAATTGAACAATAGAATTGCCCCACGGGGAATTAAATAAGGCAAGAATTCAGTCTTCTTTTTCCTTACTTTTATTTATGAGTTAAGCTTTGAGCCATGTAACAAGGGCAAAATCCTCTATTTACACCTGTGTCACTACATTTTGCTCTCAACATGAAATGATATGAGCAATACAGAACCACTTTTCATTGGTCTGTTGCCCCTTGAGCACAGTAATACAATAAAATGGGAAGAAGTAATATAAAATTAGATGAAGAAAATTTTAAACCCATTCCTGAGACTTATAGGTTTGTATGAATTTAACAAAATCACTTTCATGTTTGCTAGATCCTTTCTTATAGTTCAGAAGAGAGGATCTGCATATTGCCATCCATTAAAACTGTAAATAATTTGAGTCAAAATAGATTAAGCTTCGTAGTAAAAAAAGTCTAATTTTACAATTTATGACATAAGAGTGATAATGTAAGTGAACTCTTAAGATGCTAAAACTTGTCATATCTGATAAATGAGACACCTTAAAGAGGTCTCAGCACTAACATATGATGAATGTAGACTTACATTTGGTGTGCGTTTTCCACCAATTATTGTTATCCCCTAAACTCCTGTTTCGCTTGAAAATTATGATGTTCTGAAAGCCAAGAGAAAACTGTACTTAGAAATTTGCTGTTAAAAATGCTGTAACACAGGAATAAACAAAAGGCCTACTGGGAGCTGACTAATGGAGTGTTTCCTTGCATACATGAATACCCAATGGAGTGCAGGCTGAAATCTAACTCTTGTACATCGTATGATCAAAAACCCAGTACTCAGTGCTAGAACTGACTTATGTGAAACCCCCATTACTTGCAATCTTCTTTTCGTGTTCTGCTGGAAGAGCCAAGTCTGGTGTTTTTTGCTGTAAGACATTAAATTTAATGTAACTGAACTCAGTGCGAAGTGAGTAGTCAGTATTTCCTGTGCTAAATTTACTTCTAACAGAAGTTACCCAGTCTTAGCTGATATAATTCATTATATGAAATATTATTCATAGTAGTGAATTTTTTCTTAATCCCATCAGCTTTGTCTTTAAAGTAACACTTCTGATGAAAACTAATTTTAAAGAAGTTCGTAAAGACTATGGTGGTAATTGCTGTGAAAATGGTTGAAAGTTTGGTAAATTTTTCCTGCAAAAATGAATTTAATTTTTCTCACCTTCATAATATGGTTCTCTCAGGTCTATTTAATCCCTTCTATTCTTTCCATGATAGACTTCCAAACTGGAACTTACAGAAAGAAGCAATAATTTTGCTTTTTCTCAGTGTGCAAAGCACTGGAAAACACAGAATACAAAACATGCCAAAACATGCTGGGTTTTACTGGGTGCCAATCCTACAAATCTGTCTCTTATTAAAGCTGTGAGGCTTTTTGCTGCATAAAGACTTTTAGCTTTTCTCAGAGTGAATTATCAATTTTGCAATCAGTCACCAGTTAGCATACAATTATTAGAGATGACTGTTATTTCAGAGTTATATGGCTATGGTTATAAGAATGGAAACTCAAAATATTCTTATTACTAGTGGCATTATGATATAAAGACCTAGGAAATGTGATTTTAAATCTACAGCTGGCTTCTATTGAGTCACTCTGAAACAGTCTGAAAGGTGATCTTTCCTATGACAGAAAATGAAGTTCTCTAAAGACTCAGCCTCTTACCTAAGGGAAAACAAACAAACAAACAAAACAGCATATCTGGATATTGATATTTCTAGCACCAAACATTTCAGTGTATCAGTGAGAAAATTAGACAAAACATCTCTCTCTCCTATTGGAGGAGAAAGCATGCTTTGTATATATAATCTTAATAAAATAAGCAAATCTAAACATTTCATGGAGAAACTAGGAGATAATAAAGGTCATTTTTGAGGACAACAGTAAATACACATTTTGATGCTGCTTTTCAGAATACAGAGCGTATAAGGACAAAGATGTAAATAGCCAACGGTGTAAATCATAAAGAAGAAAAGCATGTCCTGGCTAACATAAATAGGTCATCAGGTATCAGAAAGGGGGTGATCAGATAAACACTTCCCCAAGTTAGTCAATGTCCCTATCTTTGCTTGTGTTTCTTTTAAATAATCATTCTCCTTTCTGAAATATATTTCACTAGTTTTAGCCCTGTCACTACATTGCTTCTCTTAGTATGTCATCATCCTTTTCAGTTTTGTAAGACTTTTATAAATTCAGCCACGTCACTTTATATTTAGCAATGATATTTGCAATGTTCTCTTTTCAGGCTCCGAAGTTTTTGCCTTCTTTTAAGCCAGTAGCGTAATTCATGTTGATCGCCTTTTTAACTTCAGAGACCAATAAAAATTTTTATATGTTGCTAGCCCCTTTTTAGTAGCAGTCATCTGAAATCTTGTGTGGCCCTACCTTTATTCCCTATTTTACTCTAAAATAAGTCTCTGGATTTTTAGCACATATAAATATGGCAAATCGCTTTATAAAATCTGGAAGCTGTGTGACTTCACATTACTTCCTGGGGGAGCTGTCACAGAATGTGGCAAAGGGATTCTCTCTGTGGTGTTTCTTCTTCCCTAACAGCTAGAAAATTCTTATATTTGCATTCTGTTTTGGTCTTGTGAGTCAGACCCTTTTTGTGCTGATAGATAGTCAATGAATGTGTTAGTGTGACACCATGGAACATATTCTCATTTAGTATTACAAGAGTTATACACACTTAGAAAGAGAAAAATATGCCCTCATAACATCAAACATTTAGATGCAAGTCCTCAAGTACAGGGTAGCGTGAGGAATGGTTTGACTATTTTATGCTTGTTAATATTTTAGCAGAGTCTTCTGCTAGTGCAACTTATGTGTTTTCCAGCACAGACTCACGTAGCCTGAGCCGTACAGTAAGGCAGGCTGAAAGCTGAGCTCAGTGGTCCATGCAAACCCTATCAAATATGGTGCATTGTTTTGCACAGATCAGCCAAACCCAGCCCAGGCAATCCTTGTGCAACCATCAGCCTTCAGCACGGGAGACATTACTCCCTGAAAAATAGTCTTTCAAGATAGCTATGGAACAGCATTTATCAACATAAAATATATCACAAAGATGGAGGTTTCACCTACACTCTCACAGAATACTGTTTACTGTTCTAGATTAAATAAATTTGGAAGAGGAGGAAGCCAGGTGAGAGCTGTTAAGGGGCCTTGCTGCCTGCCACAGCACTGGGAGTGGGTTACTACCTGCCCAGCTGTAGGAAATCAGACAATCAGGAACATCTGTTACAAAAAGCATGAGGTTAGAAGATATAGCTCTCTTAAAGATAATATAATGTGAGTAGATCAGAGGTGAGGCAAGAGTAAAGTACCTTTTTTCATGATTCTGAAGGTGTGTGTATTGTACTGGCCTAGTAAGTTAAGTATTTTAATACATTCTGTGAAAGAGGTGTTGTGGATTGCTATGGGGGTGCAATGATTTCTCTGTGCTGCAGGTGCTGGAGCACCTTAGATTGGATATGCTGTGTGCAGCCCTGTGCAATTGCAGCTGAGAGGCTTTCAGAGCACCCAATGGTCTGGATATGGGGGACAGCCAGGCAGTATCTTGTGGAGATGCTTGTACTGGTATGGCCTTATCCGTCTGTGAATTCTCTGTAAGCCAAAGTGGGATTTCTGGTATTGTGCTGAAGCCATGAGTTCTTCCTTTCTTACTCTGATGTTTCTTTTCAAAGTATTGGGCATGTCAGAAATGCAGCTATCAAGAAATGAGATATATCTCCCTCTCCATAAATTCTGTTAATCTGCATGTTTGGATAGCCTAGTTGATTGTCCCTCGGTATATCTTGTACAATCTTCTCGTATCTCCTCTGTAACAGAGCAGAAAGGATTTTTTTTTTTTTTTCCCAAAGTAAGTTCCTGAAGAACATAACCAATGTGTATTTAGTATGCCTGAGAAAGGTGACTAAAAGGACCTGCATTGGTCATATACTTGCTTGTTTTTTGGCTGCTTATGTTTTAACGTGCTGTATGAGAATTGCTAGATCAGGGCCAGAACCAGTGATTGAGCACCAGGTGAGAAGGCATGAGTAACCCAGAGAGCACAGGTGCAAGCAGTGCACCTGAGTGACTGGAAGGAGTAGAACCAGGGTCCACCCCTCCTCACCCCCATTTAAGGGTTAGCAGCTGAGGTAGTATAATCTCTTTTTGGAGATCATGCTGTTCTCGAGACTCCCTGAGCCTTCAGAAATGGTAAGTTGTTTTTTCCTGTATCACTTCCTAAACTAAATAGCGACCAATACCTTTACAAGAGTGTTCTTATCCTGTGCCTTCTGTCGCTACACACCTGCATATGAGCATCAAGCTGCATCTGGCCAACTTTATATCTAGCTTCTGCCTGTCCCTTGCTATTAGGCTCATATCATTCTTTAAGGTTAGTATTCATAAATTATTTACAGGTAGTTCTGTGTTTTCTATAAATTGGTATATAAGTGCCTGCTTAGGAATGCATATTTTTTTTAATATTGCCTCAAGTCAGTGTGGTGAGAACTAGGTCAAATGCTGTAACAACCAAGGAGGGGAAAAGGAAATGAAAACTAATCTCTGTAAACACAGACAGAAATAGACTTTGGTTTTGGTAGTAAGAAAGAGCTTTTTATTTTTTTTTCCTCTCACGGAAAGAAACCTATGTTTCTTTCTGAGAAAAGCTAATGCCACAATAACTGAAATACAATGTAGATACAGCAAACTGAGACACTGGATGTGTGGTGGAGAGGGAGAATTAATGCAAAAATTTAGTGAGCTTTTAATGCCCAATAAACTTCCTTTCATGTCTACAAACTGCTTTCTGGGAACCTTGAAGTGTTTGAGCCCTGCATTTAGCAGTACTATCTCATATGCTGGAAAGGCTTTCTACCTTCTTTGTGCACATCTTGGGGAGTTTTCAAGTCAGACTTCTAGATATATTCAAAAGACAATGAGAAGAGCCCTCTAATATCAAGACTGCACACGCGTGAAGCCTCGCACATTTACTGGGTCTCATGAAAAGCAGTTTTACATTCCTGTGGTTAGATCCCATCACAAATTGTGCTTTGTGCTCTGTCTCAGATGTATGTGCAATTGGGACAAAGCCTCAGGTTTGATACAACAAAATTAATCTTTATCTAAAGAAAACATATTTTTCCCTTTGGGATGCTATTATGAGAGCCAGAATATAAAACAGTGACTGAACAGAACCAAGTATAGGTAGTGATAAAATGTTCCAAATTCCTTCATGTAAAAGGTGCTGGAAAAAAGTTTTCTGTTTCTCTCCTGGTGAGAGAAGACCTCTTGAGCAGACTGCAGCAGTCTCCTTTATTCAGAAGAAGAAATAGTGTGCTGGTGGGAGTTGACAGGACGAGGGAATGTCCTCAAGTTGCATCAGTGGAGGTTCAATTTGGATGTTAGGAAGAATTTCTTCTCTGATGGAGTGATTGGAGCACTGGTATAGGCTGCCCAGGGAGGTGGTGGAGTCACTGTCCCTGGAGTTGTTCAAGAAATGTGTAGATGTGGTACTTAGGGATATGGATTAGGGGGCACTATTGGTGATAGATGGATGCTTGGACTAGATGACCTTAGATGTCTTTTCCAATCTTAATGATTCTGTGACATCTCTTTCACTACACTGCTTTTCAATAATGAAGAAAGGCCTGTCATACAACTTTAAATGTTTCTTGTCTTAAATAAGGTCGAACCTAAAGTTTTTTCTTCATTACCTCAGTCAAACAAAAGATGGCAGTTTTTTTCTGTATGCAAGGAGTTATACTTCATTGTCAGCTTGTGAATTTAGGTAGGAACTCATGCATCACTGCCAGTGGCTTAATATAAAAAATAAATGTACATGATGCTGTATAGGATGTCTATCACAAGAGTGCTCTTCTGTAACATGCGGCCTAAAAGCTGCAGTAGCTGAAAATTTAATGTCCATTATAGTGTAGAAGACTTGCTTTCAATTAAGTTAGGTGTAGAACTTAATGAAAAGTTTAGAAGAGGACTGTTTTCTTCATGAGTTCTCTGCAAATGTAAGAGCAACTTTGCAAGCCTATAACTGGGAGCTAGTAGAAGCCTGTTCCTTCCAGAATCTCCTTTTCCAAACATGCTTGTGGCACAGTTTTTTTTTTTTCCTTTCAATTGTTTAGTCCTTAGGAAGCAAATTCTGAAGTAATTTCCTGTCTGCATCTTCTAGAAATGTATGTGCTATGAGCTCCTCATTGCCATTAATATTTGCTCACTAGCTGATATTTTAGTTTTTACAGTTACTACAACAGCATATAATAAATTCTTAAAGAAGAACAAATACAATTTCTGAATGTGCAAAACATCTAAAAGTATGTTGCATGCTGTGACAGACTGAAGTACCAACACCAGCCTAATATTATCTGTTCCACTTCTTATGATAAGCAGGAGTAGCTGAAAGATTATCCTAAAAACTTGTTCCTGATGTAATTTGGGTTGTAGTATACCAACTGGATTAATCAGCTTAACATGTCCATGTGAAGTCTATGATAATACTTGACCAAATGTATATTAAACTATCTAAAATATGCATAGTATAGTCACTGGACCTTGATTCCTTCCTCTGTTTTCCCTGTGGGACTGTTCCTAGCTTTTGTAGCTGCAGTTAGAATCCCGAGCAGGACCAAATCTGTCTGTTTTTTATTCAATGTCAGGACTGTAGTTAACTATCACATTACTAGACCTACGTGAAGTCACCTGTTAGCCCCACCCTGCAAATCTTTATCAAATGAATATGAATCTTCTTTAGACTTGAGAGGAACCTTTTATCTTGTTTGTTCTCAGCTAGGTGACAGGTAACGGAGCTTCCAGTCAGGCTGGTGGCATGAAGTTATAAATGAAACCTCTTCTAGGCGCAAATGTATAATGGTAGAAAGAGTTATTAAAGATAACTGTGCAAACCTACAGTATAGGTAAGAGACTTACAGAATCAACAAACAAGATAAGAGATTGCCTTTAAACTTTTTTTTCTCAAAGCCCAAATTCTCTTACAGAAACTAATGGAAAGATAAAACTTATTTCTTACATAATTTGAGTGAAATACAGATAAGCTGCATTATAAGGCAAGTGTCTGCTCCATGGAGTGGGCATGGAAGCTTTCAAAAGCAAGTGCAGTAAGAAGTTCCACAGAGGTTGCACACAAGTCCACGAAGGAAAAGTGTGACTGGCAGTTTAATTTCTGATCTGGCTTCACCTTGACTGCTCCAAGTACCAGTCTCTGAAGCTATACTGACAAGATCTCTGAACTTAACGAACTAGCTTTCTTTTTCCTCAAGTACCTATGATAAGTTGGCTTTCATTTCCTTACTCCAGCTGTGTTCTTCATGCTTCAGCATGAACCAGAAGAATCTACAGCAAACAGCCATGGGAAGTTTCTGAAGAAACTGGAAATAGGTTTTGAATAAACCTAATGATTAGAACAGTCATTTACCTAGACCTGTTGTGCTTTTTTTTTTTTTTTTTTTTTGGCCTACAACAGCTCTAAAATGTGAATTAGAAGTGTCTATCTACCTAGGAAAGAAAATAAATGCTTGTTTTATCCAGAGGTATATTCTACTCTGTGAAAGCTGTAGTCAAATATAGCAAAAGATGTTCTGGTTTCAAAGACATTCAAAGACTGCTTCCCCTGACTGTTTCTACAAATGGAAAGGAATACTGAAACACTGTATGGAGCCAGGATACTCCTCGCCAAGGGCTAAGAGGTGTGCCTTTTCCTGTGCTTGACTAGAATTGGGAGAGTGGGGTAAGTGCAGGTGTGAGGGCAGGAAGAGGATGAAGGAAGAAATAGCGGAAAGAAGAAAGAGGAATGAAAGAATGTGAATATCCATTGTGTTGTAGCATAACTCAGATCATGTTCTGAACATTAAAATATTCTTTCTGACTGATCAAGTCAGTTATGCAGATGTTGAACAGTAGGTCCACTGACTTTCTGACCTCCTCAAAAAGCTGATACCCATATCTAGCGAAGAAGCATCAACTAGTATATTACCTGTACAACTTAAATGCAACTCTGCCTGGTGATGCTGATCACACAGGTTTTTTTTCTTCTATTATACTCTTTTCCCTGAGAGGATCAACGGTAAATAATGTTGATGTCATGTATTCTATGGAGATGGATTTTTTTGAGAAGCTTAGTTCTCTGGGAAATGAATGGAAGTAGATTAGAAACTCTGAAGAACAAAAGAGAAAAATCTTAGCTTTTCTGAGTTCAGGTGGATGTTTGTAGACAAAAACTAGTCTCACCAGTAGCCAGGTGAGATTTACCTCACACCATCAAGCTTCAGTGTGTATATGCACATCCAGTTATAGCTGGACAAAAAATAGGTATTTGTTCTTCTGTATGGAAGAAACAAATTCTTCTGGGGAGAGGGAAAAGAGGAAAGAAGGTGAGGAGGAAAACATAATTGATATTTCTTGAAAATGACAGGCTGTTCTAGCAAGAACTTCTGGCTGAAATACTGGCCTGAGGCACTTGTCTGGAATGGACTATTATATTCCAACCAGTTTAGCTTTTGCAAAACTATCATCAACAAGCACTGAGAAGTGTCATTTAGCTTTAGGCACAATTAGGAGGGAGTGCTCAAGCTAAAATCCTTTCACATTCATTGCTATGCCAGAAGAACTATTCCTGTTGGACATGAACTGTGGGCTATGAGGAAGGGGAAAGGGGTGCAAACTGGCAAACTTTGCAGCACTGAAGTTAGGGATGATCAAATAAAAGCATTTATTTGATTGCCTGTTTTGCTGCCTTGCTTTCTAAGATTTGTGTTGGCTTTGTTGTTAGCTTTGTTGTTTGCTGTTGCACACCAATATAGCATTTAGTGTGAAATCGAATGGGATTAACTTTTTGTGCACAGCTGAGAAACTGCTGTTCATGTAGCGTATAGTATCCAGTTGATGACATTCAAGCTCATGTGCATGTCATGACTTTCCACAGAGCTTTCAGAAGAACTGAAAAACATGTTCTGTCTCTCTACAGTGAATAAGCACTTTCTTCTGTTGTGAGATTAGTTGTCATTGGCTTTATAAATTTATACTCGCCAGACTTTAAGCATCTGTCTTATTCTAAATTTTTCTAACTCATTCTTTGGAGGGCAACTTCTACCCTCCAGAAAATCAGCAGATGATTATAGAAAGACTTTTGTAGACTCATAGAGTCATTAAGATTGGAAAAGGCTACTAAGATCATACAGTCCAACTAGCAGTGTATCACCACCATGCCCACTAACCCACATCCCTAAATAGCATGTCTACGCATTTCTTGAACACTTCCAGGGATGGTGGTCTCACCACCTCCCTGGGCAGCCTGTGCCAGTGCCTGGCCACTCTTCTGGGGAAGAAGTTTTTCCCGATATCCAACTTGAGATATTACTCATTGTTTACCAATGAAGAAACAAAACTAAAGCTATAGGGGTGGTAGTGGTGGAAATCTCCTTTTCTGAAAGGTGAACTGCTGATTGAACGCTACCAGAATTTTTTTCAGTAATATGAAAAGTGTTTTTCAATGCCTGTTTGTGCTTGGCTTAGTATAAAAACAAATCTTGAGCATCATGTCAGCTTTGAGCATGTTATAACCTACTGAACCTTTAATGAAATATCATTTGGTGCGTACAAAGCTTTGTACAAAATCACCTAAGAAATATGATTTCATAACTTTTGTCATTAATGTTTAGAATGCATGAGAATGATCTGCCTCTGTGGGGTGGGAGATGGGAGAAAGGGGAACCTAGACAAGCAGCGTACAAGCAGATAGTTTATTGTGAAGTTTATGTCAAAGGTTTGAAGAATAAACAAGAATTAAAACTTCGGTCTGAGAAGCAGCATTATTTTAGAGAGCCTTCTGCCTCCCTAGGCATGCTTCTCCAGCAGTGCAGAAATAGTAATATCTTCCGGCAGAACACTTGTTCTTTCGTAAATGTGCATACAAAGTTCTTTGATACAGCAAATATGAAGTAGAGAGTATTTAAATAATTAACACAATAATTTCCATTGCTCTAAATAATATTTAATCTTTGATACTGACAAAACTATTTATAACAGATGTACTTAATACATGTTAACTCTTGGTGATATGATTACAAGTATCTAGTCTTGGTTATTTTGGAGAGAAGTCTGTCCCTCTTGGAGGGAATAAGGTGACATCTTGTATGTACCATTGGAATCTACAATGCAGTATAACTATGAAAAAAGTTCATAGAACATCAATTACAAAGTGAAATCAATTCTGAGTTTAAAAAAAAAAAACTGAATAATTATGTACACTTAATGTGCAGTTAACTTGCTGCAAATCTTGGAGGTTATAGAAAGCTTTTACCTTAGTATTTTTATAAAGAATATTTTTATTGTGTCTGAAGGCCTAATACTATCAGGTAGAGAGCAGCCTCCGATTTGTCTGAAGGGTAGGAATATGCCTTCTAGGACAAACAGTAGCCTCTGAGTTAATCCAATCCTATTCTAATTTAATTTCGTACCAAATGCTACACTATGTAAAGTACACAATGTTTGAGGTCTTGCTGCTATAAGTGCTGAGGAAAAGCTGAAGATAGAGACAAACCTATAAATGCATTTGAATATCTTAACTGCAATTGGAAACAAAGGCAGAAAGTTATCCAGTGTTTTCATACTGGGTGATGTGGGTGGTAGTAACAGACTGAAGAAAGAAGAACTAAGAGTTTACCAGTGGATGAATGAGAAGTTTGTGGGTCTGTGTGGGGGTTTTATTCCACAGGGATTTAAAGAGTCTTGGTTTTTCTCTCTGGAAGTGCTTTCCTTGTAACTGAACAGGAATCTAAAGCAACTGGAAAACTTTATCTGAGGTGATATACAGCCACTTCCTTCCCCTCCTCTCTGACATGCATCCTTTCCCTTCCTGTTGCCTCCCTTCTAACACACTCAATTATTCTTACTGCCCATGTCTCCCTTCTGTCAGGGATATTTACATCTGTCCCAGTATTTCCATGTTCTTTTCTATGAATTATTTTCTCCTCTTCACTAAGACAAGGAAACACAGCAAGAGTTATGCATTACATAACTTCTTGCCTGTACATGGAAAATTGTTAGCTGTCTGAAACAAATTGGGTTTTGTTCCAGCAGTAACTCTTGAGTGTAGAAGAGGCAGAGCATGAGAAGGAAGAGTGTAGAAGATGAAGTTCAGGAGAAGTAGTAGTTTAGCATTGTGTGCTGTAGGAAAGGATCTCTTCTGACGTTTCATACACTGGTGAGTTGTGCAAGAATTAGTTTCTATGGCATAAAGACAGGTTTCATGGTTTTGTAGGAATGAATGGAGGAACTATTGTGGAGCCTATCTGATCTTCCCATCCCCAGCTCAGCAAACAGTTCAGCATCCAGAATAGCATTAGTTGTAATGTGCACTGTAAGCTGGTTCCAGAACAGTAGTAACCTTGGAGGCTTATAAAAAAGCTAGAGGAGCTGCTGTAATAAAAGGGAAGTTTCAAGGTCGGTGGTTCTTCCTCTGTTTCATTCAAAAGAAAAAAATTGTGAACTCCTTTTCCCAAGTTATACTGATGCAAATGTGTTACAGTTAAAAAAAAAAAATAAAAAATCAGACTTATTTATACAGAACTTCATGGATATTTTGCTGCAGAATTATTTTTCTTAGTAATAAGGGAAATTTATTTAGCCATTATCAGTAATAGTGCATCTTAGAAGACCTGATGTTTTTAGAGCCATTTAATCTCTTTCTATGTCCCAGAAAGCAAACAGTATCATGAATTTCTCGAATTATTAGCGAGATTTAATTTAAAAATGCACAACCAAGCCATGTAAACAGGCAAGTCTTTCTGTGATGGTTCAGCTGTTATGGAGCTGTAAAGTAATGTCAATATTTTTCTGTTAAAGAGCTTTTCATCTTATACTAGGATTATACAAGTTTCCATGTCTAATTAAGTGTCAATTTTTTCTCTCTGAAATGACTTGCACTTTATGTAGTCAGGTGAAGATTGTGTCTCCCCAGTAACAGTGTCTTGAAGGACATCTCTAAGCTAACTGAAGAGTTTGAAGTATATCAATTGTTGTTGAAACAGTTTCTTTAGGCATGAGTTCTATTGTCTTCCTCTCAGTGCATTTGCTTATACTGTAGGATGGCAGTGTATGGTTTACCATATAAAGAAGAGATGATGCTGTTAATCAGCTGACTTCAAAGGCAGAAGTTACAATGAAAATGTTAAATATTTTTTGTTGTGTTATAGCTTGGAAAGACTAATGCATTTTTGCTGCCTTGTGTAATAATGATAGGCAGCCATTTGTTTTTTTTTTTTCTGAGATTCACGTTGACTGCAGTCTGTTAGCTAGCTGTATTTCATTAACTTTTATAAACCTCTTGCCTTCAATAACAGCAAATGAAACTCTGGGACAATGTCTCCCTCTAGGCCACAGACAACTCCAAGTTCCAATAATTCAGTGTTGGAGTTGAATAAAAGACAAATTATTCTGTCATGTGTCAGTAGCTACAATACATCAACCAGTAATACAAGGTACTTACTGTGCAAGAAGCGGGGATATTTTCAATTACTGTCAGCCACTTAATTATCTCAGATGCTGAGGTGTGTGATGCTGTGCAGCTCGTTGTATTTTATACAACACTGCTTCCTGTTTGGCTCCAAACTGTGGATTTCCTGTACCCAGGCACATGGAACAGAAACAAAACTTGAGGTTTTAGTGGTTTTTGAACTTTCTAAAGCTAGCATCAATGTGCGATAAGTGTAATTCTGTTTTTTTAAGTTATGCAGGAGGTAAAAAAATAAATACATTCACACATGCATGCCTTCTGGATTGCATGTGTTTGTGTGCAATAGAGTTGAATCTGAGTGAAGCACAACCATAAGTGATCTAAGGCTTTTGCTTTCTTATGATCAGACTAAGTATGATTGTGCTGAAAGCAAAACGTGTATGACCTTTCCAGTCAGTTGGATAGAGTAGCACACTGGTATTCATTCCAGTGATGGCTCACTGGCATCTGTTAGTAAATGCACCCCAGTCTATTTGATGATGTGGTATTAACTACCTCTGCATCCTAATGCATCCATAATGCTTCTGGCAATGTAATGCTTCATGTATACGATTTAGAGATTTTTATTATCTAGTAATACGCAAAACTAGCCTGAACTGTTTGTGAATAATGAGCAATTGTTGCCTTGGTGGGCTGGTGGACTCCAGGAGCTCCCAGCTGAAAGAGGTCCCTGGAATTTTGCTCTCAGAAGTCTTTGGACTGAAGCGTCCCTCCATCAGTTAAAACAGTTCCTGGAGGAGCAGGCTGAAACTCTCACTGAAAGTTCCAAGTTGCTTGGTGTATGTGAATGTAGGGGGAAATTGTGATAGTCTATCTCCTCTCTTTTCAGACTGCAGGCATTGCTTCTCCCCTGCCAAAAATGATAGCTTCCGTTGCGTATGTGTGTGATATTAGTGTGAGTGGATTTGTAAATAAGGATTCACTCAAAATCCTTGAGTAAGGGAAAGGCTTACCTTTTGGCCTTGTCTCATTTTATTCTATGAGATCCTTGGCTTCTCAATTTGACAACTGAAAGCACCACGTTTGGTGTAAGTGTTGCCCTCATGCATGTGAGACAGGAGCAGAGAGGTCAATTCAGAGAAATTGCATGGATACTAGGAGCTAGAAGTTACCTGATTTAATGCTGTCAATCCTTCACTTTCCATTCACAGAATTACAGAAAACACCTTTGGGACTTATTGCACAGTTGGTTATCACAAGGTGACAAATATTTCATTTTTGCAAAGTAATATATGCATGCATACAACAAGCTATTTTGTCACTGTCATAGCAATTACTCAATAACACTGAACCCAACTCTTACTGTAAACTTAGATATGCATTTCTTTGCATTGTAATGAATTATGAACTAAACCTATTATTACAAAAACACTTCTGGTAAAGTTTGTCTCTGCAAATTAGCTAAAAAATGAAAGGCAAGTGATTCCCCTGTCCTCTTATTTATTACCTCAAAAATCAAATATTCTCCTTCAGTTTATATAAAGAGATTTTGCCGTTTAATAAACATTCTTAAGTGGTGGTTAAATTGCAGAAATAGCTGTCAAATTAGTAAATTGAAATTTTCCATTCCTGGCATACATTTCAGAACTATAATTATTGTATCGAGTTTTCCCAGTCCTATGCTTTGTATGAATAAATGCTTCAGTTCCTTATGATCATTTTTCAGGATTTACTTTAGGTTACCTTAAAGTAACTGTTTCAGTTCTGAAGTCATTATGCAAATCGACCCTTCACATTATATTCCTTGCTTTAAATGGCCAATCAAACAAATCACTCGAGTTGTGGATTCTATGTGTTTAAGAACTCAGTGAAAGCAACATAATTTCATATTGCTCTTCTGCAGGGAACTGAAAATTATCTTCACTTATTGCTGGTCTTTGTTTTATGCTTTGAAAATGAGAGAAGAAATATCAAGATGGGAAAGAAAGTAGTTCTATGAAGAATAACTTCATATTTTTTTTCAGTTGAAAACCAGAAAATCTGGTTTGTAGCCAAAACCCTTTAGATTTATTAAAATATTATGGTAGAAAATAAGATGGACAAACAATTTTACTCAATGAACGGGAGCGTGGAATGGAAAATGTGGTCAGACAAACAAAAACAAGATGAAAATTTGATTCTGTATGATCATTATGGGAAATTTTACAGCTGGCATTGTAAACTATCCTTTTTGTTCATAGTAGAAAGCTCAGTTCATGACAACACTGAGAAGAAACATGGAAGGAGGTAGGACTTTTGTTTCTTATTTGCTAGTCAGTATTTGATGCTGGTGTTAGTGATGAATAATCCAAGGTGGTCATTAAAGAAGCTGGGACAGCTTCTCTGCTATGCTGTTACCACTTCTTTTTTTTTTCAGTAGAGACAGAGGGATCAGCAGGGTATGACTCTTAGCTGTGACTGTCTTGCTCCCCAGTTGTTTAAACTTGAACAGTAACCTCAGCATGTACCAAGTTTCAGGAGTTCATAATTTAAATAATTTAAGATATCAGAGAGCAGTGGGCAGTGTCTTCTATCTCTGTGGTTCAGATGCAATAGCTCAGGAGTTGGGGAAGCTACAATTAGTTTTGTTTTTACCAGACCCTCTCTTAGCACAGATTGCTTTTTCTTCCTTTTTTTTCCTTTCTGCTTGTTAGAGCTTGCTGTTTGCTGCCTTCTTGAGAGTTTATACTGACAAGAAAGGAAACAAATAGGTACCCGCTGTTTTCAAAAATCTTTATCTGATATTTTTTTTTCAGGCTCTGAATGTCTGTACAGTTCTTGACAGTTGTCCAGGTGTGGAGACAAAACTAATTTGTGTTTATATATGGTGAGAAGCAAGCAAACTCAGGGGCTCAATTCAGAGCTAAAGTCAATGCAATTCTGTTATTATAAAAATTAAGCAAAGATCCTCTTAAAGTTCTTGGAGCACAATGGAGAACTCCTTTTTCAAAATATTTTCTTGTACTGTTAGACTGCTTGTGCAGAAATCCCTGCAAATTCAGTGTTGAGTTTGGAGCATGTCCAAAGAACAGCAACGAAGCTGTAAGGAGTCTGGGGCGCAAGTCTTACAAGGAGTGGTTGAGGCACCTGGAGTTTATTCTCCCCTAAGCCTCCTATTGTCCAGACTACACTGCTCTCTACAACATCCTGAGAGGAGGTTGTGGTGATGTAGGGGTTGGTCTCTTCTCCCAGTTAACAGTGATAGGATGAGAAGGAATGGCCTCAAGTTGCACTGGGGGAGGTTCAGATTGGATAATAGGAAAAATTTCTTCACAGAAAGAGCTGTGAGGTATTGGAGTGAGCTGCCCAAAGAGGTGATGGAGTTGCCGTCCCTGGAGTTTTCCAACGGTAGATGTCTCACTGAGTGACATGGTCTAAAGCAGTCATGCATGGGTTGATGGTTGGACTAGGTGATCTTAGTGGTCTGTCCGACCTTAATGATGTCAAGTTGTCATATCTCCAGGTACTCTTTCCTGAGTAAACGCACATGAAAGCATAATGATTGGTGTGGTATTTTGTATCCAGAGCTGACAGATTTCCTATTTACAAAGATAATTGAGAATTATTAATTGGACTAATGCAAGTTTTTCTGTATTTTCTATTCCCTACTGTTCTTAGGCCAACTAAGTTGGATTTGCCTATGGTATGAAGGTTACTGCATAATGTGCTCTGTAGACCAGTTCTCTGGGGGATGACTGCATCTCTATTTAGCAACTAACTTCCCTTCACTTGGGGAACTTGACATAACTGTAAAATCTACTTAATTTGAACAATTGAGTTAGTATCACGTGCTTCTTTGTAATGGCACTTGCACAGTATAAGGCAGGATTTGATTAATGAGGAGATAGTTATTAAAAAAAATAATTGAGATCCTTTAAGTCCCCCAAGGTATAAGGCTCATCTGAACATGTTTATGTAAACATGCCTTAAGGCATTCATTGATTATGGCAGCTCATTAATCATGTACTACATTAAATAACATATATATTACTTTTTGAAGAGTTGCATTTGTTTTTCCTTAGCTAATGCTGAGAGTTAGCTAACTTCTCCATAAGTAACTCTCATTTTACTTCAATTTTTTTTTTTCCTAAGTCAGTAAAGTTTTAAGACGAATATTTTGGAAAAAGTAATGTGTAAGAAAAGATTATTGAACATAAAATATGCAGTCAAATTTAATAGAAATATTTATTTCTTTAAAATAAAGTTACTTAAAGGTTATGTTTCTGTAATTTTCTGCTTTGCTTTTACAACCAGAGAGAATTTCATAGAATAAAAAAGGAAAATGTAATGTAGTTTAGAAGATGAGAGAGAATGAGGAGAATATAACATCTTTGGTTTGTTTTTAATCGTGTTTGGGTAGACTGCTACTGAAGATTGAAAGACTTTTTGAAGTATCTCACCCAGGAACAGCAAACAAGTTTTATTAAAGGTAGCAGTAAGGGCTTGTGTTCCTAAAACCCTATTTAGTTATGCTGTGATTTTTTTTTTTTACAAGTGTTGTAATCGTATTCAGTGAAAGGCTAATATCTTTACTTGAAAATGTGGCCTTTTGAGATCACAAATTCACTGACTAAGTTACTAGCCATTACATAGCTCCAAAGCCTGTGAAGAAAAGTATCAGGGTGTCAGAAGTAAACAACTTCTAAGTGTGGAGGGATTTTGCTGAGTAAATGGGGCAAACCTTGATGTGAATTCTGTATTTGGCCATGTGTATTTATTCCACAAGCAATTCTGGAAGTGTTCATATCGTGGAGGCAGTGGAACAACTGTCTCCAGAACAATAATACTGTTTACAAATGTTTAATATTCCTCTCAAGTCTGCTTATTGTGAATCCTAACATCTGTGTGTCCTACTACCAGAATAAGTGCAGGTAAATCTGTTATTATTATGGATGCTCACAGGGGATATTAAAATAAGCCTTAATATAAGAAATTATTTCTGAGACCAACCATGTCCTTTTTTGGACTTCATATGTGCTGGCCAAAACACTGAGGAAAAGATTAACATTCACATAAAGAGAAACTTTGTTCAGAAAACATGAAATATTTGCCCAGTAAGCAATATTTGTTTTCAATTTTTAAGTTTGTAATTCTTTACTGCTAGATACTGGATGAACATATTTCTTAGGGCAAACTTCAATTTTTGAATGTTTTGCTAGAAATAGGGAGAAAAATGTATAGAATAAATGTAGATAGAAGTAAAATTATACTGATGAGGCAAAACTGCATATTCTCTAATAAATCTATCTAGAGAAGCATTTCCCTTAGTTTTCGTTTGATTTATGAGTTCCGTTTTCTAGTAATTGTGTTCTGATAGTGCTCTGCAAAACTGGGAGATAGGTGGTTCTGGCTCCTGCTCAGTAAGAATGTATTTACCGGTCTTCAACAAAAATTTATGTGATTGTAGTGTCTTGCAGAGAAATGTGGATGAAATTTTTAGGAGAAATTAAAGTAGTCATTCAATTATCTTTCTTCTCTGTCATTCTCTAAATTCCAGTCACTAATTTTATGTAAATTTTGCATAATCCCAGGTATTTACACAAACTGGGAGAAGATCTCCTTGAGAGCAGCCCTGCAGAGAAGGACTTCGGGGTCCAGCAGTGTGCAGTTGCAGTCCAGAAGGACAACTATGTTCTGGGCTTTATTAAGAAAGGAATGGCCACCAGGGAGAGGGAGGTGATTGTTCCCCTTTACTCAGCTCTTTTTTTTTTTTACTCAGTGAGGCCCCAGGTGGAGTACTGCATCCAGGCCTGGGGCCCCCAGTACAAGAAAGACATGGAGCACTTGGAATGGATCAAGAGGAGGGCCACTAAGATGATCAGAGGGCTCAAGCACCTCTCCTGTGAGGAAAGGTTGAGGGAACTGGGCTTATTAAGCTTGGAGAAGAGAAGGCTCCGGGGAGACCTCATTGTGGCCTTCCAATATTTGAAGGGTGCATATAAACAGGAGGGGGAACAGCTGTTTACAAGGGTGGATAGTGTTAGGACAAGGGAGAATGGTTTTAAACAGACAGGGGAGGTTTAAGTTAGATATTAGGAGGAAATTTTTCACACAGAGGGTGGTGGTGCACTGGAACAGGTTGCCCAAGGAGGTTGTGGATGCCCTATCCCAGGAGGCATTCAAGGCCAGGCTGGATGTGCCTCTGGGCGGCCTGGTCTACTGGTTGGTGACCCTGCACATAGCAGGGGGGTTGAAACTAGATGATCATTGTGGTCCTTTTCAACCCAGGCCATTCCATGATTCTATGATTCTGTGAGTCTGTGATTCATAAATATGTCCATATCAACAGCAATCTGCAGTTATGATGTCCACTGTTTCCATTCTGCAGCAGGACATAACCAAGTCAGACTTAAGAAAATGATTATGTATTAGCACCACTAGGAACAGTCTTATTTACTTCATGGAACTTCAGTTAAATCAGTGCAAACTGGAGATGTATATTCATTATACAGAGGAATTTGATAGTAAATATCCTCTAGGTTTTGTGGTTCAAGTGGTGTTGGACTTGACCCAGTTTTGCTACTTTTTCGTTTTACTGTTTCACAATAAAACAGAAGATTTGATAGCAATTTCTTCTCTTTCTAAAGTAGCATCCTTTTTTAACTGATAGTGTACAGTAGGTTACTTCATATCTCTTAGAAACGCTTGTAGATACTCAGTACTCTGTAGGTCTTATCAGTATGAGAACACTGGAGACTGAATGTGGAAAGTATATACGATAGTTATGCCTATAAACTCCTTCCTATTGTAAGACTCTGCTACTTTTATGCATAGGTGAAAGTTTTCCATACTTTGTTGATTAATACTTAATTTTCATAGAATATGAATTCATAATAATTTCGTTTTTGAAATAAGCATCATGCAAGTTGAAAGAAACTGATTTATTTCTTTTATTATTTTTTTCCTTGTGTAAAATGCAAGAAATTCTGAAAAGCAGAGATAATCAGTGTGCATTTGTATGTTAATGTCACCAGGTAATCGTCTTGAAAGACTGAATATGATTAACACTTGGAATCATAAATTAGAGAAAATGTACGACACTTGACAGGGAGTGAAACATCCAATACAATATGAAAACATCTGGCCAGGAAATTGTTTTCCAAACATTGAAAATTATAAGCAATTATCAAGTGTTTTACCTGACTATACTCATAACTCTATTTTAGTGACACTTTAACTGATATTATGCTTCATTTCTCAGCCATCTGATTTTTGTATAATCACCCTAGATCTATGATTTACACTTTCATCTTTCTGCTTGATGTGCATAGCAAATATTTCTGTCATGTACATTAAGGGGACGATAAAGGATGGGGATGAAATAAGGCTCTCCTGCAACAATTGAAGGGAAGAGCTTAATTCAGCAATTCTCATCAGTGAGGAATCTAACAAGAACTTCAGGTGCCCCCAAATCAACCTGAGCCTGAGTTCTAAGTAAGAGAGCTGGCATAAGCTATTTTCTTAACATAAACCAGGTGTTATTTTTCAAGACCTTTATGATGTAGGCAGATGTACGCACAGTTTTGGGACGTTGCATATCACCAGCATGGTGACAGGAATATTAGCTAGTAATAGCTTAGGATGACTCTTAAAAGATATCTTCGTCATGAATAAAATCCCTTCCTCTTCTGAATAGAAAGGGAAACTCCATCCATTGGTGTACACTTTTACAGTCAAATATGCGTATTTCAAATATGTATTTTCCCAGAATAGAAGAGAGAGTAGCAGAAACAAAGTTGAAGAATGCTAGGCTTTTTATTTTTTGACTCCACAAATGCTTATAGCTTATAAATCTGAATGCTATTTGTGACTTTAAAATGCGATTGTGAGCCATTTGTCATTCTTCTTATTGCACTAATAAAGCTCTTCCTGTAGCTGGGCTTGGCCATTTTCATCTTAAACTGGGCTTCCTGTCTCAGGTCATTCCAGGATGCCATCAAAGTAGTATCCCTGTTGCTATTTTTTTTTATATCTTGGGTGGTGGTGGTAGTAAGAAAAAAATGGCACATTATCCTTCAGTGAGGAAATTGAGAGAAGGTCGAGTCCTGTCATTCTTACACAGCAAAAACAAAAAAATGGATGTAATTCCGATCTGTTTGTTTACTGAAGCAAGGTAAGTTTTCACCTCAAAAACAGTGATAGTGCTATTATAAACTCTTAAGTTGTATAAGTTCAAAGTTTTGAATTCTGTGAGATAGTTGACTACATTATTACATAATGTATATTACATATTACATAAAGTGTTGTATAGTCTTTTTGCTTAATGTAGCAAGATGGGCTACTTGATATCAAAATTTCCATATGAGTGCAAAATATTTCAAGTTAAAGAAAATCAATAATGTGACCTCTGAGGTAGCTATAAATCCCTAATTCATTTTTTTCACTGTCCTAAAAATATAAATATGTATATAGGCTGTGTTTTGAAATGTTGTTTCCATGCTGATTTTTTTTTTTCCCTCAATGTTTGCAAGTTGAGGAAATTTTTTTCCCAGTTATAATTTTCTTAGTTCATAAGCTGGAAAAATAAATGGGAAAATTTCAAGCTAGGTAATATTTTTCTGAGTTATGCTGAGAAATAAAAGTCTCAAAACATTTCTGGGGAAGACTAAAATAATACAAATTAGTTTTGGAAAACATTATTTTTCACTGCTATAAAGTAATTCATATGCATACAGTAGTATTAAAGATAAATGAAACAAGGGGAATTGGAGTGAGGAAATAGAAAGAACTCTGGTTTTAATCTCATTTTGAGTTCTGCATCTTGAATTTTTCATTTTTTTGAGTATTAATTGCAATGAGTATATTCTACAGTCTTTCTGGTACTAATATAACAGCTTTCCAAGGTTTTTCCAATGTGATCACTATTCCATGGAGTGCTGGCGTATCTGAGATGTGACCTGCTCCTGAGCATGCCAGCTCTGCATATGCTCTCGGGGTGAGCTGTTATTTCATTGCAGGCACTGAAGTGCTATCTAGGCTTGGAATCAGCAAGTGCTTTAGTGTTGGTCAGTAACCAACAAGATGAGTTTCTTGCAGAGATGTCTTTTGTGTAGTCCAAACTTGAAGTTTTGATACAGACATAAGTTAAAAACAAACTAGGAGTTATTTGAGAAGAATATTCTAAACCACGCACCAAACCAAATGAGTCATGAATTGGAGAAAAATGATTGTATAATTACTAATTTCAGTTTAAGAAATTATGATCCTATTCTATTTTTCTATTTTTTTATATCCTATTCACAAGTTGTTAACTTCAGAGAAAGCTTTTAACCAAGCTGATTCATTAACAGTTCTATATACAAAGGAAAAAGTGCTAATTAAATTACAGTTTTGCAAGTGAGAAGGCTAGTTTTAAATTCAAGCAGTGAATGAACACTGAATGCTCTAAGGCCCTGGCCTGCTTAAAGAGCCATTTTCAGTCAGCTTTGAAGAAGGTCAGTGTAAGTACAAGAAACTGAAATGGTGTATGTGCTCCTGAATATTCAGGGCAAGTAATTTAAAAAAAAAAAAAAGTTGATTCATATTTGGAATGACGAAGTGAAATATTTTTAAGTATTGTGTGATATGCATTGTTGTTGAAATATAAATCCCATATTTTCAGTTATATCTACAAACAAATGAGCAAAAGTTCAGCTTTTTCTATGTATTTTTCTATGTATAAGGTTTTAACATCACTGCTTCTTCTTACATGATGAAAACATTTTCAGGTATTCCATTTAATTCACACGCTCCATTTAATTTGAAAATTACATGAGTCAAAGCTGACTCGTTTTAGCTCTCTAAACCCACAGACATACTTTAGGTATATCTGATGTGTGAAATAGGTTGCAAGAGACAAGTAAAGCCTGGACCTGTAGAGACCTGATTATTTTTATTGCTCTTTGTCTGCTGCTGACTAGGTGGCTCTGGAGAAGTCATACCATTCTATTTTAAGTTTGAGTTCTTTTAAGAAGATGACAATATTACTAACCTTCATAAATCTAGAAGGTTCACTAATGTTATAAGATAAATAATAAAATACTAGCTTACAGACAATTATATAGGAGGATATTGTTGGTATTAGGAGAGGTGTTAAGAACATCCACATATCTTACAAAAGGGCCAATAAGTACGTGGGCTTCGACTCTTGAATATGATCAGCATTTCTCTGCATTACTCAGCTTCTCAGTAAAGTTGTGATAGATTGCTGATAGTCTATGTGGTTGTTACATATGAGCAGATATATAGATATCAGTGTAAAATATGTTGGCTGTAACTGGACGGGGGTATTGTGATCTTTCAAGAAGCAATTTCATTGTACTTGAGCTCAGTCAGTGCATTCAGTTCAAACGTGTACATTGCAGGAATCTTAGATGAAGAGAAAATGAGGTACAATTCTATATTTTCCACAACTCAGTCTATGTAGAGAAGGGGTAAATCTTATCAGTAAAATCAAGAAATGGTTGACCAGATTCCCCCATTATATTATACTTAGTGAATTTAAGTAATGAACTCTCCAGAAGTTCCCTGTTTTTGTTGAATTGAAGAGCCCAGAACTGCACACAGTTCTCCAGATGTGGCCTTGCCATGGCAGAACAGAGGCAGAGGATCACCTCTCTTAAACTGCTGACCACATGCTTTTTAATGTGCCTTAGGATGCCATTGGCCTTCTTGACCCCAGGGGCACATTACTGACTCATGGTCAATCTGTTGTCCACCAGAACTCCCAGATCCTTCTCCTCGAAGCTCTTTTTAGCAGGCAAGCACTTAACCTTTACTGATCTGTGTAGGACTCTGCACTTGCCCTTGCTGAACCTTGTAATGTTCCCCTCTGCCCAATTTTCCCAGCCAGTATAGGTCTTGCTGAAGGGTAGCACACCCTTCTGATGTGTCAGCCATACCTCCCTGCTTTGTATCGTTGGCAAACTTGATGAGGGTGGACTCTAACCCTTCATCCAGGTCACTGATGAAGATGTTGTACAGCACTGGACCCAGTACTGACCCCTGGCGAACACTACTAGGTACGAGCCTCCAAGTAGACTGTGCCACTGACCATAGATGCTGAGCTCTGCCAGTCAGCCAGTTCTCAATCCACCACACAGCCCATTCATTTTTCTCCTGCCTCCTAAGTTAAGCTATGAGGATGTTACAGGAAATAGTGTCAAAAACCTTGCTGAAGTCAAAGTAGGCAATATTCACTGCTTTCCCCTCAACTACTCACCTGGTTGTGACAGCACAGAAAGCTACCAGTTTGCTTGTGAAGGGAGCATATTTCCCCACCACATCATTCATAGATGAAATAACAACTTAGCCAGTGTTCAATCAAAACCTATTATAGCTTGAGGTGGAGAGAAGACAGGATAGTTGTGGTCATTTAAAAGTTCTTTTCATTTCAGTAGTGAGGTAAAAATAGATCATTAATGTAAATCTCAAAGAAAGATTAAAATACCTTTTATTAGATTTTCATTGAATGGCAAATTTTTAAAAAATCAGTTTTAAAACTCTTTAATGTAATTTGGTTCAACTGAACGTCTCGTACTCACGTTGTGCCTTATCAAATTGTTTAATATGGAGATTTTGAAATCTATAATGCTGAATACTTTCAGAAGATCAGTAGGTTATACGACTTCTCAGAATTCTTTTTTTTAATAAGTGAGAATAAGCAGTATCCATATTTTCGTATAGCATAGCCCTATTTCTTTTCTAAGCAGTGTGCTGATAAAACAATTTCCTTATAATGAAACAGCTCACTGCCATTCTGTAGAGAAAATACTGAATTTTGTCTGCTTGTTACTGACTGGACTTTTTATCAAGAGTACTGTTGAAGTTCTACTTGTCTCATTAGACTTAAGTTGCTTTTTTGTTTTTTTTTTTTATAATAGGTATAATGTGCTGGGGGATAAAAAGAGGAAACAAAAATGTGGCAAATAAAAACTGTTTCTTATTTTCTGCTCTTGAAACAGTACCTCAATTATCCGTAGTTCAATTATTCAGTATGGGTAATACCTAGAAGGGAGAAGCAACTTACTGTATATTTGTGGGCTTATTTATGTTGAGTATTTGCATAGGAAGCACTTAGAAAATCTGATCTGTGTGTTCAGATAAAGACTTCAACTTAAATAAATGTGTAAAACTGATGTGCTAATACTAAGTAAATAAGTAACTAAAGATTCTGATAATTTTTACTGAAATTTATTTAAAATCACTACCTTAAAAATGTGAGTTTGCAGAACTAGATTGGAAAAAAAATAGTTTTATTATTCCTCCGTTGCTAGTCTACTTGATACTTTTGCAGAGATCTGCGTCTTTTCTGGTCCTGCTGTTGTTCATGCATTCACTGGAGGGAAAAAGGGGAAATGCTTCATGTCGAACAGAAACAAATCTTCTGGGAAAGAGTTTATGAGTGTTTTTTAGGAGAGAGAGTTAAAGATGTGTGGTTTAGTTTTTTTTTTTAACTTCAACCCTAGTAGATACTAGAGGGGGATGTTATTATTGTGACTTATGGTATTTTCTTTTGTATGTGGTATGATTTGCCTTTTGTTGAGGGGAGCATCTGTATGGTTTTCTAGTGCACGTGTAAAGACATAAGTGAGATGTTTGTCTTTTATGTAAATGAAAATAGACCTGAAAAACTCATTCAGTTGGCTGAGTGTTTTGTCCAGCGTTCTCGGGTCTTCTAAGTTAAAAGCTGAATGCATTGAGGTTTACAGGCAAGGTTTGGGCAAGAGTTTCAGATTGCAGGAAATGAAATAAAATGTACATCACTGTAATGAACACTAGGGTTATCAGGTTGCTTTGAGATTTTGTACATGTGTTCTTGAGAATCTTTGCTGTGGGAAGAGTAATTGTGCTACTTTGATGTCCACATGAAGACAGCTTGATGCTAACAGAACTTTAAGAACTCAAGCAATATGTTGTTTTTCAGATGAAATTACTTTCCTACCATAGCTCATAGAATTCTGGGCATTTACTGAATTTGAATAATAAGGAAAAAGGTCTAATGCTTTGTATGCAATAGTTTTGGGGAGGGGGGATTACTTTATGCAGAGGACCTATAGAAGTAAGACGTCAGTGCCCTTGCTTTCTTATTTCTACCATAGCCAAAGGGCTGAGTCTGGGAGAGCTGCGGAAGGAAAATGCAATACAAAGGTTCTTTAAATCTCTTCAAATACAATGTTTAATAGGCAGTTGTAGCTTCCTATGACCGGAGTCACAATCACAGCTTTGGGAAACCCTGTGAGAAATGCTGTGAATGCATTCTTTATAAAGCATGTCACTGCCCTTTTGCTGCCACTCAAGGCAAGACTGGATCATAGAATCACAGAATCACCAAGTTTGGAAAAGACCTCCAAGGTCATCCAGTCCACCCATCAACCTATCACCAGTAGTTCTCACTAAACCATGTCCCTCAACACAAAATCCAAACTTTCCTTGAACACCTCCAGGGTCGGTGACTCCACCACCTCCCTGGGCAGCCCATTCCAGTGCCTGACCACTCTTTCAG
>JAOWBP010002392.1:32234550-32312403 GCA_028571105.1 Tragopan temminckii | reverse complement strand
AGTGAGGGGCCCAAAACTGGACACAGTACTCGAGGTGCAGCCTCACCAGAGCTGAGTACAGGGGGACAATCACTTCCTTGTTCCTGCTGGCAATACCGTTCCTGATGCAAGCCAAGATGCCATTGGCCTTCTTGGCCATCCAGTCACACTGCTGGCTCATGTTTGGCCGAGCATCAATCAATATCCCCAGGTCCATTTCCTCTATGCAGTCTTCCAGCCACTCTACCTCAAGCCTGTAGCATTGCCTGAGGTTGTTGTGGCCAAAGTGCAGGACCTGGCATTTGGCCTTGTTGAAACTCATCACATTAGCTTCAGCCCAGCTATCCAGCCTGTCCAGATCCCCCTATAGGACCTTGCTACCCCCAGGCAGATTGACGCTTCCAGCCATTTCCATACTCCTTGCAAATACTAAAGGACTTATTTTAGAAATGTTTCTGAATAATCCTAGCAATAGTTAGTATTGTTTGCTTGAAAAGCATGCAATATTTCTATTCTGCACATATTTGACTTCATGCAAGAACCCATCAGATAAAGTTCCCTTTCAGAACTGTCTTCTATCTGTACTGGAATTTTGATCTATCTCACTAGCAATCCCTTTGCTATTAGTTCAAGCTCAAAATAACTAAAGCAAATTACTCTGCCTCTGCTCTCATCTTCCAAGGGATATTGTCTCTTGTTTCCTTCTCTTGTGAGCTGTTTGTCACTCAGGTGTGTATAACCTCAGTTGTCAACTATTCTTATATTGCTTTAACTTAGTCTGTGCAGGTACCTTTAACCATTACAGATTCTTTCTGCAAACTGTCTTTAAGATGTGTGCTCTGCTCTATTGCTCCCTGAGCAGACTTTCAAAACGTAATGTCCCTATTTTTGTTACAAATTCATGTATGACTGGAAAATACTGCCAGATTGTTTACTGCTGCTGGCTTTGACCATTTTTGCCTTCTCTTTATATTCCCTTACAGGCTCCCAATTTTCTTTCACATCAAATACTTTAACTTCACCTTGAGAGGACCTTGTTTCACTTTGCACATTTTGTGTAGTAATCTATCCATATGTTGAATTTCGCCCAAGTCCATCTTTTCAACTAACCACTGCTGCCTTTTTTCCTTCATTTCCCCCATATTATATAGGACTAAATTGCCAGAAACATCTGTAAACCTCATTCTTTAAACATTCTAAGTTCTACGAATTCTGACAGTCTCCTCTGTATACACGTCCACTGTTCATCGTGATGATCTGTGTCACTTTATTTTTCAGTACAGCTCTAGTTTGTCTCTACTGATCAGTCCTATCTGGTCTTGCTTTTCAGTAATGACTTTCTGTAATTAATTTATAATTTGTAGTTGACTTCTGAGGTGCTATGGCAATTTGATTTAGATACTGTTTTTGGGGTATGTAGAAATGCTTTGAAACCTGGGGACTTCTGTTCATCTCTTGTCAGATTTCAGCTTATATTTTAAATGCTGACTGCTCAAAGTGATAAATTTACTGCCTTCCCATAATAAAAAAATGATGCTTCCAAGCTTATTCTGTACATTTGTTGAAGATAACACTTGAGCAATTTACAAACACTTTGAAAAGGGGATTAAGTTAATAGTTCATAATTCATTGTTAGCATTCATTCAGAATAACCTTAGTTATTCTGAGTAGTAGTTTGAGGACAGAATTTCATCCAGATACTTGAACCCTTCTTAAATAGGGAAATGTTAGCCAACTATTTCATTACTTATGCAGCATGTGGGAGTTATTTCAGTGATTTTTACATTGTAGGTATTTACTCACAGATATGATTCTTCCTTGAGATTCTAGCACTGGTTTAAATAAGATGAGTAGAATGCACTACAGGGTAGAACTACTGTGATTCATAAATGCTTTTCTCTATTGTTTAAATATAGATGAAAAAAGTTTCCTGTATATTTAAATGTTAAAAAAAAATGTGCTTTGCTCTGCTAATGTGCATTGTTAGCAAGATGTGTCTCTATGGATTTTTAAAATAAAACAATCTACAGAAGTTGATAGTTGCTTCAAATGTTTTGAGATGGTCTAGGCTTTGCTGCTTTAATTTCATCTTTTATTTTTTACTACTTGTTTTTATCCTTTTTTTTTTTTTTTTTTTTTGAATTGATCATCCATAGTTGAGTTTTGTCCTTTGGGTTATAAACAAGGACAACATTCTCTCAAATTTTTATCCCTAGTCTCCAATTCTAGCCTTAATTTTATTACTCTTCAGCTTTTATGGACTGTTTCAGTGGCTTAAGTGATCTTTGTACATAAAGTTAGTCAAACGCTCTAATTTCCTGTGGGACAAAAAAGATGGATGCCATGTCTAGTGGACAGCAGTGTTCAGAGTATTGTGCATGATTAAATATAGAGGTGCACAGAAGCTGCATAAAACAAACTCTGAAGACAAATAGTCAAATGAATCTTTATTGAATAAATCTGTTCTTGAATTAAGAGTCTCCTGGTAAAACTGAGGAAAAGCAGAAACAAAACAAATTACCAGTACATAAATCCACTTTGCTATGGTTTGCACAATGCTTATGCTGGACAGCATCCCTGTTTAACCTAAGCAGCAGGTGTTTGCTGTTTTGTCTGCTAGAGCCCCAATGCTCTGGTTACCTACTGGGTGTTCTAGCTCTGTTTTCACTGGAAGCATGTAAAGTTATGAGAGGAAATGAATACCCACATCTCAGCAGGGAAAACAGTCCTAACCTTGCAGTTTGCACACAGTTGTTGTCACCTACATTGTGTGACGTATGCTGGAGAGGTAAAATAAGAAGTTGTAGTGCTGTAAATATGCTTTGGAGATCTTACCTTGTGTATGTTATTTATCCTGCAGCACATGCTTTAACAACTCCTACCCTAATTTCCTAATTTTTGATTCTAGCTTTTTCAAATCCATTTTTAACAGTAGGGTCTTAAATATTTTCTTCTGGTATTTTATGATAGCAATGATAAGTATAACTTTGCTTCTGGTATTTTTGCTTTTTTTATTTTTTTTTTCTCCAGAATATAATCTTAAAATGTATTAAGAACTTCAAATTAGCAACTTATTTTTTTATAACAGAAAAGTTGAAGACGACCTAAAACTAGAGCTTCCCAAAATATTTTAATCACCCTTATGGTATGCTGATGGGATAGAAGAAATGCTACTTTTTAATTTAAAATAAATCCAACTTCTGCCTAATGTGTATGGTTGGCAATTTGCAATTATGATCTTCATGATGAGATTCTTCCATGAAATGAGAGGTGTATTATAATTTAAATAGAGTTGTAGATCTGGTTGATTTTAATTTGTGACCCAGGGGTCAGTAGTTATTGGGTGTAATAACCCTGTGGTAATGTGACTCTTCAAGGCACATTTGTATAATGAGAAATCATAACTCGTTATAGGAAGTATGATGATATTTTTTTTCCTTTGCTATTCAGTTATGCTGATCTACCAGTCTCCATTTTATATGCTTAAAACTCCAGTTAACATGTTTTTGCTATAAAAATCTGTGAAGCTGTTAGCAGCTTATGATTTACTGAAGTTCACATGGCTTCTTCAGTTTTCAGTAGGGAGCTATATTCCATTGCTTATTCTTTTCTGGAAGTTATGTCTGTGTTGTCAGTTGCATTGCTAAAAGATGTGGCTTTCGTGTACACCAGGTTTTTGCCATTGTTAACTGTTCCTGTGACTTGTATCACTAGATGGTTAAAAGCACATATGAAATTCCAGCCTTGTTTTGAGGTTTTGGACTGGGTCTAATTCATAGACGTTGCCTTTAAGTATAACTTTCTTCAAAGCTTGATAAGGAATGTCCCGATTTTACTATCCTGTAGCTTATATCACCTTGATGAAATAAGTAGTACCTGCTGAAAAAATAATCAGTCTGCTTTATTAGATTTAATAGTGGAGCTGGAAATAATTATAAAAACGAAAAGTTCAAATTACAAGATGCCTTAGCAGATGACATGCATCTGATGAGTTAAGAATAAATGTTCTAAATAGGCAAAGGATACATTTAGCCAAGCCTGTGTTTTGTACATTTTGAGGACATATTTGGTGGAGTCAGGTTTTATAGTAATATTAGTTCTCTTTTCATCTTAATACATCAAAGATATTAGTACCAACAATCTTTTACAGTAATGCAGAAATTCTTGAAAATTTCTGAAATTATACTTCTGGCTGCAGTCAACAGATGTTGAAATAAATTGAAAATAATTCTCAGTTGCGGAAAAGAAAATAGTTTCCCTCTGCAGAAGGAGAGCAACTTTGGTGAGAGTATGCTTTTTAAAAAGTCAGTTACTGTTCAAGTCAAGTTTATATTCTCTGATAAAAGCAATCCTAATACTTCCTCTTCATAATCAAGCCTTTCACATCTTCTAATCTCACTGATTTTTTTACTCTGGGTGAAGATATACTGGCTATTTGCTGTTCATTAAAACTGTATTTATTACATATATTAATGTAACAGGACTTGTGGGGGAAAAAAATCACAAGTGCCGTACAAATAAAAAATGCAGTGAATTTTTCCTGCAAGTTTTTTAATGCTAAAACAATTCAAACAATTGGATATTGTACGTTGAGATGTTTGCAGATGGGGTAAGATAATGCTTTAATGACATTCTAAGACTAACTTCTATTTGCATAACTTTCAGCACCTACTCTCAATTTTGAATTCATGTTGGATGTTCAGTTCATGTGCCATTTGCTTCTTAGATACCTGAGGTCTTGCATGGGCTTTTACCCGGAAACTATCCCAGATAGGTTACTATTCTGTATTTCCACAATTTTGAAATATTGCTGATCTGGGTGCTGGATGCACAACATGTTCTGCCTATGTTTTACTTGTTAATTTGTTGGCTGCACTAATGACAGCATCTTGTACAGAATATAAATGGAAATTACTTTATTGACTTTTCCAAGAAATATCTATCAAATATTTTTATTGCTTTTCTAAAAGCCAAGCTGGAGTTCAAGTTTTGTCATGCAAATTAATGAGTCTCTGAGAGCAGATTAAACCTGGAACAAGTTAGGTATTTTAAAGTGGGTAGAATTTGATTCTTACTACATTCACAAATAATGGATGATCATCAATGACTTGTATTAAAACAAAAAAAGAGCATAAAGTCCAGTGTGAGTTAATTAGTCTTCAAGTCACAGAAGGTGCATCAGTCTTTTAACAGTCTTTTTAATGTGGGATATTGTTTTAATCTTGTTGAGTGGGGCAGTACCCTGTACACCACGTTTTTTGGATTAGTAATGGAGTACATCTGTCTGAAGTGGCAACCGCACCAATAGGATTATTGTAATAATGATGCAGAGGAAAGACAACAACAATATTGTAATCAAAGAAAAGACACTTCAATGACTAATTTTGTTTCAACACAGGAAAATATAATAGACTATTTTTTAATCAAGGTACTCAAAGTTTTACAAACATGTAAATTGAACTGAAATTTGAACACTTCACCTTTTCTACATAATTTTATTTAAATATGTTGTAAGGTCTCAGATTTCAGCAGTCTAATGCTTATTTTATGCTAACTTCGTATGTAATTTCCTTGCCTAAAATTAAAGCACCACAAAAGCACTTGTTTCTATTAGCTGATGTTGTATGGGTTTGGGCCCACTGCTCCAAATGCTCACTCTGGCTGTGAAACAATGCGTACCAATGTACCTGTTTGCCTGCCAGCATCTAGATGTTCTGTTCTGGGTGATAGCAGGTGCGTGTCTCCATGCTCTGAGGTGTCACATCTTTGTCTTGTCTCGTTTAGATATGTTTGAGTAGAAATGCAGACTATACTTCTGTCTTTCATACAGCAGATGAGAATTGCTGTTTCAAGTTTCTTCATTTCTGTAATCCAGAAAATGAGCTTTTGTTCAGCCTTTGCCCACAACTCTTTTTCTCTAAACAAGAGAGCTTTGTGTGTTGGATGTAAATGCTCAGTGTGGCATGGCATGAATTCCCGTATAATGCAGTACTCCTCACTGAAGAGGTTTTTAAAGACAAAGTTGCCTACATTTTCCTCCCAAGGCCAAGCAACCACAAAACATCAACACCACATCACTGCTAAAATGTATAAGATGCACAGAGAATAACAATGCTTGAGTAATTTCTGAGATACTGGTGCAATGCATGGGCAGCAAGCCATCAGGGTATTTGTACATAGCAGTACATAGTCTGCCTGTTCCCCTGAGACTTCAAGTCACTGTTGTCAGGCAGCAATGTGATGATTAGCTTCGCTTTGATTGTGACGGAGCTCTAAATCAGTGCTTCCTGTGCTTCTGTTCCTCCTCATGCTTTTGTTAATTCCTTTGGGAGCCTTGAGTTGATGTCATTTCTTGTCTTCTGTGTCTGTCTGCTCAGGATACAGTTTTGTAGGGCTGCAACTGTCATGGTAACAATCTTCACAAACAGTCTTGGTGTCATAAGGACAAAGATGACAAATGTTTTGGGTTTTTTTTTTTTTCCTGAAGTACTGACAGCTTCATGAATGCTCTCTGGGTTTCACACTGAGGATCTTCTTGATGAAAAACAAGTCTCTTTTGCCTCTCTTGCAGGTAGGATTTAAGTCTAGTTCACACTTACTGCAAAGGTTGTGTGTGTGCGCTACTCCTGGCCTGGCTGTGTTAAAGCCTTATCTTGTGATTGGGCCCTCTTGAGCTGTTTTCTTAATAATCATGTTTATGAGTGGTAGAGTATCTCTCACTGACTTCAGTTAAAAGAGATTGAGATGCATTTAATGTCAAATTTTGCTGGAGTCTTCTAGCAACTGTATTCAAGTACTAACTCTTCTCCAATTGAATACATGTAAGATTCCTGTGATCATAAGCTCACTTTTGTCACCTTACCTTTACAACAAAACTGTCACTTTCAGACTTATTTTAGATGACACGTCTTTGTGTTACTGACAGTTATTTTCCACTAAAAATAATGAAAAATTAGGAACATCACAGACAATTTATTTATTTTAAAGGAAAAATGTGTACCTTTCTTAATGTAGCATTCTATACAGAGAACAAAATGTGGTTTATACATCAAAGATGCTACAGTGCCAGTACAAAAGGGGCAAAGATTCACAAGGAGTAAAGTACTATTAGATAGGAAATGAGTTCAGCAGGTCATCTGATTATCTTAGGGCTCAGTGGGCACCATCACAAAAAAATTAAGTGTGGTTTTAAGGAACTATACAGTCCTGCAGAAATTTTTCATGTTTGATTATAGAGCCTGCAGTGCAGGACTCAGGAGGAACACAAAACTTGGAGAACAAGGAAGTGATCTCAGAAGCTGTTTAGGCTACAGGTATCAGAGTTGGCCTCTACAATTGCAAAAAGCCTCCTTGTATGTGGAAAAGGGAAGATCTGATGGATAGAAGTCACTGGAATTGGGAGTGAAGATTTGAGATTCAAACTTCAGAATAAGAATTATGCCACATACAACATAATAAGACTTTGGAAACAAACCTTAATGCCATAGGTGATAGGAAGTTCCAGATAATTGACTTTTCTCTGTTACTGCCAGCATGATCAGATATTTCTTTCTTTCATAACACAGTTGAGATTTTACATCTTGGATGCTTCTTTCCAGTGTCTAAATTCTGAAACTTCTGTCTCAAATATCCTTTTTTCAGGTCTTCCTGTAGCTTAACCTTAGACAACTTTTTAGCATTCTCACAATATGGTTACAGCAATTTATTTTTATAGCCTGGAGAAATTAGAAGTCTTCAGACTGCATTAGCTTCAGACTTAAATGGGGGAAAAAAGTCAAAAGATAGGACACATCTGTTTTAAGCTATGGCCAAAGTATTTTGAGTACTCCAGCAGCACATCAGAGCTACTTTGGTGGATTGGATTGTTGAAAAGAAAGGCAAAACCAGTGCAGATAATCTGTGTAATTTCATATGACCTAATATTGTGCATCTTCATGTGTCTTTGTGCATGTCACTCTTAGACAAGAAATTGCAATGGAACTGTATTATTTATACAATAAACATACAAAGGGGTTATTTGAAGAAACCAGCCTAACAGTTAGTCTGGTCTTTCATAGCTTCATTGCTTTTCCTGAAGACCTTACTTGTTTCAGTCTTCAATGGCTTTCTGTATCCTTTTTACTAGTTTACTTTCATCGTGTCCGAAATATCTGGGAATGGACCTCTGTCTTTCAGCGAACATCCTTGAGAGCTTCAACGTCCAAGAAGTTTTTCGATGTCCAAGAAGTACAGCATGGTCAGACTGCAGAAGATACTCATAAAGCCATGGTACTTTCTCTGATTTAAAAACAAACAAACAAAAAAAACAACAAAGGTAGTGCTTGAATGCATGCTTGCAGTGGAGAAAGCCTTAAAAGTAGTTTTGTGGAAAATTCTACTTACACCAATTAGTAAGCCCAGGAAGGAGAGAATAGTCTGACCATAAACTCTAAATCAGATGAAGCCCTATTTTCATATTTTAATTCAATATACTATTAGCAAAAATAAACAGAATGAATAAACAATACACTTCAACAGGAAGGAAAAGAGTCCTATCTCTTCAACAACAGAGGTATGAAAACAATAGCAGAAAACTTGCATGCAGTAAGTCTGTACAGTTTTGTTCTTGAAGCTTTTATCTGAGAGAACTCTGAACTGTATTGCTTGATTTTCATCTGGATCAAATAAAAAAGATATAGAAAAAGCTTATAGAAACTATCAGAAAATAGAAACTTCTTCAAGTGGATGCAATTAGATAAAATCTTTTCAGAGTTTCACATTGAAAGATATGATAATGGTTTTGTTGAAAGACTTTGAATAGTCATATAGGGAGTGCTAGGTTCCCACAGCACAGTTTTGTTGAAAAAGATTTTTCCACTGAGTTGTGCTACAGGTGATTAAAATGGCTTACCAGCATTTCAGTCCAACTGTATTGAACAAGTATATCTGAATTGCTTCAAAAGGTTTAAATATAGATTTCTCAAAACTGCTGTACTGTACTGTGCTAGAAAATAGTTTAACTATTCTTTTAAACTTCATTCTTTCGAATCCTCTCCCATTCTCTATCAGGAAAACAAAAGCTTCTATTAATTTAATAATCTTAAAAGAGCTGAGAACAGTAGAAGGTAAACTATTAAAAATAAGTATTTATGCAGTTTGAGAGAGAAGTAGAATTACAGCTTAAACCTGGATTTTGTGTACTCATTCTCTATGATGTTATCTCTAATTCTGACGAGCTTTAGAAACAGCATTGTTGGCCTGGGATGTGGAGGGATTTTTGTGGCAGATAATTTTATAGCTACTGGGGTATTTGTTAGTCTTAGAGCAGTAGTAAAGGTCAAGGAGATCCAGCTTCTGCTGTGCAGGCAGAGCTCTGACATTGTGCTCCTGCTTTGAGGAAACTTAAAACTGAGTGAGCGCATGATCTCAAGTGGTTGTTTTTGTTTGTTTTAATCCACATCGTTACCTTGTTCAGTAACACATTTCTCCTTTTGTGTGTGCATATTAGAGAAGTACAGAGCAAACATAAATCTGAGCAGAACTGCAGTTTGTTCTGGGAATTAAGTATTGTTGTATTCCTTCTCTGAAGACAAATCATGGAAAGAATGAAGCAGGTGAAAAGATGCACTAAAAATATACGCTGATTCCTGCTTCCTGTTGTCTCAAAACAAAAACAACAAACAAACAAACAAAAAACAACCATAAAAAATCCCTCTAAGTTTGAAAGGGTAATGGAAAATGGAACAACTTTGTCTCTTCATAATCCTTTTTCTAGAAAGGTTGAAAAGATTCTGCAGTTCACTACTTTGTGGCAGTTATTTCCCAGCCCTAGCAGAAGACCAGATGTGTCTGGTTCCGATTGCTCGTTAGCTATGTCTCTTTTTTTTTTTTTTTTGGACTTTGTTAGTGCTCTTAAAGCTGAGCTGGGTGTTAGGATGCTTCCAGCAATAGCAAAATAAATTGTTTCTGAGAAATGGTTACAAATCTGACAGTACAGTTCAGATTTTATGCTGCTGTCTCCAAATCTCCAAACTTTCTTGTGATGTAGCTAAGCTAATAAAAATTGTGATGTGAAAGTACTGGGTAGCATTTGCTTAAGCAAAATCTGAGGTCGAATCAAATAAGACTTTCCTCTTTCAGATATTCATTTTGAAATATTTCCTATTTCAGATATTATTCTTTTATGTTTGTCACCAAAAGAAATAGCAAACGTTGAGTCTTTCAGACAATGTGTTAAACATCCTTTCAGAAAATAATCAACATAAGTTTTCTTTCATCTCTAAAAGTTGGCTTTGGCTGTCTGAAGTAGGGCAGGAGGCAATGAAGTGGCCCTACGTCCTCTTCGCTTGTGCAGCAGGTCACTGGGCAGACTGCCTTGGTGCAGGCTGCCCTATAGCAGTAGTGTGCTGGGGGCTGATGTGGTGCTATTGCTGGTCTGTGCCACTCTTGGTAGTGGTTGTTATTTTTCCTTTGAAGTTAAATGCTCACAAGATGAAACAGAAATAAACCTGGAAGAAAAAAGAAATTTTATGGTTTTAATGAATCACTATTAAAATATTTTCAGTCACTTATACTTAAGTTTATGCAATGATTTTCACTCATGCAACTTATGAGCACACAATAGTTGTGTAGAAATTGCTGTCAACCAGAAAGTAAAGAATAGCTTACTAAGAAACCTAACAAAGCAGTTGAATTCAAAAACAAGCAGTTTATTGAAACCAAATACTGTAATATCTGTAGGAGGTATGTTGTAAAAAGGTTGGTTTTTTTTTTTCTTTACCAGAAGGGGAACAACATCCAGCTGTATCAAGATTGAAGCTGTAACTCACATAATATAATTGGCCATGGGGGATGATGAATGTATTTGTCTTCCGTTTCCTTCATCTTAAAAAGTGTAGTTTGCAGTCCTTGAAATGTATACGAATGCACTGAATATCCATTTGCTGCATGGATAAAACTACTCTGAAGCAGTATCTATGTATTTGGGCACCCCGAAATAAGCTCTCTTGTAGTTAAAATATATATATTTTTTTATTCTGAGTAAAACAGTTAATAACAGGGCTTTGTGGTTCCTATAGGATTCTGTGTGCTATCTCAAATGCACGGCTGGAAGTGTTGACACCACGAGTGCAGCAGCTCACCTCAGTCTACACTGAAAACAGCAAACTTCCCCTGCCTCCCCTCCAGTCTTCCTGAAGTGTTAATTCCAGGATTGTAGCAGACAGAGCGATGGGCACTTCTTTGTGGTAGAGGGTCTTGCGAGGGCAAAACTGCAATCTCCCTTGTGTTACATCTGATCTGTCAAGACTTCTACTACACCCTTTTCAAACATAAGCAAGAAGCATCTTGCTGCAGCTAAGGGCAAGCAAAGTAATTGTTGGTCGGTAAGACATATGATGCTCCTCAATCTGGAGACAACTGACACTTAAAAAGGAATCCAGGTGGTTTTGGGAAAAAATGATAAAGCTAGGGAGAGGCTAAGGTTTAGCTTAGGTATTATTTAACCACAGGTAAGAACTTTCAATTTCACTGATTCTTTAGTGAAAGCAGATAAATGAGGTTTGTTTTAGTAACAGTACTCTAACGAATAAATACACAAGCACCATAGATATATGTGCATTTAAATATGCACATCTTTGAATTACTTTTGTAGCATCTCATATTTAATGCTAACTGCCTTGGAATGTTTTATGTTTTTAATTTGTGCTTGTCTTTTGAGAATGAATCACAAAATATTAACATGACAGTTTCTCATTTTTCAATAATGATGGTGATATTTGTGACCATCAAGCTAATATACTAGTAAGGCATGTCATTCATGGCTAACATGTTCACAGTACCACAGTGGCACTGGGAGAACAAACATCTGTGTCTCCTAAATACCCAGAATGGGAAAAAAAAAAAAAGGATCATCCTGTACTATGGTCCAAAGGACATTTTCTTGGTTTCCGGGGACTCTAAGATTGTCTCTGTGGACCTAAAGACAATCAAGACATGATCTTTCAGGACAAATCACAAATCCTTTTAGTGATCATTCTGTACCATTGCTGCACTGATTGGGAATGCCATTATGTCCTTAATATTCAAAAGCAGAGGATGAAGGGGAAAGAAGAATAGGGGGAAAAAAGGTTAGTAGGAGTAGAGTAGATTTAAACCTAACACTTAAAAATGCCCGTAATCTTCTATTATGAAAGAACCCTATCAATGGATGCAAGGAGGACACTTGAAAAGAGTTAATGCCTGTTGGTAATTACTGCTTAGCTGCACCTCCCAGTAGCATCTGCCAGTGGGAATCACTGGGCTGATTATTCTGTCCCTCCTAGTAGAGCTTTACTACAGGACTCCTGTTCTCTGGGCAGCTGTCACTAAATGTCCACTGATTTGCCTGTTGTCCTGTCGAGAACAGCTCTTCACACAAAAATAAGTGGAGCAGATAACCTGGGAAAGACTCTGCATGGTAGCAGTATTCAACATTAGAGACTTGTGGATTTTGCTGGTTGGTTAGGTTTTTTTTTTGCAAAATCAGTAGAAAGCTAGAATAAATTCTATAAAGATGTCCCTAAACTGGAACATCTAGTGAATGTGAATTTTGGGAATCAAAGAAACAACACCATATAAGGAGGAAAAACTATTATTGTCCTCTCATCAACTCCTAGAATGTTGGATGGAAGCTGTCTTAGGCATTAGTTGGCAAGTTTTTTAGGTATGATGTCATATGAATTCCTGCTTGAATAATCGGTATGTTTCTAAAGACCGGGAAACCTAAGTAATCTACTTTGCTTTTATGCATGTTTCTTTTTTCCTTGGCCAGTTTCTAGTTTAAAATGCATGCCGTGCACGTGACAGCTTGTTGCTGGTTTCTGTGAGTCACATAGCAGTTTCACTTCTGAATCTTTCTGTAGTTTAAGAAGGCTGCAGAAACTAGCGAACAGGTTTCTTTACCATGTAGCAAAGAATGTCATACATCTTTATCTTCTATGTTCATAGGCAAAGATAGATAGCTTAGAACAGCAGTTTGCTTTATTTTTTGCAGAAGAAATAATGTCAATATTTAAAAAAAATATTAAAAAGTTGTCATGATTATTGTTGCCTTTCCATGAAGTAACTTTGATTTTTAAAGCAGAGATAAAAAACTGAACATTTAGGAGGAAGAGAAATAAAAATTGTTTCACAAAGTTGTGCTTGCACACATGATCTGTTCTTAAAAATTGTTTGCTAAAACTTCCTTAACTTCTGGCTGTGGACCAGTAGACTTTAATCTCTAACACATGTAAATCTAGTAGAATACAGTATTTAAGACTCAGATTACTCAATAACTTACTATAAGTTATGATATTCTTTAGTAGGCTGGAAATCAAATAGACTTGAACAGTATCACCCATGCCTCAGACTTAGTATGTCAGAAACAAGCTGTCTGGGGGTTGGGTCTGATGGGATGAAAACTAGCCTATTTACCTTTGGAGAGAGTGAATATGAGGTAAAAAGTAATGTGCGATTATTTATGTTTTTTAAGCTAAAACATATATTTTATCATCCCTGCTCTGTTATTTCCACTGTACTTCAGTGAGCTCTGGTTTAGTGGGCAGTACTGGTGTTGGGCTAGATGATCTGAGGTCTTTTCTAACCTTGACGATTCTATGTAGAATAACCTCAAATGTTAAAGATGAGTATTTCTGTTTCTCTTCCTTGGTTTGGAAACTTTACCTGGGTTTACAAACACTAGCTGTTTTTTTTTTTTTTTTTTTTTTTTTTTTTTCCCACCAAAAATTTATAGTGTAAAACAGTCTGCAAGCTAAAATGTGCATCGTGTGACAACTTTGAAATTATTTTGTTTGTACCTTCCTTAGCAAGCCTATTTTGCTTGAATTATGTTCTTAGTGTTACCTGAGAACTCTTGCAAAAGTTTGCTTTTTTCCTCTTAACTGAGAGCAACTCGATATTTCTTGGCTGTTCTTCCATTTGAACAATCTAAAGGCTACGACTTCAATTCCAACAACTAAATTGCATAGCAATAATCTTTTATAGGCATTTTTCTGAACTTCACATTCTCTTGATTTTAATACCTTGTGCAATTTCTCAATTTTACATAATTCCCCTCTTCATGTTTGAATTTCCCCAGCTTTTTCTGCAGAAACATTGTTTCTCACTTTGTGTTGCTGTCACTGCTAGTGATTTAATTTTTAAATTCATATAGATATGTTGCTATCTAGACAGTCCTATGTCATGACAGTAGCCTATCTATTCTTTGCCTCCATTAGGGATGTTTGTTGTGTGACCTTCAATGGAAATATTTTGTGCCTGGCCTTACCATCAGGTCAGAAGGAAATATTTGAAGTAGCTTTTTCTGTTTGTTTCCTAAAAATAAATAAAATTCTGGAGTGTATTGTGCTGGATGCAAGTACGTCTTTTTGGTCATTTTTTAATATAAAACCTCTCTGTATTTGTGGAATGATAAGATGCTGTGAAATTATGCTTATCAAATACTGCTCCATCTTATGATATATGCTCTTTTACCCAAAGACTATTGAAAATACAGTGTGATGCATTGAAGGATCAGCATTTATTTGCATTTTTATATGCACCTACTTGGATATGTGAGGCAAAGGTATTCTGTTTTCCTGTCCTTTCATAAGATACCCCCAAATACTCTTCTTAATTCTTTCATTGATGAGTACTGTTGTAGTAATGCCTTTTGGATTTAAAACAAAGAAGCAATGATTGCTGAAATTTTAATGATGTTCAGGGGAACTGTTAGGTCCAGGCTTGAACTGGTGATTGAGCACCTGGTGAAGGGGTGTGACTGGTCCAGGGAGCATGGGCAAATTGTTTTCACCTGTGCTCCCCAGGTGACCAGAAAGCGTGGACCAAGGGTGGAGCCACGCTGGGCTCATATAAGGGCTGGCTGCTGAAGAGATTATTTCTTTGACCTAGGCTGCTTCCTGAGAAAGAGTGCTGCGTAGTCAGAGATCTTCACCAGTTGGGGGGTGAGTTCAAATCTTCTTTCTGTATGATCTACCTGTGAATACTTTGACTGGTATTGCCAAGAGCCTGTCAGAAGCAATTGCACTTCTTCATAAGCAGAACAGATAACTATCCTTGCATTGTCTGTTTCATTATTATATATTAATTAACTCCCAACCTAGTGTTCCTAATGAATGCTGATGCTTTGAGGGCTTTTGCTCTTTTAAATATGAACTTGGATGCAAATAGTTTAGGTGTTTTATTGTTGCACAATAAAGGGCAAGACAGTTTTTGCAACTCTGAAAGTAGCTGCAAAATACTTAGATAATTCTGTGCTTAGAAAGGAGAAAATCCCAGGATAACTTCAAAATACAGTCTACAGACTACATTCTGAATGTAGCTTGTTCATATTTTTGGCTTCTTAAGGACTCTGATGTGGTGGGAAAGTCATTGTTCTACTGTATGTTCCGCACAGGTGAAAATGCACTAGAAATGACTTGTGTTAGGCATTCCCTCTGTGCATGTCCTGTTTCATTTACCAAAAAGTTCAGAGTGTAGAGCAGTGTAACACAAGTGTAGAATTTCCAGAGAAGCAAAATGGTTTTAATTATTTTCCTATTCTAACCTGAAATGTTAGAGATATATTCACATTAGGAAATGTAACCTTATCATAAGGGTCTGCTAGCACTTAAGCTATGGCTGGATGTGCTATAAGTGGCCAGAGGATGTGTTTAATTACATGCTGTCATACAAGTGATCTTAAGAGCAGTTTGGTCTACTAGTTATTATCTTCAGGGGTGTTCAGAACAATTTTCAAAGGCCTCAAGAAAAGCTTGAATTAAATACTGTCTCTCAGGAGAAAATCAGTAGTATTTCAAAAGGATTTTCAATAGTCTTTTAGATACATTGCTTTCTGCTTGAGACCTGAAATAGGAAACCATAGGATGCAACTGTTGTAGGATAAAGCGTGGAAAACGGTTTATATTGGCCAGCTGGGTTTTGGGCTAACTCGTCCACATTCTTTTGCAGATTGCTTGCTGTTAGGCTAAACTTTTTCTAGCTACCTACTGTACATAAAGACTTCTGTGAAGAGGAGGAAGTACACCACATAGAGTAAATTTTCTGAGAATTCTTAAATTTGAACACTTTTCAAGCTTCTTAACACTGAAACTTCTCTTAGAATCATTGTGTTTCATATCAGTATTTCTCCAAAGAAGCAGTAGAAGAGAGAATTGTCTCAGCCTGCTGTTGTCCTGGAATTTCCTGATCAGATGCTTCTCACAGTCATTTTGGGAACAAGAGAACTTCAACTATCTTCCCATTGAGTATTCAAAGTTCTCAGCTTGGCAGGCTTGGATTGCTCTGCTATCTGAAACAGTCTATTGTCAAACTGTTTTCAGTTAAACAGGGACAGTGTTAGAAGAAAAGCAGGCCCGAATCTCTCTTTCACATTGTGTCTGCAGAGTGATAGGTGAACTGAAATTTCAGAGGAATGAAAACAAATGGACATTTCACAGTGATGTGGATGGATGTCTGCATACTTCTGTACTAAAGGCAGAAAGGGATGGGGGACTGTAGGAAGGAAGAAAATACCTCTATCACCTTTTGGTTCATAATAACTTAACGTGGCATGTGTCTGGAGAGCGAGACCAGTGCTGTCTCTGCAGGTTACGTGTGGGGAGAGAATACAGATTCTGAAAGGAAGATAATGCTGGGTGATTGGGTGACATGACTACAGAAAGTGTTAAGCCTTGGGAACCTATTGGGGAAGACCTTACACACTGATGGATTTCCCAAGGAAGCTGTTCTAAGGCTGGCTTTGAAGATCTTTGTTCTGAACTTGTGCGTCTATTGTTAGGCCTATTTCACTGCCATAAGTTTGCTTGTACTTCTCATTCTGGAGAGTTCATTGCACTGACACAAAAACATGTTCTTTAAAATTGTATGTGGTGGTGTTTCAAGTATCCTTTCTCAGAATGCGCAAAATAGAAATGTATTAACTGAGCTCACAAGAACAGGTTTTTCATCTGACTTCTGCCTGCACCTTCTTCCCAATAACAGGCACCTAGCTTTCTCATGTAAGAGAAGCAGTCACTTTTAAATGGTTCTTGGATCATCCATCCATTAGTAATGTTTCTCTAAAGACTCCACAGAACCTAGGGAGACTATCTCTCAGAGGAGTTCTAAATCTCTGCAAATAGTTGGTAGTGAAAGAAGCTTCAAAGGCTTGTTTTGATTAATTTGACTTAAAAAAAAAAATAAACTGAAGAGAGGGAAAGTAATGTTATGACCATTCAGGAATGTACCCCAGGACATTTCCTGCACTGTTGCAATTTATATTTTGTTAATGACTGGGGAGGGTAGCAATTTATTTCAATGCAAGTCAATTTTAGAGTCAGTGAGAAACAGGCATTTATAAATTTACCAAAAAAAGCAACCATACAAGCATTATGGAACTTTTCCATGGTTGCTGCGTGATTATAGTAGAGGCTTACATTAATACATGTTCTTATTTTGAAAGGTATTGCTAATTTACTCTAAAGTGACATTACATTAATCATTCTTCACTTCAGAAATGGAATCTCTAGGACATGAAACATGTTGAAAAATCTTCACAGATAAATTTCCAGATGATCTGTGTCTAAAAAAGGTTGGCCAGCAGGGCAAGGGAGGTGATTGTCCACCCTTTGCCTTCATTTGCAGTACTGTGTACAGGTCTGGAGCCTCCAACACAAAAAAGCCATAGAGCTGTAAGAGCGGGTCCAGAGGAGGGCCATGAAGATCAGAGGACTGCATCCCCTCTCATATGAAAATAGGTTGAGGAAGTTAGGCTTGTTTAGCTTCAGAAAGAAAAGACTCTGGGGAGACCTCATTACAGCCCTCCAGTATTTGAAGGGACATCAGAAACATCTGTGGGCTTCTCAGGAGAACTTGTTTGATGCAGAAGTGCAGGCTTCTCTTAGAATAGGAAAAGGAGACATTGGAAGGGGCTACTTTAATCATATATATTTCAACTGTGTGTTGTATTGCATATCAGGAAAAGATATATGACTGAAGTCTTCAAGCATCGTGCTGGGACCAGGTACTTGAGAGATGTACTTTGCTCAGTGTTTGTTCCAACAGTCTCAGAACTGTATAACAGTAGTCTCAAATGTACAGTTTTCTAGTCAAGCTTTACAATAACAGCAGAGAATAAATGACATTGTATAAAACAATTTAGAATATTTACAAGCACTACCTGAGCTCTCTGACAACATCCAGTCCCTGGAACAGCTCAGTCTCCCTCACGGTATCGATGCATTGCTGTAAGGCATTGCATTCCTCCCAGCTCTCAAACATATGCTGTGGGACTTGTCCGTGTGATCCAGCTGTGCCTGTGCAAGGCTTGTTTGAGGCCCTTTTTAGCATGCCTTTGGGCCTCCCTCTTGCAAGCAGGAGGAACTGTTTTCTACTTCTCCATATGCTTGTATCTCACTGAAGTGCAAACGGACCCTTCTGGGTACCACAGATATTTGTAATATGAAACTCGTATTGCAGATAGCCATGATGCTGTCACCCTGAGGAACTGACAGTACATTAATGCCCGTTGTGTTTGCCTTTAGTGTTTGTCTCACTGTATCTGGAGCAAATAACATACTTTCAGCAAGTATGCTTGCTCTGATTTTCCTGCTAAATGCAGAATATGCAGTTTTTACAAAATTTGTTCTTCACTAGTGCTGCGCTAATATTAGTGCTAAATACAAATCAGCTTTTTTGATTATTTCCTTAATATTTGGAGACTTTGGAACTGACAGGCTACATTGTTTGGCTACTTCATCTGCTAATACAGATATCTAAAAATATCTTTTCTGTTAAATGTAACTGTCATAGACATCTACTCCTACATACTTGTTTTTATGTGAATTTTTTTTCTTGACAATCAGTCTTCAGCAATCAGTAGAAATTGTTTTTTTTTTAAAATATGAGCACTACATGGCATAAAAGTAGTTACACCATCATACTGAATGCATAGAAAAAGTATCATGTTGCACTTGTGGGCTTGAGAGCTCTCCTTTGCATTGATTTCAGGGCTGGAAATGTTGTTCTACCTTTTGCTGGAGCTAATCCTCTGAAATTAATTTGTCTGATGCAAGCCAGTATACTTGCATGTTTTTTTTATTTTTTAAATGATTTGTAAGCCTTGAATTTTATCTTTCTCTTAGGAAATTGTAGGGGGAGATAAGCTTAGCATGGAGACCTGGAGACCATTTTTCTCTTGAGACTGTATTGCCCATTACTTTGATTAGGACTTGTTTTGAGATATGAAGTGCTTGCTTTTTGTCCAGAGATTTTCATTGTGATGCCTGAGATAACTCTGGTGAAGTGATATAACCTACAGCATCTTTTTAACTCTATTCTGTCCTTAGTGTCCAAGACACTAGCCATGTCTTGGCTTTTGCCTGTTGTAATGGTTCATCAGGAGCTAAATGCTGTTATTTCATTTACTATCGATCTATAAAGGTAGCACACTGTCTGCATGTTTTGAATTCTTGGCTGTGCCCATTAAGCTTTGTTCTAGGTCAGGCGCATTCTGTTGTCTTGGCAGTAGTGAATTTCAGATCTTCTGCTAATCATTTGAGGATTGCTTAAATTCCAGTCTCCGTTCTGATTTAGTGTTTATTCTTGTTATGTTACCCTTGCTTTTGTGTATCCTTTTATCTTTCACGTTTCAAATGCAGTATTTTTAGGTCAAATGCAGGATTTATCAGTTTTCATTTATATTAAAATTTAGTAACTTAATGTGCATTTAGCCTTTATGTGAGCAGTAAAACAACTTCTGATCCCTGCAGAGCTGCACACTTTCCTTCATGAGGAATAATCTATTTGTGGACCGTTAGACAACAAAACATAAGATTTCTCTCTGTGTCCAGGTACTTTCTTTTTAATCTCTGGACTTGGGGGAAAAGATTTATTTGGAAAGAGCATTTAAACCTACTTCTGCCTGTTAATTTTGGACGAGCTACAAAGAAGTAGATGAATACAAAGAAGTTGGGTAATGTATTGTTTTCCAGGACAAGATGCCTAATAGGAATGAAATACTAAAGGAGGACCTCAATCTTCCATGTATATTTTAAAAAGGACTTATTGGTGTCTAAGAATCAGTTGTATGGAAACTGCTGAGTCACAGCCTGACCCACTGATTGAACACCTGGGGAAAGGACCCGGTCAGCCCTGGGAGCACAGGTGAAGGCAATTCAGCTGTGTGACCACGAGCCTGGCTGCACCTCTCTTAGACCTCATTTAAGGGCTGACTGCCACTGGGGAAAGATCTCTTTTTGGAGATCTCTCCTTTGTGGAGTTTACGCCTGTGAGCCTAGATCTTCAGAGACAGGTGAGCAGTCCTTTTATCCTTCCCTTATAACATCTTTCTGTTGTCTTAGTCCCTTTGTCATTACACCTCTTGTATTACCATTCCATCACGTCGATCTTTCTGATTGTTACACCAGTCTGAAGGGGAAAGACTTAAAGGTGTTACCTTAGAAGTAGGAGGTTCAGAGTACCTTGTGTTCTAACTCCGTGTATGCTTCCTACACAGCACTGAACAGTCCGTTTCAGTACGGTTGAGTAAAGGTAATAAACTGAAGTGATATGGAAACATTTTTTTTCTCCAGGCACCTAAAGTAGCTGTCTTTTTCACTGTTTGTGAAAAATAAAAATATCTACAAATGAGTTATACACTCTAGGGGGTTACAATCTTTCACGGCATATTTCTCAAAAAATACTGTAATCAAAAGGCTAAGCAGTGGATGTTTTAATTTATTTTTTCCTGTTCTTGTTGAAGCCACAAGAGAATAAAAGATCAGTTCAACAGAAGGCTAGGTAAGGAGGAGAAAGCACATGAAGAGGAATGTGGGAAGAATATACATACCTGGAGGAAGGCACTTGGTTATGTTCCCAGCACTATTTATGCATATTTATTAGATAATTGTTAAGTAAAAGTTATGACCGGTTGAAACAGAATTAAAATCCAGGTGTCTCCCTTTGAAAATGAAGATACATCTGTTATTCCTCTCCCATTCTTTGAGCCCACTGGTCGTTCATTGCTTACTGTATGGCATCCTGATTTCAAAAATAGTAGTAGTGTGCCCTGGGAAAATCAGATTCAGTCTTGTGCTTTGGATATGCCACAAGGTCCCAAGTTTCAGTTCATTAGCTGTGAACCCACCGAAGTATTCTGTTACAGTATAACTGCTCATAGTGACCAGGCCTACTAGTGTGCTGTCAGTGCAATAGGCATGCCTCTATAGGAGATGAGAGTTGTAAGGAGCCAATCTCCTCTGAAGAATGCTAAACCATTGTTTAGGCATACCTCCACTCTTCCTTCAGAATGAACTCTATAGATCTTATTCGCAGCTCAAGTCAGCTCCATTCTGATGTCAGGTCTGGGCAGGTATAGGAAAAGCAATGTTAGGACACTGACAATATACAGTCCAAACAGTGCGTTGTTGGCATCTCACTTGGATGTAACATTTAAAAATTGAATATTAGGGGCCTGAATGCATTTGAAGATTTAGATATCTTTTTTTCTGCTCTTTTCATAAAAATAGGAATTTTTGACTTTAATATTCAAAATCATATATAGTTGTTGATGCTTCTATGAGGCTTTGGGAAAACATTATTGAAATTACCAAGTTTTAAAATCCGTCATTTTTATATTGTACAGATATGAATAAATGCCCTATGTGAAAATGAAACAAAGGAAAAATTCCACAGGCATTCATGCTTTCAAAGTAAACTAGTCTGGGATATTTGCTTTCTCAAGTAATTTAGAAATCTGTGAGTCTTCTGTTTTGTCTCCTGTTCACATTTAGAGGTAACTGTTTCATAGTAAGTGCACACCATGTTGTCTTTTTACTTTTGCAATGGAATAGATTCACCTGTCTTCAACTTCACAGTCTTCCTTGAAGGCTTATGTATTCTACTAAACTTAAATTTTGCAGCACCTGCAGCATTAGCTGAAACACTGGGATAATCTCTGTGGACATGTTTCTCTTGTTCTGTGAAGTTACTCCTGCCAAGTTTATAGAAAGTGCCAAGACTCCTGGCATTCTCCTGTATTTTGTGCTGTGACATGATGCTGTCTTCAATATGCAATGCATTCCCAGTAACTGGTAATACATAAAGATGACTTTTTCCATCACAGTGCTCTTGACTTGAACCAAGCAAAAGAATGAGACAATACAAAGTAATTTTTTAATCTCACTGTTTATTTAATTGTAAGTATGCAAACTTTGTAGTGATTCAGCAGTCTTTAAAAAGCCCTTCTAAAAGCACAGAGCTCCAAATATGATTGCGTTTCTGCAACTGAGATGATTTAGAGGTTCTCTTGTCATTTACTGAGAACAAGAGTACATGACAGTAGACCCCTTCTATGGAATAAAAGCTGAAGAAGTGACTTAAAACTTTCTTAAAATGCATTGATGGGGAGAATGGTGCCTCTGAAAACATACTTTTTTCTTACGATTTATTTGTTATTCCTTGATGAGGATAAAGCCTGAGCAATGATTCTTAAATTAGATATCTGTTATGCTTCAGGCAAGGAGGTTTTCTAAGCAGAAGGAACTATTGATCCTATGTCTGACTTTATAGTACATGACTACAGAGTGCCATCCATTATAAGACGAAAGAAAGACCATTAGCCTCCTCAAGCATTCAATTAGACTATTACTTTATCTACTTTAATTGATACAGCTAATAGTATCATATTTAGTTGTTCCATATAGGTGGAAAACATGCTTGTTAATGAGTCTCAACTAATTCACAGAATGACACTTAAGCAATAGCAGCAGAGCTGTAGGTAGATTCCTGATCAGCGTGTGATGGATCACCTTATTCCTTTGCTGCGATACTTGATAATGGTTCATGTTTGCTTCAGATGAATTCCAGTGTGTGGGAGCTCAGTTGCAGAGCAATTCAAGTGTACCTTCTAAAGGGATAGTACTTTATCATGTAGTATCAATTATAGTAATTATTGAATAAATAAATAAAGCAGTTTGTGTATGTTTCATAGTCCATTCATTATCAATTCTTTTAGCTACGGATGAACTGATTATTTTCCTGCGGAGATATATATGTGTGTATGTACATATTAAAGATATGTTTGTATTTGGATACAAACGTGCATATATAGATGTATATATATGATAGATACATGTACCTACATTTACAGAGTTTACAGAATTGTAGGGGATGGAAGGGACCTCTAGAGATCATTGAGCCCAACCCCCTGGCAAAGCAGGCTCCCTACAGCAGGTTGCACAGGCAGGCATCCAGGTGGGTCTTGAATATCTCCAGAGAAGGAGAATCCACAACCTCTCTGGGCAGCCTGTTCCAGTATTTCCCCACCCTTACTGTGTAGTTCTTACATTTGTGCAGAACTTCCTATGCTTCAGTTTGTGGCCATTTCCCCTTGTCCTATCTCTGCACATCACTGAAAAGAGTCTGGCCTCATCCCTTTGCCTCCTGCATTTGCATCACGTATCAGAGAAGACTGCTACATCAGATCAAGAAATAGTGTTAGCAAAGACATACCTTCATTAACATCTCTAATTCACATTATATCTGCAGGGATATATTACCTAGCACGTTAGAACTGAGTCAGAAAGCAGGGTAACAAAAGTCTCCCGAAGCCTGATATTCGAACAAGTCAGTGAAGGCCATTTGAGGGAGCAAAGAAATATGAGATATAACAATAATTTCAAAGTGTTTTATCTGTTCTGCATAAATATTTGTTTCTTTTCCAGTAGTAATGTGTTCTTCTCTGTAAGTACTTGTGGTAATTTTTTGCTTAAATCTTTGCTCTCAGACTGTGTTTAGGGCCATGCATTTTGTCGGCTGATAATGCTTCTAACTCTTGCAGAAGAAATGAAGTTCTAGATTGCCTACAATTATTACAATATATGTCTCATCCTGCTAGTTGGAGAATCGTACTACTTTCATAATGTTAATTTTCTTCTACTTAAAAGATGCATAAAGACTAGTAAAGACTTGATAAACTTCAATGATAAATATAAATGCCACTTCATCTTTTTTTGAATAGCAGTTTTATGGAGGCTTCAAAGCAGAACTCAAGTCTGGGTTATTTAATAGACCATAGTTTCAGAATCTTCTCACTCGTACAGGAAATGTGCTTTTAGTTTTCTTATGTGAAGGACTGACTGAGAGGGGAGGTGTATTTCCAGCAGTGGGCTGGTAGTTTTCATGGAGGGCTTTATATGGTGCTTTTATCTTGGGTAAGTGGGTTTTGGATTAATAATGGAAATTCCTTGAAGAATCTTGCAAGCCACTTTGTAAATGTAGAGAACTGCAGCATCCCAGTGGCGGTATCTTTATCACAGCATTATGAATAGGCGAACTGCTGAGATAAAGCTGTATTGGAATCAACTTAATCCAAAAGAGTAAGCTTGAAATAGCTGAAGAATTAAGTAGGTAGGTAGGGAAAGGTCAGAATACTTTAAACGCTATTTTTTAAGCGCCAGTATCGCATTTATCAAGTGGTACGTTCCTAGAGGCTAAAGTGAGGGTTGTTAGAAACTGACATAAAATTTCACTGAGAATTATTTGACTCCTGCATGAGAAAAAATAGCTGACTTTTAAAAATTTATTTTTATTCTTTTTATCAATTATTCAATTAGGCAGCCACTAGAGAATGTATTTTTTTCTAGTCATAGGACTGAGTGTTTCTACAGCTTCAATAACAATTATAAAAACTTATATAGTTATAATAAGTTATATATTATAATATTATATATATATTATATAATATATAAATAATATATAAAAAATAACTTGACAATTTTTTTTTGGGGGGGGGGAAGGAACTAAAAAAATAATGCTATTCTCCTAGTTAGTAGTTCTTTGGAAAATTAAAAAGAAGGGGAGGAAAAAAGGATCCGTGTTAAAAAGACTTGCTGCTAATTTTGAACATCAACCATCATTCAGAAGCAGTTTGCACAAGAATGAAATCAAAAGATCGATATATTTATCTAAAATTGAGATGTTGAAAGGTCTGTTACCACTCTGAAAGGTCAAACTTTCAATTTGAGTCTTTCTAGTCAGGAGTAACAAGGTATTTTGCCTTGGACCTGAAATACCTTCTTTGTTTTGTCAAACTTGATGCTGCTTTTGAAATGAAATATTTCAGCAGAGAGATCTTATACTGCTTGTAGTTGTTACATCCTTATGAGTTCATCAAAACTGCATGCAAAAGGCAACAGTTTAATGCTGTATACATATTTTGTTATGTGATGATGCTTATACATAGACCACATAATATGTTTTAGGCTTACTTTCAATTAAATAAAGGGAACTGAATTAATACGTTTTTCTTTGAGCGTGATTGACCCAATGTATGTATTTTTTTATTTTTTACTAAATGCTTTTTGTTTTTCTAATACATGCACACATACAAATATATAACAATGTAGTTGTGAGAAAAAAATAAGATTGCAATTGTATGTATGAATTTACAGTTAAAAAAATCTTATCAGCGTCATACATTTTATTGAAAATTACTGTCATTTTGTACCACAGGTGACTTGTGAACAGTCAGCTGCTCTTTATTGTGTATAAAATTTAAAGTAGGATTATATTACATGACTAGAAAATAACTGAAGAACAAATTTGGAAAGTCTCTTCTATTTTCCAGCTTAGTAAGATCTTTAACTGTTACATAAACTTTAAACTGCACAGCATGTAATATTTGAAAAACTCTTGACTTGAAAAGGAGATAAATGTTTTTGTTTTTCACGTTGCCAGAGTTTTGAAAATCTAAGGGACATCTCAAATAAGTGGCAGCGCTAAACTGTGAGAATGTAATTATTTTTCTATTTCTATTCTTAGCTACAGTTTGATAATTGAATGTCTCCTATCAGTTTGAAGTCGGATTCATAGTCTGCATCACTGTGTAATGGCCTTTATCATTTCATTCTTGGAATATTGTTTAGCATCTGTCGTCTTGTCTATATTTCTCATGCCAATATAAAAAACAAAGCAGTTTTCCAGTGATTCATTTCTTTCAATTGCTATGTTTATTTTCATACGTAGTTATAATTGTTAGGTGAACTAGTATTGTGGTGTATTGTAACAACAATTTATAATCATGCAGCATTTCAGTAACAAGTGAGATTTTATGGTGAATAACTAGTTTGTCACATCACTGCAAAGTATTTGTGAAAGGAAGTGTTGTGATCAAATGTCACAACAGTGATAATTTGTTTTACATCTGAATAGCTTCATGCTAATATTTGTAAATATTACATACACTTTAAGAACTTCATAAATTCATTTTAGTTTAAATGGACAGTACTAGTAGGCTGTTTACATGATATATTATGATTACACGGTTTGCAACCCGTATCTCCTTTGTTTTAGTAAAAGTATGGAAATACACAAGCTCAACTGCAAAGCTCATCTTCTATGAATAGTATTTGCCAGCTATAACTGGTTGAATAATTTTTGTTTCTACTGATGTTTTCTAATTTTTTAGCAATGAAAAAGTTGAGAAGTGTTGGGCAGTGAAAAACATCTGCAAATGTTCTGCTACTTAATTCTTAAAGGAAATTAAGTTGAGCAGGTTTATTTTGATATTTGTTTTCTTTTTGAAAGTCAAACTGCCATGGTGTAGTTCACAATCAGATCAGCCAACCTTTTGTATTATGGGAACATCTAAGAAGTGCTGGATTTTTTGGATGCCAAGTGAAGTTTCCTGCAATTAAAATTTTGCTCCTTTATGTGCCATTTCTCACAGGATAATGCTTTATTTACAAGATGCATTTTAAAGTACACAGCAGTAAAATCATAGTTTCCGTATTGGGCTTCTCAGATAACAAATATGCATCCTGTAAAATGTATGATTGTGAATAGGTAGTGCTGGTAACTGGTTCATATTTGACATGCAAGTCCTGCAGGCACTAACAGACTTAACGCTGTAAATGAAGTTTGTGCCTAATCAAGATGTATTAAAATATTTTTATTTGTTAATTGTGTTTGTTTTTGAAGGATCCTTCTGTGAAGTTACAAGTAGTCTTGCCAGCTCATAAAGCCCATGTTGCACCCAGCAATACTTGTGGACTTTTTTGTATGGGTGGCTGTTCTGGTTGACAGGGGTCAACTGTACTGAACTCTGCATCACTTCTCATTCACATACATTTTCAAGTTAGTTGATTTGGTTGTGCTCCTGTCTTTTCATTAGTGTTGTTCTGTTAAAGTGAATGTGGTTACACTGTTGTATGCACAAGTTGAGTATTATTTCAAATGCTTCTTGAAGACTTCCTTTGTGTTTCTTTTAATTAGCCTATCTATAAGTTGAAATCTTGTTTGCATAAAACATTTCAGTTTTAGGTTCACAAGATAACTTTCATGCAGATAATCACTGTTGATTAAAATATCAAAAGCAATATGAAGGACATAATCTCCTAAAAAAAAAAAAAAAAAAAAAAGATGGAGTAAAGTTGCAAATATGTAGAAGCAATCTGATTTCTAGTTAATTACTACATTTTTAAGTTGTGAGCCTTCCTATTTTGTTGTTACTCACTTGTACAAATAGTTACACATCTCTCATTAAAAAAAAAATACTTATTTCTATAGGTGTAGACCATACTGAAAACAGTTTTTTCTAAAACTTCAACCCAGGCAATGGTAATTGATGTAATAGAAGTAGAGTTCATTGGGAATATTTCAACTGTATAAATAAATTGTGGTTTTGTGGTAAACTATTATTAAAGTTTCAGCATATTTAGAAAAACTTTTGGTATCCTTGCTTAGGTTTCACATGCAGTGACTGTTTCTTCTTTTTCCAAATACCACTGATTTTTCCATTTGCTCTTTTTGGTTTCTATTTCAATCGTGTTCCTATCTAAAATGCTTACATAGATTAACCATTCCCCAAATGAAGTTTCCTAATTTTCTTCTCCAAATCCACTATTTTGCATGGCCTTCTTAAAAGCCAAACTTAAAAGCTCACCTGGGCACTCCTATACATACCTTGCTAAATCACATCAAAGTTGATTTATGTAGCATCTGGATATAAGTGTTCTACCACAGTTTTTTTTCTTGTTCTCATCTTTTTTTTCAGTAACTGTTGTCACATTTTTATATCAACAGCTATTTGCCAGGAACAAAAATTTATATCTATACATATAAGGAATAATGTACATGGTACTCTGCAACATATGAGAGTAGTATATAATGAATTTTTTTGAAGATTATGATAAATATATTTGCTGCCTTCTAAGTTTGACATCTCACAAGTAAGATCTTAGATGTTATAGTCTTCTCTTTTACTTAATTGGTAAAATTACACTATACTTAACCACCATGTTTAGAATTGCCTATGATTTACAACTAACAGTAACAATCTAAATATTTTTAAAATATCATGCTATATGCATCCATCCAGCTTGTACTGTAGTTATCAATTTAAATGTGTTAAAAGTCTGACACAAGAATTTTTTGATGATTACCTAAGAGTTGAGTGATACCCCTTCATCTATAGCTTTAGTTTAATACAAACATCAATCAAATACATTGGCAATGAGGCTATAATAGAAGCTTTAATTGTTAATTAGTATGTGTAGCATTGGATTTGGGTTTATTTTTTACAGACCTTGTCTCCACTGGAAGTTTATCATCCTGAGGCTTTTCATAAATCTTCAAACTGGGCAAATAAGTACCAGGCTGCATGAAGACAGTAGGAGGGTCTGCATTCAAGAAAGGGGCAAAGTGCTTGTTTCATTTGTCCATGCTCTGGGAAAGCATTTTTCATTTCTTCCAACTGCAAATATCTGAAATGATGTCTGTAACCTAATCAAAGACCTTGATCCAGAGGCTGACAGTTTGTAACAACATTCCCATCGGTTTATCTTGCTGAGGAATAATTTTGTATTAACAAAGCACTCCCTGAGAATTAGGTGCTCACAACAGATTGTAAGTGATCACTGTTGCTAGGTTGCTCTTGCCCCACCTTTTTTTCCCCCAGCAAATGTCTCTATATTGGTTCTCTTTGTGCAAATTAGAAGACTTGTTTAAGGAAATTACCTCAGCATCACTGAGATATTCTCAAATGTTCTTGTATTAACAGATTATGCAACCATTTTTGTGATTTCACCCATGTGCAATTAAACAAAAATCAGTTTAACCTAAACTATCCTAGATAGCTTTTTTTTTTCTCACACTTTCTGAGTATATGTTGAAAAGCATCTATTGAAAAAAACATTGTGACATTGTTTCATATGTTACAAGCCACACATGACTATGGGTTACAGCCTGAAAAACCGTATTCCAAATCTAAAACCCTACCTTGCAAGATACTTAAAGCATAAACAAGTGGGTCTGTGTTTCTCCTAGACTGATTTACTAGATCTAGATGGTTTAGTTGGATGTGTATTTTTAGTGTTGGGGGAAGATGATTTCTTACTAAATACCACCTTCCTTTGCTTGGTTATCAGATTTTCTTGTCATCTTCTCTAGAAGAAATGATTTGACCTGTCATGCTTAATGCAGAAAGTCTGATAAAAGCATGCTCTGATGAGACATCTAACTATTACAATTTTTGTCATTGACTGTGTACTATGCAGTCCAGTCTGTCCTTGGAAATGAAAAATAATTCCCCTATCAGCATCATAATAAAGCATGAAATCCTCAAGGACAGATTGAAGTCAGATACTTGATTAGTTTTGTCTAGAATATGACTGAATACTGTGCTCCTGGGGGGACAGTGGCAAGAAATAAAAATAAATAAATAAAATCTCTCTTCTATAAATCTGTAGGAAACTTTGATGTTGGGCACTTGTTACTCTGTAACTTTTCAGAGATTTCTAACTGTTGGGGAGGGCTATGAATATAAGTGTTAAATAAAATGATGGGTCAACAATATATAATTTTTTTTCATTTGTTTTTAAACCAAAGAGAAATGAGTTTTCCTTGCTAATGTCAGCTTCATCATTGACTAGATGGTAACAAAAGGTAGGGGCAGGCTTCAGCTCAGTACAGTTGGAGATGAGGAGGTGCTGGTGCCTGTGATGGAGGGATCTGTTTCTGCCTGGGCTAGGGGTGATGCAGTCATACTGCTAGTCCATTCTGGAGTACCAAGTGGGATATCGTACTAGCCTCACCAGAGAAAGCGAAGAAAGGGTGACAAAGTAGAAGGGAGGATGTAGTGAGTGTGGTAAAACTTGTCCTAGTTTGTTGTAAGGAAAGATTTGGATCTTCTATACCTGTCAGCAAAGCCATAAAAGAGATGGACCATTTTATTATAGACTATATAGCTCTGAGTTTTTATGATTTTGCTGTCAGCCAAACACCAAATGAAGATTTTCTTCCAATACACATGAAGTGTATTATAATATAGCTCTCTTCTTTCCATCTTATGCTATTATCTCTTTATACTTGTTATTACTGTCCTCACAATTCTCACTGTTCTTTCTTTGCTTCAGTGTGAGTTGCTTGTTTGCAATATTTTCTGCTGAGCATTCGAATAATTTTCTAAGCCTCTTATTCATGTATAATAAAAAAAAAGATGCTGTCTTAAAGTATCTGTATGTATATATACGTGTGTTCATGTTTATATATAGACTGGCAAGTTCTTTGGGGCAATACTGTATTCTATTGTACAGTAGCCTATCGATCTGTCATGACAGCATGCTCAGTTAATCATTGCAGTCCTCCCCTGAACTTGTTTGGATTTGCTATGTAACCAGGCTGATAAATAAGGGTACCTATGGGCAGTCACTAGGGATCAGATTTATGTTATTAAAGCATCAGCATAGCTTGTCGTTTTCTCCATACCCTCAGCTCTAGACCTGGGTACCTCTAGAGCTAATTTAAATAACACATTGGTTCCTCGCTGTTCAGTGGAAGATTCTAATAGGAATTAATTCAACTTCCTAAGGCACAGGTTAATGAAGTACAGAATTTATAATTGTGTATCTAGAAAATAAACTTTAGAGGCTAAGTGCAACTGAAACCTCAATTACTTAAAAATGTGAACAATAAAAATAAATCATTTTGAAGGTTAAACTGAAATTTGAATTTCACATTTTATTATCTTATATGCTTGAAAAGCTTGTTTGTTTGTTTGTTTGTTTTAATGGAGTAGGACTAGTGAGGAAAAAATAAGGAAATGCTCAGAAACTCGAGCTGCTACTTAAAGTTATATAATTTTTCTCAAATGAGACTTGGAATCCTACAGTTGACTAGATTCTTCAGAGAAAGTAGTAATAAAGTCACTCAGAAGTTTGCTTCATTTTTAAAATATTCACTGTTTACTTAATATAGGAGCAATTTTTCTTATTGTGATTCAGTTGCTCTGTTTGTCTTAGGCTGGAAAACAAGGATGAGGTAAAATGACTTCAATCAGACCATTGGAAGTGTGAATTAGATATTAAGTTTGCTTCATTTGTTCTCTGAAATAGTGCTTGTATTTGATAAATTGTCATCTCATAATCAGGATCTTCTAAAGAGTCTGATAAAGAAATGGGGTGGGGATGCTTGGTCCTTCACTGCAAAGAAGTATGAAATGGAAACATGAAATAGGAAAAAGAATTGTAAAAATCTTTACGCTTTCTTTTAAGCTCTTGTGTATAGAAGTAGAATTTTTTTTTTAAACTTCAGATATACTCCTTTGAAAGGTCTTTTTAAAAACTCGATTCGTAAGTTCCTTTATCCAGGGGGGAAAGAATTATTCAAAATGCTCAATATTAGCCTAATACTTCCCACATAAATAGTAGTAAAACTCTTAGTGGTATTAACGTGACCAGGAAAAGAATTTATCATGAGGTATTTTCAAAAAGTGCTGTTCTATGCATCTGTTTTTGCCCTGGCAAATGGATAGTGGAGTCACTGTGACACGTGCTCTTACCCTGACTTCACTTCTGATTCTGAAAAAGATTGCAGTTCCTTTTTGCCTACTGCTGCTGACTTGGCTTGTTGGCCCAACACCAACCTCAAAGTTGTAGCTTTGTATCCAGTATCCTTGCAGAAAAATCTCATTGAATTTAGCATGTTTCCATCATGTCTGAACAGCCATTAGATAAATAGAAATGTTGCTGCTCTCACTAATCATGGTGACTCATTTCTGTATTTTCCTAATGGATGAACTCTTCCGTAACGTAGATATATACATTGCTCAGACAATGTTACTTAACTGGACTGCTTTGTAGCTTAACAGCAAAGAGAAATATGTGAAGAGATGGTCTCTGTTTTTGAATGCTGTCATCTTTCTGTAAATAGCTTTCCCAACTTTAAGGACTATTTCCAGGGGCACTTATAACCAGTCCTTGCAGGATGCTCATTTTTACATAGTTCAGTGCAGTGACTTTTTTTTTTTTTTCACGTAGATCTTGTTGGGGCATGGGGTTAAATCACTGTCTTCGAGACAATGTATACCTTCTGGCTTCAGGGGGCACAAACAAACAACCCCAGAGTACGAAACACTACTAATCTGGGAGACCATTCTGGGTACAGCATCACACTGAGAGTCCTAACGGTTCTCTTATTCTTCTCATTTTCTAGCCACACTTCACCCAGTTACAGCTGGTCATGTAGCTGATTGCTGCACAACATAAGTAGTGACAAAGGATCCTCAGCTGTGCTGTGTAATATTGGCAACTAGCCACTTAGAAACATACGTCCTGGAACAGACATCGAAATAGCCCTTGTCAATAATTACTCCCATTGACATCTGTACTGCTGATTGCGATGTTGTGAAAAAGGAGCTTGACAAATGCGATTCAAAATTCAGGGACGGCAATAGGACGCTACTGTTCGCTGATTCTGAGATTATTCTACTTTAATAAACAGGAATTTCATTTATTTATTGGACTACGGGTAGTAATATTAAAGCGAATCAAATTATATATAATGGTCTGGGGAGAGGAAACAAACCCGAAACAGTTGAATATTAGTAAATATGTTTCTAAAGATAATGCGTGAACCTTTAGCACTGTTCTTTCGATATTGTACTTTATCACTTTCTTTTATCATCTACATGGGATGCCTGTCTCAGCCAGTACACAAAATCTGTTACTGCATGAGAGTGAGGTGCATAGATACTCTCAAAAACAGATATTTCATTTATAAAACAATTTTAAATGTACTTGTAATCTCTTCAGTGGTATCATTGCATCATCTAATAAGTACATGTTCTTTGAAACAAAGAAACAAAGATGATCTTTCATATACCAGGTTCTCAGCAGAGGATGGTGTTGCTGTTCATATAGTCAAAAATCAGCTCCTCAGAGTGTCAATATTACAGAAGGAAGCATACATAAAAACTTGCAAGTCATGGCATGTGAGAGAATCTTTCAACTATAAAATTGGGTTAGCATCATAAAAGTGCTCTTCTCTACTAACATGTCATAGTTATTTATTAAACCCAATTTGTAAATATAAAAAAAAAGTCACAGGTGTTTGGGACAACCCGTAAGTAATTTAATGCAACTAAATGGGAAATATGCTGTAAATGTATTGGAAGTTGGGCATGCGTGCCTGAAGTCTGAGAATCACTAAGTAGCCTAAAGCAAATTTCTTTAAATTCAGTTACCTGGAGCTGGAGTTGTAAGTGGGTACTTTGATCACCGTGGGGACTAAACACGGGAAAGTAATTTCCACACTTTTTAAATGGGAATAGTAAGGTGTTATAAACTCAGAATTTGGAGGTTTTTAAATTAAGAAGAGAGAGAGATATATATATAAGTGGGCTATTGGAAAAATTGTATTGGAACTCTCCTCTCTGCTATATAAGGTTTTGAGATAAGTGTGCAAAGCAGCAGAAGACATAAGTGTTTTAGAAATGTTAGAAATGTAGGAATATTATAAGTTGATATAAACGGAAGTATATTATCTTTATGGAAATTTCAGTACTAGTCTTTTTCAAATACATACCTTCAGCATTTTTTTCGTTAGGATTTCTATCTTGTTATTAATTTTCAGCATCTTGTTTTGCTGCATTTCTCACTCCAACACTCTCTAGTTAGATTGTTGAGGTCACCATTAATTTTATAAGTGTACTCTAGGATTTTTCTCTTCTATCACTTCAAAATAGAGCATGTATCTGTGAAGCTCACCACCTGGCAGAGGTGATAAAATATCAGGTTGCAATTTCATGAATAATGTTTATCTGTTATGATACAGAAATTGAACCCATTTGAAGTAGCAGTCTACCAGCGTCCCAAAGTGGAAAAAGCTGCTGTATCTGTTCTTGTGCCACAAAGTTATTAACAATTGGCATGATTTCCGGGTGAGAAATAGGGCATGCTTCAATGCACAGACTAAAAAATGCCCTTAGATTTGCTTGAGAGGTTGTGGTTTAAAAAAAAAAAAAAAAAAAAAAAAAAAAAAAAAAAAAAAAAAAAAAAGGCAAAACAAAACTACTTTGTTGCTCACAAGCTTCTAAGCAGGTAATACTGTTCCACTTTCATCACACAAAGCACGCAACCAAGATTTTCTGAAACTCTCACTGTCTCTTTTTAAAGCAAAGGATATAATTGACATCTCAAATTTTCCCCAGTTCTTGAGCCACCACCAGAAAAAGGACATGGAGCTGTTGGAGCCTGTCCAGATGAAGACCATGAGGGTAACTGAGGTCTGCAACACCTTTCCTGTGAAGACAGACTGAGAGAGTTAGGGTTGTTCAGCCTGGAAAAGAAAAGGCTCTGGGCTGATCTCATTGTGGCATTTCAATATTTAAAGGCAGTTTCCAGGAAAGATGTGGAGCAACTTATCTGTGACTGTAGCAGCAGGATGAGGGATAACAGCTTTAAACTGAAAGAGGATAGATTTAAATAAGCTGTCCGATTAAGCTCCATATCATTATAATACAAATTTCACTTGTCTTTCTGTGTTGATCTTTCTCACCACGTACAGTAACATACCTGTGCTTTCATTGCATTTGTGGTTGTCAGTCTGCTTAAATGTCACAAATTCATCTACAAGAGAGCAACTATCTCTTATTTCTCAGCATTTCAAAATTCAGAGCTTGATTTGAGTAGGATCTGAAATGTCTAAAACCGGTATGAAAGAACTTCAAGGGAAGAAAACTTTTTCTTGTATGAACTGTCCGTATCATCTGTTGATTGTTTTCCTTCTGTGATAATGACCAAAGATAAAGCATACGTTTTACTTATTTTTTTCTTTTACTCAGTACCGTGTTAAAAAGAACTAATGACATAGGAAGATATATATATTTTTTTAATTTCAGGAAGTTTGTATATCAATTCTCTTAAACTAATAATTTCACTTGGTCATTATTGCTTGTATAATTTTTTTTTTTTTTTTTTTTTTATTTTTTTTTTTAATTTATTTTATTTTTTATTTAATTTCTCTTAAATTATTAATTTAAATTGGTAATTTTTTTTTTTTTAATTTTTTTTTTTTTTTTTTTTTTTTTTTTTTTTCTAAATTGGACACCTTACTACAGTCTGCCCCAGTTTAGGAATGGGATTTTTGTTCTTTTCCTGATGTTAGCATTATAACTCTATGACTATAGTTTAATCTGTTGCAATTCCCAGGTATTTTGTGAGGTCACATTATTACCTTTTGTTTTAAGGGAATTAGATTATTTAATTCCTACCCAATAAAGAACATGCTTCCGGACTATTGTGTTAACCATGAGGATGATAACATATTCAATGAGATAAGAAATCACAATCCAGCTTATCTGTCACACTATAGTCTGTTCAATGTAGCAACATATCAGTCCTTTTCATTCTCTTTTGCTGTGGCAATACTCGTACTAGATGGGTAGAAACTTCACGCCTTTCCAAGACTGCAGCAGGAGATCAACAGCCAACCTGGAAAAATGAGTGATGTGCTAATGCACCTTATTTTCAGTTCACCTGTATCCAGGATCATTTGTTGTTCAAGGGAGTTGTTTGTGCAAAGTAGTTACTTGTTCACTCACAAAATGTTCTACTGAAAGACAAAACTTACTACTAGTAGTATACAGTCCTTGGGACAGAAATGATGACTCTTTTTCATGGAATTGACTAGGACTACTAAGACTAACTTTAATTTTATTAAAAATATGTCAAGCATAAAAAATAAGTGCATGTTAATTGCTAAATTACTCTAATGTGTAGCTGCAATACCTTCTTTACACTTGTAATTCAGTTTGAATTAGCATCTGTTCTGTGTCAAACAGCAAATGCTTATGCCTTCCTTTTCAATGTCTCTCTTATATATTTTCGAAGTTTCTTGTACGTCAGATCCAGCAGCTACTGGTGCATGAGGTCACCTTATTTAATTTGCCTCTTTCTGCCTCTTTTATCTTCCTGTTTGTGGTGGAATCAGCCTCTTGCTCCTAGAACTTGGGGTCATTGTGATTTCTCAGTATCATGTATTAGGCCATTCCAGCTTGGATTTTGAATTTGGGATTAGATCATCTCTTTCATCTTCATTTCTCTTTCTTAAGAGTTCACTGCAACTGAATGCTGAGCTCCCAGGGAAGAGTTCCTCTATTTAATCTCTAAAGAAGTCTCAAGGATGGTCATTCTGATTTAAATAAAAAATCTAAAGATACACAAAAACCTGTAAATAGGTTAGTTCTTGTCTGAAAAAGAGAGCTGCATTTGTAGGATATCCTGAAAATCCAACTTGGGGTTTCATGGGAAGTGTGTAGCGTGTATAACACTGAAAATAAAACTGCAAAGAAATTTTGGCACAAGAGAAATAAAAGCTCATATGTTTTATAATTAAAATGCACGGTCTGTTGTAATGAGCATGCTATCTTGCTTGTGCTAAACAGCTACCGCATATCTGCCATAGCCTTAAGGAAATGCTTTCCTAAACTTTTTGTCTCTTGCTGAGAATGCTACTTAGCACAGTGGTGGTCATGGCTTTTTGCAGTTTGGATTCTAGCCTGCTAAAAATTTCCTGAGACCACAATCCATTTTATTTAAAACAGTGCACATCTATCAAATGGTAATGATGTATAGTACATGCTATCATTTGTTCTATCCTGTTGGTGTTTGTGGAGACATTTGGATGGAGAAGGGCATGGCTTTAAACAGGCTTTACCATTCTCTTTAAAAAAAGCGTCTATTGCATCTAGCAACCTCTCCCTCAGGCAAAACGGATGTCAGTCAGCAGGAGAGCTGAACTGCCGTGTGTATTCATGCATATCAAAAGCCTTCAGTAAAAACCCAATATGTGCTTCATTGAAATTGTTATTAAGGGCAGGACTGCTTATTTTTCAGGAGTTGAAAATTGCTCCTGATACGGAAGCAAATATTGTTGCTTTCTCATTCCTTTGTTTATCTCTTTTCTGTGATTAGAGTACATGAGCAGCCTTGTTCTTGTGGCCTTGAAAAGCAGCCCCCACAGCCAAGGTAATGGGACAATTAAATATCAGATGGTATTCTCCCAAATCTCTACACAAAACTGTCAGTAAACTTTTTTTTCAGGAAACTTCAAATTTTCAGGGAACTGGTCTCTTCTTTGCAAATTATAAATCAGCTAGACTCTTCTTCATCCTTTTTTTTTTTTTTTCTTTCAGACTTTGAATTGTGTACAAGAGAGCATGTTCACAAATGTTCAGGTATGCAATTTCTGACATCAAAATGATCTCTATGTAAGAAACAACATTATTTCATTTCACATACTAGATAAAGGAGGAAAAAGCTAATTAAGTGTTGCGGTGTTGAAGCTGGCTTTTTAATTTAGTAAGTGGGATGTTAGGGACATAACAGGTTCATAGTAATTCAGTGGTATCCACTTCTAAATGATTAACCTCTGAGTGATTTCTTTTATTACTAGTATGTACATACATAATTCAGTTTAAATGGATGTTCAATGTGTTAGGAATTCCATAGGTTCTGATCTTTTCTTTAATAGACGTGAGCACATTTGGTTGTGCTCAGGTTTTGTTGCTGTGAGTCTTTTCTCCTTCTTGACAAAATGATCAATTTTCTAGTCATCTAAGCATGCAGATCCATACCTGTTTTCTGCCATTCTTTGTAAAACTAAGTGTAATGTGGGATCAGATTCTGAACTCAATTCTGGAGTTATACAGATTGCTTTTATCTCTCATCAAATGGTCTAAGTGACCGCAAAGTATCATCACAGAATGGCCAGGGTTGGAAGGGACCTCAAGGATCATGAATCTCCAACCCTCCTGCCACATGCAGGACCACCAACCTCCCCATTTAATACTAGACCAGGCTGCCCAGGGCCTCATCCAATCTGGCCTTGAACACCTCCAGGGACGGGGCATCCAGAACATCTCTGGGCAGCCTGTTCCAGCACCTCACCACCCTCTCTGTAAAGAACTTAACAACCTTTGATGTACTGATCCACAGAGGATGTGTGAAGTGAGAGAATTTTTTGCTCGGTCCTCCTCTCCAATTCCACTTAAGCAATGTGATCATACATGAAAACTTTAAACTAGCACTATTTGTGCAAATCATGGGTTTTTTGTATACGCATTCTCAGGGTAACTAACAAGTGAATTTCTAACTGTGAACTGAAATCCCTAATCTGAATTTTTGTTTAGTATGAATGTATAGCATCTTCTGCTCAGCAGTGATCTGTAAAAGCTTAGATGTGCAGCTTTGTTTGTAATCTTCCCTGGTGTAGTTTAGAAAAAGAAAACTCACCAATTAACGTTTATGTTTGGATTTAATTCAACGTCTTCCTTTTTATTTTATTTTATTTTATTTTTTCCCTCACACCACCCAGATACTACAGGTCTTTTGCAAAACAAAGCAACGATAGATGAGGGCTTTTAAGAGGAGTCCCTTCACTTGCAGTCATCTGTCCCAGTGCAGCTGTATTAAGTGTCTGTTAAAAGGTAGTGGCGCCCATCCAGAGTGTGAACATTTGTTCAAGCAAATGACGTTACAGTAAACAAATTTAGCACTTCTTAACACAGAAAAATTTACTGCTTGAGAATGTTATCACGTGTGTGTTTATGTAAAAGCTCTCAAAGAATATTAAAATAAAATAAATGCTGCTTTTTAGATCTGCATTGATAAAAGCCTTAGCTTGGCCCAAGTGTAGCTTGCAGAGCTGTAAGCAGAATCCATGATGTTCTATAACATTCAGAGAGTATTTCATACCTCTCTCACAAATTTTGGTTATGTATTTTAAGTGAATTCATATGCACAGTTTTGCATAAGCTCACAGTATGTACATTTTGTATGTAATTGCAAAAACCTGTGTGGGGTTGCACTGAAATCTAAAGTAAATAGATAATAAATGCAAAAACAAAACAAAACAAAAAACAAAAAAAGCCAAGAGGGTAAATAATGATGACATAAATTCCATTCTTCGATTTGTTCTTCTCTAATAACTTCCTTTGATATCTGTAAGTAACACAAGAAGAAATACAATTTTGTTCAAGGAAGACAATGTTTAAAGATCTTCCAGTGTTACATCTCTGACAAGGCGTTAATGCAGATTTTCAGCAAGTTGGTAGGACTTGTAAACATGGCTAAGTTTTTTTATAGTTTGTTCCCACCTGTGTCATTGACTGTATGATACAGCTGTGCATTTCTACAAATTCTTATAAATGTGGTTTCAATTGCACAAAATCCCCACAAAAGGTGATACTGGTGTTCCCTGTTTCAGAAATAAGTAAAAAACCAACAAACCATTCAAAAACTTCACTTTTATATTGACTTGCTTAAAAATTATCTTTTTCTTGGGCTGGGTGAGGAGTTGGAAATGTACGTGTACAATGGTCTTGTTTTAGTTCTTCGACAATGTTTTACCTGAGACAGAACAATAAGGGAAAAAGTAGGAATCAGTGTCAGGGAGTTCTAATCAACTGAATAAAGATTGTTTCTAACAACAGTCTTAAAAAAAACTGTCTCTGTAACTCACCTTTAATAACAAGCTATGTCGTGCTATATAGAAAGCTATCTATACCAATCTAATTCAATAATGTCCTCCTACAAACCAAGAACTGATTATGCCAAATGTGTTGGGATAGTTTTGGGATGTGAATCAATGCAGTTCTGTTAATTTTTTTTCTTTTTCAGATCAGTCTGTTTATCTCTCAGGTATGTTTTAATCACTTAAAGGAGGATTTAAAAGAATGCAATTGGCATTGTGTCTTCATGGTACTATATATCGTATAAAATAGAATCTTTTTCTGTTGGCATGCCACACATTTCTGCATTAACAGAATTTTTCTGTGACACCACTATTTGTTAAACTGTTTCTCAAAGCTGGTTACATCTAAACTATTCGAGCTTTATTTTATATTAATTCATTTATGTCTGCCTGTAGTATATCAACAAGAAAGTTCACTTGGTGTCATTCAATATAGGAAGTCAGTTTCGTAGGTTATAGCTTGGTTTTGGTGCAATTACAAGGCATCTATCAATTGATATACTCATGTACTATAGACACAAATGTTGGTAACTTTTTTTTCTATATAATTCTTATTCTCTATCTGAGTCTCAAGCTGTTTGAGCACTCATAGTGACTGCACTTGACAAATTCTGTTCAGGTAATTCTTTTCTGTTACTCCTCATGTTCCAGTATTCTATCTATTATTGCAGGAACAAAAACAAGTATTCCCTTTTGCTTAACAGCTACCATAGGGATTATTTATTACATAAGTGGTGAAAGGAGAACTTCAGACTTTGTCATGTTTGAAATTCCACCCTGTATATAAACACATGATTATGGCAGTCATCAAGTGTCTCAAGAAATTGAGAACTAGATTTTGCATCTAGCTTTCAAAGTGTGAATGCTACTCATTCTTATTTGTTTTGGTAGTAATTCCTACATTTATTCCAAGCTACTGTAGAAGTCTGTTCTAAACTTTCAAATTTTGCGTGTTAACATGCACGTTAACGATCTCATTTTCCAATAGGATAAACTCATTGTCACCGCTAAGGCGAGTTCCTTCAGGTGGCCTTAATGAAGTTTCTAACTACGTGTCAGAAAAATGGTTTTTATGAGGATGATGAATTTCCAATGACCTCTGTTAGAAAACCATCCAAAGCCACCCAAATTTAGTTGCTGGCTGATTTGGGATCAGACTTCTGCAAAGATATGCATTTTTTACTATTTGTCAGCTGTATTTTATCTCTGATAGAATCAGAGTTCAAATCAGTTTTGGGAATAAGCATTTGACAACAGAACACAAGGGAGAAAACAAATATATTCAAGGAAATCAATCAATTAGATTGATTGAAAATTCCCAGGCTTTTACAATCAGATAAGCAGCGTGGTACCTGCGAGAATATTTGCTGGGCAGATAGCAAGGCGCCTTGTTTCTTTAGGAAGGCTTCCAATTTTGAAGAATAGAATTGTTGCTGTACTTTCTTTTTTATCTCAGTTCCAGTGAAGTTTTCCTCATTTAAGAACGTTATGATTCATTGGCTGTAAGCTAGGTAGACAGTGCAATGTAGCTTTTCAGATTTCTAGGAGCAAATTCTAGGCGATGGTCTTGAAGTGTTTTAAGCACGATTCTCTAGAGTGTGAAAGCATATAGGGTTTTACGGAGATGATCTTTATGAAATATACATAACTGCACAAAGCCAATTATGCTGATTTACATTAAAAATAATCAATATTTCCTAAGGTTTTCTTTTACTTTAAAAGCTGGTTATTCCCTATTCTGTGTACAGAAAATCAAACTTGCCAATGCAATAGAGTCTCCTAACATTTATTAAACATTGGCCATTTCTTGGGAGTAATCAGTGGAATAATTCCAGATGATTACAATTTATTGAATAATTGTAAGGAAATTTAAGGGAGAAGCAGGTGGGATTTGTTTCCCAGATTCTGTTGACATTTCCTGATAAAGGTCTGTCTATAATAAGCAAACATTTATCAAACAATGAAGCCCCTAATATAACTTGAAGGAGAGGACCATGTGGTGTTTCTGTAATCAGTCTTTACTGGGACTTTGGATATAACTAGAAGATTTCCTATCAATTTATCATTGCTAATAATGGATATCCTATTGCATCAAACAACTGACAAATGATTTTGTTTCAGTGTTGAGGCTGGTATTTTGGTAACTCATCAGACTTAAGTATTGCTGTCATTAGTTACATTTCCATGAAAAAGCAGACCTAATGCTATATTTTGAGGCTGGTTGAGTATTCAAAAAAATTCAGCTTCTTTAAGGTATTTGGTTAAAATGTTTCCAATCCCAATGAATTTCAGACGGTGTAGCTAAATGTGTCCTTGGTACTATTAACTTAAAAAATGTGCACTTGGATTTCTGTAGAAACATTTTCAATATCTCATTTCAAGCAAAATTGCTCTTTAAACTACTTAAGAGTATATTAATATGGCTAACAATTCCTTTTATTAAAAGTAAATATTTAAACTGTACTTGCACACCTTGAGTAATAATAAATGTAGCAAGGTACACTTCAGAAAAACAACTTGTAAATGAAGAACTGGGGCCAGCCGGGTTTTGCAAAACAAATAAAACAATTAGATTTGGGAATAAAATGATGCAATTGAGCTAACTGCCTTTGATTATTAGGGACAAACAATCCAGTGTTCATTGTGGTTAAGTGAATCTTTCACCTAATTCAGTGACAAAGTTGATAGAAGTGAATAGAAAAACTGAAAAAGTAAATAGGATGTGTCTATTCCATGTATGCATTGGACTAAGTTGGTGTAATAAAGATTATTAATAAAGGAAAAATAGAGGACATAAGGTTGAGTCCTTTCATTAATTACTCTTTATGGCTAGCATAACAAGCTTAATAAGTGTTAGGAGGTAATATAATATCTTTTAAAACTGAGTCTTTGCATTTATTTCAGAAAGTTTAGAAATGCTGCTGTTGTAGGAACAAAGATTGGAAGTTCTTCTCCAGGAAACAGGCAGTAATTCAAAAAATAGAAAGCAAGCTGCTGTAATAAGGAAAAGAGAAAAAACTGGCAAGTAACATTAAAAAAAAAAAAAGAAAAAAAATCAACGGATGCATTGTATTTCAGGAATGTTATGCAGTGCATCATATGTCACAAAATATTTCTGAGCAGTCATTCAAACTGATAAAGCAGAGTAAAGTGCTCTTTGGTAGGAGTGAATTCAGTAGCCTGAAGTGTAAGTGGTAAAGTTATAAAATATATGGTTGTGCTTCAATACTTAGAAGTAGAATGTAATGGAAACTGAAAAAAACAAGAATACTAAACCCAGAGAAAAATAATACTATAGGTTTATATTTTTCAGATTTATATCTTAGAAAGCTTGGTGTTTTTTTTCCAGGCATTGCTTTAGTTCTTGTTAAAAAGCAATCTTCACTCCTTTACTTGGTATATAAAGTGCAGTCTTTTAACTATGTAACATCTACGTATATGAGATTTTTTGCAAATTTGATGCAGCATTTTGCCTGCTTGGTCGGGGTAGCAGTAATAAAAAGATGTAAATCTAGAAGTTGTTTATCAGGCTTGTACTATAAATGATACATGAAAATTGTAATATCTTGGAAATCAGAGAAAAACTTTGTGAAAACCAACTCCTCAACCAGTGAGGTAAAGTCTAGGATGGGAATAGCTTCCTCCTTGGTGCAAATGCCTACAACTTTGCAAGCAAAGAAAGCAACTGGATCTTCAGGAGAGCATGGAAGCTGCTAGATACACCAAGTCACTTCTGACCAAGTGTGCTATGCATTTCGGAAAATACAAACCCAAATCACTGTGGATCAGATGTTAAAATCCTCAAAAGATTCCAGAGCAGGGCACCAAGACTGATAAATGGTGCTGGAGGGCATGTCCTGTGGGGAGAGGCTGAGGATAACACTGGAACGGGTTTCCCATTGGAGTAGTTGATACCCCATGCCTGTCAGTGCTCAAGAGGTATTTGGATAATGCCTTCATTTATATGCTTTAGGCTTTTGTTAGCTCAGAAGCTGTCAGGCAGTTGGGCTGGCTGATCACTGAAGGTTCCTTCCAACAAAGCTCTTGTATTCTAAACCTAAAAGTGGTATAACTAGTCCATGACAGATATTAACAAAGCATGATTTGAGAGAAGAGGCCTTTCCTTTACTTTCTTTTTATGTTTTCCTTGTTATTTTTCTTTTGGACTTGTGTATCATTCTGAGTGCGTGTCAGACTACCTGAGGTTCCTAATAGCTGCCTCACTCAAGCAGATTTATAAAAAGTCAGCTTATGCTCTTCCAAATAGAACTTGTAGAAATATGGGCTTGACTAAGAAAATAATTCTCACTCAATTCTTTCAACTTTTGATGTGTTAGAGGCTTTATGTCTAAACTTCTAATTTTCTCTATTTACTGTAAAATTTTACAGTTTGAGATGCTGCTTTCTTGCTAGAAAATTAAATTAAAGATATGAAACTATTATTACAGTACTGTACAGGAGTGCTAATAACATGAAGCATGTAATTCTTAGGGGAAAAATTCAAATATAGTAGGTGATTAGGGTGGTATTACTGGCTGGCAAATGAAAAATTACTGCAAACTGAACAGCAGGATGTAAGGATATTGTGGTGAATTATAAACACATTTGGCACTTGGGTGAATTTCTTTCTATGGCACTGTTATCTAATTTGAAACACTGTAATTAAAATTGGACAAACTTTGAATTAATGTAGCTGAGACTTTCCTTCCCAAATGCATTCTCTGAAATCTTCCTCTGCCCTTATTTTTTTATGGGACAGATTGAAATTAAAGAATGGTCAGGATGTCCTGGAACTTAATTCTTTTGCTACTAGGCAGAAAGCCAAGGTCAAAATTAGTGCTATTGCATAAGGCTTTTCTAACAATAATAATTATTGAATGTTGACAAAACATAATGAGGCTGGAAAAGATTTTGAATTCAGTAATTTTGACTGTTTCAAAATAGAATCTGCATAGATATTATGTGGATTGTGAAAGTCTAGACAAACAACTGTAAATGAGTTTCATGCACCCTCTACACCTTTTCAGTAAAGGAATTAAACCCAAGTTTGTGATATGATTGATTACTACCAGAAAGGCATGTTTTAAGTGATGGCAATAGATGTAAAGGAAGAAAGGTTTGCTTTCTTGGTGTTCAAAAGGAGCAGGACAGTCAGATTGGTCTGGCTGTGTTTCTCTGCACAGGCTGCACTGGTTTACCTGCTGTGGGCAGCCTTCTTTGGAAGGGGGTTGGGCTTGATGATCTCCAGAAGTCACTTCCAACCCCCACAATTCTGTGATTCTGTTACAGTGGGGAGCCCTGTTCCCCTTGGGAAATGCCTGCTGCCTTGCTTGGAACTGCTCCATGAGCACTGATGCTCTTAGAGATCGAGAAAAGAGAACTGTCTGAGAGGAACTGGCAGAAATTGGCTTAAAACAGTTCAGCTGAGTGGGAAACCTCTCTTGTAAGAGGAAACCATAGGAGCAATTAGAATAAAAGATTCATGAGAGCAAAGCTATGTGCTAAACTTTTAGGTATTTGTATGGAGTTGAGGCATATTTCTTTAAGGAGTTGGTACCACGTAAGAGAAAATAGGAAGGACTTCCTAGAGACTGACTTGTTCCATACTGTTTTGCTATGTACATCTTATGTAAGAACTCAGTATATTTTCTTTGCTTTACTATCCTCAGTGCAATAAGCAAAATGGGTCTCCAAAGTAAGCCTCTTAAAATTCAAAATCAGTATGTCATTTCTTTGAAAGCTTCTCTTGCTATATTATTTCATTTTTTTCTTCTATGTGAGGCCTGCAATCTTGAAGCATGTTCCTTCTGCAGTGTTTTCAATAGAGCTAAGCTCTATTTTTTTTAATGCATGGATTGAGTAACTGATAGCAAAAGCATGGACCCTTGATTACTGTAAGCAGATGATTAATTTAGCTTCCCTGACAGTTTAAAGTATCAGTTTAGCTTCTCTAACTGTATGATGATCAAATGGCATTCCCAAATGGTCCTGTATTGACTGACAAAAAGTTGATTTCCCCAAGGCTGCTTTGACTAAACTTATGACTTAACTGTGACAGAGAAGACTCTATATTTACACTGAATTTATGTTTGTGTTACGATTGCCCTTCTTCTATTTCTTTGGGACTGACAGAAACAATCTGTTTCTTTTACAGAACTGATGGAGGTTTCTCCCATCTATTCCTTTTCTTTTGCACTGACCCTCTTGAATAAGGACAAAATATTTTGTAAACTAAGGAGGGACGATACACTATTAACTGTACCATTCTGCCTGTACTTTCTTAACAGTATTAGTTTTAAGTTAGATTTTGTTGAGTTCTTAAGAATGTGATTTTATCTAGAAAAATGAGCACCCCTCAGATCAGCTAAAGATAATTACAAGACATCTACAAACATGCTAATGCATATTAAATGACTGTTATTAATGCATCGTTATTTGAAGTTGTTTATACTTAGAAGCACATTAATATACTAGGCAGCATAAAAAGAGATTAAAAGGACTTCTTGTTCTGTTCTGCCTCAAAAACTTGTATCAAAGTTTTCTACCTATTCTAGGTTGTTTTTCCAGGCTACAATATAACATTCCCACAGAACATCATTTTCTTTTAGATGAATAATTTTGTCTAGCTGTCTGTGTCTTTCTTGTTTTGCATTTCATTTTCAGCATAGTATTGTTATTCTTTTATGCAAAAATTCGAACTGTAAAGATTACAGTATATTTCCAGAAGACATTCTTCTTGAGATTTCAATATGAACATTTCATGCTCTGGCTGTGGTGCTTTTGGTTTTCTTCTGGTGACGCATCACTGTCCTCGATAACTTCATCAATAGTTAATAGCTCAGTGAATATTCATGTATTCTTTAAAGAATGTGTTTCTCTGGTTCTAAGGTTCTATTATATGCTAAAGACGTTTTCCTGTTAAACAAGGATCCTTTGAAACGCAGAGTTAGATTAGTTGTGATAACTTTGTTTTCTTTTAACCACTTAAAACACGTGTATCCAACCTTTTGACTTTCCAGGACCACATTTCATGAAGAGGAATTGTCTTGGGCCGCATATACATTAACTGTATTATATTTTTTATAACAAAGTTGATAACAAAACTTGTTTTATATTTTTTATTAAAACCAAAAAGCTAATAAAAACATAAAACTATTTGGCTCTTTCTTAAAACTAATACATCAATTTGATGTGATAGAAGTGGTTGCAGCTATTACTGAGTTCAAGGTGTCTATTGGATTTTTGAAAATTTTCTGTTCACAAATGTACATACTTCCCAAAAGAGATGACATGAATAAGGTGCGATTGTGAATTGAGAGAGATTTTCATTTGGTAAGGCAGATCTTACAGAAGTCTGGTAAAGAAACACAATGAAATTTTGAGTTGAATATCTGATTGCAACTCTATACATTTTATGGGAAAATTCAGAGGTCAACTGCAGATGAAGTCTCAAATAGAACAAAAAATTGATTTTTTTCTGCAAACTTGAAACCTATTCCCAAATTTCTTGAATAAAACAGGCTGCACATCTTTTACTGTTCACAAAAAAGCATGAAATTATTTGCCATAACTTGAGCTTGCCATTAAGTTTCTATGTTAATGCAGTTATGGCATGGAATGTAAAGTAAGTTGATTTTTGACTTTGAAGACACCTTTAACTCATTTAAATGAACAATCAAATTCAATAAAAATGCTAAAGTTTGTGAGTCAGATTTCATCTTCATGTTCTGGCACAAATTTTTCTTCTGATTCCATAAATGATTTGATTTAAATTTACGCATAGTAAAATTGCTTTTGCATTTTAGCCCAACTTTGCAACCTTGCTTCAGAAAAGTAAATGATATCCCTATAATCATTGTCCATACTTTAAGGAACTCCTGGGATTGGTGATGATTCAGTCTCTTGGACTTCTTGAAATTCACAGTTTTGATTTGCATGATGTTGTCAATTTTTAAAGCATTTTCTTGTAACTTGTATTGATGTACAATACAGTGATATTTCATCAAACTTGAGTTGCTAGCAGCAATAGCATCATCTATTAATTTTAAGTCCTTTTTTTTAATCATTCCTCAATGGGGATGCCATCAGTAGCTATATCCGGTATGTTGACAGAGGCTTAAAAATGTTGCTTTAATGTAATTTTTATTGCCTGATACAAAACAAAAGATTTAGTTGTCTCTTTCAGTGGCACCAATTCATTATCAGCACCTCTAATAAAAATGGCAGGCTGAGCCATATCTGTAGCATCAGTGCTTTCATCTATCACCACTGCATAAAATTTGACAGCATCTTTACTCTCCAAATTTCTTTTGATAATTTTTTCCTATTTCTTGCATTTACTGGGTTATAGTCTGGTGACTAATGTTTTTTTAAGAAAAATGTTGTTTTTTCTTTTTTTTAAATCAGGACAAATTATGCCTGCCATGCTCTCCATATATTGCATAATAAACTCACCACTTTTGATTTTTCTTGAAATAAAAGTTGTTACCACATAATTAGATTTTTTAATTAAACCCACTTGTGTTGTAAATTAAAAAAAAAAAAAAAAAAAAAAAAACTTTCTTGAGATGACAGACTTCTCTCTTCCATTGTTTTGTCTTTATCAAACTTTCCTTGATATACGTTGAATCTGGCAGCATGTTTTTGCATTTAATTTTCAAATTGTAATCTCTGAAAACCGATTTCCTTACAGATTAAGCTTAGTGCTATATTGTCTCCACAAAAATTACTCATCTGTTCATTTTTGTTGAAAGCTTTTCCTTCAGCCACAATTTTTTTTTTCTTTGAGATGACATCGAGTAGGCTGAAATATTGGCAATCAGTGCATTTTACTCACCAAGTGGCACAGGCACCAGTAACATATAAGACAAGTGGGTTTCAGTTTGACTGTGTGTGGTGGGTGTGAGAGGTGGAGTTAATGCTGCACTGTGTCCGCTCCTGTTCCTGGGGAATAGCACACTGATATTTTGATTGTTGCTGAGTGATGGATGCAAGGACCACTTTTGCTGTCACCTTCAAGCATTGCTGGAGACCTGGGCACTTGTCGTGGTACTGCAGTGTCCTGTTTTATAGATAAAGTAAGCCTTTTGGTGTGATAAGTTCCACTATCATTTTACATTGTAATTGCTCATAACACAGATTGCCACACAAATGAAGATATTTATTTGATTAAAAATCTTTTCTGGAAGGTACTTGAAAAGATGTAAGAACAAATGCAATTTAGGATGGAGAAGTTGTGCTAGCATGCATCTTCTCAGACGCTTTCTACATGCCTCACACCAGCAGTCGTACGCACCAAGAGATGATCCTTTTAATAGCAAACCTCCTTTTAAAAGTCCTCCTGCAGGTGGAAGTAGATTTAATATTTGTCTACAAAACTTATGTTTTTCTTATTTAGGAGATAGTCTTGCCAGTTTTCTTGTCTTAAACTAGTCTTTCTTATTAACTGGGGATGCTGATACCCCTTGATTATGTTAAATGCCATCTTTTGTCTCTGAAAAAAATAATTATCACTGTAGTTAACTCAGTATGAACTTGAATCTTTCAGTAGCAGGGTCTCTACTGATGAACTTTGCAAACATACAAACCAAAATGTTCTGAACGTGTCTGATACATAATAACAAATGGTTATGCAGTTCAACAGTTCCTTATAGATTCTTAGTTGTTCTTAAGGTCAAGCACAGCCATATTCAGAAATTCTGAGTGTAGGCATGTTTTTACCCTTAAGATCTTAGCAATAGCTATCACTGGGACACATGAACCTCATTATGATTATTTACCTTGTAGTTCCAATTAAATAATTACTTAGCCTTTTTACTCTTACTCTAGCTTCTTTTTTTTTTACACTCCTAACACAGAAGAACAGTCATGTGAGTAATATACAACATTCAGAATCAATATTAGCTTTTGTTTTAGATTTGAATTAGATTGTATGTGTAGGTAATAATAAACTGTGAGCATTTGAATAGTCATAAGGTTTTAACTGAGTGATTCAGAATAAAGTTACAACTATTTTGGAACATATGATCTTTTGTAAGGGCCTTCTTCTATAGAAAAGATGGTTATTGAGGACGTGGAATTAATTCCTTCGGTGGTTCAGTTATAAGCAGAGTGCCTAGAATAAATGAGCTTGCATTTAGAGCAGTATATTTTGTCCACTTCTTATAATGCTTGATTGATTTTATTATATTTATCAAATTAGCAGAAATTGATTAGTTGTCTTCTGTTTCAGAGAACTACCAGAAAATAGCTGCATTATTAGAATGGGGGAAAAAAACAACCTTATTGGTCTGTCAGGAAGTATGAATGGCTTTGTAATCATAGTAGAGAAAGGGAGAAGATTGTTTTCATGTTAATCTTTGTTTAAATATATATTCAGATAGCAAACCTGCTGAATGATTAAACTACTTTATTAGCCCAGTTTACTTAAGGATATATTACTCCAGTCACTCCAAGTACTCAAATTTAAAAAAGAAACAATTTATACTTCTGTAATTTATTTATTTATTTATTTATTTAAAGTAAGTAGAATAGTGGTAGATAAAGGCAGAGAGTGGAAGGTTTCACATACATAAGCTGTAAGGAATGAATCTGAGCTCTGTCATGTTTATCTGGAAAATAGTTCCTTAGTACTTCCAAGGAAGGTGAAAAAGCGTGCAAAAAAGCCAACCTTGTAAGTAAAGATTTTTTCCACGGTGCTCTGCAGGCTGGTCTCTAAGCCAAGACATATGGAATTAGAGAATGAGACTGTTTCATGCTTCTTGTAGGTCAGTAGTGATGTATTTGGGTTTACTTGAAATGGAATGAATTTATTCCTGTTTTTTGTCAGCTTAATCATCAATGAAAATATTCAGCATTTACTCATTGCCATTCATGTACAACTCACATGGAACACCCTGGGTTTAACTTAAACTGATCTCACTGTGTACTTATAAAGTGAAAACTATTATTCCTAATCTCTTCTCAAAGTCTAAATGAAAGAGATAGGGATCCCTTGGAAGACAATAATGATACTGGTCATTTAGACCACATATCCAGGTTTCAACAGTTAATTTTCAATTATCCCCACTGGTGGCACTAATTTTATAGTGAATGTGAGCCCATGTGCAATACTATTAATGATACAGCTGCATGAGCACAGTGAGGGTACTCAAATAATGCATTTCCTGAAGAAAAAAAAATTGAAATAGCAACTAGTAATGATTTGTAACTTTTGCAAATGCTTAGTGATTAAAAACTAAACAGCTAATGATGAAGAAAATCTTAAAATGAAAAAATAATAATGCTGTGCTATTTCTATAGGAGAAAAAAAAAAAAACAACGAACTGAAGGCTAACATGAAATAATATTCCTGACTCTTTTATAATTCTTTTGAACTGTTTTGGTTACGTACCTTCTAAATGTAGCCTGACACACCTGGAATGTAACCAGTTTGATTCAGTCTTTTCTCATCTCCCACTAGAATCATGAAGTACAGAATATTGTTTCTTGAGACAAAAGACTGTGCATATTGAGAGATGCAATTTAATAAAAAAGTGCGGAGTCATAGAATTGCTCAGGTTGGAAAAGACCTTCAAGATCATCAAGTCCAACCTCAGAATTTCAGAATGAATGATTCTTGTGACATACAGAGAATTCATTTCTAATATCTTGTGAATAGTTGATTGTAGACTTGATACTACTTGCTTATACATATGCTTTACGGTACTCACAGTGGCAGTTTTTTGTTTTTTTTCTGACTTTTTCTTGCTGTGGCAGCTATACCGTGGGCTTTGACATTTGAGGAAAAATAAATGACCAGATGCAACGGAATGATTTTTAATGGTAAACTGGGAGCAATGGAACATTTGGGCTAAAAGATTTTGGAGTGCTATTGCTGAATTATTTCAATCTAATTGGGAAATACAAGTCTTACAGCCTTCTTCTTACAGGAGGAAACTAAATTTGATATTTTTGGAAGTGATTTCCAAATTAAAAGGCTTGACAACTTAATTTGGTTTTGGGATCATTGAATTTAGGTGAACTAATTTTGCAGCAGCTGGTGGTGGGGTGGGGAATCTGATGCCCCTGAGTACAGGTTTCCAAACTGTGGGGCCACCTGAGAACACCTGATGAATGCCTTCATCCATCCTTGCAGGAAAAAAGAGATCAAGAGAAACAAAGTAGCCTGTAGTTGTCTAACAGAGAAAGAAAGACTGCAGATTGCCCAGAGCACTACTCTGCTTGTGCTAAACTGGAGGTTTCTGGAGCTTAGAGAAATTTGTGATGCTGGGACCGCTAGCTTAGTCATGGGATTAGTGAATAATGAAGGCATGAAAAATAGTAAGGTGAGTAAAATTTTGTCTACAGCAGGTAATATAAATAGGTATCTATTTTCAGATATCCTCCAGAGAATGCTGCAGCAGAAAAACCTGGGGAATGTAATTTTTCTGTCCTTACTGGGAGAGAACATTTTAATAGGAAGAGGAAAATCTTGTGGTTGTTTGAAACAGTCTGATTGTGGAACAAGAAACCACTTCCATTATTGAAATAGACCTTAACCTGATGTACAGGTTTGAAGACTGAAGCATAAGAACCAAGAGGTAATAGGTCTGAATGGCTGCTAGTGTTCTGTGCATTTGTTTTTAGATGGTTATTTGCACTCTGAATGTATAGTCATGTAGAAATCACCTGGTCAGATTATTTAGGAACTCTATGGACTAAATTCATTGTGAAAATAATTTTTGATTTAGATCATTGTTAGTGTATGTTTTCCTAAATATTACACCTTCATGTCCTAAAAAGTTTTCAGCCAACTTCTGCAGATCAACAGTTTTGTTGCTGGATTTCATATTTGATTTGTTTATTGTATTTGTAGATCAATAAGGTGAATATCAATAATAATGAATATTTTACTCTAATTTTTATTGATCTTTCTAAATATCTGAAGTTGGTATGCGAAAATGGGTAAGGAGTTTGACTTAGATAAGAAGTATTACAGAGCTTTTGTTCTATACTTAATTCACTCCACTGACTTACATTTTGACCTCTTATGCTCATGAGCGGCCATTTATTGACCAGTTATTGATTGATATTCATTAATTCTGAAAGTAGGATTTAGATTTTTACATCCAAAGATTGTATAGCATTAGTGAGTAAATGCACTTTTTTTTCTCTCTTATAGCATGCAAATGTATTTAACAACATGACTGAGTTACAGAAAAAGAGCAAGAGGAAGATTTCAGGGTAAGTTATATTCCCTATATGTCTGTTGACTGGCTCAGCCAAGTGTTGCTGTATGTGTACTGTGCAAGGAATCCTCACAGAGCAATGGAGGGTCTCTTTCTCTCTCTCCCCTCTATCTTCTGAGGATACAGTGTCTGGGTTTTCGCCTGCTCCTTGACTCTCATCAGAAGGGTCTAAGACATTCTGGACTGCTTGTAGCTAAACTTTAAGCATCTTAAAAAAAAAAAAAAAAAAAAGAAAAAGAAAAAAAAAAAGAAAAAAAAAAAGCAGTTGGTTACTCAGATCTCTCATACAAGATAAAAGCGGGGAAAATGTAGTTGCAATCCTAAATGCATGCTCATAATGTAACGCTTTACAGAACTTGAAGTCTGGAAAACAAGTCACACTTCAAATTATTTTGTTTGTATGAGGAAATGTGCTGCAGTTTAAGATCTGGAATGTAATTTATTAATTTCCCCCTCCCCCGCACCATTTACAATGTAGTCATAATTCTAATGCTAAATTGTATTTAGGGTGGAATTACTGTCAATATCATTAATTTCTTCATATAACTAACATGATTTGGACTAATTTTGATGTAAATAGCAGGCCTAAGTCTAAGTTCTTGCCAATAAGCAGCAGTTATGTATTGCTGGAATGGTTACTGCCAGTGGAAATGTCTGAGACAGTGCAGTTAACATCAGAAGAGGGGCTATGTGAAGCAATAAAAATTAGCATAAAAAAATTGAAATGTATGAGACTGCAATTACTGTAACATCATAACATGGAGACATTGCAATTGACATTGTAATGGCTTACATGTCAAAGGAATAAGTCAGTGAAACAACTTGAATAAATGAATAAAGCACTTTAATGGCATGATATTGGTTGGCTCAAGAATTATAACATTTTAGTGGTACTGAATCTACAGTCAGCTATTAAAAATGCTATAAAGTATGTCTGCTGTGTTAAGCTTCTGTTTCTGTGTTTAGTGATTGGGATGTTGTCAGCTATTTTTGTTTAATTCGTTATAAAGGGGAAAATATTTTAAGGTTAAACACTTTTGTCTTATTCATGTTTTTTCTTTATTCTGAAATGTTTTGATTAACTGAAACTAAAAGTGTTAAAAAAGAAAAGATTTAATTAGAAGAATTTCACCTACTAATGTAGACCTTAAAATGAATCAAATTCAAGAAAGACAAAACATACAGAAAAACAACCTAATGCAACCTACTCTGCTACTTGTTCCACTTCTGTCTCACAGTGAGAATGCAGGAAAATGATTTTGGGTGATAGATGGAAAACTCTTGTGAAACACCATTATATACAGTATTTTTTCAATTGTTCGTAGCACCACAGTTTCAGAAAGGGTTGCTTTACATAACTTGCCTGGGGGGAGGAAAAAGTTAATTAAAAAAACCATTTGAAGAGTTGCATGTAAGTTTATTGAAAAAGAAGGACTGTGCTTACATTCCATCAGTGTGCTGCTATAGCTTCTATCACAGAAGATCATGTTTCACTTTGTTAAATTAGTATGATTGATCTGGGACTTCTAGAATACAAGTTAAGAGAAATCTCCATCAGTTGACAAGGTAAAAGCTCCGGAATATCTGAAAGAAAAGGATAAGGCGGATGAAAACAGCTACTTGTGGATTGGTCACATTGCACCTATTATAAACAAAACAATAAAAAACCTCATGAGGAATTCAATTTATAAGAACTAAAGGGTAGCAGTGTGATAACAGGAAGTCTTTGAAAAAACAACATATTTGCTTAATAAAGTTACATGCATGAGATAATAAAATCAGATGAGTAAAGATATTGTAGTATCACATGGCATTTTGCTAATAACATTTTAGAAATCAATATAATTACAGCTGATGTTAAATGAATTAAGAATTAGCTATTTGACAGCCTTCATAAAGTTAGCGTCAATGACAAAACATCACTGAGCTCCAAAGAAACAGATATCACGACTTTTCCATTCATATCTTCTATCACTCATAAAAAAATGCATGTAAATAACCTCTAACTTAAGAAGACTGTAGGTTGTATGTGTAGAACAACAGACAATATCTCAAAAAATAAATGAGCTCGGGAAGGGAACAGAAGAGAGCAATCATGGTGTAAAAAGGCTCCAGAGTAAGCAGCTCCATCTGAACTCTTTGGTGGCAACCCCACCCATGGCAGGGGGTTGGAACTAGATAATCTTAAAGGTCCCCTCCAACCTAAGTCATTCTGTGATTAATTTAGTTAACTGCAAAATTAGTAAATGATAGATGTCTTGCTTATAGCGTAAAAGAGGAATAATAGCAAGTGATAGAGAGCTCTTTGGTTATGACTGATGAATCAGTATTTATTAGTTTGAGTACGCCTGTTGCAGCTGGAGAAACTCAACCTTTTAAACTGCGTAACTTTTCAAAACAGGCAATAGTTAACATGTAAAATCAGAGTAGGAGGGAGGGAATAAAGGAAGACAAAAATAACAGGAGGAAGGAGGGAATGAAGAATAAAAACTAACAAATCAGAAGAGACTTGCCTTTGAGGCTTTCTAGACAAGGCTTGGATTCCTTTCTGAAATATTTATTGTATTTTAAAGGGAAGTTATCGTCTGAAATTACATTTGCTTGCAATATGCAGGGTGCTGTGATCTCTAGGTGGCCAGGCTACAAATAATCTGGAGATGCTGTCAGCTCTGAAACTGTAGAAGTTCTGGTGGTAGTTGTGTTCTTTCACTCACCTGCTGATTAAATTCAGGTGCACATATGGACACTGCTTGATCTATCTGCCAAAGTGAGAAAATACTAGCAGTAGGTTCAGTAGGTGCAAACTCTCTTTCCCCTATTGCGATTGTTGCCACATTTTTTCAGAACGTCACTAAGAAGTTGGGATGTGCTGATTCTTTACTTTGATCAGTTCTTTGTCAACAGCTGTGCAACTTTCTATGGCTGAACTGGATCAGCATACAGACTACTGGTTTCTATCTTGCTTCTCGTCTTTCTTAAAAGGCCATGACCCCACGTCTGCCCATTGCCAGATACAGTTCTGTAGGGCTGTTGTAGAGATGATCTCTGAGGTTGCAAGAGTTGGAGAAATGGACTTGATCCTCAAATCCTGGGCGAGTGGAGCAATATTGCTGTCAGTCAGTTGCGTTTCCTGTACATGGTTGCTTGGTTTAGGAAGAAAATACAAAAATCACAGGCTGTTACTGATCTATGAAATTGTTTTTTAAGAGTGTATTAGCATTTCATTTGAACGGAATACACTTCTGTCAGAAAGATGAATGCTTGCTTGGATCAAGACATTAGTTTTCTGTAAAATAAAATGAGAAATTTGCGTTTCTTAATTGTAACATCCCAGATTCCTGTGTGTATGTTTATGTAGCTGCCAGAGAAACCCACAGGAGCCTGGTCTAGTATTAAATGTGAGGGTTGTTGGCCCTGCCTGTGGCGAAGGGGGTTGGAGATTCATGATCCTTGAGGTCCCTTCCAACCTGGGCCATTCTGTGATTTAGGTGTCTAAGTGACTCTAACAAGTGTGTTCATAAAGATCTTCACTAAAACACTTTAAAGAAGGGGCAGCTTTTCTATTGAGTCTGGTGCAAATTGAATTAGAACCCAACAGTGAAAGGCTACCTTAAGTATAAATGGAAAAAAACCCACTGAATTTAAATGTTTGAAATGGCAGGCTATTTTTTCTGTTTTTTGTGGTTACCTGGAGCCTCCTTTTAGCACTGTATAGTTAAAGTTTTTATAACATTGAAAACACCTGATGCAAACTGATCCAACTTGTTACGTGTTTACTTCTCCAGTATAAAGGCTATAAAACCCCAAAGCAGGAAATTTTGCCCAGACCTTAAAACAATTGTTTTGGCATCTGGTGAATTACAAAGGACAACTGTTTGTAGTATTGTTATGCAGAGGGAGACAGCGGGCAAACGAGGGAAAATCAGGGAGGGTTGAGACGTAGGACGTGTTTAGCTGTGCGACTCTGTGGGTATTCAACTGGAATTGTGTATTTCAGATACTTTCAACTGTCTTTCTTCCCTTTATCTCCTCTGGACCTTACCTAATTCAGACTAAAGCAAACAGGATGCCTTGATGACTGCTTTGTTAGTTTCATGCTGTGGTGCTTTGATACCATTCAGCACAACATTGGATAAGGTGCAGAAAGACAGCTGTGCCAGAGAGGGCATCAGCAGGCCAGGATCTGGAGTCTTAAACTTCCTGATAACTCCAGACTTCTGTCTACATCTCAAACTAAAATTTGTTACATTACAAGTGTCTTATAAACTCTGAAATGCTTAGTATTAAACTCCAGATTTCACAGCACAGCATACAGGATGTAATAGTACATACAGAGAATAAAGTTTTGCTTTTGAAAATAAATAGTAGTTATTGAATGAAAATTAACATTTACCTGAACTACACAGTCTCAGTGGATCAATGTCATTTCAATTGCTCTATTTTAAATCTCCTTGCTCATCTGCATTCTGTATTTGCTTTGTGGTTGTGATTCTTTGCAATTCTATGCTTTTAGTGACTTGCCTGAAACTGTACATGTAACATAACCATAAAAATTTTGACGCAGGAATGTTTTAATACCTGAATGTTAAACAGATGGATTTTTAAAAACCTCTATGCTATCAGGTTAATCAGAGCAAACAGAGAAAAATCAGACTCATACCTAAGAGGAAACTTATTGCTAGGAGTGTTCATTCATACTTTAGTAATGAACAAATGCACAAAAAATACCAGCTTAAGATTTTTATATTTACAGCCAGGAAATGGTCTGTAAATAATTACACCACCTTAGCTACCATGTGTTGTTCAATATCTCTTACTGAGTTAAATATAATGGAGTTATAATGTCTGAGTTAAATAATATGGAGATGAGTGCTAAGTACCTACAAGTTCTTTACCAGTGTTCTATTTCTGAATTGTATGACAAATTGATCAGAACCAAGTAGCTGAGACTGAATTAAGTCATATCTTTCTTTTTTTTTTTTTTTTCCAAAACTGATAAATAAGTTAGATTTCATGTGGAGTGCCCCCTAAATTCAATTTTTCTCATGAATTAAACAAAGGTTGAGATAAACTTTAGGAAGCCACTTCTGTCAATCCTGGTCCTGTATTTCTTTAGGAGACAGGAACAGGAGCAAACAGGGAAGGGAGAAGGAAGGTATTAAATGTTTTAACTCAGTGAATATGTTGAGTATGAAGCTATGATTTCATTTACAATTGATAAACCCCACTACTATGAACACTGCAGAAATACAGAATTCCTTACTCCATTGTCCACAGCTGCTGTAGAAAAGTGATTGGCAAATGGGGCAGGGGAGGCTTTAATTAAACTTACATGTGAAGCCTCTGTTCTAAATTAGTGCCAAGTGCTTCAGCTCTGGGTATTGCTTGAATTTCTGAAGTATGACTCTCTCTTACTCAAGCTAAATTGAAGGCAGAAAATCATTAATCTCAGTAAACGTTGCATATATCTTTTTAGAGATCATAACTGATAATGAAGTTAAAAATTCTCAACAAAGGTTTTCCTTAATTGTCTGTCAAAGTGCAAATTTCTTGTAGACAGTACATGAATGTACGCTCGTGATATTTCTGCATTGCGGTGTACTAATTATATGGATACAGTTTACTTTTTCCTTCCTCTCTTATGACAATGATCAAACAGCAATTTCAGCTCTACAAACTTGAATTAAATAGGATGTGAATCAATGCTCAGAATTTAAACCTAATGCTATAAATTCATCTGCAAGATTCGCAAAGGAAATTTTACTTGATTTTTTTTAAACTTAGTTAAAAGAATACAGCTTTAATTTTCTGTAAATTGCAGGCTGAGTAAGTGGGAAATAATTTGGCCCATGTAGGATATATAGCTTAAATGAAATTCAACTGTTCTAGTTATCAGGCCATATTACTACCTTAAAACTGCCTCTAGTTCTGCATATTTCTTTAAAAATAACTAAGTGCCTTGGTGCCTTTTTGCTCAAGAAAAACTAATTTTAATTGAATACTAAGTTTCATTTTCCTGAAAATGCAAGGAAATGTTACAGAAACTTATTTAAAAACTTTTCCGAAACTTTAAAAAAAAAAAAAAAAAAAAAGCCACACACAAAAATCCACAACAAAAAGTTGTTGAATATCACATATATAAAAATATTTAATGTTTTTTAAGAACGTATGCATTTTGAATTTGCAGGAATTATAAGATTGAGAAAGTCTCTGCCATTATAAAATGAAAATAGAAGTATATTTTCGGAGAAAGGAACTATACATTTTATTCTCCCTGTTTTTCTGTGTGCTGTTTGTCATAGAATTGTATCATTGTTGTTTTGTTTTTTTTCTATATGTAGTGTTTCAGGTAACTGATGACATGAATTTGAAGCTGATGTTCCAGTGCAAAATTCATATTTGGAAAATCTTTAAGCATCTTTATATTGAAAGAAGACTATATTAATAATAATTTTTTATTATTTAGTCAATCTGGAAACAAACTGTTATCTGCCTTAAGTAAAAAAAAAAACAAAAAACAAAAAACAAAAAACCAAGAAAACAAAACCTCTTCCCAATTATTTGTAGAAAAAAGTTTTTGTTTTGCAGCGCACTCTTCTTTGTGTCCAGCATCTCTAAGGCTTCCCTTAGAGCTTCATCCTGAAATTAAAAAGAGAACTGAGCAGTTTCAAACATAAACTGATATTCTTCAGTGAGGAAAGACAGTAGGTAAAGGACACTGTGGGTAAAAGAACAGTTGAACAGACTACCCAGGATAGGGAATTAAGATTTCTTTGTATTCTGCCATGAACCGAGTAGAGAAACCAGACTGTAGATGAACGTGGTAGATTTGCAGTAAAAGGTCAAAATATAGGAAGCTAAAGTAGGATGTAGTAACCATTCAGTAGATTTTTTGATGACATTTACTTACACTGAGAATTTGTTTCTGATGCTGTTATTATTTTTTTAGTATCATTGATAAGGAAACTGTGAAAACGGGAAAAAATGTATTTTAAGTGATTTTGTAGCAAATAATATCATTTATCTCTCTAAAAGCTGAGATTGTGAGTGTAAAACTTTTTTTTCTTAAATGTGTATTTACTGCAGTTTGGCATCTGGAGGCAAACTCATTTATATTTAGTAGATTTGGTGAGGCAGTGTGGTTGGCCCAGGTTTCTTGAAAGAATAACGTGGGGGAATCTGAGCCCATAAGCCCTATTGTACGACAAGTGTCTCAAGTGCAGAGCCAGAGAAATCATTGCTTTGATATATCCAGAAACTGGGACGTTTAACTGGGCTTGTGGCAAAGTTTTCTTAGTGTAGAATTAATATAACACAAACCAGAATGTTACACAAGAATGATGCTAGAGAAATAATGCACTTTCTGAATAAATGTTTATGCCTTCTTAGAGAAGGAATAAAATGAATCAACTAATCAGTGATATTCACTCAGGGTCAAAACGTTCCACAGTCTTCAAAAATGATGTTCTCTTCTTTTGTCTATTTTAAATAATTACATCTTTTAAAAGTTAAGACGATTTTCAACCACAAAAATAGTACTGGAACAAAATTAGAGTTTTTAATAATAAACTTCTGGAATGCAGCATTCTGAGTACTTCTAGATGAAACATCTCCTTTAGAAAAATACCTAAATTGCTTTTGACCTTTCAAAGATGTTCTTCCATCTACCATTTTCTCTAACAGCGTTAACGAAACATATACCTAAAAAAAACCGTGCTCTTTAGCTTTGAAAGCCAGTGACAACAGCTTCAGAAATCCAGAGTCCAATAAGAAAGGAAGATGACATAGCATCTTGAATTCTATGTTTTTTAGGGTCTTTTTTTTTTTTTCTTTTTTTCTGTTGGTGTTTTCGTCCCATGTCCATATTTTGGCTTAACCATAGCTTAGTATGGTCTAGGATGAGGGTTTGTTTGCTGCTTCTTGAGGAAAGCCAGGCAAGTCATGTTATACCAAGAGTTTCTTTGGTTAAGAGCTTCAGTGATTAAAGGGAACTGGTATCACCATCCACTCAGTTCTTTCCAAGCAGAGCACTTGTAATGTACAGTAGTGGTTTATTTCTCAACTCAGTTTTTTCCTCTGTGTGGGTGTGTCATTCTAGAATAGTTGAGGCTATTGAAAGAAAAATCCTTCCCATCAGTTGCATCTCACTCCAAGAAGTCTTATTGCTATCACAATCTTTCTTCTGGTTTCTTTTACTCCTTGATTATAATTTGGCTTTGGATTCTGATGTGTATGCAGACTGATCTCAGATAGACTTTTTAGGTGTTACAAGGTTTAAGTGTTAAAAGACAAGTTTTACAGAACTTCATAATTATGTAATATATTGCATTTTTCTATATGGGTATGTCATTACAAGGTCTGTGCTATAGATATTCCAATTGAAAATAGAGAGTAGGCTGTTATTCACCTGATTGCATTATACTAATTTCAAACAACAGTGTTGTATTTTGATTCTGCCTATCTAATCAGGGGAGAAGATATTCAGTGAAAACAATTTGTTGAAGATCCAGATTTAGGCATAAAATTTACCGAAAACTATGAAGTAGAAGCGAATTAAAAATGTAGACACATTCTTTGAGGAAAACAAATGTTGTCAAATTTGGAGTAATTTAAGAAAATGTTTTCTTTTTGAAATACCAGCTTCAAAACAGAAAGAAAAAGAGGACAAAGGTGTTTTAATCCCATTCAGATTTATTTGTGTGATTTCAGAGGACAGTTATAGTTTTATTTTTCAGAGTGAACTTCTATTTTTGAGATCTTTTGAAATGATTACAGCAATTGAGTAGCATTCAAATGAGTCATTTCTACCGGCACATACTGGAGAGTGGGTTTATGGTAAATTTCGAATTTATTCTAGAATCAGACTTTGGACATGATAGAATTGCTCCAGTTAAGTTTTAATATAGTGAATGGGACTAACCTTAATTATGAAGATGTATAAAGTTTTAAAGAGGCTTACTTCCCAAATGCCCTGGATCAAAAATAGGTTTTGATAACTGGATGTAGTTAGCCATCACTTCTACCATGCAGTTGCATGCTTTCTCCCTTCTCCATCCTGTAAAAAAAGTGCCTTTTCTGAAACTGTAGGTATGTGCTTTCACCTCCTGAAAAATAGTTTTGACCAAAATGCCGTCATTAAATCCAAACTTGCAGTGCTGCTGAAGTTGACAAAACTTGGCAGCTATATTTCACTGATGCAGTCACTAGCTTTCACTGAAAGAATAGTGCTTTAGCTGCTATTAAAAGCCAAGTGTTCATTTTTACTATTTTTTCAAACTAAGACATTTTATTCTTTAATGCTATAGTATTCTTTCTTTTACTGCGGCATCCATATTTTATGTTAACTTTAGGTGAAGTAGGGAATCTTTGCACTAAGCACTGTATGAGTGCAGTATGAAAAAATATGGCTTTGCTGAAGGCCGTGTAAGATATTTGCCACGTAATTCAGTGGGATTAAGAATATGTTAATACCGAGATAATGATACAAAGAACTATTTCACTTAAATAAATGGGTTGCAGTGGAAAAGGTTTATGTGGTTTGCACAGAATTGCATAGCATGCTAGGTGCCAAATTGGGTCTTATCGAGATCTTCCAGTTTTCAAACGAGTGCACCTCATTACTACAATGCCTTCCAGTTTGTAAAGTCTCCAGAAGTGTAGAAACAAGGAATTGTTGGAACAACTGTGTTGTTTTTTTTTTTTTAATTGATGCCACAGTTCTGCTCTATTGTACTTTGCAGTCATCTATTGCAGCAAGTGAACTGTTCTGTTATTCTGCAGAACTCAATCAGAAAGAATGGAGGAAATGCTGTTATTGAAAGTGGTGACAGATTGCAATGTTGTAAGATAGTTTTCTAATGAGAGCACATGAGGACAAATTTTGTTTTCAGTTTATTTGTAGGAAAAAAAATGCACAAGTCAATTTATTTTTGATTTGGGAATCATTTTCATGAAACTTTCACATTCTGTTTTGTCTTACTACAGTAAGTCAAAATATAAGTAGGTTACTCTGAAAGTAATGCCTCCTATTTTTTTCAGTGGAAACTACAACAGAGCACAATAACACTGATGGAGTAAATTCTCAGCTACAAAAGACTTTCTCAGCAGTCACCACCATTAGCTGATTGAGATGGCCTTTTTTTTTGGTGGTGTATGACAGCTGTGCACGGCAATCCAGAATGTGGCTTGTCTATCACATTGATGTCACCACTGCTGACACCCACCACCTCACTGTGCTCACGTTCACTGTTTGGTGTCCAGAAATGTTCAGAAGATGTTGATAAATGTCAAAGTATGTCTTTTTTCCCACGTGGAGGAATTCAGTGACACACCTTTGCTTCATATGAACTTCCATGTCAGATGCCTTTTTGTCTGACTGCCTATCTACTTCCATCTGTTCACACAGCAACAAAATATAGCATGATATAATGGGAAGGTTCAACTTCTACTGCTGTGCCACCAACATCTGCCTCTGACATTGCGGGGCAACATAATAGAATGAGAGGCATTACTTTTAGAGAAGCAGGCCCTTTTACAGTACAGTTTGATTATTAGATGTATCTGAATACACATATTCTGAGCATAGTTACTAAAGTTGGGCTAATATAACAGAATCATAGGAGTTAGAAGGGACTGGTGAAGACTGTTGAGTCCAACCCTTCTACTAAAAGCGTGTTCCCTAAAGCAGGTTATGCAGGAAAGCATCCTGGTGGGTTTTGAATATCTCCAGAGAAGACGACTCCACAACATCTCTGAGCTACTTGTTCCAGTGCTTTATCACCCTCAGAGTAAAGTTTTCTTTCATGTTTCTGTGGAAACGCTTGTGTTCCAGTTTGTGTCTGTTTCCCCTTGTTCTGTTGCTGGGAACTGCTGAAAGGAGCCTGCCCCCCTCCATTTGACTCCTGTCCATTGGATATTTGTATGCATTGATAAGATCTCCCCTCAGTCCTCTCTTCTCTAGGCTGAAGAGTCCCGGGTCTCTCAGCCTTTCCTTGTATGGGAGATGCTCCCCAGATGTGGCCTCACAAGGCAAGGGCAGAGCAGAGGGAAAGGATCACTTCCTCTGACCTGCTGGCCATACTCTTTTTAATGCATGCTAGGGTGCCATTGGCCTTCTTGGTCACAAGGGCACACTGCTGGCTCGTGATCAACTTGTCTACCATTACACCCAGATCCTTCTCCTCAGAGCTCTTTTCCAGCAGGCCAGCCTCTAATCTGTAGTGATGCATATGGTTATTCCTCTCTAGGTGTAGGGCTCTGCACTTGCCCCTGTTGAACCTTATAACGTTCCTGTCTGCCCAACTTTCCAGTCAGAAAAGGTGTCACTGAATTCAGGACTAGGTCTCGCTGAATGGCCAGACAGTTTTCTGGTGTGTCAGTCACTCCTCCCAGCTTTGTACCGTTTGTAACTATACTGATGGTGCATGGGCTTTCTATACCTACATCTAGATCACTGATGAAGATGTTGAACAAGACTGGACTCTGTACTGACCCCTGGGGAACAGTGCTAGTTACAAGGCTACAACTAGAGTTAGTTTCACTGATCACAGCCCTCTGAGCTCTGCCAGTCAGCCAATTCTCAGTCCACCTCCTGTTCTTTCATCTATCCCACACTTCCTAAGCTTACCTTTGGATGTTCAGAGAGGCTGTGTCAAAGCCTTCCTGAAGTCAAGGTAGACAACATTTACTGCTCTCCCCTCATCTACTCAGCTGGTCATGGCATGATAGAAGGCTACCAGATTTGTCAAGCATGATTTCCCCTTCATAAATTCATTTTGACTGCTCCTGATGACCATATTCTTTTCCACTTGCTTGGAGATGGCATCTGGAATAGTTGTTCTATCACCTTCTCAGGGACAGAGGTGTGGCTTAATGGCCTGAAGTTTCTCAGGTCCTTCTTCCCCTTTTTGAAGACTAGAGTGTTGTTCACTTTTCTGCAGTCTTCAGGTACATCTCCTGTTTTCCATGACCTTTCCCAGATGATAGAGAGCAGCTTGGCAATCACTTCCGCCCATTCCCTCTGCACTTGGTGTACCCTGTTGAGGCCAATAGACTTCTGTGTGTTGTTTGCTCTGACTGGATCCTCCTTGTCCAAGAGGAAGTCTCTAGTTCCCCAGACTCTCTTATCTCTAGGGTCTGGGATTCCTGAGGAGAAATCTTAGCAGCAAAAATTGAAGGAAAGAAGGTGTTCAGTAACTTTCAGTGTTCTCTATTATGACAGAACCCACCTCATTTGGCAGAGGACCTACATTCTCTATAGTCTTCCTTTTGCTATTGATGTACTTGGGGGAAAAAAAAAAACAAAAACTTGTCTTGTTGTTCTTGACTTCCTTCACCAGATGTCATTCCTTAAGTGGCTTTAGCCTTCCTTGTTGCATCCCTGTATGCCCTTGCAATGTTTCTGGAGTCCTCACAAGTGAGCAGACCCTTTATTCTATTCTATTATCAGATGTATCTGAATATATTCTGAATGTAGTACTATGACATCTACTGGAGTTTTCAGGGGGATAGAAGCTAGCGAGTGTGTTGTTTCAACGTTAGCTAGTTAAACTGCTTCAGCTTTCAACAGCAATTCATTTAAGCAAGGTTTATGTCCAAATTTCAGAAGTCTGGCCCTTTTTTGTTACTGTTATGTTACTAGCAGATGACCTTAATGTGTTACTGGAAGTCTATTTTTACTTGTGATCTTTCTGCATTTTTATATTAAAGTTCACATCATATCATAAACAATCTTATATCTAAGGTGTCTAAATACCTCTCTGAATGTAGTTTTTGTTATTTATTCCTTAGTGTGACAGTTACTTATATTATAGTGATAGAAAAGTTGAGTCCCTGACAGGAGAGGACATTTTGACTGATGGATTTTGCAGCTTAAGTCATTCTGTCAGTTCTACTTATTATTATTATTATTTTTTTTACAAGAGAAACAGATTTCTTAGGAAGCACTGTACTGTATGGAAAATGTAAGATTAATTTCAAATTGGACTAATTTTTGTTTAACCATAACATGTGAATTCTAGCAAAGCATATATTTTTTCAGATTGTTTATTTTGGTATCTTTTTTTACACTTTGAGCTAGAGGAATTTGTCAGATTTGTCAGAAAAAAGCAAAAGCATCTTTTTATAAAGATTCATTTACTTTATGACTTTGTCATTTTTTCATGATTTTTCTGAACTAGTTTTGATGATAGTGTCCTTTTTCTTTTATTATCACACAAGCTTTATTTATTGTTGCTTATAGCCAAAGATGTTTACATTATTTTTAATGATAGAAAGGAAGAAAAACATTCCATAAATATGACTTGTCTTATTGTCTAAGTAATAGTGCTACTTAAAAATAATGTGGTCTAGTAAGACTTCATTCTTTCCAGACTGTTGGGGAAAAGACATCCAGTCTTCCTACTTGTTTCCTTCTATGCACTGAACCTTTGTCTGAACTTGCAGTTACTAAACTGTATTTGATATCATTGAGCTAGATAGATCTGAGTTATTGATGGTCAACATCATTCAGGACTGGACTCTATTTCCTTAAACTTCTTCTTTCCTGTTTTTTCTTCAGGTGCTTGGAAATGTTTGCACAGAAGCACCTCCAAAAAATTAATAAAAATTGCTGTCACCTTTCCTTGTTGAGCAAAATCTCCTATTCTCCATTCATCAAACTTAATTACATTTTTTTTCTCCTTCCCCTTGGATTACTTTAGTTATCTTCTATCTTCTTAGACTTACACTGAAGATAGCTTTAGGGCAAACTCAAATCTAGTCTCAAAAAAACAAACACAGATTTTGGCTGGCATGCTTGTAGAGCTCTTCATTGTCAAATTCAGACAACTTTTTAGGTATGATCTCACTCGTAATTATTGTGGTATTCGTAGCAGAAGTCACTGGACAGTGTTAGTCTTCTAGGCTCCTTTCCAGCCGGTGAAAAGAGTGGATGCCTCTGTGTAGAATGTAAAGAAAGTAAAAAAGTTAGAGACCTTTGAAATTAGCCAAAATAAATGCTGAGGATAGGATTGCGTGTCTTTAATGCTATGTTTTCCTGGATGCTTGACCTTTTTGTTTCATTTATTTCTTCAAGGTTTTCTGTTCTGAATTTGTAAATCGCAGTCTTTAAAAAAAGGAGTAGGGTTGATATTTTCCTTTTAATTACCAAAATATATTTAAAAAAATACTGTAGTCTTTTCTTTTCCTAGTAATTTATTGGTTGGAATACTTTCTTGTGTGCATAAAATCCAGGTCTGAAGCAATAGTTAATAAAGGAGCCTATAAAAACAAGGTGAGTGACTGGAATATCTACTAGTATCTGGTTGGACAAACGCTTGAATGCACCTATGGTCAAATAAGTTTTACTGGGATTCTTCTGAAGATGCAAATTTTATACGTCTGTGCATTTAAAAACAAGAATTTTATTATTTTATCATTATGTGAGCAATGAACATGTCCACAAGAATCTCTTCATCATAGCAGGTCAGGATTTGCACATGTGTTTATCTATATGCTCTGCATTGATTATGTTTTTCAAGGTGTACTTATCTGCAATGAAATGATTCCCAGATATATTTTTGAGTGCAAAAAGATTGATGAATGCTAATCTCAAGCCAGTATCCAAACGTGGTTTTGAAGCTGAGTCTTTTAGTGCCACCTTCTGGTGTGAGTTGTTTGATCGAGGCAGAATGCAGCTCAGGTTTTTATTAATAGATGTGTTAGGTGGATGGCATCATCTCATATTTTCAGCAGTGACTTAGGTCACAGTAGAATGGGAATGATAAGATAGTGAATTATAGTAAATTATTACAAAAAATATACTTAAGTTAAGCTAATGGTCCTTGTTAACTAATAGAGGGGAAAAGGTTCTATTTGACTTATAAACAAATGGAAATGAATAAAATTATTTTATATCTTATTATAGACTGGGATTTTCCAGTGCCTTCATACATTCTTTCTTATATTTCTGGATTACAAATGTAAAATTAAAAACATGCTTATTTCAGTAGCTTTTTATATTTCAATAATAATTACACTCTGCATAATCATTAGCAGAGTTCTGCCCTCTGCTTCAGCCTGTTCAAATAGTTTTTCTTTCCTTTTTTTTTTTTTTTTAACTTAGTTTTCTTTCCAGAAATAAAATGGTCTAGATGAAAACTTGATCTCACTGAAGTTGTTGGCAAATTGCCATTGATTTCAGTGAAGTTATGGTTGTTGCTTTGTCTGTAGCACTTAGGTAGGCAGGAATTATTAGTGTGCTGGAGTAAATTATCTTTTAATTGATATCCAGTTTTTACTGAAGCATCTAAGCACTGCTTAGTTTACACTTAAATTTAATGAAACAACAAAATTGAGAGTTCATGGGCAGCTGATATCCTATGGGATAATCTATGCCTTTGTTATCAAGTGGTGACTGAATGAATTGGCTTGCTCAGGTTTGGCTATGGACCCCTGAAGTTCTCTGCTGGGAAAAAACAGATGTGGCAGTGATGCCATATCCAGTTTCATCCTGGAGAACAGATGGTACGCTACTTTGCCATGCTTAGTCTCTCTATCACTTTCTGAATCACCACATTGCACTTCTTTTGGGATCTAACTTAGTTGTACAGAGAACTGTGTATTTCCCAGTCCCCATCTATGCCTCCTTCACAAAAAAACTAACAAACAAACAAAAAACCCCACACCTTTTGAAATAAGTAAGGCAGTAAGATGCATAAGTGGCAGATATCATTTGAGAAACTGTTGCTTTCATTAATTTATATCACCAGAAAATGCTTCCTGCCATTAGGGAAGACATTTGAAGTACTCTTGGATTTTCCACTATATTAGGGCTGACTTTTTAGAAATGAGATGGGATCAATGTTTGCACTGTTCTCACTCTAATACATGACTAGTAGGGCTTTAAATATAGACTTAAACCAATATCTAGACAGCAAACATTTCTGGGAAGAAAGAAAGAAAAATTTAAAAAAAAAAAAAAAAAGGTAAAATTTGAGGTGTTTATCTGTCATCCTAACTTACTTTTTTTATTGTCTACTGGTTACTACTTTGTCAGTTGTTGACTTCAAGCTTAGAAGTATAGATGTGTTTTTCTGGTCAGTTAGTTTGGTAGCTGATTAAGAAGCTTTCATTAGAGGGAAAATGAAGGCAAACCATGTTATCATATAGATTAGAACCGATATTGAATCGGAATTTGTCCTTTTCATTTTAATTTATTTTTAACATTGAAAATGCAGGAAATGTACATTGCTGCTTTCTAGTGGAGAAGGCTGAATTTTCCACTAAAGAAGGGTGGTCAGTTTGGGACTTGGCAGGACACAGACTGTTGTGATGTGGTTTCTGATCTATGTTGGGTATGAACAGGATAATCAGTAAGTATGTTGAACGCAGTCAGAAAAAACTTGTCTGCTTGCAGAGTAGACAGTCTTACAAGACATATGAAATGAGCAGTTTAGCATCTTTTCTTTGTCCCTTAGCTTCTTAGATGGGGTGAGAGGACTGTGAAGAGGTGAAAACTGCCTTTTGATTTTAGCACGCTCTGTGAGAAGGGTAGGAGAGGGTGATGTATTAAAGTGATATGGAAATAATGTAGCTTTGCCCCAGTATTATAAAAAGTCACCACTTCAGCAAAAGAAATACTCTGTATGCACACTCACTTGTACATTCAGCTTTCTACAGGAGTTTGTAATTCTTGGATTACTTTTTTTGTTTTCAATCAGGAAAATTGTGTCTGTTTCGAAAGGACATTGCACACAGTGCCAGATCAAGCAGTATCAGTACATTGTTCTGCACAGGTCTTTTGTTATTAAGGAAATTTCTTACTTCTTTGGACTAAAGGCTGTAGCTGAGATATTTACAAATTAAGCTTCTGTAGCTTAAAACCTGAATGCGCTAGTGAAAACTTCTATATTTCAGACCAGCTTCTGGCTTAAATCAGGGCTAGCACATGTTGGTCTACTATTGATGTGATTAAATCGAGTAGTTTATTAAGGCCAAGTGAGTGACTTACACATTCAGAGAAAAGTTTTTTTTCAACAATATTTAATGCCAACTCTTGGGCTGTCCCAGCAATGAGAGCAAGCTTTGCAGCATCCTGGTGATGGTGCTTGGCAAGGTGATGGTACAGTGTTTAAATTCTGGCCTTCCTCAACCTCTCTCTGTGGCAGTATGGTTGGGTATTGTAATGTCTGACAGACCAGGCATGCCAGTTGTGTTCTCTTTGGTGTAGCTAGGATGTTCAACAATGAAACGTTATTTCATGAAAAAAGATCACATTTCAGGCAAAGTTGAAATGAAAGAAACAAGTTGTTTCTATGCTTCTTCAGTATGTTACAACAAAAAGAAAAGTGAGAGATTTGTTTGGGTCCCGCTTCCCATAAGCAATTTATGATGTTTTGCAGAGGAATTTGTTTTTGTCATAGATAGTCAGAAAGTCTATTAAATTCATAGCTTTAAACTGTACAGTACCTTCCACTTCCTAGCAGCATGTTCTGGATTATTTTTTTAGTGATTATCATGACCAGAAGTAATATTCTAACTTTGCCTCATTTCTCCTTTGCCAGTGTATTTGTCATCCATTGTGTGACAAATATGGAAAATAAGATACCTTACTTTTGTGTCATGATTCTGGAATTAGTCTTTAAAATTTCAGTTACATTTAAATGACCCTGATGAAATAGGATCTTTTCTTGCATTATCTTGATGATTAATTCTTATTGTTGAAAAACCAGATGTAACTTAATGTTAAAAGTGCAAACAGTTTCCGGACTGCAATTATAATGAATAGTTTGGATCGTTATATATGACGTCACTGATAGTGTAACTAATATCTGCCCATATGTTACTGTTATTTTAACTTACTCATGTCCAAAGATGCAATTGATGTCTCTCAGCGAGTTTTATTGTACATTAGCAACTATTATTAATCATTGGTGCTAGCACTGTAATAACATTCAGCTGCACTGAAAACTCGGGCCAGTTACAGAAGACATCTTATACACAGACAGGAAATGGTGTTACTCCTCACCTTTTCTTCAGTGGGACAATTATTAAAACTATACATACGAAAATTATTTTTAGAAGAGTGATGTGGGCATGGGAGGGAAGCTGGGTCAGAGCTGTGATTTGGAGCCACTATGTGGTTGGCCAGGTGCTCCTGTTGATGAGTTGTACAGGTGTCTTGCTGGTGGGCTTTAACCAGCAGCAGCAAATGCTCCTGGCTGGATTTGTGATTAGTAGTGCAGTGAGCCCTGTGCTGGAAATAATTGCAACAGTTTGCTTCTGTTCAGCCCTGTGGACTCAGCGTCCTCCATTACAGTGTTTGCAGCTGTTCAGGAAATCGACTCTTGAATCCTGAGTTGTACTCCTCAACTCAGGAGTCATGGAGTTTAGATCCACGTTATTGTGGTTCCTTTGATGGTAATGGGTACTGTAGCTTCTCTGCTAAAATCATTTTGATTACTTTTTTTGAATACACTTTAAAATCATATCAGCTTAAGGCAAATACATTAAAAAAAAAAACAACAACAAACAAACAAAAAAAACCACTATGGAGCAGATCAGTACATTCCCTTGATTTGCTTTACCTCTAGTTTAACTACTGCTGCTAATTACGAACTATCTGTGAAAATTCCATGTATTTTAACTAAATGGCGTATTTTAACCAAGTAAGCATATTATATTGAAAATAGTCTGCTCTGTAAATGAAATTTGTTCTTTAAAAGCAGTATGTAATTTTTTGTAATCAACAGCATTTCATACTTTGAATTTTAAGTAATGTTGAAAAAAGAAATACGCAATTTGTTATAATTGATAGCATTTCATACTTTAAATTTAGTAATTTTATAATAAGAACAATAACAGCATTGCCTTATAAACTTTCTGATTTGTAGAAGAGTTTGAGGTTTTTATAAAGTAAAAAGTTAAAATTTTACATTGAGAAATGCTGGAGGTATGAATAACGACTTTTTACATACTAATAATTTGGTATTTATTATTTAAGTAGTTTGCTTTTAAATTATTTTTTAATAAACATAGCCGTGTCCCGGAGAATCCTGAACATCTCACAGGAATAGCTCATGAATTCCTGTCTCCATTTTTTTGTCCTTGTTTAAGATGAGAAACAGTAAGTAGCATTGCACCGTGTACGTTGTCTGATAGGATGAGAGGGGATGGCCTCAAACTGTGCCAGTAAAGGTTCAAATTGGATATTAGGAAAAATGTCTTCTCTGAAAAAGTGATGAAGTATTGGAACAGGCTGCCCAGGGAGGTAGTATGGAGTCATCCTTGGAGGTGTTCAAGAAAAGTGGAGGGTGTGATACTTAAGGACTTGGCTTAGTGGGCAGTATTGGTAGTACATGGATGGTTGGATTAAGACGATCTTGGAGATTTTTTCCAGCCTTAATGATTCTATGATTCTGTATAGCTAATCTTCTATTTTTAAACAGAAATAATGAGTTCTTTTTTAAAGTAACATTTGTTAACATCTGCATGAAGGTCTGTAAGCGTGCAAAGGTTTGCTAGTGAATGCAAACAAATGAACATCCAGGTGATATATGAATGTATTTGGAAGAAGGAAAGACTACTAGAAATTTGCTTAAATACTTCAAGTGCATATTCAGGAAGGAGATATTTACACAAAAAATCTCATTTCCAAAATGAGTGAAACTGATGAATGGAAAATAGAATTTTCTTGATCCGGCCATAAGGGGAGTTCTCACCAAGGTATATTAGAGGGGGGTGTGTGTGTGTGAAATCAATTTAACTGAAGAACTGAATGTTTTAGAGATGCTTTTTCTTTTTTGTTTCTATTGTTTCTTTGTTTTTTAGTCTCTTGGCTTTGGAAATCTAGGCCTCATGACTTTTACTCTTCCCCAAAAAACCCAGGACAGTGAACAGGCATAAAATATATATATCATCTTGTGTCTCTAAGACTACTTTAGTACATTAGATAAAGGAATTAAAAATTCGTTTAATTATCTGATAGTAATTAGGGCTGTTTACAAACCCCTGTGAATAGCAATCTGTTGACTGGAATGGTGTATTTACAGATTTGGTTGATGTATTTTTCTTATGATGTTTCTGAATTTTGTTTCCCTACAGCATTGTAACTGAAATATCAGTGTAATAAAGTGAAAGATTGTTTTGGAAGGCAATTGTGACAATCCATGTTTTGTCAGAACTAGATATAACTTAGCTTTAAACTGCGGGTTACTGATCTTCAAGTTTAGTGCGTAATCAAGACAAACTATTATTTCTTGATGTCTCTGCTAGGAATATGTTTTACAGCTCAATATTTTGAACAGAAATACATAAGAACAGAAAATAATTATTTAATTGGTATACTGAGGCATTAATCAGTCAGGTTTTAAAGAAAAACACCACATCAATAGATGTAAATCGGAACATGCTTCTACTTCTCTTTTTAATCTGGAATTCCTATAAGAATAACTTCTGACCTTTAAAATGTTTGTATGTAGACTTTAAAAGGGATTGTTAAATTGTCAGCATCCTATAGAAGATAATGTGAATTCATTATGCAGCCCGCAGGCTGATATCCCACCCAGCAGCTGTTCCTCCAGGACAGAATCCTCTGATCCTCCTACTTGAACTACAAATTTTAAAAAGAAAAATATTAAGGTAAAAGTGTCCGTATTGTAGACCATTGCTGAAATAAGTCAGGTCAAATTGTAGATAACCTAACTCTATCAATTTTATTGTAGTTCTGTTTTTTTTAAAACATGAAAAAAGCAAAAATCCATGGAAGCACTATCAGATGAAGTCTTTGACTCTCATTTGCAGGTATTTAAAATGCTCTGAAAGTGAAGACTCCTATTTATTTCTGTGGAAACTACAACAAAGAGCACAATAACACTATTTGATAGAGCCAATTCTCACCTACAAAACACTATTTTTCAACCAGTCACCACTATTAGCTATACATTTTTGTGAGTGATGTACAAGAGCCTGCATGTTGTACACTTAAAAATCTGCTTCAGTGAAGTTGACCTGTTGTCACCACTGTTGAAACACACCGCCTTCTGCCACACTGCACTCACAGCTGCTGTTTTGTTTCCAGAAACATTTAGCAAGCCTTGATGAATGTTAGTGGATGCTGTTTCCTCCAGATGGAGGAGTTCGATGACGCTCCTTTGCTTCATATGTGCTTCTGTGTCAGACACCATTTTGTCAGACTGCCCCTTTGCTGCCATTTGTCATATGGCAACAAAATGAAATGGAATGTTGGTGGGAAAGTTCAACCTCTACTGCCATACCACCACCATCAGTCTCTGATGTTGTGGGCCAAGATAATAAAATGAGAGACATTACTTTTGGAGCAACCATTGTGCTTAGAGTTTATTAGTATCTATAAAGACAGAAAGGTAAGGGCTAATACAGTAAGAAATTAAAGAATAACTGGAAAAGAATGTATTTAATTCAGAGCGTGAAAGTGTTTGTAGGTGTTAGGGAGGAAAGGAGTGTCTAGGAGAAGACAATAAAGAACATCTGAGGCCTAGTGGAGATAAGGGTATCAGTGGCTTCACAGGACCCGTGAATTTCAGCAGTTGATGGGTTTGATCTGTGGATGTACTCTTAAGAATTGATAAGAGCCTCAGTATATGGGTTATTCTTCAGATGGATGACCTATTCATAGCTAGGAAAATAGAGTAGAGAATGGCTGAGAAGGCAAAATATGATTCTAATAGCAGCTCATGCTGGAATGGGAGGCAGGGGATCGATTTCTGCTGTGGTTGTTCATCTCTCATAACCCAGGGTAAATCACTTAACAGAATTTATCATGTACTGATCCAGCCATGAAGCAAATGGTTTACTTCCCCTCTTCACAGCACATAGTAAAGATGAAAACATCTGATCGTTTAAGGATGGTTTGGGGGTAAGGGCAACATAAATTCCGGAGATAAAGATGTGCAGGGTGGGTTTGTGGCTTTGTTGGGTTCACAGTATCAGAATATGAGGAGTTAGAACAGTGATCTCATTTGGTGGTTATGAGCTGCATACATCTGCTAATTATTTGAAGAGGAAATAGTGAATAAATGGGAATTAGGAAATAAGCTATTCTGCGTTCTAAAATAACATTGCTCTTAAGGAAGACATTGATTAAAATCCTTATTCCTCAACATTGAGAGTAAGTGGTACTTGAATGTTTGGCATGGTCAATGCCTATGGGAGGAAGCTGTTCTAGGTTTTCTAAAGCACTGTGCACAAAATGAGAACCAGATCTGTTACCACATGTGAATAATGGAAAGAAAAAAATGTCAGTCTCTCACTCCTGGAAGCCAGATACTTGGGAATACATGAAATATTTGCTATTGCAGTGCAGCATATGGATATACCTGGCACCATTTCCTCAAAGACATCCCATATGTGTGCCGTCTGTAAATTGTTTGCAGAAAGACTTACTGATTCATCCCAAATATGTAATCAGATCACAAAAATAATACAGAAGTTATTTAAGTTTATTATAGGCTAATGTTTTATTTGTCAATACAGAATGTCAGAAATCTAAGTAACTTTTTTTAACAGATGAAAAAGCAATCAAGCTCAGTACCTGAATGTTACATCCAAGGCGCTAATCATGGAATTACTTATTTGTCAAATGTGACTTGGAAATTATGAAGTTTGGGGAAAAAAAATTAAGCACATGCAGATGCTTTTCATATTTTGAAAGTTATTTCTCAGATATTATTTACAATTTTTAAACTCTCCCTTGATAGGTTTTATTTTAAATTTTCCTCCTCTTATGAATATGGATATGTGAAGAAATGAGTTTGTGTTTTACGTCATTATTGGCACCTGATGATAGTAGTATAGACTTGGTCTCATAACATGGAAGAAGGTATTTTTGTGGCAAGTTGAAAGGAGAAAAAACAGCTCTGTCTGTGCTCTGGAAAATGATAGAAAGAGGTTAGAAATCCACTGAGCTTTTAGAACCAATACAAGTCTGGTGGTAATACCTTTGCATAGATGCTTATGTCTTCTCACAGGTGCACCAAATTAATTTGGTCTCTTGCGATTCCAGTGGGATTGAGGTTAGGATCCATGATGAAATTTTCAAGGGAATGAGTTCAGAAACTTGCTCTTTGAGGAACTGTAGTAAATGAATCTGCTGCAGACTTTTGTAGATTTTTATTCTGACATCATGAACATATCAGGATGATACCATGCACTAAGGAGGAACATGCTGGGGATGATTATGAAATAGATTTGGAAATTCTGGCCATGTATTGATATTTTTTTTCTAGATTAAAGAAGAAAACCGAATATTTTGAGGAGAGAATTACATTGTTGTTATATGAAAAATGAGATTTTAATTCTTTGGTTAGCTTATTCATTACCATAAATCCTCTTCCTGTGGATTATGACTGGTTTTTCATTTTTTTTAATCAACAAAAAATCCTCTTTTCTAAAGATTTCCTTGTTATTAATTTGTAAGCTTGGAGTGGAAAAAGCCTTTTCCAGTACAAGATCAGACTCTGAAATTACTTGCAAGTTTGCATTTTTTCCTGCAAGCAGTGAGCCTTTGGGAAGAGGGGATGAGATTTAGGGTGCTTGCAGGGTGTCCTGGAAGAGTCTGTCTCTCAGTTCAGTTTTAGTACCATCCTGCTTGGGTGGTATTATCTCCCACATATTATAGCTCATGTAGCTTAGGCATATACATTAATTCAATTACATGAGCATCTTGGGAGCCTATTAGAGGCTTTTTCTACCCTGCTGTCAGAATGAGAAATCTTCGTTTCTGGAAATGTAGCATTTTTGAGGTTGCATATATGCCAGCAGTTAAATCATAGCAGGCAATTTAGTGCATGTGCATCTATGTAATACTGAAGATTGAAGGAATGCAAACCAGAGGAGTAAAGGTTTTTCTTCAAGTAAGACACAGACTGAATATAAGATATTATGGAGCATTTAAACAACAACAACAAAAAAGACACTCCTTTGAAAGTGAATTGAATGAATTCTTAACAGCGTAAGGATTCTAGCAAAAGCTGATAGTAACACTGTCATGAGCACACAAGAAAGAAATATGTGAACTTCTGAATGGAGGGACAATAATGTGCACTGCTGGTCTAGCATTGACTCTTCTCTAAAGTTGTGGAACTCTGCCTTTTGACAGAGCATAGAGCATAGACTAAAATGTCTTTTTCTCAAACTAGTGTTTCTCCTTGCATTGTTTTCTTTTTCTGTTTTGAAGACTTCTAATAAGGGAACTTCATATTCTTTTGATTAGGTACCTACTTTATTGGGCAGCAGAGATATTTTGGGATTCATAAGCAAAGCAGGGATGACTAGGTAAAAACCAGAAGGAATTAAGATGACAACTTACAAAATTAAATATGTATTCTGGTATACAAATGGAAAAAAAAAATGATGTGATATAGCTAGAAAAAGTTGTTAAAGCCTTTATCAGTCTCCACGCCAGTTGAAATGGGAAATAGAAATGGACAGCATTTCCTTTAACTTGAAATTTATTGAACTACATATAGGTTTCAGTTAAGTTGCAAGCACTTGAGCACAAACAAATAAAATTGCTTTATCTCTTTGCATGTTTGAGCCATCATGTAAAAAGGAAAAAATGACTAATGTTGAAAAGAATAAGGCCTTAACCCCTGCCTGGGGTTTCAGTGGAGCACTCTGTCATATTTCTAATTTAAATCAACTTCATTTTTTCATTGTCCTATGTCTTTAAGTAAGCGTGTTTTGGGCCCAAGTTCTCAAATAATTTTCTCACTAGGCCATAAAAACAAATATATATACATAGTACAAAAAAGACAGGGAGCTGTTGGAGAGGGTCCAGAGGAGGGCCACCAAGATGATCAGGGGACTGGAGCACCTC
>JAOWBP010002392.1:32217261-32234450 GCA_028571105.1 Tragopan temminckii | reverse complement strand
TGTGGCAGGGGGGTTGGAGATTCATGATCCTTGAGGTCCCTTCCAACCCTGGCCATTCTGTGATTCTGTGATATATATATATATATATATATATATATATATATCCTTTGCTACTCTTCCCTATCCATTCTATCAGCTTTGGACATTTGGACACTTACATACTCAATTTACGTTTTAATCCGCCGATCTCACTTTCTCTAATCTTGATTTTTATTTTAATTAAATGGACTCGTTCTCTCTATATGCTGCGTCATGAGCAGACTTTGCTTGCCTATTTCAGTTTCAGGTTTTGCTATTTATAATAATTCACTTATACTCCTATCCCTACACTCACTGTTTTATATATACATATATAAGTACACATCCTTTTACCATGCTCTTTTTTAAGGGCTTCTACCCACATCTATTATAGCAGATCTAGCACTCTTGTGTGTGAAAAGTACAGTAATGTAGGGATGGCCATAAAGAGAACGGAAAGTAATAAACAAGGGCTAGGTAGGGATGTGCTGAGTGTTTGCAAAGGCACTTTCTTTTGTTTTAAATAAGTGTTTCAGAACAAGAAAAGGGGTTATTAATAGAAATATGCAAATAATTTGGAAATGTGTCTGTGATATTATGGATGTACTTGAATAAAAAATTGCCATTTTGAATGATAACTTCCTTTGTGGAAGACAGCAAGTAGCTGCAGCTGTCCTGTTGATGTTGCGCTGACGTTCTTTTGGGGATAAAGAAACTTATTTCTGTGTATGATGTAATTAGAACTGCGTTTACCAAATGTGGCGAATGACCTTACAAAAAAAGTCAATGCAGAACAAATCCTGATTAGATTATTTTTACTAACATTGTACCATTTAAACGGAGATGAATGTACAAATTAAAGAGTGGTGTGCAGATTGTAATTTTGTTCTGAGAGAATGAAGAACAAAGAATTCTGTGCTTATCTTGTGAAGTTATGTTTTTACTACACTTTTAGAAATGGAATATGTTTCTTTTGAGAGCTTTGGCAAGTTAAATGTCTAGAAGAAAATGTTAGATCCACACTTTAGAAGTTTTTGGATGACTACTCTATTCCAAAGAGGATAACAAGTCACCCTTTTCTGTTGAATGTAAAGTGATTTGTAATTGAATCACATTTAGTTTTCTTGTTTTTTTCTTTTGCCATCAACTTAACATACGGTTTTTTTGCAAATGTTCTTTCAGTTGGTTTTTAAAGAACATGGCTTGTTTCAAAAATGATATGTGGTACATATATAAAAGATTTGGAGCTTCTGAGAATTCTTTTCTTGGGTATCTCAGACCTGCTTAGTGCCCTTAAATGTATATTATTATTATTATTATTATTACCTTTAACTAATTCCATTCATGGGTGTCTGTACTTGCCTATGAGGAATGCTCAGGATCTCTTGAATTTTAATTAACTTCCTCAGTTGAGATCCAGAGTTATATAGTGTTTGTCAGATCCACGAGCTACCCTATGAGAGAGCACATCCCTGCTGAACAGCTGTCACACAAAGTACATAAGGTGTGCTAAATGAACCAGAGAGAGGCTGGGAAGAAATGACATTGTAGTTGTAATGGAATTTACTGAAGACTGAGGAAGTGGAGGAGCTGATCTGTTACCTAGCCACTGTCTGTAACCAGCATTATTTCCAACACGATGTCTAACTGAATTTTGATAAATACGCAGCTAGTCCAATTTCAAAAAAGGTCCAAATAATATAGCAATTCTAGTCGAGAGCTTTTAACTTCTGTAAACAGTTTTACATGCCTTTGCAGACGCATAAGAGTAAAAAAGTTTAAAAGTACCATAAAAAAATGGTACTTTATGAAAGCATATTGTTTCACTAAATGTTCCATACGGCTTTTCAAGATGCCAGTAGTGCGTGTTATAGCTTCAGTTCTTTCTCTAGAAATGAACAAGGAGATATGTAAAACCACCCATTCCCTTACTGTAATAGATATTTTGTAACTACGTACTGTAGAATAAGACTTATTTTTGCAGGAGTACTAATCATTGTCAATCAGTAATACTAATCAGTAGTGACTTTCCATAAATCTCACCAAGAGCAATCGTACTGCTCTAACTTGGGACTTGTTATAAAAAATTGCCTGGGTTATCTAATCTCTATGCTAGGCAGAGCTGAAAATGCTTGCTCAAATTAGTTTGTGATAGAAGCAGATATCGCCATTTTGATGTGCCTGAGCTCAAAAAGATCTCCTTTAGCAGAAAATTGGGTAAAAGCTTAGTATGTCTTAATCCTAAATTTGAGATTCCATTTAAAAGTTTGTAAGGATAATTTCTATATTTATGTTAAGTTTATCTAAAGCTGCAGGAGCTCTGTCACCAGGAAACTGAACTTTACCTTCTCTCTCACTATTCTTCTGTTAAAGTGTACATCTCAAATCTGACCCTCACCTCCTCCCAAAAAAGGACTGGTCTGGGCACTTGCAATCTCTGCCACACTGGTTTTGAGCTGGCTGTGAATCCTGAGTGGAAGGGAGTTCACCAAGTCATCTGCAGTAGGTGTGATTTGGTGCCATACTATTTCCTGCAGTTGTGTGTGCACATAAGCTTCATCCATACAATTTTTAGTGACTGAAGTGATGAAGCTTCCATGTTTTTCCTTGGGAAACATTTTTGTGCAGTTTATCTTGATACTGTGCTTAAATTTAACGCATCTTTATATTATTGCTGTGTAGTGTATGACCATAGTTTCCTTGACAATGTATTGTTTTTCTCTGTGCACTTAAAATCCTTCCAAACACTACTATTATCCTCCCCATTTTTTGCCTTTATCAAACTTGTGCATGTTTCATAAGCTATCCAAATATTACACTGCAGTTTCACAAGTTTGTTGTTTCAGGACTTCCAAGATAGCTGACACCTTTCTAGAATTGGGATGTTAAGAAGAGTATATAGAGAGGAGATCTGCCTATCAGTCCCTCTGATGTGGAAATAACAGTCCTGTGCATACACCTCATTGTGACTTATTGTTCTTCAGCGCTTCTGAAGCACCTCTATTTTTACACTAGATTTTGATTTTTGCTAGGAGATTTTGTATTAATCACATTTATGCTGATTTCTCATTTGTTATTCTTTCTCTATCATCCCCATGCTTATGACTTGTCTGTCTCTGAATACCCATTTCTATTTTTAATATATATTTTTAAAAGGATAAATGCTGAAGATCTGATTAACAATTAAATCAGATTTCACAGTTGGGCTTTTGAGTACCTTGTAACATATCCTACACATCCTGAGGTAGCGTGAGTGGGAGGCATTGAGTCGGATAAGGGAAGAAAATAAGCTAGTATAGAATATTTTATTTTATTAGCAGGATGTACCTTTTTTTTTTTTTTTTTTTTTTGTAACATTAATGTTAATACATACATCTCTAGAATATCCAGGAATTAATAATTGTAAAGGTAAATATTTACCTATCATGAAGAGGTTTCACCTACTTTTTAACTTAAAATCCATCCCAACTGGCTTTATTGTACAGGATGCTGAGGCAATATCAACATTCTTCCAGACTCTCCAGCAGAGTAACAGAGCTTGGTAATTCCATACTGGAATTTGATTTATTAAGATAAAATTAAAAATAAATAAATAAATAAATGCGCTCACCAGAGTTGCATTCCAGAGAGAGTGTGAGAGTGCATACTATTGTATCCTATCTCATTCAAAAATCTAACAGTAATTAGCATTTTCATATCTATAATGATTATAATATTGAATTTCAAATAAAAAGAAATACTTAAATTTGGCCTCTTGCTACTTTCTGAAGAATGTTATAATTTCACTTCATGTAAATTATAAAAACAATTAGTTTAGCTTTGAACACTCTATTTCTCCCAGTTAAAGCTGTGTATGTAATTTTCTTTCGCCAGGAAAAAAAGTGGTATTAAATCCTCTTTCTCTCTTTGAGACCTAATACTGAGTTTAACTGAGCCTTGTGAAAATAAAACTCCTATATATGCCATCATAAATTTTCACCTTTTTTTTTTTCTGTATTTGGAAAGTATCCTCTTTTGCGTTTTGGCTTCCTAAGCTTTTTATTCTGAGTTTTCTAAGGAAATTCTGAGGTATTCTCTGTATTAACTTGCGAAGACCAACCTACCTTTATGAGAAGCCTTTAAGCATTTATCTGTTTCCTGTAACTAATTTGTAATCACACTTCTTTTTTTTTTTTTTTTTTTGCTGTCTTGTAACTAAAACTGGTTGAGAATATTCAATTGAGTAAGTACATACCTTTTTCTAGTTTTGTTCCTGTTGAAAATAGTAATTCAAACTTGTCAATACAGGTATTTTTAATGGAGATTAAAAAGGCATAGAAAATCTTTGCCACTGCATGCGTACGCACAGCTCAATTACCAATGATTTTCAACTGGATCAGCTTTGCAGTTTAGGTGACTACCTAAAACAAGATTATATAGAAGGAATATATTTAATAGTATAGAATTGTCAATCATTTTCTACCTGATTTTTTTTCAAAATAGCAAATCTAAGAATAATTGATATATCAAGTCTGTTGCCATCAAGTGTTTGAACTTTAGTAATAAATCTTCATTGACTTCCAGTGTTAATCTCTTAAGCAGTTTAAGACATTTTCAATTTCATATATAAATAATCTTGAAATCCATTACAGATAAATCATAGCTTTCAAAAGTTTCTATTTCTGGAAGGAGCAGTGTTACAAGTGTGTCTTTTGTCAGTTATGAGAACATGGAAATTGTTGAGACATCCTCTAGATATCTCTCCCTGGATTTTCTCAGGAGAAAAACAAAGATCAAGTAGGGATTGAGTAATTGCATCTGTTTTAGTGTTAGCCTATGGTGAAGGCATCCAATAGGACTGCTCTGTAGATCTTCTACACATCATCTCTATGCTTGATCACTTATTTTCTTGCTGATCTGTAATTCTGTAATTTCAGAACTTCTGCCTTGTCTTAATCGGCTCACAGCGATAAGGCCGTTTGTAACCTCTTGTAAGATCAATACATCATCAGTGTTATACCTAAATTCATTTGAGAGATTTACTTGAAAATAAGCTATTTCACACCAGCTAGGTATGCTAGTTGTTTTGCCCAGCTAATTAAAACAGTTAACATTGGAAAGAGAAAATAGGCATGATTCTTTGTCTGATTCTCTTTTAATTTTTCATAACAGAATCTTCATCTAATGTCTCCTTTGTATCATGGCACGTTTATTACTTTATCTTTTTCAAATCAAGCTATTTACTTGTCTTAAATGTCTCAGAAAAATAATGTTTTCCCATAAATGAAAGTAATGAACATTTTTTCTTTGTTGACATTAGAATAGCAAAATGGATTCATGTCACACCAAGAAAGAAACTCTAAACATAAGCAATTAAAAATGAATTTCAGGGTCCTGCTCTGTGAGCAGTGTTAAAAGTATAGGTGAGCAATTGTAGAAGGGAAACCTAATCTAATATACGCTGTGGAATAGTGCCTCAGGCCTATGGTGAATTTTCAGAGTGATACAATCATGGGTTTTATGACCCTACACTGCTTAACAAGATTAGAAATAGACTATTTGTTACTGTCCTGAAAGTGTGAAAAGTTGGCATGATCAGAATATAGTTACCCTCATGTATTTAAGAGCTTGACCAACAGAAAATACTATGATTTTGATGGAGGAATCTGAAGACCCGAATTTGATTTCTATGTGATTTGTTTACTGAGAAGCTGCAATTACAGAGGATATATTATTGTTAACACATGTAGTGATACAGTGGTATTGTTGCTGTAGGCTTGATTCTCCAAACCTGTAATAGGAGGAACTTTTGTGTAGAAAGATACAGTTTTTACATAGGGACTTAGTGCTTCCCATCTGATTTACCCAGAAAGAACAAAATTAACACAAACTAAGAGTAGATAACTATGTTAAACAGGCCACCTTAAAGAAAAGTTTTAGGTCTCTATGGTTCTAGGTTGACAGATAGCTAGAAATTGAGCAAAAAGGAGACACGGAGCATGGTGCAGTGGTTTGAATAAATATGCAAGCATTAAGTTATCAAGGACTGTCAGTTGTGAGAAAACACAACAGTCTATTTGGTTTGATTTTACGTCTTGCTGAGTATAAGACGTGAAATTGCTGATGGTTAGCTACAATATCACTGCACAATACATTTTAAAGCTGTATAATATTTTCTTTTTGTAGGTTTTTTTCTTCTGGCAGGTGAAAAGGAATTATCTATATCTATTTTATTTACATCTCCTAGCAGCTTCCTTATCTGTACCATGAACTTGTTTTTGAATTCTGCTATGTCTCTTAAACTCTGAAATCTCTTATGTCTGGAGAAATCTATTCTGCTGACTGTTTAGGGAAATGGCTTTAGCTATTGTCCTGTCATAGCTCCTCCTCATAACTTCAAGTACTATCTATTCTTCTGCTTCCTGTATGCGGTGACTACCCTAGCTAACACTGAGGAGCTAATAGTATTTTGGAAATACAATCTGTGCAGCATTTTTAACTGTAATTCCATTGAAGTCTTTGCTGTTAGTTACTTTTCTTTGCTCCGTGTAACAATGCCTTCCTTTTACACGGGTGTGCATGGCTAAATAAATCGTCTGAGGCCACAGTAGAACTTTACCTAACAATTAATTTAGCACACAAATTTCAGCTGTTGAAATGACTCCAAGGCCTCCTGAGTTGGTGTTTATGTGAAGCTTTGGCTGAGATTTCTAAGTCCACTTTCTTCTGGATGCTTTTCAGGCAGTGTATGAGGGAACTTCAGATATGGATAGGAGAGAGGATAATTGCACATATATTCATAAATGAAGGTAAAAATTGAGTTGTTTTGATTTTGTAAACCACTTTGCAAACTTGCACTTATATTTTGTGTACTGTGGGTAAACAAAATTTGGTGGGAAAAAAAAAAGTGATGTGTTTTCCTAAAAAAGAATTGTTTTCAGAAAAGTAGCTAAGAAACTAGTGTGTAGTGAGTACAATACTCTGATGCTTTTACTTAATCTTGAAACTGACAGTTAAATATGAGGTAAGCATGCTCTATTTTGAAGGTGTCTCTGGATCGTCCTTTTACCTTCATGTGTCCACATGGTTGTTGTTGCTCAATCAGAATGTATTCATGTTTGAAAGAAATAAATTGTTCTCCCTTTTTCTGTGAAAACAAGAGGGAACAGTCACCTGGAAAATTAAGGAGCTGAAAATATGGGGAGATTAGTGTGTGCTATAAAATAGAACATCCACAGGTTTGCAAATAATGTTATTTCTAAGAAGTACAGAAAAAGAATAGGTTTAAACATGAAAATAATCATAAATGATATGATAGTTAATACAGCATACTGCTCATAACAAATGTTTTTCTTGAAAGCTGTGAAGCACCACCTCCATGGAGAAACAGAATATTCAGCTCAGTAGGAAATATGCCTTAATAAAACTAAAACATAGATATCTTATTGCACACTTTACCAGGTACATCATTTTCACTCTAATTCTGAACCTGCAGAATTACAGGATAAAACAGTTTGTTAAAGCATCTTGACTACTGTGCAAGTGCACCAATATAAAATGGCAGAAATATTGTCTTTTTTAAATAGCTAATATGAATATTGAAGAGTTCAAATTGCATGCACTGGTGTTAAGTTAATGTGAATGCTCTTTTAAGAGTTCATACATAAATAATTGATTTTTACTTAAGAGTAAACATCCTTCATTTCTGAGATAGCCTACTGCAAAGACAACCCAAAAAGCTCTGTCTGAATATTTATTCTCAGGAGAGCTGTAGACAATAGCAGAGGAGAAACTTCACTGAATTGTTTCAAAAAGATATTAGCCAAGCTTATAAATACAAAACTATGCAGAAATATACTACTACAGTGGTTAGCAAAAGAAGGCAGAATGTTGCGCTTTTTATACCTAGAAACTAAGGAAGGATGGGAGTAGTAGAAGGCTGTGTTATTGTTGCTGCATTTACTTAGACCTTGATTTACAGAGTCAAGTAAACAGAAGGAAGCTGCTACCAATTTTTTTAACCAGAATAACTAATCTTTTTTAATTATTCATTTTTAATATGTCATATTTACTTCATTTAATACATTAAATATTTGTTAATCCCACTAAGGGGATGAATCTTCTGGTAAAAGAGAACAGAAACATAGCTTCTGGAGCAAAGTGGAGAGTAACACCAATTGTATAAAATACCTGACATAAAACTTTTTTCAATGCCAGTCCAAATTGGCACTTTCATCCTCATTATCAAGTAGAGCAGAACTGTGCTCAAGAAAATGGGCAGAAGTGGTTGTATCTTAACGTCATCTTTCCAAACTGTATAACCTGGTTTCTTCTATGCATCACCCTATGCTGCTGCCCCACTGGATGCCAGTCCCAGCAGTGAGGCTACTGTTGGTCTCAAGGCAAACTTCCACTGTGGGAAAGCTGGCCCAGCTCTGATTTTTCTCTTGTGTTTAGGAGAGGAGGAGAAGGGAAATTTCTTCTTCATGGGAATTTAAGGAAAGTGGAATTTCCAGGCTCAGAAATAGTTTTGGCTGGTGCTGGGGGACCTTGTGCTCCACAGTTGGAGAGGAGGAGAAGAATGCTAAAATGTATGAAAGAGCAGAGAAATTGGAATGTGAGTGAAGTGGATAAGTATAAATGAAATTTAGTAGGTACTTTCTGAGGACTCTGAAATTCTGCTGTGTCCTTGTGTTATTCATTTCAAAAGTTGTTTATTCTTGATATCAGGGTACAATGCAAGTTTATTCATTGGTAAGCAGAACTGGATTATGACCCAGATGCAATACAAAATTAACTTGTGAACATCAATGGAAATTGTTACTTTCAATATTACGTAAGATGCGTGCTAGCTTGCTAATGAGCAGATTTAATCTGGGCTATAGACAAAATAGCTTATGTAGAAATATCTTCTCCTAAGTATTTACATACAAAATCTGTTTTAATTTTAAAATCTTTCAATTTAAAATCTGAACAAGTACAGCTTTGTTCTTTGTGGCTTCTATTTAATGGCTTGAAGAGATCATTTGACTCTTAATAAAATAAATCATTTCAATTTGAATCTACTGATTTGTATTACATGGCTTATCTAACCTTTGCAGTTCCAGGAATCCAAATTTCTTTCCCTCCTTTATTTAATATAAGTTATATCAAGTCCCGTGGGCATGCCTAAGTTGACAGAACCTCTCTTGGTTAAAGAAAAATTGACAAGGAGACATAGAAAGTAAAATGATACAAAGAATGAAAGAAAAGCTTGTCAGAAGAGCTCTTGCTCCTCTTTGCACACAAGGGATTTTAATCATGTTAGTGTGATCCATGGAGTTTTAAGGCTTGATGTTTCACAGGAGAATTAGTGAGTTGCAGACGTGCTTTCAAGCACGGTGTGATGTCTTGATTTCAAATAAGATGCTCCTGATAGCTGGAAGGATGCAATTTGTAGAACTGTGCCTTGAAGACCTGATTAAGATCAGACTTTCAGTACGTCTGGCACCTGCAATAAAATAAATAAAAAAATAATGAGTAAAGCAAATAAAAAAATGTGATGACAAATTACAATGGTAAGATAAAATAGGGGGAGCGGGAAGGAGGGCAGAGATGCAAAATAAATGCAGTGCTCAAAATTGCAGGGATTCTGGCTGGGAAGCAGTGCTGGGTTGCCTTTGCCCATGCTGCCATTTTCTCAGCCTTTGGCTACTTACCCAGCAGCCTCTGAATATGTTATCCCTTCCTATATAGGTGATTTGTTTCATCTGCAGCAGTTTTGAACTGCCTCATTTCGTAGCACAGTTTTAATGTTTTACATCGTCAGGGGGAAGTTCTTTACAGAGAGAGTGGTGAGGTGCTGAAAGAGGCTGCCCAGAGAGGTTGTGGATGCCCCGACCCTAGAGGTGTTCAAGGCCAGATTGGATGAGGCCCTGGGCAGCCTGGTCTAGGATTAAATGGGGAGGTTGGTGGCTCTGCATGTGGCAGGAGGGTTGGAGATTTATGATCCTTGAGGTTCCGTCCAACACTGGCCATTCTGTGATTCTGTGATGACACCAATTCTGGTTATTTTTAATTGCTATCTGTGGTCTTTGATGGCAACCTGAAGGTAAGAGTAGAGTGGATGTCTCCAGGTATGTTGTTCCCTTGGGGCAGATCAGAGGGCAGGGATACAGACGGGTTCCTTACCTCTTAGTCTCAGATTTTGGCAGATTTCTAAAATACATTCAGAGGATATATTAAAGTAACTGAGACAGCATGGTGTTGTTATTGCATAGATGTTTCTGTACATGCAGACTAAACTGTCTTGACTGATGAACACAAGCCAACTTTTATTTCTGTTTTACTTAAAGCCTAGATGGTGTTGTTATGGAACACCTTCAGGTCAAGGATATTTAAAACCTATTGAAGGTATTTTGAGGTTTCTGTTAAATGAAATAACTTCAGTGTCAGACTTTTCTTTTGTCTCTACTTCCTGAGTGAAACGCTTAAATGAAAATGGGAGAATTTTTCCACACTTTGAACTCCTCCATTGTATCTTTAATTGCAAATTAGTTATTCTCTTCTTTTGACCTTTTGATCTTTTTTTTTTTTTTTTTTTTTTTTTTTTTTGTGGGTTAAGAAAAAAATATATATATATACATATATATATATATATATTCTGTACACTGGAGGAATTATACCAGGTACACTTTTAAGTTCATGTTGAAAAGTAATAGTGGAATTCTTTCCCATTGCTCGCGTCTTCCATTTCCTTGATAGTCTTGCAAACAGGTTTTATATGTAGAATCACAGAATCACCAAGGCTGGAAAAGACCTTCAAGATCATCCAGTCCAATCATCCACCTATCAGCAGTAGTACTCACTAAACCATGTCCCTCAACATAAAATCCAAACGCTCCTTGAACACCTCCAGGGTCGGTGACTCCACCACCTCCCTGGGCAGCCCATTCCAGTGCCTACAAACAGAGCCTAGTAGGATATGTTTCATTTTATTTCCAGCTGCTGCTGCTGCACTTCTTTCTCTTCTTTTACATGCTGTGTGAGTCTGTTTCTGTTTTTGGAGTTTAAATGTATTTCTGTGCTATATCAGAGACAGGCCCAGATTTTTAAAGCAGTTGGATGGGAAGTTGGGTAAAGAAGTAATTAGAGGACATCCTGGTTTTAGTCTGCAATGCATTTTTTCTGGCACTGAAAGATTGAAGTAAATGCTCTGAAAGGACGTTAGGTTTGGCTTTCGGGTTTGCAGAGCTCTTAGTTTCAGTACATGTCACTGCCTGAACCTGTATTCCTTTATTTTTGTTTTTCCCCACATTTTGCTGAGAAATAAAACCAGACCTATTGCTAATAATCCCACCAAATTCTGTAATATAATTTTGTGTACAACACACTCATCTGTTCTTTTCAGGTTGGGAAAAGCTCACATCTTTGGAGGTGGGATTACAACCCAATTTATGCTCTATCCCTGTATGAGTTATTTATATTTTTGCCATAATGGATGTTTACAGCTTTTTACTGATCTATTAATATTCTGCAACTAAGAATAAAGCAGAAACAAATGTGATAATATAAATAACTAATCAGTTAAATATGAAATAACTGAAAAAGGAGTCATGTTTTTATTATGGAGAATGAATTATACAAGGCACAGAGTGCTACAGCAGTTTCAGGAAGATTTTTTGCATTCAGCAGGCACTAAAAAGCATAATTCTCTCTTTTCATTTATTTCAGCTGCAAAAAGTAAGTGTGTGGTATATATATGTAATTGAGATTGGGTTGTAATGATGCATTCAGTCTATATAGACTATATGCGATGTGCATGCGTTATATATGTATTTACTATATGTACTATACATATATACATATGTATACACATATGCATATATGAATATGTATACATATATATATATATATGAAAACTGTTTTTAACTGGGGATTGGATGACTTGAAATCATCCAGAAAATAAGTCTGTGCTCTGAGATTGTGTTTTGAAGGTTTTCAACATTTCTCCCCTGCCTTTTTTTTTTGTAAACTCATTAATTTACAAATGACCATCCAAATATATGAAGGATGTCAGTGCATGTGTGAATCATGCAGGAAAGATTATCTATAGATGTTCAGCATTGCACACCTTTTCATTCCAGGAGTGGGTTTATAATCCCTGTGCAAGTAAAAAATACCCACTTTGATGAAAATTAAAATATGAAAGGATGTGGACTGAATTATTTAACAAATGAACATTAGAAATGAAATATGTAATGTATTAAAAAGAAAACAAACTTCATCAACTGTGTATGTTTTGTTGTTCTAGAAGTGGTAGATAATGATAGATTCAGAGACAGGTAATGTGGAGAAGAAAATAGGGTAGGAAGGTAGCAAGACAGAAGCCAGACTTGATATTACTTCAGGTTCTTAATTAATAAATTCCCCAGTTTTTAGCTATTGTATTGCCATTTCAGTACTTCCTTAAAGAGAAAATCCAAGTACAAAGTGATGAATGTATGTGGTGCCTTGAGTATTGCTGCTGGTAACCTTGAAAGTTTGATTTAGAATACTATACTGAAATCTAAGAATGTGGGGACTATCAAAATCTGATACAAAAAATACAGGTCTATATTCTTGCCACACCCAAATAAATGCTTACTTTTATAAATAACAAGCCAATATGATATTTGAAACAGTGACAGAAGAGAACTTAGATTTTCCCAGAAAATAGTTGACCTTGAAAAATTGTTCTTCTTTTTTTTTTTTTTTAATCAAAGCCAACCAATATAATTAGACTCCTAAATGTATTTTAATGTATTTTACGTAGCCTGGAGAAAGCACTGCTACCTCAGTGTTCTGTATTTGTTCTGTTTTGTTTGTTTGTTTGTTTGTTTGTTTGTTTTGTATGTTTTTAAGAGAAGATGCATCTTGTTTCATAGACTTGTGGGGGGGGATTTCTTGCATGTTGTCAAAGTAAATAATTTCTTGGGAAATTAAGAAACAAAAAAATCCAATGGAAAACAAATTGTTGCTCTATATAATCAAAACCTTATTGTCATCCTGGGTGTAAAAACTCAAATGGAATAATTTGTTATAAAGGCAAGGGAAGGTATCTGTCTAGGATTTGGTTTTGTGCTGGTTCAGCCTATTGGGGTGGGGAGACCCACAGCCTGGTAGAGGAGGAGGGAGGAAAGATAAAAGGGAGAAGGGCGTAAAAACAAAACAGTGGCAATGAGCTGGGGAGCAAACTAATTTACTAAATATGACAGCGAAAAGTGAGATAACACAATATAACACAATATAATTGGAATTGAAGCTAATAAACCAAATAAAATGGGAGAGAGATATATCCAAAACCGAAGGCTTTACTCTAATGCTGAAGGTGAGACAGCTAGGGAGCACACACTGCAGAGATGAGCTGTAAAAGAAGGGGCCATCTTATGACTGACAAGCAGTTTTTTCCTTCCCTCTAAATGGCAAATGGAAACAGAACAGTGAGAGTCTTCTTATTCACTTCTGGGAACCGGGTAGCAGGAAATATCAACAATCCTTGGAACTGGAACATTAACTCTTTAAATCCCAGTGTGCTACATGGAGTTATGATGTGGAATATTGATAACATAAAAAATCAGAACCATGAGCGTATCTCAAGTCCTGCAGTGACCTTGTGGTGCTGCAGTGACAACATTTACCCTGTTACCTTTCCTTGACAAAATAAGTGGTGGTAGAGCCTTCATCTGCTGATAGGAAGCAGGAAGGATGTGTCAATCTTCCTATAAATTTAATCTGAATGGTACATTCTGGAAGCAAGTTAGTATCTCTAGTCACTCTTGGAAAGTGGTTGGAGCAGGGAGAGGAAAAATATTGATACTTCTCATTCTGAATTTCAAGACTTCTGCTTATATCTGCTACCAAAATGCTACTGGTCTTCTTTATCAGTTTTAATGTGAGTAGCTGGCAGTAGACTAGTAGGACAAGATATAATTCCAGAGTACAGTTCTAGAAGCCTTCTAAGTTTAGATGCAATCTTCTTAAACTGAATCTCTCACCTAGGGGCTGACAATGGAACTGGCTATTCCAGAAAGCATTTACAATCCAAAGCTGAGTATAAATAAATGTATGCCCTGTTGTCAAATTGAGATCCTTTACAAATGCCTGGGGATTAGTTGTCTAGTCTACCTATCCGCAAAAAAAAAATCATTTTAAATTGCAGTAGGTGTGTAGTAGAAATTGAGAAAAAGAAGAGGCTAATATCATTTTGCCTTTTTTTGCCCTCAAAAATGTCTAACAGCATCTTCTGGCGTCTAACTGCATCTTCTTCAGTTTCACTGAAAGGACAGATAATAACTAAAGCAACTCTCATAAGAAGGAAATCTACATCTGTCTGCTTAAATTTTGTTATTATTGTTTTTAAAGACGGGAGGACTTTAACTGGCCTTAAGGGAACAGGCAGTAGCTCAAAATAAAACCATGTTAAATTAGAAATTGTCATTTTAAAAATTCTTCTTAAAAGAAGTTTTTAAGTTGAAAGGTAACAAAATCCTAATTCAGTTTAGAATGTATATGTGAAAAAAACCCTGAACTTCGTGGGTAGAGAATGCATAGCTATGGCTAGACAATAGAAAATTATCTATTCTTCTATGGCTTTGTTTTCCTTTGGTGTATATCAAAACTGTGTTCGTTTTTCCCTCTTTTGCAGGGCAGGTTTTTCTTTTCATTTTATGAGTCAAGTCTCTTTGATAACCAGTGATTTTTCTCCAATACGTATCCACAGCCAGAAAACACTGATATTAGGCAGTTGCTTGTCTGGATTTGTTTTAGTAGTTTTATGGAACTGCTGGTAAAATAGGAAAAATAATCTTCTCTGATTCATTCTGCTCTTTAAAGGTAATCAGCTGAAAAGACTTTCTGTAACAGTGATAAATGCACCATGCTGGTAAAACCACCAGAAGCAATCTACCCAGGATTAAGGAACTGCAATTGGAGGATAGGCTGTAGCAAAGGAGACAACTCATTCATCTACTATTCCTAAGAATGAAATTGTTTTGTACCATGAGACTCAAAGTCCTCAAACATAGTGTGTAACATCAAATTGAGGAAAAAGTTGGGAGAACTCTATGATTGGCACAACCAGCTGCCTAGGTGTGCAGATCCTTTGTAACGTAACCCGAAAATATTTAAAGAATCTTCTTTCTTAGTCTTGCTTTTCTTCTCCTGCCTGTTTTTGCAGCATTAATATTAGTACCTGGTTACCTTACAAGACACACATTTTGCAAAACTGAAAAATCTACAGCAGGAATAATCCATGTTTGCTTGTATCCAGTAGAGCATAACAAATTTATGCTAAGAACTGTCTAATCTAACTGGAGCATGTGCATTTAAGCTCTTTTCAGAAGGACATTGGTAGCTGTTAACTTGTTCTCACTGCAGTTCGTTCTGAAGAAGAAACAATTTCTGCCCTTTATGTATTTACTGTTATGTCGTCTTTCATACTCTCCTTTTTAAACTTAGGTATAAAAGTTAATGTGGAACTTCAACTGGGGAGAGCTTAGGGTTTCCTGATTTCAAGTTTATGATAACTTCTGTACAACTGATCAAAATAAATAATGCTTTATGACTGGGAAAGTTCATGCAAGAAGCTTATCAAGTAGAAGTGTAATAACATTTGTCCTGAAAGGGGAAAAATATTGTGGATCAGAGTGCAAGGACTGATAGAGACACTTATGACATTTTTCATAGCATCTGGTCAATTTTTTGTTTGCTTTTCTTAATTAAGAGGAGCAAGAGAATTAGTGTAAGAAAGGAAAACTCAAGCTCATTTAAGTTTTTCATTAAATTTAGAAAGATATGGCTGGAAGTGAAAAAGCATTTCATGTGATATATCCATCTGTGTATATCTCAAAAAAAAAAAAAAAAAAAAAAAAAAAAAAAAAACCAAGTTAATTCTTACATATTCAACAAGTCTTCAGATAGGGAATTGGATATTCACGCTTCACTAGCACAATATCATGCAAACTGAGTTGCAAAGATTAGAATTACATACATATTATTAAGCTAACTGAATGGCCAGTCTCCACTGGCTGTTAATATATAAGTACTGCAATAACAGAAACTTAATACTAGTATCGGAAGAGTAATTTTATATTTTCATAGCCTTTTTTTCTCCTTAAAGTGTTTTGCTGTGCTGTGAGTTTTATTCCTTCTCCTGGAAGAAAAATGTATCATTAGTTTTCTCATAAGTATGTTGCTATGTCATTTATAAAAACACTCTTTGCTAAAGGACTCTTTCTCTGAAAGAAGTCAGGCAGGGAAGTTTTCTTTCTTGGTGTGAAAGAATACTTAATAACAGAAATGTTGTTGTCTGGTCAGCCTAACCTCTGATCTGAAGATGAAAGATCAAAGTGAAGAAATGGATAATGTGGCATTAGCACTGCAAGAGGTAATGGCCTGCTCAGATATACATGCATATTAATGATTTTCTGAAAATGTAGGCATTCATAAAACCTGATGATATTACATTCATTGCCAATAATTGTAAGCCTGTCTGCATGCGTCGGTTGGCATGCTTTGGCCTTTTGGGGTTATGGTACAAAAAGTCAGTGCTGATGAGACATATTTATGCCAGGAACTACAAGAAATTAATTTTCAGCATTGATCGGTGGAACGCGTCCAAGCTTATTTCAGTAATGAATAAAGAAACTCCAAACACTGCGAGCATTAAAACTCGCAGTTTACTTTCTGACAAAGATACTTGTAACAATCCAAGCTTGTTGAAAAAAAATCCAGATAAGATTAGAGGAATCATTTCTTAAAAACTAAAACACAGATTGTAGTTTTCATAGGTGAGATGTGCTTTAGGGAAGAAACTCTTCAATACACAAAGTTCTCCGTGACCATAGCATTTTAATGCTCTCTTTCTTCTCTATGTTAATAAACAAGATGATAGAAATCATACCCCAGAAATCAGAGATTAGATTGCTTTCACTGTTTGGAATGGCAGTTCTTTATGTTCCTTGACTAAACAGCATACCAGTTTGTGACAACTAGTGCAGCCCTGGAAACTGGTGTAGCCGTGAATCATATCAAGTCTTTGCAAGTAGATGTAGTACCAACTATTGTTTTCTTCTAGCATTAAATAAGAGCAAATCAATAGGAAGCATGATGTTTTGGAACTTCAAAAAGACTTGATCAGGAAGATTTATTTTGGGGGGGGGGGGGGGGGGGGG
>JAOWBP010002392.1:32052940-32217161 GCA_028571105.1 Tragopan temminckii | reverse complement strand
AGAAAGGAGTACATGTTCAGAAAAATGCTTGTTTTTTAGTGCTTCTGTTTATAAGCTGAATATAACATGAATATAATCTCTCTTTTCTCCCTGTGGATACTCTGCTGCTGTCTGCCAGTAGTATTGTTTTATTAAAAAACAAAACAAACAAACAAAAACCCTAAAAGCTCTTTTCCAAAAACATTTCAAAAATTTCAGAGCATTCACTTTGTGAGACATCTCAGTCATTTCTTCCATCTTTGACCTCAAGCAAATGCAAATAAGAAACATTACATCTTGAATGTCATTTATCTCTATCCTCTATCCTTGGTACAATTTCTGGTACAACATTTCACTGGACTTTTCCAGTTAATTTTCTGCGTGTGGTCTGTTGCATACCTTTTTAAAAACTAAAACATATTACAGTTTGCTACAGAGAAACAAGGGCTCCCATCACATCAGTGTTACCAGTGGAAGTAAAGTAGTTGCAAATTGTGCTGTCTTAAAGCTTGTCGGTTCATTTTCAATCAGATTCCCCAGAGCACTGAAAGTATTGGACTAATGAGGAACAAAAGTGAGTATGTCATCTGAGCGTGCAGGTGAGGAGAAATAAAATTTCCCGTGACCCCAGTAGTGTTACATTGTCACTTCCACAGAAGGAAAAATACGGTAGGCTCCTCAGTATAATCAATGCATAAACACCTAAGTGGCATTTAAAGAAATAACAACAAAACCTCAACCTGTGCATCTCTTATTTCAAATTCAGTGACTGAATACAAAATGCATCTTTATGAACAAACAGGCATCCAGAAAACTGAAGATTTGATGAGTATTTTATTTTCAGAACCTTTTTTTTATGATTATGTTTCTTACAATTATACTGCTGACTGTTTGTATCTGTCAGCAAGATAGCAAAGCCAGCACAGGTGTCAGCAGTCTGTGCCATCTGCCATATTAAATTGTGCATGGTGCTATTTAGAACAATGCTATCATCTTAATATTCCAGATACCTTAATGAGTTTCTCACTCTAATTAAATGTGCAACTTTCAGAGATCATTGGATGCCAGATTGCAGTGGCTGGGAAAAAAGCTCTCCTTTTTCAGGAGATCTTTATGGTGATGGAGGCATATTTTAGCTTTTAGTACTGGGGATCACAAGCAAAGTAATATGTGATTTCAGATTTAGCGTATTAACAAACTCCTAAAACTACAGACGAGTGAATTCAAAAAAATACGGTAATGTCTTTCAGATAGTGATGATAGATTAGGAAGAACCTGATGGTTGAAAGTGACAGTGCAGCAGAAATGGCACTGATGCTGTTACAGTGTAATCTCAACTCCTGCACTTCTGAGGAGTGGCTGGGGGGATGAGGATTCCAAAGAGGGAGGGGATGGGGAAACCTGATAGCTAGCATCTCTGCTTTGGTGCTCAGAAACAGCTTCTCTCAAACAAAGAAAAACAGCCAAGAAGAAAACACGTGGTTAAAAACAGTTTAAGTCCTTGCTTTTCTCCAGTGCCTTCAAGATATAATATGCTTTCAGTGTGATACTAACTAAAAATTTGTATTGTTTTGTTGGTGTTAGGTGTTGCACGTTTCACTTACTTTACTCAAATCTAGGTGTTGAATTGCAGATATAAAGTCTTTATTGTAAGGATAAACTTTATGGAAATATAGCAAGGGAAAGAGTACAGAGGTAGAGGATAGAGCAGGGGTTTTTTTTTGTTGTTTTTTCTTTGTCTTTTTAAATAAAAAAGAAGTTCAGAGGTTACCTGGATTAAAAGCTTAGGCCTACTCTTGCAGGAGATGGACATTTATGCATGTGCAAGGTGAGCTAGTAAAAGCTTTACATTCATGTGTAATGCTACTGAGAAAAATAGAGGTATTTTTAGTGAAATTAATCGTGGCCAGAAATACCTTCTTGCCACATTGAAGGCTTTGATTAGACATCTTGCATTCATGATTTTTCTGGACCACTGTGTTGGGTCACTTAGTTGATGAGAAAGCTCCCATGTGCATTTTTCCTCCAAATCAATCGAAGCACAGTTCTTCTCAAGCTAATCTTTTATTTGTAATTGGCTTTGAGCAGTATACAAGAAATACATATTTTAAAATGGTTAATATGGCCAGAATCGTAGAACGCTTTAGATTGGAATGGATCATAAAGATAATCTAGCTCCCTGCCATAGGCAGGGCTAACATCCACTAGCTCAGGCTGCCCAGGGCCCCATCTAACCTGGCCTTGAGCACCTCCAGCGATGAGACATCCACAGCTTCCCTGTGCAGCTGTGCCAGTGCTTCACTGCATGATGAGTAAAGATGAATTAATGTCTTAGACAAAAATGTTTTACCTAACAGGAAGCTTTGTGTTCAGAATTGCACATGGTCACTGTATATTGTTTGTATAGGAGTTTAACTTTGTTCTGCAGAAGAAAAATTCTTGTTTCATGAAAGTGTTGCTGATTCACTTTAGAACTTCTCTTAATTTTTATCTGGTAACCTGCTGATTGTATTTTCTTAAGATATGACACATCAGTGGCTAACTGAGTCGGAAAGCCTTCTAGTCTTTTTGGGAACTCTGACACTTCATTTTGTTTCTGTAATCGTTATATAAATAAGGAGAAGGTAGAGGGGAAATAAATGTTATCTTTTGTCAGTATGACCTGTAGTGATTTACAAAGTCACGTAACTAACTAGTAAATCTGAAGAAATCTGACCAGGTTTTACTTTCTGAGTCACAGATGCATTACATAAACTTTTCAGTAATAAATGAAAATCCTGAGTGTAGGACTTGATGTTTTTGAAGACTGTGTTATAGTAAAATTAGAGGTAGTTGGATTTTCTCCAGTCTTTGTGCCTGTATTGCCATAAGGGCTTGGATTAGTCATTCAACCTCTGTGAATTCATTTACACACCTGGAAAACAAACATAGCAGTGATTTTTTGCTTGCTAACTCACCTCCCATCAGTACTGAGAAGCCTGATGATTTAGTATTAGCAAAGATGCTTTTCAGACCAAACGAAAGATGAAACAAGTATGAATAATTAGTGCCATTTGTAGTGCAGATGGGAGTGGTGCTGAAAGGGAAAAGGTATTTGCCTCCGAGTACTGAACACGTGACAGAAACTTCATTTGAATAATTACTGGTTCTGATTCCTCTAATTTCATAAAAACCTTTATCCTCTCTGTGCTAGCTGTTAAGAATCAGAAAATTAAGCAAAACTTTATCCCTCGATCTGCAGAACAAATTTCACAGAATCACAGAATGGCCAGGGTTGGAAGGGACCTCAAGGATCATGAATCTCCAACCCCCTTGTCACATGCAGGGCCACCAACCTCCCCATTTAATATCACACCAGGCTGCCCAGGACCCCATCCAATCTGGCCTTGAACACCTCTAGGGAAGGGGCATCCACAGCTTCTCTGGGCAGTCTGTTCCAGCACCTCACCACTCTCTGAGAGAGTGGTGCAGCAAACATCCCCCTGATGTTTGTAGTTTGTTTTAAGTTTGTTTGTAAAGGCTCTTACTCTTCTTGTCAAGTGACAAGTCTATAATCTACTGGTTGTTATGTGTTGATAAAATGGTCTATGAATCACGCAATTATTTTGTGGATCTAAAATAGAAGAGAGCATGCCACACACTATGTTTGGTGCAGCAGGACCGGGAACCTCTTCAGGTGGGAGGATGAGCAGCACTATCTTCAGTGGTTTTCTTTCAATGATCGGGTTGTTGTTTTTAATTTAATAGCTCTGCTGAAACAGAGAAAGGATGTAAATAAATTATTTCTGAGGCATCTGGAGTCAATATAACGGCATATAAGTTAACCTCATTATACAGAGTAACAGTGACCATTAGGAAATTTCTTGAGTTTGTGGAAGTAAAGTATGATTTGCTTGGAATGACAGAATTCTACACTGTATACAAGGTGTTTTGTGGTGGCCCTACGCTGAAAGGCCATTCTTGTAACTCCCTGCTGGGAACAAAATGGATGAAAAAAAATAATAATAATAATCTAATCCATTTAGAATCTTCCTAATATTTTAAGTTTTCCTTGTGACAACAAACAGCAAAAATGCAATTTTTAGGGAAATTACTGGAATTTTTTTTTTTCTTGTCTAAAAGCAGATGGTAGATACCAAGACCCATCTTTGTTTTAACAGAGAGAAAAAGAAATAAAAGTAATGGGAAATACATTTGGGATTATATGCAAACTTCTGATTGATCAGTTTTGTTTGTTTTTAATCATGCCATTACATCACTATTATTAAAAAATATATCAAAGTAAACATTGTGGGAAAAGTACAGTGAAAAGTTCTACCCTGGAAAAAGTCTTAAGTAGTATAACTGCTGTTTCTTGCACATGCAGAGAGAGAAAATAGTCTTTGTGTGTTTGATAAATGACATTTAGCAGTACCACCTGCAGAATGTGTGGAACAAAGGGTAGAATAGGTATTATGCATCTATCGTTCATTGTCCATTACAATGTTAAATCACATGATAGTGCTTCCAAATGCTTTATAGGCATGAAAAGCATTGTCTTTTGATTGCAAGTAGGATGGAGTCTTTTCTTTTACTCAGGGGGAGACCAGGTTGAAATTGCAATGTAAAATGAATTACTTGTAACCTATTAGACAAAAAATAAAAATAAAAAAAATCTAGAGAATGATACAGAGGTCAGTAGTGTTTTCAGAGAGAAATAGCAAAGGGAAAAAAAAAAAACAGTGATGCTTAACTGAGACTTTTCCATAGATGTGTGGAGAATGGAAGAAAAACTGCATCATTGTCAAATTCATTGTTGGAGCTGAGTTTCAGTGTTGCGGGGCTGGAAAGGACGGGTAAGATAGAACAAAAAAATCAGCCTATATGAGTTTCTTAAAAAATTGTATCACCAAAGGGTGTGGTGTCTCAGTAGTTTAAAAATTTTAGCCTTTTCCAGCAGATAGTAATGCAGCTCAAATATTCATACTTACTAAGCTGCAGTTATAAAGGAATGTGAAAGGTTTTAAGGACAGCTTACAACCACACTTTGAGTCAAGAGAATCTGAGGAGGTTTGTCATGTGCTTGAGGTGCTCTCATTTGTGTTTGTAGTCTGACGGCCCCTAAAATTGTTATTGCCATTGGGATTCTCTATGAGATGCAATCTCTCACAGGGGGACTTTCTCAAGCTCTCCTGCTCAGATTGATCCACTGCAAACACTTCTAAATTATTAACTGTCAGGGCTGGTGTCTAGAGAAGTTACTTTCAAACATCCTGAAAACTTCACACAGTTTGAGCATATGACACAGTGCGTTCTGAAAAATCCCTCAGCTTACTGAAGTAAGGGACTTTGGTTAATTAATTATTCTTAGGGCAGAAAGTGCAATTGTAAGGAGAATAACTTTTCTGACTGCCTGTGCTGGATGAAGAGCAAGACTGGAAAGACTTTCGTTATGCATATGTGTACGGGCAAAGATCAGTGGATTTTGTGTGCTTGCATTTGTTTCACTAGGGAATGAAAAAGGATGGTTTCAGTGGACTTCGGGAGATATGGAGTAGGTTAACCTTAAAATGAGACCAAAATATAATAGCAAAACTAATGCAGCTTGGAGCTTTTCATCTCCACTACTGATTTTGCAGATATGTATTTTTGTTTTCTTGAACCAGATGGCTTCATCGTATTGGTTCTCATAACTTCACCGATAATATCACCATTCTTTAAAAATACTGTTAATACTCTCGAACTTTAAAAAGCTTGCGTTTCTTTAGCCTTCCTAAAAATTTTCTACTTCAGTGTTTTCTGTACCTTATAGGAAAAAGCTGTTCGTACCCACTAGGGCTCAAGTGTTGCTTGAACCTTTGAACAAACTATGAAGAAGGTGTGAGTGCAGTGAATGCATTGTGGGATTTGCAACACTGGCAGATGACACATACTGCACATCTTACGATGCATTAGAATGAGATTCAGCTAAAAATTCAGTGAAATGGGTTCTGCAATTAACTTTAGATTTTCTCTTACCTATAAATTAAAGATCACTTCTCATTTTCCAACTTGTTCCCTTTGTAAAATTTTGGAATTTCTTTTATTTCCTTGAGGTTATTTGTGTTGTGTTGATTAAGTGATGTTTCCTTGCTGAATCAACCAACTTGAGAAAGGAGAAATGTTCAGGATAGAAGGAAAAGTTATAAAATGTATTGTCAAAGAAGAGGCACAGATTAGAAACTAGAGAAAATTACTGCTGCCTTTTCAGTTCAACCTCTGTTGTGTTTTAAGATCTCCTGATTTGTTTTACTGTAGAAGTGTGCCACAGTTCCATTACAATACCTAGATTCATCACCATGGTGACTCCTCCTGTATTCCTGCTTTAGACCTCAAGATATGAGGCATTTCTTGTGTTTTTTTTTTTGTTTTTGCACTTTCACTGTGGCTGTGGGAAGACTGGGGAACAGCCGGACAGGGATACTACCAGTATATTGCTTTGTTAACTTGAAAACAAAATTAGAACAAATTGTCACCACCTGTCTGTAAAAACAAAATCTACAGCGGTGTTGTGTTGTGCGTGTATGAAAGGCAAAATCAAATCTATTTCTTTATTTCTGTATAGTTCCTGCAAAGTCTTTAGAGTAACTCCATGGTTACTTCTGAAGCACATTTATTTTATAGAGAAATTGCAATAAACTTCTCTGCCAACTTGACACTTGTTTTCCTGGGAACAACCTTTCTAATCAATTTAGTTCTCACTGATTTTTAAGGGTTAAGGGGAAAAACCTTTATGTGATGGCTGTTGACTTAAACAATAAGGAAACCAATCAAACTTTAGTGTCCTCTCTAATGTGTAATAGGATACGTCAGAGAAATCTAAGATATTTATGTATCCTTAAAATAAAAACCGCAAAAAGGATAGATAATAAATATCAGCCTTTTTTCTTCTAATCGTAGGTTTGGTTGAGTGCCAACATCTTATTTTTGTTTGCCCCACATAAATCCTCCTATAGATCTGTAAGAGGAAGCCTATTTCACAGCCTACAGCTCTTTTTCAACCCATTAATTGATTTCCAGATTTAAAGGGAGATGAAGAATAACATTTCAGAAACACAATATATCTGAGGTCATTTCAATACTTAAGAAAACAGTTTATGCTTTGATTTATACTTGAATTTCTTGATTAATTCTTATGGAAAGGAGCATTAATCTGTCATCTTATCTTCATAAATCTGATTCTGATGTTCTGTGTCTAAAGTCTCTACAAAACTAGAAACTTGCAATAGTTTTACAAGTGAAAAACAGTTTGCTCTCCTAGGCCAAGTGGCTTACTTTGATTATTTCCTGACACATCTTTTGCATTCTTTCTTGGTTGTCACATGAAATAAAAAGATGTTGCTCTTCTTTTAGTTTTCTTAACTGTTAGAGTTTGCAGTTATGAAGCCATATATCATCTTCATATTTTCAAATGTACTCTCCGTAAATAATCATTGGTGGTATTTATTGCTGTTTTTCATATTGGAATGAGGTGAAAAAATCCAAAGATTCTTTTCCAATACAACAAAATTCCTTCTTGAAACTGGCTGACCTGTATTTGTTACTGCATGAGTTTTGAGTAACCTCACTTGGGACATTCTCTTAGTTATTGAGGAACTAGGGTAGATATTTAACTAACTACCCTGAAAAGCTAGATACATCAGAAATCTAGAATTTCAAGACAGAATATTCAGCCTACTGTATTTTAATAAGAAAGAGGAGAGACTGACTTCAGCAAGAAAAAAAAATAGATCTTTATGTTTTTGACTTAGTGCCTATCACAATCAAGATATGAGACTCATTTCACAGCCTGGGCAAGGAGGCAGAGGTAGAAGCAATTTTGTTGTAACAGTATTTGCCAGTTGCTGGAAAAACAGGACATCATAATTCCTGCTGCACATAGAACGGCATAGGGAATTTCAGACCTTCTATAAATATTTGCTTTTTGTTGCAAATTTACTAAGTGAATTTAATTACAACAAAGCAAACATGGAGGACAGAGCTTTGACCTAATTGTAGTTGTGTAAGTTTTGTTGTGGTGTCCCACGGTAAAAGCGGTTTAGTGGTACTCCCATACTGAAAGAGAAAAAACAGCCAAATCAGCTCTTTAACATTTGGTTGTTTTTGTGAATTATGAGTGCGTGAATGAAACATTGCTGAAGAGTAAAAAGCACACAATCACGAGAAGAGCAATTTATTTTAATATCTTCGTAATGTTCAGAATTTCTTCAAAGTGTTTTGTGAACTTAATTTTATTAAAATTCTGAGTGTAACACACAAGTTTAGGTTTCACTGAATTAGAATGTTTTTTGTTGTCTTAATTAAAATGATTTTGGAATTTTAGCTTTTATCTAAATTTTGCACTTTATATCCTCTATTTTTTGTATGACTTTGTATGAGTGGGGGGCAAGAAGCCATGGAAAAATGTTTCTTTAAGTGGAAATATAGTTTGCTCTATTGTGTGAAAGTCTAGTAATTCTAAGTGGATAAAGAGTTTCAGGAAAATGTTCACTGTGAAGGCTTTATTCTAACGTTGCAGTTTATCAAAATGTTTCAGGAATCCATTGGATCTCTGACCTTCTTAAAAGTAAGCTATGAGAAAGTTGTGCAGTTTTCCTATTTCTGCCAGATGTTGAAAATGAGCCTTCACAGGCTATTACACTCGTATGCAAACTGGAGCAACTCTGAGGTTTCTTGCAAGGAACCACAAGATGCCAAGAGGGCTGGGACCAGAAACACTGAAGAAACTAAGCAATTTCTCCCACCATTGTTGTTGGAAAGCTTCAAATAGAAAGGAGTATATGTTCTTCTGGCACACACAGGAGAAGGCTGGTGTATAGGAAAGATATATTGCCTGTGAAGCAGGGAGGAAGAAGGAAGTAGAAAGATGCTTAGAAGCATCTTTCATTTGGGAGAGATACTGTGCTAGAGTCATGACTGCGGTACAGTGAGGTTTTATTTGTCTGCCTTGCACTTTTTCGTTCTTACTTGATGTATGGGAATTGCTAGGTCACGGCTTGAACCAGTGACTGAGCACTAGGTGAGAAGGTGTGGCTTAACCTTGGGAGCTCAGGTGCAAGCAATGGTGCAGCACTGCTTACACCTGAGCAACCAGAAGGGATAGACCTCTCCTTACCCTTGCTTAAGGGTTAGCAGCTGAAGAAGTAACACCTCTCTTCAGAGATCACACTCTTCTCGAGACATTGCCTGTCTTCAGAAAGGGTGATCCACCTTCAGTTTTGCTTTCTGAACTAAATCTTAAAAAATGCCTTTATAGGCATGCTCCCGTTTTAGTAGATGGCATTATCATTGCCTGCCATTGCTCCACACTTGGTTACATGGCTAGAATTCTCTTGAGTTATTGTTCTCATCTCTGAGAAGCATCTCAGCCCCCTGTTATTGATTATATATTATATATTATATATATATTATATATTGTTATATGTGTGGTGTTGTCTTTCTATGTCTGCTGTAGAAGTTCCTAATTTACCTAGACCCTAGGATTTGAGCTAAACATATAGGGATTTTGTTTTTAGGTACAAGAAATGTCTCAAAACTCTGGGTTAACTTCATTAGCCGGTATAAAGAAACAAACTTATTCCTTGTTATTTTAAAACAATGCATTTCTCTCTTTCTATAAAATATTTCTTATTTTGTAACATAATAAACTAAATAAATACCTTTTCATTTTGTGCAAGTAAAACAGTGGAAATTCATCGTAAGACTGAACTGAACATTTGATTGCTAAGATGAACTAGTACTATATATTGTAAGGTTGGTATTTGCAGATTATTTTAACACACAACAGCGCTAAAGTGCATAATGCTTAGTTTTGCCTTAGCTTTTGCTGTTATATATTCTATTCAATAAACTTAAAAAAAAAAAAAACTGAAATTCACCACCATCAAAAAAAAAAAAAACTGACGATGTAGCTGCCTCACTTTAAAAACCAAGATCTTACTTTTGGCAGTTAATCAATAAGAAACAAACGAAAAGTAATAATGCATGACTTGAGAAATATTGTTTTTATATGTAGCCTGAAGTTAGGAGCTGCCAATATGTTAAGATCAATCAATCTTCCCTTTTAGACTGCGATTGCATCTAAATCACCGGATGTGTAAAACATAGAATCATTTTGGTTAGAAAAGGCCTTTAGATCGTCAAGTCCAACCATCAAAAATGGACCAAATGCAGAATATTATGACATTTTCAGGTGGAGTATGAGGGCATAGTGGCAGATGATGTTGATTTCCTGATCTCCTAAGAATGCAGAAAAGCAAAAGGAAAAAGAAATTTAGGCCTAAACTTTGGAAATATCTAAGTGAGGCAATCATTTTTATGATAAAGAAACTGCAGTTATTCTGTATGCGCTTCAGTTGATTTGGCTCAGTAATAAATCTTCTCTTGCAGAAGCAAAATGATGAACAAACAAGAGAGCAACTTGAGTTTTGCTTTGAGTGAATCTGCTACACAAAAAAGAAAAAAAAAATCGATTCAGTATTGCAGGGGAATCTTAGATACAGCATCATTCACTTTTCACATGGAGTAAGAGAGTAGGAGCATGATTTTGTGGTGGTAATTTTTTAGCCTTGTTAAAGGATGGGGAGAAGAGGCAACCAAACTTCTAACCTGATGTTTGGAAATGATAAACTTAGCATGAGAACAAGTTGTTCGGGCAGTATACTGTGAATACCTTTGAGCAACATTCCCTGAGTACATGGGAACTGGTTTTCATGGCCTTGCCTTCCAGTGGCTTTTCCTATGCTTTCTATGCGTAATCTCACTCCTGCTACTAATCTCAGTTGCTAAAATTAATTAGAGTATAGACTCACCTAGAAAGTCTGTAAAACTTCATTTACGTCTGCAACATAAAGCAGAACATTTGGCAATGTTAATTGATGCGATAAAAAGACTTGTAAGACATCAAGAAACTTTCAAGTCTGTCTTCCCTACCTTGGTTTAATGATGCAGTAAATACTTTCTTTTCTGGATATGATTATAGCTTTAAGCTATAAAAGTGAACAAATTCCATTATCTTATGTCAAAGATCCCTCCAGAGAAGATAAAAGTGCGGTTAATAAATAAGATTACTTTTCAATGACAATTGCTCTGTAGTAAAACATTCACTTTCTAACCTTCTCTAGGATGCTAATCATTTAATCAGTTCAGTTCTATGTTAGTTTCTGGCAGCAGTTTCTCTCCCATTGGGACAAAAGTAAACATGGGGTTTCTGTTGAAGCAAAGAAAGAAAGTAAATAGGAAAACTGCCTTATTTCATTTGGAAATGATTGCCTTAAGCAATTAGGCACCTGCAGCACTGATCTTGTTAACAAGCAGCATAAATAGCCCACAGTAAGACTATTAAGTCTCTTTTTTTTTTCCTTGAAAGAAAGTTGAAATACTGTATTTATGTGCATCCACCACAGCAGGAAATAATTTCCATGATCATGGGCGTGATTCCAGCACACCTCTGTCTTTGGTTAAGTATGAATCTGTTATGTGTTCCAGTGTCACACACCATCACTCACTCTGAAATCATTATACCCTTAGGACTGTTGACAAAATTCAAAGGTCTTTTCTTTCATACAAAATCTTACATTTCATTGATAATTTAGTAGTTAATACTAAATGAAATACTGATGTGGTATTTTCCTGTTTCTCAGTTATGCACGAACTGTATGTTTCCTGCCCAGAATGTATGCTTTACAGTAAGAACTTCCCTCAGAATGAGTATTCAAAGTATATAGATTTTTTCATGTCATAAAAATATTCTATTAACACTAATTTTCTGATATTTGCATTGATATCTATTTAAAGTAATTTAGATTTCCTAACTGTGATACTTAAGCCCTTTTTTTTTATTAAAATGAGTATAGAGCTGCAAAACCATATACTTTTCCTGTGTGTTTACCTTATTTTGTTGCTAACTGTGCTCCTAGACACTTTGAAAGCAGAACTGATGTGACATTGAGGCATAGCTATAGCTGAAATCAGTATTTCCCAGTCATTATCTTTACCCAATTTGCCAAAGATTAAGTGTTTTGAAGAAAAGAGATTATTTGTGTGATGCCAAAAAGAGTTACGTGGAGAAAAAAAAAAAAAAAAAAAAAAAAAAAAAAAAAAAAAGCAACACCATTCCTCAGAAAACTGTCTGTGGAAGAAAAGAGGTAAGAGAACAACAATTAGGAGTATTTCATTATTAGAAACAGAATTAAGTTACATTCACTTTAAATTGCTACGGTATTTGATCTAAATGGAAAAGAACCTCTCCCCCTGCCCAGTTTATTCAGGAAATGTTTCCATGATCTGACTACAGGAAGTACAGACTACAGAAGGTTCATTCTCTGGGTATTAGTAGCTAATGTTCTGTCTGTGTTTTAAAATGTCAGATAGCATGAAATGCATAATGATAGGATAGCTGGTTTAATGATAATACACATGAATAAATACAAAATTGATCATGGAAAAAACATTAATCAAATCAGTTGCTAAGGAATTAAAAGACGAGATCACTGATAATGAGTAATTTTGTATCGTAGAACTTACAGGTCGTCAAAGCTTAATGTTTTGGACATCACCAACATAGCTGGTAACTGCAGTACAATATGTTTAGTCAACATCTGTCAAGTCTTTTACATAGGATTGCAATAAAATATTTTAAAATAGGACTAAATTAAGTTGTATACTTAATAGTTTAAACACAAAATTAAAAGAAAATCACAGCATTAATTGAAAGGGCAATTAAACATCCAGTGGCAGAGTTTTCTGTGGCTCTGAATAGGTCTTTCCAGGACATCCCTACATAATTTATTGTATTTATGGCTAGCTTGAAAGACCACCTGGCTGGGTGACAGATCTCTCTCTATCACTGCTGATGACTTCTTTCCTTTCAGAGATTGAATTTTAAGAGTGTCTATTTAGAAGGCACTAATACATTAAGACTGATCTCTAAAACTGTATTTGCAAAACATTCAGACTAATTACTGTGCCTTTATACTAATAGATGTTTTAGAGCACAAATTATACTGCTGATTTTGATTATTTGATTTAAATGACACAATCAGAAAATGTGTTGCATTGACATTTTGGATCTGCTTGGGTTTCCTTTTTACCTTGTTTGTTTGCTTATTTCTGACTTTACAAACAGAGTTTGCAGCAGATGCAGTCTTTCCTGTACCTGTTGTCTGGTGTCACAGTAGTTGCAACAGAGATCTCTACACTGCACTATCGCTTACTTTTTTTTACTGTGCCTGATTAGTGCACATTAACACTTTATTTGGGATTCTGTGTGAGTCAAGGAGCAAAAGGAGAGAAGAGAGCTAGTCCTGCTGATCGGGGAGTGCATGAAGGTTGGTGGTCAACAGAAGAGGGCATGCTGGCATGAGCCTCAGGCTGGAGGAACAACTGTTGGGCCCTAGTATAACAACAAATGTTCTTGCCAGCTTAACAACAACAAGATAGTATACAACAGTGTTCATAGTATGAAGGAACCCCCTGCTCAGCACATGCTCAGTTTATAACAGATGCATTGATTACAGTCATTTGTTACTTAACTGTGTTAGAGAAATGGTGGTGGGCACTGATAAGGTCATTTTTATGTTTCTATTTTATTTTCATCAGATTAATAGCTAGTGCTCCAGTTTATAAATTGTCTTGTGTTGCAGAGTCATGCACAACTACACAGCTTATTCTTCTGTGTTTCCATCACATACATTGCTCTTCTTTCTCTGAAACTACTTAGTTGGCATTAAACAAGATTTAGCGTTTGAAATAAAAGCTGACCTGCTGGCAAGAATGCAAGGGATTTTGTAATTAAAAGAAAGCCTGACAGCTAGCAGTTATTTAGAGCTGCTTGTCATGCATTGGATAATACAATCTATTCTTACTCATAAACAAAACATTTACTGTCATTTTGTTAAGGTTAATTAAAAAAACCCACCCTAATCCAGAGATAGAAACTCCAAATGTAGTGAAATACTGCACACAACGTCGCTGTAATTCTTAAGACTGGAAAGGCTTCTGCAAATACAGGGATTTCCGAGCTGGCCAGTGATTTTCTCAAATAGCTTGCCTAATATCAGTAGGTCTAAGCCTGCAGACCAAATTGATCTGTTGTGCAGTGATCAGGTGATCCCTATGTACCTTTATTTCCATGTTCCTGATCAGCTGACTCTTTCCATTTGATACTGCATCTTTTGTTTCAAACTAAGGGCTGTTTTTCATTGCAAAATCTTGACAAAAGCAACATACATGTCTGCACTTTGCGTAGGATCTTGGTCCTCTGTGTTGTGGTAGAAAGGGTGAATACCAATGTAAGATACCATTTTTAGCTTCACAAGCTGTTGTTATAGGCAGTTTGCAAGAGTTCTGTGCATATTCTTACTGAGAATTTAGTATATCACCCCAGAATGCCTAATACTTCAGATTCCTGTGAACAAGTCATTTGGCTTGGGAGACTGTCTAGGAGTAGTACACAGTAGTACACAGTGCCAGGAAGTGGCTTTACTGTGGTGTGTGATTTACAAGCAAATGCTCCCCAAAACAATGTGTATTATTTCCAGCCATGCATTCAGAACTGAAAAAAAAAAGGGCTTTTATGACTTCTATTAGTTGCATGCATTCTGGAGGCCAAAATGGCATCTCAGCAATTGCATGGTATTCTCCCATCTCTCAGTTGTGTCCAGATGTTGCTATGTGGTGGTGAGGCACTAACAATGCTGCCCAAAGAGGATGTAGATGCGCTGTCCCTGGAGGTGTTCAAGGTCAGGTTGGATGGGATCCTGGGCAGTTTAATCTGGGAGATGGCAGCCCTGTCCATGGCAGGGGGTTGGAACTAGATCCCCTCTAACCTAAGGCATTCTATGATATCTGTAGCACACTGAAAGGCAGTGACTCCTGTTGTTGGAGTAGAAGATGCATCTATGAGATCATTCACAACATGAGTACAGAAATCAGTAAAAACTTCTTTGAGCATAAAGGCACCTCTCTGTAGTCAACCACACTGTGTCATTATATTTAGAGTCTTTTTTCAGAGGAGAGCTCACTGTATTGATTTATTTTAAACAAATGTTTTCAATTAAGTCAAAGCATTTTTCCTTCACCTCCCACTTTCCCTGAAGTTAGAGTGATTGGTATGACACATCGTTACTTTTATTAGCAGACAATAAAACGTTAACTCTCTCAGAGGAAGAGCTATGCCTACTTCACACAGGCACTTCTGAAGTGCCTTATAAACAAGATGGAGCCAGGGGTCTTGGTCACCATTAAAACTGCTCTGCCTGAAGAATGAGAAAAACATTCATGTGTAAGGTGGGCAATTAGCTATCCCCAGATGAGGAATTCTTATCAAGATCTATGCTTGTTTGAAGGTTTAGGTACGTAAGGAGTATGCTACAGCATGCTTTCGATTTCAACTTATATCAGCTATTGTGAAATAATTCCCTGATCAGTTAAGCGTTCAAGCATAGAGAATAAAATGTAACTACTGTTGCATGTGAGATCCAGCCAATTACATAAAAATGTGAACAAAAGAAGCACAAGAACACAAAAGTGTTCAAGCATCCATTATAAATAGTTCCAATTTCCCTTTTAAATGTCAAGTACAAAATATATATTTTAGATGCAAATAACACTAGAGTGTTGTTGCTAATACACTCTTGAAATTACATTTTCTTAGCATGACCTTTCTTGCTAACAATAACTTACATTTTAATTAAATCTGTGGCCATTTTCATTTCATGCCAAATATCTCCATGCCATATATTACTGAACTTGCGTATCAAGAAAGAAAGTTTAAAGGTCATGAGCTTAAATACTTACTTGAGTTAAACTTTTTGAATAACAGATACAAAATTAAACTTGTGTGCTATCCCCAGTAGTTTGTAGAAAACATTTTACTTCTGAGGTTTAAAAAACATCTTCGCCTAAATTCTACATGTCAGATTGGCAGTGAGGTAAATATTTGGCATGGGTTTATGTTCAGCAAAGTATTTATTTATTTATTTATTTATTTATTGGCACTTAATGGTCTAATGCTGCTTCACTGTCTCTGGGGGGGAAGACTATCAATGGTTTCAGTAATGATGAAGAATATTGTGACTTGCTTTACCAGGAAAAGCTTGTGACAGCTCCATGTATAGAAATGGGGACCAGACTGCATTCTACAGTAAGAGTTTGAAAATTGGTGAGAAATTGATTGACACTTACAAGGTTGTATGCCCTTCAGCTGGTAATTGTACACTAAGCTGTCAGAAACTTGAGGTTTCTTCACGCAGAGATGCTACTTCTACTATTCAGTGGTCTCTGTGAGGTGAATCCAGGGTGTCACTTTGAGTGAGTTCCCTGAAGGCAGGAGATGCAGAAGGTGTGTAAGGAGAACCTGCCCCAACTCTCTTCCCCAAGGACACACACTCTCTTTACCTGAATGCTGCCACAGATGTGCTACCAGTTACTGCTGACTCTAATAGGCTTCTCTGAGCTCTAGGAAACCCTGAAATCAAAGCTTGCTTGGTTTTCTCTGTAGGTTTCTGTCTTATTCTTTTACATTGTTTTATTATGCATTCTCAATTCTTGCTCTAGCCTTGAGCTTAGCAGCAGAAAGATGATAATTCAGTTACCTATGGAGCATAAGAAACAAAGATGTATTTTAGAACTAGGTCTTGGCAGCTCACCCTTCCTGCTGCAACATGGAGTCTTTCTTAAAGGATGTCTAATTATTCAGGTTAGCTGCTGAGATCAAGCAGTCAGATTGGACTTGCCTTTGGTATGAAATAGTCCCATTCTGAAGTAGAGCACAGCTAGAAATTCTGGATTAAACTTTCTGCTAATTGACTTCTGGGTTTTAAAGAGAGGCAAACTGTAAATTCTGTGTAGGTGTTCACACAATCTTGGGAAGAAAATATATTTTGTTCTGGCACCAAAGAGCCACAAAATGATAGAGGTCTAGACATTTTCTGAGTTGGTCATGATGCAGTTGGGGAGCCCCTTGAAAAAGACATTTTGACACTAGCCTCTGAGATCAGCAAATACTACAGGGGGGAAAGAGTGAATTCCTGGAGGCAGAGGATCTTTGCCCTAATTACTTCATTGTTTATTGGCTTTTTAAAAGCACATTAACAGTGATGGTTGTCTTGCAACAGTTGCTGTTTGCTTGTATAGTAGAATGGGAAATCAAGAAAGTAGTAGAAATAATCACGTCTTAAAGGAATAACTAGCAGCTTCAAAACTGAAAACAGCCATGAGGCTTGGATGGAGACTATTTTTAGGTTTCAAACAAGTTTATGGCATGTAGGAGTTGGATTCCTTCTTGCAATGTCTTGGGTATTAAAAGTGTAATTTTATAAATACCTTATATCCATGACTTCAGTGATAGATGGCCCAAGGGCAAGTAACATTACAATATGATTTCCTGCTGTGTCTTCAAGATTCCAAAAAGCCGCATTTACAGCTTTTGTCCTCAAAATGTTGAAGTGCTTTTTGCAAGGGGAAATGTCTTTCTGAAACCTTACTAGCAGAAGGTTTTTTTGCTTCCTGCGAGGTGTGGAGTGGAGGGGCACTGCTGAACTATGCTCTCTGGTGGCAGCAACTGAGCCACAGGGAATGGCATGGAACTGTGTCAGGGAGCACTGAGAGGGGGTTATGAAAAGCTTCGTTACCGGAGGATGATGGGCATGGATCAGGCTGCCCAGAGCAGTGGGCACAGCCCTGAGTTCCCAGAGTTCTAGAAGTGTTTGGACAGTGCTTTCAAATGAAGGGTTTGAATTTTGGGTAGTCCTGTGTGGAGACGGGGGGTGGATTTGACATTCCTTGTGGTTCCCTTCCAACTCAGGCTATTCTATGATTTAATGAATAAGAAATTTTCAAGAAATCACTGGAAATTCATTTGAGAAATTCATTCCTTTAAATGTTTTCTTAAAAACAAAGCAAAACACAACAGAACAAGCTGTGGGTTTAGCTTTTGGTTGGATTTTTTTTTTCAGATGTCAAATTTGTGTGTGTGTTTGTTTCTGACTGCTTGGATTATATTTGTTTTGTGTTCTCTCTTTTTCATTTTTATTTTTATTCTTTATTATGTAACAGCGTCATAAGCTAGACAGAAGTATGAAAAGAAACTCTATGACTTATCATTAGGGAATTATCAGTCAGGGGAAGAAAATAACCAATGAAGTGTATACTACTATAAGCTCTGAAGTGTATACTACTATAAGCTCTGGATAACTAGAAGCAATTTTTGATCAGACTGAGCACTTGCTTCACATCAGTGCATCTCTAAATAAAATAAGAAACAACCCCATGGCACTGTTTATAAAAAGAAAAATAGGGAGAAGGAAAAGAAAGCCGAAAGCATTATTCTGTACTTGTACCCCGTCATGTGAACAGAAGCTTAACAGTTTAATTAAGTTAGTTTGTGGGCTGTTTTTATTCCCATGTGCTTCCAAATTCTTACATAACTTGCTATTACTTGGTCAACTAGAAAATTTTAGTGAGGTTTTGCCTCTGACAAAGGATTCTGATGCATCTGGCACACATGGACCGATACCTACAGAAGATAAAATCTAAGATGGAAATTCCTTCAGTGGTTGGAGTGAGTATAGAGCTGTCAGGAAAATGAACCTTTCCTGAGTCAGCATGCCTAGGACATGGGTAAGTGACAAAGCACTGACTGTGGCTGTTCCTGGGCTCACAAATAAGGCACCTTCCTCATAAGATTTTTAGATGAGAAATGAAGAAAGAGGAGAAGTGACTTGGCTTCTCCTCTTGTTAAGGGTCATCTCTAGAGTAAATTACAGCTGGTGAAGCATTCTGTGTAAGTACTCACTTTAAAGGATAATGCAAGTTTGTTAAAGAATAATTAATGTGAAGTGCCTCCACTAATCTGAAACCCCTGACTGGCCTGCAGCCAAAGCCCTATAAAATATTCTCTTCTCTGACTGAAAATTTGCCTGGCACTAAATGACTGTACTAATTATATCTTGAAAGGTGCATTTAACCTTTTCACCTTACTAGAAAAGAGTTAAGAACTTTATCTCCATTATAGCATGCCAGCTTCATGCTGCTGTAAATGCCACTACTTATGCTTAGATACACTGATTTGATAGAATAGAGAAGAAAAGATGATGTAGAGAGGGAGAGGTTTCAAAAAATGCATTTTCTTGATGCTAGCATTTCATATCAAGTCCAGACGCTCTGTGCTAAATTTCACTGTCTTGTGTACTATGTGTACTTTTCTAGTTGTAATTATGAATGTAGTAAGATTATATCATCAGGATACCACCATATGGCAGAAAAAGGTTAATTTGTATCTCTTCTGATTACTGAACAGGGGAACTTCTTGAATCTTCTCTCAGGATATAAATGATTCTGAATACTCTGAAGGAACAAGCACTCACTTTCCTTCAGTTTAAAATGCCCTCTGCAAGGATTAGGTGTAGAATCCTCAGAGGATTTAGAGTAGAAACAGGACTCCATATGGAAATGATGAATCTGAAGGATGTAGTTCTAAGTGCATTTCCCACAAATACAGTTGTGATGTTAGGCTTGGTTGGGCTGTGCAGAACCATTTTTCCATGCATTCCCATACCCATAAATATTCTAAACATATAAAACACGTTCTCTTACCAAACCATTCATAATCCCTTGTAATCTAATAATCCAAAATGGAACCAAAAAGATCCCCAGGCTTGCAGAGTTTAGAAAGCCCAATAAATCAGTCCTGCTGTAGGATACTGGAGCTGAGGATGTACCTGAGGGATCTGGAGAAAACTAGCATGATGTAACAGCTCTAGGCCAACAGCCAGGCAGAGGAAGCTCTCCAGGCTAGGAGTCCCCTGCCTGAAGCTTCTGCCCTTGTAACCTTGGCAATTCTGTAGCTAACTGCCCTTCGATTTCCAGGCAGGGCTTTTCTGTTTGGAAAGTGTATTTCTCAAAGCAATTAGGAAACAGCTGTCATTGCTGCAAATGGATTTAAAAACTGTAGAAGAATCCTGGGTCAGAGGAAATAGCAATATGTACAGACATAGGTGAAACATAGGTGAAAAAGTGTGGAGAAAAGATTTCCTGTGAGAGAATACAATAGATAACTTAGCTACTATTTGGTAAGGCTGGTGTTAATTTTCTTATGGATGTAAGAACAAAATAATCTTGTACTGCTTTCTTTGTACCAGTTTTCCCTGTTTCCTAAGTGAAGTGATTAAAATGCCAGTAAAATCCAGTGGGCCATCTAATTTTGTATCCTTATTCCAAAAGGAATTCAAGTCCAATGTTTCTTAGCAAATTCATGAAGTATGAAGAGAAACTGCAACATTTGTGGCATGTGGGAATGTGCCCTATATCTGATGGTGATCACTCTTATAGCATGATAACTTTTGGGGGCAAGAATATCTGCAAGTCTCTTGGAGCATAGGGTACATTTATGGATCTACATAAATGCATAATAATAGTAGTCAGTGCCCTTAGCCATGGGATTCGATAGACCTTATAATTTAATGTTAAGCAGTGTATCTGCAGAGTACTCTTTTTTTTTTTTTTTTTTTTAAATGTGCACAGTCTGACTACTTACCACAAAATATCATGCTACAGTAGTTTTAGTACCATTCAAAAATAGAAACAAGGCGAGAGTCACCTTTCCATGCAAATAAATACTTCAACTATAATGAAATGAAGTATGAAGAGAAGTAAGGACAACTGCAGTATTATGCCATTACAAAAAGCCCAGCCTGTCTGCAGCCCAAATCTTTCTTTGAGTGCAGTACTTCTGATGTTCCCTGTTGTATTTGAGACCCATAATCTGATGACCAATACCAGAATTTTCTTTAGGCTTATTTCTTTGCTCATGCCTCTTCTGTGTCTTGTACAAGCACCAGACAACAATACACTCTTGAAGAGACTGATAGTGGAAGACCCACCTTTTACTGGGCTAATGGGAGAGTCAGAGTGTTCCCAAGTAGGTTGAAGGAGAAAAATTTTACTTATGTGGAAACATCTCAAACAAATTTGAAATTATTGCTTGTATAAAAACAGCTTTTCTTCCAATAATGAAATTAAGGTTGTTCAAGAATGAGGAAATTAGGTTTAAAAATCTTGTGAATTTACTTGCTGATGTTATTAAAGAGGAGGCATTTTAGCAGCTACTTTTCAGAACGTTCTACTCCTTTTGGCTTTTTCAGTACTGATAGCTTCCATTTTGTAGTGTGCAGAAATTGCACTTGTGCATGTCTACGCTTGAATAACCACTTCTGTTTGTTAAATGGATGATGGGTAACTCACTGTTCTCACACAGCCTCTTATTTATACAGAAAATGGAAGAAGACTAGACAGCTTGGATTTTTATATGGAAATGATAATGAAAAGGAGTTCTTCCTTTTCTATTGAGATAGAAATTACGCTATCTTTATTTTTATATATAAAATAAATTATGTCATGGGGTGAATATCTCTTGCCTCATTTTAGAATGACATTTCAGTATTTGCTTAGCTTTAATTGTGAGTAAAAAGATACTTCAGTGTTTGCTCAGTTTTAGTGGCAGAAATAATTCCATTTGCTTAAATAGCAGTGCTGAGGTATTTCAAGTTATGTGCACACTGAACTTCCTCTCTAAATCTGAGCCAGAAATATTGCTAAGATGGGTGTGATGTTATTTGAGAAGACATATCTAAACCTGACAACCACAGTGTTTTAATTATCCCTATTTTCCCTAGCATATTTCTCTATCAAATTCATATTACAAGTCAGACATATTCTTCTAAGGAAGTGCAGCCTAATAGTTACCTACTGACATGAGAACAAAGATTATAAAATATATTGAGATCAGAAGGTTGAAGCATGAAGTCTCTGTATTTAGAAACAAACATAACAATAAATAAATAAATTTAAAAAAAACAAAAACGTATTTCTTAATACTATTTATACAATATGTTGGAGAGCATGTAAAGTTGAAAGGACAGAAAGATCCAAAGAATATCTTTACGGTAAGCTTAGGGAAATCTCTTCACAACTGAATATCCTTTGCATTTCAGTGTGACAGTGGTAGTGTCTGAGTTTTCAGTGTTCAGTTTTACAGAGGCAATTCAGCAAAAATATTATTTTGTATTTCAGACTTCTGCATATGGATGTAAAGAGTCAAAAGAATTCTTTCTTAATCTTGCTTTTGTGAGCTCTCCTCCTCTAAGCTCATTAATAGTTTATATTAATGTCTTTTAAAAAGTGAGTTTCTTCTTTGATCTAAAGCTTATTTATGACTATATTTAGAAAACACATTTCCTTACTAAGTTACTTTCCCACCCAGCACACAGGAAGAATGAGATACTGTAAAGATGAACCGCAGGGTCAGATGTAGTCAGCATAGGCAGCTGGTATTGAGCACTTTGGATTAGATCAGCCATCATCTCAGTTTAATGATGACATCTTCTGTGTCTCTGGTTCCAGAGAACGTAGTTACATAAAATTTTATATTGCTTCTGAAATTGGTCTGTAGAGTTGAATACCTTCTGATTACTCAGAAGCTGAGGCTAAAGGACAGAAGGAAAAAAAAATATCAGAGAACTGAAATTCATTCTTGAAACCTGGTTTCATATCTTAGCTGGGAGGTTAAAATTGAATGATCGATATGCAGAATGGAAATTGGTGACAAATACCAACTGACAAAGATGCAATCCGAGGCGTCTGACCCATGTAACCTTCCAATTTGATAGCACAATGCTGTAGGAGATCTCGTTAGTATGTGCTTGCATGGAACAGAAAGAGGAATAATTTGAATAATAATAATGTTGTATTAAGCATTCCAGCCTTGTCGCAGCCTAGTAATATTGGGTGTCTGAGAAAGACATGCAAATAGATGCAATTCTGAAAAGATACTACCTTAAGGCAGAGGACTGTCTTTGGATCTTCTCTCACAACCTGTACAGAAGTTGGAGGTACTTGTACAGTCTTGAGTGGAAAATGTATACTTACACATTTAAGACTAGGTTTTATGAAAATTATACCTCCCCCCAAGAAATCTCATATTGTGACATTAATTTTCTGTTGTTTCAGATAATGTTTGTAATATAGACTATTTTTAATGGGCTTGGTTCCCAGCTCCCATGACCATGATGTTCTTGCATTTGGAGAGTTAGTTATAAGAAATTATGTTAACTCTATCTTCAAGAAATCTGAATAGGAAAGGAAAACTAAAACACTGGTAGGAAAGATGGTTCTGCGTTTCCTATGCTAATGAGGAAACTGGAATTTTCATTTCTCTGATGCTAGTACTTGTCTTCAAGGGATTCAAATTCATGTTTCTTGTCATTAACAGAGAACATCACGATTTTCTGTCCCTATCTGAGTAATCATCTCCAGGCTGATTAGTGTCCTCCCTCAAGAAATGACACAAGTTTCAAGTCCAACATCAGCATTGAGACATGGCCTGGGTCTTCTCATTTCAGGTGAGTAATCCGAAATAATTGGCTAGATGGTGGTGTGTTTTCAGAGAATGCAGTCTCTGAATAAATGATTCAAACCAGTCCTACAAGTACTTTAGGTGGGGTGTACTGAATCTGAACATCTCACTAGGAAAGAAGTATGTGGCAGGTAACATAGATGATGGCATTGCAAAGTTTGAGGAAAATATGTAGGAAAATATTTAAGGTACTTGGAGAATGTAGGGTAATGGTGTTTAAAAATAAGAGGATGCATCAGTACTCTCCTCTTGCTAAATCTGAAGATAAGTCTAGGAACTTTTATTTTCCATCCTTTTGTATACCTACAATGCTAGTAATTCAATTAATTAAATTAGGGGAACAAAGATATGCTGAAAACATTTTCACTATAGTAATTAGAACTGTTCCTATTATAATTAGGACTAAGAAATGTTTGCAAGTGTCCTAGGGGTAGAAGGACCCCTAAGTAATTACTAGAATTGCACAAGAATTGCTTCTAATTGCTGGACTTCCCAGAAATGACTTTCAGAGGAAATCTATGTAGCCAATTGCATTATTACATCCTCAGATCAATATTACATTCTTCTCAGTGCATGGATACCCACAGGGCAAAGCAGCAAACTATTAGCATTTCATTAACAATATGCCACTTCACAAGACTATTGCTCCAATGATTGATAGCTCAGGTAGGACATATCTTCAAATGTCCTAAAAACTAGTAATCTTCTCTACTTTTTCTTTTCTTTTCTCACTGTATTTCTTACAGCAAATAAATAAAATTGCCGTGATAGTCAGATTTCCATGTTAAACACTTTCAGTGGAATGAGTGCACCTGGTCAACAGCAGTGCAATTGTTTCCAGTGTATTTTCCAATGTATTTTAAAGCTAATATAAAAACAACACAAAAGTTTAATCCTTTCAGCTTATAGTCAGACTTATTTTTCTTTCTTCCAGTACAAAATTCCTTCTAATTAGTGGCAAGTTTTTAAGTGGGACACTTTTATTCAGGTTTTCTATAAGGATTGTTATCTATCAGAGGTGTACTTACCTCTTCACAGCTGAGGCTCCATTTAAATTCAGATGAAAGTGTTGCACCTTCGTGAAAATGAAGTCTCTTGCACATTTGTAAGAGAAGAAAAAAATTATAATTATCCGTAATGTGACCTCACTCATAGGTAGAGCCACCAGTGTTGTATGTAGAAATATAAAATTACAAAGATCCATCAGCCTTGTAAAGTAATGTGAAAGGAAGAAACAAACAAACAAAAAACCTGCCAGAACTAAAACCCTAAAATTTTTTATCTTCAAGTTGAAACACTCACTACATTTTTAGTTTTAATTTAGAGGGACCATAAGCATCCAGCTTCTTCTATTGACTCAAAGGAGGCATTTAAGAATTCAGGATTTAAATTTTCTTTCTACATTTCTGAAGTGGGAAAAAAAAAAAAAGAATGAGAGTTTTTTTGAGTGGTTTTATAGGGGAAATAATCAATTTAAGCCGAAATCTGGATTTAAACAAATATGCCCTTTTAAAAATTAATTGAAATGTAGTTGTTTGCAAAGTTGTGTAGAAGAACATTCCCTCAGATCACCTAACTACTGTTCATTTCTTTCAATCTATCTCAAACAACTGTATTGATGTCCAGAAGTGTGTGTTCATAAAATCCCTGTGTTACTGGTATATATTCAGGGTTTTGACTAGAGTATATATAAAATTAATTAGTTGGCAAAGATTAAATGTATATTTTTGGGACAGAAAAAACGAAGAGGTTAAGATGAAATGTAATGCTGCTGCATTTACAAAGCTTTCTCAGTTTTTTTTCCATAGCAGAAAATTAAACTTTAATTCATAAACTGTTTCCATTTTGTGCGTGCATTACAGAAACAGTATCCAGTTGATACAAAGGAAACTGACAAAGAATTATTTAGATGAATATAAGCATCTGTACAAAATATTTGGGGCTCATTACATTATTTTTGATAGTTCTATGTTTTCTGTGGCCACAGAAGATTTAAAATTAATTCTGTTTATTAGAATATAAAGAACGCTATTGTCACTATAGTTACGAGTATCGTAAATATCTCAGAATAGAGCTGAGTCCTGTATAATTGGAATCACTTTTGCTGTGAGGGGTAAGTGAAAAAGATCTCAGGCAGTGAATACAACAATAACCTATTACACATTATCCAGTTAAAATATTAATGTATTTAATGTATTGCATTGCATATGTCTTAATAACAGCCACCATTAAGTGAAGCAGTTTTTTAGCCTGATCTTTGACATTAGCTATTTTCTGTAACTTTTTATTAAGAATTATACAAAAGAAAGAATGCATTAATAGGCTCATATTTGCTAAGAAGATAAAGAAAACAGTAATAGATGCAATACGATAGACTGTTTCCAAAAGCAAATGAACAGTTGATTTAGCATTTGATTTTATAATGTTCTAGGCCTGATTCTCTGACATCTGCACCAGAGTACTTTTTATAGAACAGGGTGTTTATACCAACTTGAAAGAGCAGAACGTGTAGTACCTGATGCTACCAAAGCAGATCTGAGATGGTTTATATCACCTTACCCAGAATCTTTCACCATAACTGGGATGAATAGTTGGGTTTGAGAGGATTTTGTGTTTGGTGAATGGATTAGACTTGCCATGAACCTAGATTAAAACCTGGTGAAATAAAGTCAGAATTAGGGTTTCTGCAAATAAACTGGTACTAAATTTTTCATTCTGGGTTTTTGTTTGTTTGGTTTTTTTTTTTTTTTTGTTTGTTTGTTTTTTTTTTTTTTTGGACCTCTGGTCTTTACCCAACAACTTTTGTTTCAACAGGATGGGTAAAATAGTCACATACAAAAAATCCATTTAATATTAGCTGACTTCGCTAATTCTCAAACATTCTTTGTTTATGTGCGGCATCAAGAGGAAGAGATGTGAAAAGCCAGTCATAATGCTAAGGCTAAAACTACAGCACTACAGGCTTCTTTCTGATCTGGAAAGAAGAATCAGTGAATACATAGTTCTGTACTTTTTTCTTCTCTGTCACACTAAGAGACTTCTTAAAAATACATCATATCACCAGTCACCACAGCCATCAGCTCCTTTCCACTGTAGTGTCACTGAAAGGGATATGCATCAGAAACTAACAATTATGGAAGTGGAAGGGTTAAAGGAAGTGAAAGATATTAATGGAGGTGTCAGGAAAATTAATTTGGTATTTTAAGAGTTCTGGTTTTTTTATTCTGTTCTTCAGGAAATATTCAACATGGTATCATAGCAATTTGCACTTCTTTTGGAAAGTGATTTATCCTTATCCATTTACAGCAGAGTTCCTGCTGTTCACTTTATAGTTTTGTTTTTCGTTGTTTTGTTGAGATATTACATTGGTTTGCCTTCACATCTTTTATTCATTTAAAGTATACGAAAATTCTCAAAAAATGTATTACTATATGAATTCTGGAAAATACAACATGGGTTTTATTAGAGGTTGAGAATATAAATGCTTATATTAACAGAAATCTGTCTTGCTAGAAGAAATGACAAGATTTGTATATCTTAGTCCCATTTTTAAAAGTCAAGGTGAAAGTATCTGTGAACCATAACATCCAGTCTATTTGTAAACTGGTATGTTTTCTTTTTTGTCCTGGAGTGGTACTTTTCATCTTGACTTTACAGCTCTCGCATGAAGGTTGGTTTGCAGTGTGCACGCATCCTTCCTGCTGAATGAAAACTTCACCCTTTGCTCATTGGAAAGGTTTGAATTCTAACTATAGGTGTAAAGGATTTAAGTGTGATCGTAATATGAGAACTGCTCCTAACATAGTGCCTCCTGTTTAATGATGTTGGCCTGTGACATCAGAGGTGGATGTTGGTGGTATGGCAGTAGAGGCTGAGCTTTCCCACTAGTATTCCGTTGCATGTTGTTGTCTTGTGACAGATGGCAGCAAAGGGGACTCTGACAGAATGATGTCTGACATGGAAGTGTGTATAGAGCAAAAGTGTGTCACTGGATTCCTCCATGTGGAAAAAAATTGTGCCCATTGAAATTCATTGATGCTTTGTGAACATTTATGGAGACCAAAGAATGGATGTGAGCACAGTGAGGTGGTTGGTTATGTGTTTCAGCAGTGTTGGCTGTGACAGTGGGTCACCTCTGCATGCTCACCAGCGGGCTTTTGTTCATTGCGGACAAAAATGCATAACTAATGGTGGTGATTGTGTTAAAAAATAGCATTTTGTAGCTGAGAATTGGCTCTATCAAAGAGTGCTTTTATGTTTTTTGTATCTGTTGCAGTTTCCATAAATGAGGAATAAGGGATAGCAAAAAAATAATAAATAGGAGGCTCTACTGTGTTAATATTGGGTTACTATTTAGGTACATAATTTCATCTTTTAACTTGAAAAGGTTTAAGTTAACACACAGTGCCTTTACATTGTTTGATATAAATATAGATCCTGTTTAAATCTAACTTAAACTGAATCTGATTCATTTGCTATGCTGTACTCTGTTTTAATACATAATTCCATATGTTATATAAGCTGAACATTATTATACATTTTCCAGAACTGATAGCGAGAATTCTGTAGCAGGACGCATTTTATATAAGCATAATATACTTAAGACTGTGATACTGAAAGGCACCCAGTCAGTTTCTATAGTAATCCATGCAGTATTAGTTTAGAGCTGCAGCAAAACAGGAATGGAGAATGGCTTTTTTATATTGGGCTTGTTTGTTTGTACTAAACTTGTGTGTAAATATTTTATTATTTTATTTTGCACTTTCACAAGGCAATAGTAAGCAATTCAGCATAGCCTTTTAAAGTATTTTTTCTGACATTCTTATTTCATTAATTTCAAAAGAAAGCACAAATATTTGCTTAAGGAAAATTGTTTGGGCGTCAAGATTTGTAGCACGTGTAAGTTAACTGAATCCGTATGGAATCTTACTTAAAAATGACTCAACCGTAACATCAAACCCCTTGTTAAAAAGATCATAGAAATGCAGAACAACCTAATTTACTACGCATCTCTTCAGAAACCTTTACCTTTTCACTTAGACTGACTATTGCATATCTGTCATATCTGTGCTACTTTTACTGAAAATCTATTAGGACTCACAGAAATGATCCTGGAGAATCTCATTACTCAAAAAGCAGAGTGTTCAGCCCTCCAAAATCCTGCAGAATTTCTCTATAAACCAAATATCATAAATATTTCTCCATAACATCCTATATTATAATGCTTCTCTCAAGTCTACAAGGTCTAGACTAAAGTTCTAGACTTCGAAGAGAAATGCATGACCAAAATCATTTCAGCTTTTCCCACATGAATTTCACCTTCAACTGCAGTTCTGAACATTAAGATTGCTGGCAATTTTAGATTACACCTTGATCACTCTTCAAATGCTGTGACAAATTTGGTACAAATCAACAGATTATTCCTGGAAGATAGTGTGGGTGAAACTATGTCTGAAGAGACCAACCTTCCAAATACTGCAAAAAGTCTGATGCACTGCCAGTGCCTCTGTTTTTGCTGAACAAAATCTAAAAGCACTGACTAATTATGTATCACAATTGTAGGCAGTGGTACTACTCAGAAATCACTACAGCTTTGAACAGCGGATCTACAGTACAAAGTTTTTGCAGTGGAAAAATAAAAATCCACCAGAGTTTCTTCCCTGTTAGATAACATATTATACTAGTACAAATGTATAAAATCTCCAGGTAGTTTCAAGCTATATGGCAAAACTGAGACATTTTCTTGTAAATGTCCCTCTCCACTCTTCAGAAAAACACAGTCAAAAAAAGAAATGTCCTTTAAGTGACCATTGTGGCTTTTGTTATCTGTTTAATGTATCAGTAGGCCATGCCTGATAGTTCCTGGGATCCAGTGCAATGGTTGTTGAAATGATATGGTTCATAGCACCATGAAGCAATAGTTTTAGAGAAGAAATCCCCAGCTTTCATTTAAAGTTTAATTTGACTTGTACTCTTCCATTTATGACTCTGTGGATTACGCACACTACAGAGACTTACAGGCTGCAGTATTCAAGGATTTCCAGGACTTTAAAGAGGGACACACAGAAAAAATGCAGCTTTCATTTACTTTAGAGGGGTATTAAAGCAATTTGTAAAAACAAATTACAATAATGAACCACTACTCTGTTCATTGTCTTACTTGAGCAAAATGTTAGAGTTGTCATATATTGATACAGTGATTAAAATGTCAGTTCAGTTATGCCTTACAATGCCAGTTTGTCCCACCTTTTAGTATAGTAAATATTCCCTGTTACTGGTTGTAAACTAAAATAAATAAAATTGCTATATTGAGACTTCAAAATATCTTATAAATGCCCTGGTAAGTTAGATCACATCGTAGCACAGCTCATGTTCACTGGTGGGAAGGTCTCTTTGTCCAGAGTAGTTGGAAAAAAAATAGAATCCAGATACCAAAACAACTTAATTGCAAGATTTTAGTTTACTTCCTTTGGAGTGGCCAAATTGTTAAATTAACAGCTAAGACAGCACTGACGATGACAGGACAAATTTAGATTTGTTTACAAAGAAAGAATGGGGATGAGAAAAATTGAAACACAGGGGAAAAAAAAAAGAAAAAAAGAAAAAAAAAAAACAAAAAAACACTTGGAAACTGATTGGGGCCTGGTCTTTTGAGTTGTCAGATTTTAGGATACTGTGTGCTACTGTGCTATATGTCCTGGCTGCTCTATGAGGTGTCTTGATATCTATCATTAACTGTAGTGAACTGAATGCCTGTCTGGGATGAAGAAGGGCAGGCAAGGAAAATGTATCCCTAGTTATGAATACCCAAACACTGAAAGATCATCTTCACCTCTGTTTTGGATTAGCAGCCAGTATCCAGCAAGGTGAACATGTCAGCAGATGCTGAAAAAAAAGAGGACACATGGAGATACTTCTGTACTTAAAATTTAAGGGGCTCATCTCCTCCTTAAACCTGGTCCATATCCAAGAATTAAGAGTGAGGTGTTAATGAGGAATCTGAGTTAGGAAATACTTGATTTTCAGACATTTTCTTCCAGAGTCATTGATGGAAGAGTCATCCAGAAGCCCCATTACAAGCTGAGTAAGACAGTGCTCAGCACTGGGGTCCCCTGGGGAACTGGAGTCCCACTGGGGTCCCCTGGGAACCCTTCACATACTGTGCTCTGGAAGCTTTTAAAAGGTGAAGAACAAGTACTCTGGGGATTTAACCAAGTCTCAGATGTGAGATGTAAGAGCTTTTAAGATTAGTAAATACAGTCATAGTCTTTTATTTTTCTTCTTGTTTCTGACTCTTGTGTTCTTGCTATTCAGAATTTGCAAAGTGACTCCTGCAGACTGATGATGAGAACAGGGACTTGAGCATTAAGGCATCTTTAGGGATGGCAGAGAACTAGGATTTTTCCAGCTAAGTACTTGCATGTTTCTAACTGAATACGCCTTTGGTTATTCATCTTATGTTGCAACTGGTTCTGATTAACACGTCTTTGCTCAGAGACAGCAAAAATGTCAGGTACATTTTTCTCCTCTGTACTTAGCATTTTCTATTGTCAATATTCTTGGAGTTTCCCAGACAAAGTGCTCATTTTGCATAGATTTTCTTAGTCAGCTGTTCCTCTTGTTGACTGGAGTGAACATAGATTTTTGAATGTAGGGTTTGAATTTCAGAGAGAAAACTGCGACACCTGGAGTTCACAGCTCTTTTATGGATTCTTTTTGCTTTTCCTCTGACATTGGTAGTGTTCTGAACAAAACTAATATTTATTCCAAATCAATCATTGTGTGATTATATGATATCCTGCCTTGCTTTTAATAGATTATATTTTAAGTCATGCACAAAATTTGTTCTTGAACTTTGATATTTTCAAAACAGTTTAGAATCAAATTCACTAAGTTCTAGTTTTCCTCTAAAATAAAAAGCAGGATCTTGCAATCTGTAGAGAAACACACCAGTGCACCACTAGTCTGTGAGGCTGATGCAGTTGCTTTCTTAAAGAGTGAGAGAGGAAAATATGACATTAAGTCAATTTGAAGTTCTCTTTTATTTTATTTCAATAACTTTGCTAGTAGTTTTCTTGTAAAACTCAAATAAATGTCACATTGATGACATTGCCATGTACTGTCAGAAAATGATTTTTTTAAAAAAGGAAGTGTCTCAAGAATCATTAGGTCTTGTGAGAAAGTAGTCAAGAAATGGATAGTGCCATATAGTTGACATAAAACTCCTCACTGAGTTTTATGATGAGTGAAAACTACGTAGATTTTTCATATTTTGTATTCAGCACATCAAACAAAATATATGAGGAGCCAGCGACAGCAGCATGAATGCTAATTGATAGGGCGCTGGGAATGATTTTGTATCAAGTGCTAATCAAACTGTTTTCCCACTTATCAGTGTTACTACTCAATGACTGACAACTTTTAGATCATCTTGAAGGTGTTGAAAATCTGCTGTGTCCTCCAAGGAGCTCTGACAGCTGTATTCTGCACCAAGTCCAGGAAACACGAGCAGTAGTTTTCCTTCTAGCCTATAATGGATTAAAAAAAAAATAATAATAATCATTTACCATGATGAGTAGTGGAGAGAATGCACATATGGAATACTACAACTTATTTTTAAAACCTTTTGAAGTTTAAATTTTTTTGTATTATTGAGAAAAGTCACTTAATATCTTGATAAACTTGGTTCTGAATATTTTGGGAGTTTGACTGCACGTATTTCTGAGATGGCTAGAAGAACAGAGAATATCAAATACTGAAACTGTGCTGTGTCTCATGTAACACATTTAGATTGTGAACACTGCAAATGAATACTAAATCTGTCACATGTGAAGGAGACTAAATTGTCTGTCATCTAATGAGCTTGGAAAGACAAGAATCAAAAGCATTTCCAGAGGAAGGGACTCTGTTTTAAGGGTTTTTTTCTTCTTCTATCATTCTTCATGGATTTTCTGATCAATACTGCACTTTGTGTGCTTGTGTTTCTTTTGTACTTGTGATTATTATGATGCTTACTGTGGCTTACCCAGCAGGAAGTTCAGCACCACACAGTCATTTGCTCACTCTCCCTCCTTCACAGTGTGTTGTGGAAGAGAACTGGAAAAAAACAGCAAAGTAAAACTTGTCGATTGAGATAAAATACCATTTACCAAGACAGAAAAGGAAAAAAAAAAAAAAAGAAAAAAAAAAAGAAAAAAAAAAGTAATAATAATGATGATTTATATTTACAAAACTATGTGCAACACAGTTACTCACCACCCTCTAACTGATGCCAAGACAGTTTCTAAGCAGCAGCTGTCCCCCCGGCCAACTCTCTTCATTTTTATGTTTTTTTGTTTTTTTTTTTCATGTGGTGTCATATTATATGGAATATGCCTTTGGACAGCTTAGATCAACTGTCATGGTTCTGTCCCCTCCCAGAAAAAGTGGTGATGCACTGGCACAGGCTGCAAAGGGAGGTGTTGGAGTCACTGTCTCTGGAGGTGCTCAAGAAACTTGTTGATGTGACACTGAGGGATGTGGTTAGTGGGTGTGGTGGGTATGGGTTGATGGTTGCAGTAATGGCCTTAGTTTTCTTTTCCGACTTCTATGATTTTATGATGTATTTGCCATTCTAAACTTTGGATCATTTTTCCAGTTGAAAGAAGCAGGAAAATTTCCTTGGAGTGGAAGTGGCAGTGACCCAAATCTGGTGTGATGCTGCCTGGAATTAGTCCACCCGTATGGTGGACTCTACCTCAGTAGCGGACAGACAGGGCAGTTCTTCTAGAGTAGTCAGCAGCTCAAGGCATAATAAGCTGCAGACTTTGGGTATGCTGCTGTGAGATTAGCTGTAGGAATGTGCGGGTGTTAACATTTAGCCCATGCACACAAATGGGGTTGGACAGCTTTGGACAGCTTAGATCAACTGTAGTATTGTAGTAATATGTAGTAATATGTAGTATTACTGATATCAATTCTGAATGTATGTTAATTACAAGTCATTACTAAATCAATAAACCACTTCATCCTGATTTGGTTTAAACAATGTAAACTGGGCTGTTATTCCATGTAACAGATAGCAAGAATGCAATATCATTGCTACTGAGGTCTGTGATAACTGGATAATCATTAAGAAATCTGTTTTTGCTAAAATATACAGTTGATAATATTAGCATGGAATCTGTCAAAAGTATTTTTTTCTAAAAGATGTGGTTTAGAATTTTTTCATTATTGTGTGTTTTTATTTTTTAATTTTAAATGTTTAAAAGTGCTGGCAAGCTCTTGTTAATATTACGATAAAGAAGAAACTATAAAATGCGATTGCATATTAAAAAAGAAAAAAAAGAAAATAAAAGCAATGCCAAAAAGCTAACAGATCAAAAAATTCTAGCCGTTAAATTCAGTTGCTCCACAGTGATTCCTACATCTTTGCTTATTGTCCTAGTATTTTTTTTTTTGTTAAACTTTGAATTCTAACAAGATTAAGAATTATTTTTAAAAAAAAAAAAAAAGGAAAAAATGCAGAAATTTCAAACCATTAGCATGTTTATGAGTAATATTGAATGCCATCCTTAGTTAAGAATACACAGTAAATTAACTTTTCCCTTAATATAAGTGATATTTTAGAGCTACTTTAATTATCCATAATAGAACACCACATTAGTCTGAGACAAATTCTCATAGGAAAAAGTGATGTATTTATTGATATAACTTTAGCTCTTACAGTTTGACTTGAAAAGAATACTTAAGCCTAGAAAATCAGTTCAGAAAAAAGTTGAGCACCAAAATCATGTAAGTAGGATTGCAAAATACTAAGTAAAATACAAATATTTTTTCTGTGTAGTCAAATTTTGAAGATTTCAAAATATGTCAAATATCCTCATAATTAGATGCTTAAGGCTTTCTTTTTAATTTGTTAAACATATATTAAAATACTTCAAAAATTATTTAAAAGAATTGCAACCAAGGCATGTGTCCAATATGCTGTTTTGCAAAAACAGATAAACTGGAATAAAAAATTTCAGAAAGTTTTTCAGCTACCAAAGGTACTGCATTGTGTCACAGAAATTAATGAAAGTGCAGGAGTTTCCAGTAATTAAATCGGATTTTAGATTTAATTCTTCATCTCTTTCCCTGCTAAACTAAATTAATGTGTAATGCCTTGAACAAAGCAGTTTCATATTGCAATCTTTGATACCACCATGATCAAGAATATCACTAAGAAACATTTCTTTCTTCACATTGGGAAAAAATCAGTATTCTTGGGGAAAATAGTAAATACTGGAAGTAATACTGAAATCAAAGTAATTACTGATATATCTATATTTTTCTTGTGCTGCTTTTCATTTAATTTATGTCTCACTGTGGATCATGGGTACTTCTTAAAAATTCTAGAATTCTAGAAAACTAGCTATCAATTCATTGCAATTCCAGCACAGAGGCAGTGTACTTAATTTGGAAATATTAAAAAAATGAAAAAGACTACGAATAAAAGAGCAATATAAAGTTCTCAGGAGCAAGAATAAATTAAGATTTGCTTTAGTGAGATGAAGGTTGTAGTTTCCATGTTTCATCCTCTCTGTTTAAATGTATGTAGGAAATGGTGTATGTGCTTATGTGCAATAGAAGATAGTCTAATTCCAACATGACCTAAAGATGCAAAACTGAGGTCAAGTCCTCATTTTACTTTCTGATCATATCTAGTAAGTGAAAATCCATTCATAGAGAAGTTTGCTTGCTGAAAACAGAATAAAAGGAGAGTAAAGCCAGGTGTAATCTTGTGGGACAAGGTGCTTTAATAGCAGAAGAGAGCTTTCTGGTTGTTTAGCATTGCTTTGCATGTTCTCTTCTTCTGAAGTCTGAACAGGAGGGATAATGTGAGGTTAAAATAAATCACACTGGTAGAGTCATCAAATGTTCTGCTGTTTTTCTGCTGATCTAGATTCACTCTATGAAACAGGATGTTAGAAAAACATCAAGGTTAGTAGAGTAGAATTATAAGCTAGATGGAATTAGTAGGAGTTAGACAACTGTATCTAGATTAAAGACTTTGGAAGATATTCAATCTTGAAATGGATCATGTTGTAGTTTGTCTTACTATGTCTAATAATATAATTAGTAACGGATGCTAACACCTCACAAACAGAAATGCTACTTGATTATCCATTTAGTCCCAAATAGGATAAACCATCAAACAGATTAATGCCTGTTTGATCTTCACAGGAAGAAAAATTTAATTCCTAGAAATTTAAGAGTTCCAGGTGACATAGAAATGATAATAATGTTGGTGATCTGTAAATTTGTCAGTCTGTAAAAATATAAATAGTTTCCTCTCTTCACTGGTAGATTTGTCCACTTTAGAAAGATCAAATTACCTTTCCAGTGTTCCTGAGGGATCTAAGCACCAGAGATGTTTTTCTGAGATAGCTCTTACATTATACCAAAGGGAGACTAGAAATTATTTTCCCAGGTAATTAACATTTTTGAAGGTCTTAAGAGTTTCTTGTTTTGCATAAGGATGAAATTGAATTTTGTCACATAATAGTTTGGTCACTGACTTAACTGAAGATTGTTTTCTGGGCAGAAATTTTCCTGGATCCTGGACACTGAGAGATGTCCTTAATAGAGGTGTATGAACAACTAGAAGAGAGGTAGAGAAGAGTAGGAAGAATTTATTGAGCATTTGGTGTGATGATGTGAAGAGTTACACTTCAATTTAAGAGAACCTGTATGGAGAAGGTTAATTTAAGAACATGCTTCAAATAAAGCACTTGATAAAAACAAAAATGAAGTTTAAAAAAATAGTTGCTAAAAAAAGTTTACTGAATGGTGAAATATTTGTTCTTTAACTCACATAAGTATGGACTTTTGCTTACCTAACTGAAATAAAGTGATAGTGCTACTGCACTGTTGTCTGCAAGGCTAGCAATGACAAAAATGCTTATTTAAGAAATATAGAATCAATGAATCACGAGGTTGGAAAGCACCTACAAGTCATCTAGTCCAACTGTTCTCCCATTACCATTACTACCACAAGCTAATAAACCACATCTCGTAGCTCCTCATCCAGACATCTCTTGAACACTGCCAGGGACAGCGACTCCACCACCTCCCTGAGCAGGCCATTTCAGTGTCTGACCACTCTCTGAGAGAAAAAGTTTTTCCTTATGTCTAATCTAAACCTCCTCTGGCACAACTTGTGGCCACTTCCTCAGGTCCTGTTTGTTGCCTGGGAGAAGAGGCCAAACCCCTCCTCATCACAACCTCCGTTCAGGAAGCTGTAGAGTGCAGTCAGGTCTCCTCTGAGCCTCCTCTTCTCCAGACTAAACAATCCCAGCTCCCTCAGCCGCTCCTCATAACGCTTGTGGTCCAGACCCCTCACCAGTTTTGTTGCCCTCTGTCTCTGGACACATTCCAGGGCCTCAACTTCTTTCCTGTAGTGAGGGGCCCAAAACTGAATGCAATACTTGAGGTGTGGCCTCACCAGCGTTGAGTACAAGGGGATGATTACCTCCCTGCTCCTGCTGGCCACACTATTTCTAATGCAGACCAGGATGCCATTGGCCCTTCTGGCCACCTGGGCACACTGTCAGCTCATGTTCAGCCGAGCATCAACCAACATCCCCAGGTCCCTTTCCTCTTCACAGTCATCCAGCCACTCATCCCCAGTCCTATAGCACTGCATGGGGTTATCGTGGCCAAAGTGCAGGACCTGACACTTGGCCTTGTTGAACCTCATCCCATTCACCTCAGCCCAGCAATCCAGCTTATCTAGATCCCTCTGAAGGGCCTCCCTACCCTCAGGCAGATCGACACTACCTCCCAGCTTGGTGACATCTCCAAACTTACTGAGGGTACACTCAATCCCTTCATCTAGGTCATCAGTAAAGATATCAAACAAGATGGGCCCCAGTACTACCGACTCCTGGGGGACACCACTTGTAATGGGTCACCAGCTGGGCTCTATTAACTGCTACCCATTGGGCATGGCCCTCTAGCCACTTCCTTACCCAAAGAAGGGTACACCTGCCCAGGCCACGGGCAGCCAGTTTCCCCAGGAGAATACTGTGAGAGACCATGTCAAAGGCCTTGCTGAAGTCTAGGTAGCCTACATCAACAGCCTTTCCCTCGTCAACCAGTCTGGTCACCCAGTCATAGAAGGAGATGAAGCTGGTCAAGCACGACTTGTCTTTCATGAAACCATGCTGGCTGAATATAAAACTTAGCTTCAACTAATTCATCAGTCTGAGGGCATTTCACTCCTGTCCTCACTTGCTCAAAATATGAAGAAGTATCTCATTAAATAAATTAATATTTTCCAGAGAAACGATGCTTATCAGCTTTCTACTTGTGAAACATACCGTAGGGAATCCATAATGGTTGTTTTTTTCTGTTTCATTATATGTACCAGCTTCCAACAGAAATCAACATATTTTAATATTAAACAAAAATAATGATTTAAATAATTTCCCTGAATATTAAGGTCATTAAGAAGCATCAAGCTCTCAAATCCATTAATGTAATATGAGTAGCGTCGCCTGAAGTAATGCTTCTGAATTTATTGCTTAAAGATAACATTTGGATAAAGTGACCATTCCTTTACAAATGAGTTCTGAAATGAAATTACTGCCCTTATAGAACTTAATTTAATTAATCTTCTAGATGAAGGCAGTAGTCAGTAAGAGAATTTGATTTTGTTTAGCCCCACTCATGAATATTAATATTCAATAAAATGATGCTTCTGTTTATTCATGAATATTATACAAGTGCATTCAGAGGTCTTAATCTACAAGTTACCATGAATTTTTTTTTGTTCCTCTGTTTTTGTCAACAAAACATGATCTTTCTTAGTTACATTTGTATAAAATTTTAACAAAAATTGTGGTGAAACTCTAGATTAAGGGAGGAAAGAGTTAATGAGTGGGGACCATGCCCACCCTAAGTAACTACTATACTGTGTTTGTGTGATTTGAGAATTAAATCTACAACACCTGACATTTTAAATTGCATAATTATACTAGAATGTATAAATAAATAGAAGTAGGTTTTTATCTTCCCATGTGAGCAGAAACCAATTTCACTACAAAAATCATATAAGAAACTTTTTTCATGCTCACTATGTAATGAGCAAATCATTTGAACAGCATTAACCTGGATGCAATAAACTCAGACCTGATAATGCCAAAGTAAAAATGTTACAGATTCACAATTCATCTGGACCTGGAAGTTAGCCCCAGTTTTGCAGTGCCCTTCTGCTTCTCCCTTCCTAGAGCTGGGGCATCTAGTGGCACAGCATTGCAGGGCCTGCAGCTCCCACTCACTACTGTCTTTGTGCCAGGTAACATGGTTAGGAAATTTATAAATATAACAGGGTGATAGGAAATTTATAAATATATAAATTTAAAAATTTTATAAAATTATAAATCTAATAATTTACTACTGTTCTACCTTCTCTATCCAGTTCTGAAACAGAAGTTTTTACACATCACAGATTTGGCCTGAAATAGCAATTGTCTTGTTCTCTGCATCACTCTCATTCAAGTGAGTTCTTCAAGAAGCCATGATACTACCATGAACTGAATCATGTTTCAGGCGATTTGACTGGAATTTTTAAAATAATTTAGGTACATCATGGTTACAAGAGTTTTTACTTCAAATTTTCTTATGCTCTTGGATAGTAAATAAATGAAGGGATTTCACTTGCTTTCTTAATTGTATCACAGCAAATTGATTCTTGGTACATACCTTGTCACTCATTTAGTAAAACTTCCTTAGGAGTTTGTGAAGAAAAGAAGGTAGAGAAGAGAAGGGGCACTTCTAATGAGTTTGGATCTATGGTTTCATCTGAACTGAAAAACAATCCATATCTATGTTTTGGAAATTGTGTATTTGTATGTGTTTTCCTTCCTGAGAACGTTTCTTACAAAATGCCTTTATCATTTCTCAATTAAATATTGTAGGTACAATGAAGAATTCCTTCAAGCTTAAGAACACAGCATCCTGTAGGGTAAGATGCAACATAATTTTAATGCCTTTATTATGCCTTTATGTTATGAGATACATTCCTTTTTCACTTGAGTACAATCTGTTTCCTTGCAGAGTTGAATCTGCAGAGATGCCACTTTCCTTAGCAGGAGCTGTGCATTGCCCACAGATAAGTTGAAACCCTGACAAAAAAAAAAAAAAAAAAAAATTATCATCAATGGAAAATTAGTTTTGGTATTACTGAAAAGATGGTTATTCCACCATCAATACTATGCATGGTGTGGCACATACATGTTTCTTTGTTGCTGATTGGCACAAAATATGTAAGGCCTGATCTAGTACAATACTGCAGTTCAATTCTGTGTTTGTAGAGATTACATTTTTTACGTTGAGACATTTAGACATTTACTTGATGTGGATGTTTTCCAAAAGCTAAGATGAAATAATGAAAAATGATTTTCCCAATCTAGTGCAACTGTTGTAAGGGATGTAACAGCTGGTGATCTACAGTTCAGTGACAGATGAACAGACTGATCTATTCACCTGCAGAGTGTAGATAAAAATTAATAAGAAAAGGAGAAGTTAAATAGTAAATCAACAAAAGGGAGAAGGTGAAAGATGTGCAGCAACATATTCTTGTGTAATTAAGTTAGAAATTCTGATCAGCGATTAAAAGAAAAGGTGAGGTTGAAGGAGTTAAAGAAAAATTTGGTAAAATGAGCTAAGACTACAGTTGATAAGAGAGGAGCTCAATTTGTGCACTTCTTAGGAGTCATTTCCTTACAAACTCACTTGCAGATAAAAGTTGTTTTAAAATACCAATATGGAAATATAGACTGTGTTTTTGTCTTTTTGCTTTTGGAATAGAAGTCTTAACCTTTTGGGTGTATGTGGATGGAATAAAGCACAAGCACCTGAAATTACGTCTAAAGGTGGATCAGATATCCTCCTGAATTTTGCCAGAGCAACCTTCTTCCATGTATACCTGCTGCTGTCCAGAGCAAAGTGGCAAACACACCCCCCGTATTGAATCTTGAAACCAGGGCATAGATAAAAGACACACTAAATAATAAATCTTATTTCAGAAGGTATTCTAACTACTTTCTCTCAGGTGTGAATCTTAAGAAACGGTTACGTAGCCTTTCACACTGGAGTTTCATATCTTGGACCCAAGTTGAATTCCCTTACTCTTGTTTGGACATTTTTCATCCTCTCTGTTAAACATATGCTTTGACACAACGAAGACTGACAGGATGAATCTTGGCTGTCAGTGTGCAAAAAGAGGTCACAAAAAGAGGATATTATTATTATGCTATTTCTTTGAAAATACTTTCCTAGTTACTTGAAGATTCCAAGATTATCATGATTCTCATTTTCATTACAAAACCAACATCACCACCACCAAACAATCCCAAGAGGAACAAAAGGGAAGTATAAACTATTCCCTATTTAATATGCAACACAATTAGAAGAGCATGTGCCATATGGCTCTGCTTTCCTTCAGAGAAGTTCTGTTGTGAAGTAGACTAGAGCTTGCTTTCTTTCCAAGTTGATATCAAATTGTAATTCTTCCCCATCCAAACTTTCTTTGTGTTATACTGATATAAACAGTTTCTAAAATAATGAACAGGTCATATTTGTCATTCACTGAGTTTTCTGGGCCTGAACCAAGGTCTCTGCAGTGATGCAAGTATATCCTTCCCTAGCTGCATGTTATGTGCTCTGCATAAAAAACTGTGACCAAAAAAATATACTGCACGCAGTTATAGTATATATTTTTTCTGTCTCTGCTCAGATATGTTCAGAAGACTGCTCAAAGGCAATAAGCACTCAGTGAGAAACCTTTACATGCCAAATTTGTGCCCTCCAGTGCAGCTGTTTCAGTTGCAAATGTCTTTTGAAGAAGTTCACAGCAGCAACTGTTTTCATGAAGAAAAGGTCTTCTCTTCCTGCTGTTTGTTACTCTTGATCTGGAGATTGCATTATACCATTTCTTCTCAGTCTCTCAACAAATACTTGTTTTCCCTCAGAAACCAACTTTGATTTCATGATTTCAAATGTTAAAAGCTTATTTAATTAGGAAAGAGCTGTACGTAATCTCAAATTATAGCTGTTGCTCCCACACGCCCTTAGCTTTCATAGTTTTCTCAGAAGGTTAGTCAATTATGACCCCCCCATCTGGATTACAAATAAATAAAAACTTCAATTTATTCATAAATTGCCGGAAGCATTTATTTATTCTGTAGATAAATAATGTATTAGCATGTAATTATTCATATTAACAGATGAAATATTATTGTGAAAATGACCAGTATTTTCTTACTTGACAATATTTTCACCAAGTTGGAAAACTTTCAGTTTAAATTCATTTTGAAAAGAGAACCGTACAAAGACTAGATTTATTACTCAACAGATGCTCATCACATTGCTTAATGCTTTATTTCATGGTCCATATTCATCATCCTTTCTGATTCTTAGATCTATACCCTGTTCTTTTTGAACATCTGGTGTTCTTTCTCTTCCATGTTTTTAAAAGAGTAATTTGTTTGGGCAAAGTGTTTTCTTCTTGTAATGCTCTTAATCCTCATGGGTGTTTGGAACGTAGGCAGGAGAATAGAAGTGCTGCGATTAAATGTAAAGATGTTTACAAGATTTTTTCATTTTCAGAGGAATTTAAATTTGTTTCTTCAATGACATCATCTGTTTGGCAGCCTTTGACATAAATCTGCTCTTCCTAGGAACTCGGTCAGACTGTCCTTGCAGAAGAGTTTGTTCTGTAAGTATTTTATCTGTGTGCAGACTTCAAGGTAAATTAAAAAATAAGCAAGCTTAGATTTATATTTTAGGAACTTTAAGCTTGTGAATATAGTTTATTTAAAATTTACAAATTGTTAATATATTTTAACATTAACCATTTGCGCTATGATTTACTTTTTGGTTAGCACGTGTATCTAGTGGGACTTTTGTAATGTCATTTCAATGGCTAATGCAGTCGTACTGAAAAGTAAGGTTGTATTCTTGTCATCTCAGTAGAAGACTTTAAAATCTTTAAAAAATTTTTTTAAATTATTTGCTAGTATCTATTTTTTATGTTTAAAAATAAAACAAATGTGAAAATTTCAGTAATTTGCTATAGTGATATAGTAGATACTTTGCTAAAAAAAATGAACATTTGTTGTTGAAAGCTGAGGTTTTTGAAATTCAATTACAGATTTGTTTTGGCAATGATTAACAATCTGCTTTTAATAACATGCAATGCAGATAAAGAATAAACTTAGAAAATTAATTCCTCCTCAAGCATATAATGAAGTTTTAAACACAGGGATATTTTCTTGATCACAGTATGGATGGAAACACATCCTGATTAAATGAAATGTGGGGGGGGAAGGTGAGGGGCAGAAAATAGCCCATGAAATAGATACTGATTAGAAAAGCTGCTTATCAATATTTGCAAGAGTTGAAATAAGTAATATCTAAGATTTGACTTAACAAAACCATTACTGATTATGTTTACACTTGGTTTCTCACTTACTGATTTGCTTAGTGGTGCTGTTAAAGTCACCCCTTAGACACATCTCTCTCTTAGCAGCCATCACCAAAACTTACAACATGCTTGGAGACAAGAAAGATAGAAAAAAAATTATGTCGAAATGCAGTCATTCATAATTTATGATGTGTAGACAGTAGGGGAGAGATGATGGAAAACAAGGGACAGGACTTTTTAGAAAGTAGATTTCAGAAACTCAAGGACTAAACAGCGATAATGAGAAATTTCTGAGCTGCGGAAAAAAAAAAAAAAAAAAGGAATACGAAAGAAAGAATGGGAAGCATCAATCTTCTTCCATTTTTCACGCTATTCACCAAAAAGTATTCTGTACCATCTTAGACTACATCTTAGATTTTGTGCTGTTCCTGTCAGCCACTGTGCGCCCCATTCATGTCTATGGAATTGTTATCATACACCAACCAAAAAAAGTAGGAAAGAAATATGTAACATTTTTGCTACTGGATTCCAGCAGTTTTTCCAACTACAAGTTAAAATGTTAACAGTATTGCAAATTCTTATTAAGTCTTCTGGGAAACATTTCAATTTCTTTGAAAAGGAGGATAAAAACAAACAAACAAAACCCCATCCTTGTGTAATTCAGTGCTATAAAGCTTTTGTGCAAAGATACAGTCATTAAACCTCAGAAGGAGAATTAAAATAAGCACTCTAACTTAGCTATTATTTTTTTTTTTATAAACTGATATCCTTTTATTGCTTTTGTGGCACTAGGGAGGAAAGCTGCCTGCCACCTGCCTTCCAAGGAACTGCCAGTTTTGCCTGGAGAAAATAGCCCATCTGCTAAGTTTCATTCTTCAACCCAGGTTACTGGTGAAGACTCTATATGCACATCCTTGTTTTTAATACTTCCAGCTGTTCATTTTTCCCACAAAAGGAAATCTCTGGGTAGAGACATAACAATCCTGAAGGTATGCCCAAATCTGCTTCTGGTTTTCAAACATTGCAGTGGGACAGAAGTCTCCTGCCAGTCTCAGTTCTGCTGACCTTCTGTGATGTATCTATCTTCTCTCCTCTCAACACAGATGTGTTTAATGTGGTGCTGCCAGTAAACTCTGAGAAAGTTTCATCTGTTACAAAAGAGGAGGGTAAGTATGGCAAAGCACACAATTACTTCCTATTTTGCTTAAGATATAGGAAAGATCAGCAGAAAAGTTATTGGAACAGCTTATGTGATCTTCTAAAAAGCCTTCTGTGAAATTTCATCCAGAAACAATCCTCCAGAATACTTCTATCTGTCTATCTCTCTTTATCTTTTAACCTTGCCATATCCACAAGGCAGCTTTTCTCAGTTTAGGACATTCTGGGAAGGATTCAAGACTAGACCTTGTTGTCTTCTGAGTACTTGGCTACCTCTTTGTTCCCCATCTTTAAAGTAAGAGTTTCAAATTCTGTATTAGCGTGCTGCATTGCTTCAAGTTTAAGTAGTATAATGGAGGCTGTCATATGCTGCCATACTAAGACCCACGGCAAAACATGGAGGTTGCAGCTAGATGTTTGCCCATTGCTGGAACACCTCCTTACGTTTAGAAAAATGTTAAATATTGATCAAAATGTGTTTTATCAGGCATAATATGTTGAATCAGTAAGATGCTGCAATTCCTCAGACTTCATCTTATCAGTGTCCTCTCTGAAGTTCTCTAGCAATATAGTGGAGCTACCTGGGACCTGTGATTTGTGCTTGTTAGATGCCTTGTAGGGCAGGTGGTTTTGGCAGCGTACAACGAGCCTGAACAGAAGGGAAGAGATGCTGAGATTTTGTCATGGGAATTAGAGCTCTTGGGACAGGGCCATAAGGATGCTCCAAGAGAGGCCAAGACTTCCCTTGAACTTAAATGCCTTCAGGAAGAGTTCATGTTCCAAAAGCATAAAAAATGGCTGAAGTGGGAGTTTTTAATCCAATTGTTGATTACAAATGTTTAATTTACAAGAAGTTTGAATAAAGGCTGTAGAACAGTTTTAATACATCAGAAAAAATACTTAGCCAGTGACTTTCCACGTAGATGCTGCCTCTTGAAGAGCAGTACTGCTTTGTTTTTTCTGACAGCATGAAAATGCTTTTCCTTTCATTCATTTCATCCACTGGTGACAGAGTGAGAAAAGAAACTGCAGTATCTTCAGTCTACCCATAGTAGATCTGTTAGCAGAATGTTCATGATTTATCTGGTCTCTAACTTTGTCCCTGTTACTTACATCAGTAGTGGTTGTCTAACAAGCTGTAGTAAAAACAAATTCATTTTGTGTATCACCATGAAATATTAAGAGAATCTTGTCTTAAAAACAGGCAAAGAATTTGATCTTCAACTGTACGTTGAATTTCTAGTAGTACTGCTGAAATAAGCTGAAAGGTATGTACATGTGAAAAATGATGCAGGTGCTAAAAAACTCCGGAGTTTTCTATTCTGCATTCTGCAATGTACCAAGGTCTACTGTTTAGGTAGTCTGCTGTGACAGAAATCACTTATTGATGGAAATTATTTGTCTCTGTTAGCTTAATAACATATCAGCCACTCTGCTTTTTAGCAACCCTGAGTTCTCTGTTCTGTAAATAAATAAAAGGCAGAAAACTTCCTATGGAACAGGAGAGTCTTGCATATCCCATGGCCTGGTGTAGGATGTGGAACTGATTTACTGACTCATCTTGTCCTGCTATTCAGAGAGAATCTTTTAAGCCCAGTTCGAGTCTTTTCATGCCCAATCCATAATACTTGTATCCCTCAGACAGGGACAGAAGCAATGAAAGGTGTGCAGACAGGCTTGCCTGTTTTTCTCTAACAACAGATCAGTGAAGGTGATATTAATTGCTGTGTTTAGCATGCAGGACGTAGAGCACATGGTGCTGGCAGACAAATGTTAAGACAGAACGTGATAAAGCCCTTTCTGCTTGAAAGGAGAACTGAAAACATGGCTGTCTATTTAGCCCTGCTCTTTGAGAAAAACCAGAAGTGACTTTTGTTATTATAAAAATAATCATATGAAAGACCTGTATTTTTGCAAAAACAGGTATTTTTGAATTGTTAATTTTTAATTTTTTAGATGTCATATTTGATGAAGCACCAGAAGAGTGCTGGGAAGAGTGATGTGTATTTACAACTTTTCATCTTGCTAGTGCTTTGTCAGCCTGGAATATATAGAGATTTACATACAGTTTCCAAAGAGCTTGCTGTATCTCTGACAAGTGTTGAAGTAGTAGTTGACATCCTTAATAAGAAAATGAAGAATATGAGTAAAATACTACAGCCATTAATTCATTTCTGGTTTGGTTTAAATCAAAACAACAGAAAAAAAAAAAAAATCCAACACCCAACTAACAACAACAAAACAGAGAACTATTGATGAGTTCCTATTAAAAAAACAACCTTACCCAGTTATAAAATTCACTCCTCTATGGAATCAGATATCAGAACCAGCTCTAGTTCAGAGTTCCATTGCTAAAAGCAGATAAATAATTATGGAAGTGACAATTAATACTCCTTATGTTGATGCAAGCTTTATAAAACAATTTCTAGGTGCAGCTGTTTTTTTTTTTTAATCTCTGCAGAGAAGAATGGCCCATATTTTTCTTCCTGGACTCTCAAGTGTTTTTGTTTTTTGTTTTTGTTTTGTTTTTTGTTTTTTGGTTTTTTTTTTGGTTGTTTGTGTGTTTGTTTTTGTTTGTTTTGCTTTAATATTTACTTTAAAATGAAGAAGATAACTCCAATGCATTGGTTCACATGCAGCTTATTCTTTGTTCATATACTTATGTTGGGTGCTCTATACAATGAATGAGGAACTGGTTGCAAGAGAGCTGCACCAGAGAGAACCTTCCCTGTAGAGATATTCTTCTGACAACATTCCCAAGTGTGTGTCTTATTCAGGAAGTTTATATTTTCAAGTGACAGGTTCATCAAGGAAAATGGAATTAGTATCAAGGAAATCTGCAAGTTTCTCCCAAATTCTCTTGCATCTTTTATTGCCATTCTAGTGGCTGTAGGTGAACTTAGCTTACTGTTAGCTCTAACTTAGCTGTTCTGTGTTTCCCTGGACACAAATGATGTAAAACTTGCGTGTTTATGAGAATATGAATTTTGCTCAGAATATAAAAGCTTGCTTCTTTTGTCCTTCATCTTGTCCTGGTGAAAATTCCTAACAAAACCGGGATGTAGCATTCATTATGTTATAAGGAAAAATGTCAAATAATTTAATGTAAATCATCTCCTTGAGCTAAAATAGGTAATTTAACTAAAATATGTAAGTGAAGATCTGCTGGAATCATTTGCATTAGATACAACTTGGCACCAGCATAAAACAGCAATCATAAAGGTGAAAAGCAAGACAAATTAAGCAAATGGAAATGAAATCTGTCAGACTGAGGATGAAATTTTTTAATATTTGCAAAACACTGAAAATTTATAAAAACATTCAGATGGCACAGTGTAACTGGCATTGTTGGAAACCATAATATAATTTCTATTCAGAGTTTTAAATATTTGAATTCTATATTTATACATTTATCTCTACATGTAACACCTTATTCCAAAATGTCTACCTGATGAGGTGGTTATGAAATTTATTTTTTTATATATTTTTATTAAGCAATGCATGATAGTGAATTCTCTTGAGAAAGTTATAATTTAATTGCTAATACTGTTTACCTGAATTATTCATTTGCTGTTTTACTGCAGTGATTTGGGGGCAAAGGTTATGACACTTAGCTATATTTCTAAGAGTTTTTAAAAATAATTGGGTAAGAAATTATGTGTTGAGCACCTACTTATTATTCTTGACAGTTCAGGACTTATTTAAGTGTTTTAATCAAACAGTAAACAATGTGTTTCTCAGGCTACTTCCAGTTCTGGTTTTTGAATCACAATTTGTAAGCACAAGAGCACAAACCTTTTCATTAGGCAAAACACATTTTTGTAGCATTTTGTCTTTCTCAATCCACACAGTAGGAAATATAAAACAGACTTAATGTTAGAGGCAAGGCATACTATGCCTGTCTAAATAAATACACAGAATTAGCCAATCAGTAAGCTAACATGATTATAATTAATCTCCTACATCTGCAGAATGTCTTATCCAAATCACTCTTAATTGATTACCATTGATATTTTTCTGAATTGCTAATAGAAATACAGCTTTTAGTGAGGAAAACAGTCTGGTTTATATTTTCATTAGACTTCCTGTGTCTGTATTGTGCTGCACCTGCCTACTCCCAAAATGCTTGTTATAGCTGTCATATACTTTTATGAGGATAGAGGCAATGTTCTGGCAAGCTAACTTGACTTAAATTGTGTTCAGATATAAAACATGAAGACCCACTTGTGATTGCAAAGGTAGTAAGTCTAATTTGATTAGTGCTCCAGTGACATGGCTTATTATGAATGTCATTTGTCATTTCTCATAAGTGCTCATGAAAGAATCATTTTCAGAGAAAGTGTAATTGAAGTTGGTGAAAACATTCAGCACTTTTTGCACTCAGGGAAATAGTCTAAATATATTGTGCTCAATGCTGGCTTTAGAACAAAAAGAAACAGGAAAGGCAACAAACAGGAAGTCCTACCTTGCAAACTGAGTGAAAAATCTTCCCTTGATTTCAGTGGGAGTATGACTTTCTCATGAAAATTTGTGTAACTGAGTCCCAGCTACTAAAAATCCGCACAATTTAAAATCTTAAAACTGTTGTTAAACAATGAGGACTTATTTTCTAAAAATGATCTATCTTTCCTAGTTGCCAAGCAACTGGGTTTAAAGAAAAAGGCCAATACCTCAGCTTATGCGAACCGAAGGGAAATTTATATATACACAGATGCACACCTGTTTTTCAAAAGACTGAGATTATGCATTAAGTTAGTATTTCTTTCAGCGTGTTGTGTGCATGAAAGTAGATGGATAAATAATTTTACAGAACTGGCAAAAATTGTATGTTCTGACAATAAGTATCTCCTCAAGGTAAATTACAAAGATTTGAAATTTTAATTTCTCAAACCTCCTGCTGGAATTTTTGATTGAAACTATTTGTTTTCCTCTTCTTAGCTTTGTATTTTGTTATATAAATATTGCTGAAAGGATTCATTAAGACACCATAAAATACTAGGGCAGAAAGCAGAAGGAGGAAAAAAAAAAAAAAAAAAAAAAGACGACCTATTTTTCCTGAATATTCTTTCCATTGTCAAACAGCATAATTCAGGTTAGTTATAACATAGTGCTGTTGTGACTGCAGAGTGCAAGAGTGATTGATATTTTTGTTTTAGTACTTATATGGTTAATTTCATGGTGTATTCATGATATTTCCTGTTGCTGTAGCTGGGAAGACAGACACTAATACGAATACAAGCCAGGGGTAAACTTCAACTTAAATCATGGAACCAACCTACAGAATCAAGTTGTACTTCGCACAGGAGAATTATTCTGTAAAATACTTTAAGTACAACTGTACTTTTTGGCATATTTATGACAATACGAGATTTTTAGGGAAATCTGTATTCTGGTTTTTAGTTACTTAAAATAATTTAAGCAATTTTAAAAAATGCATCAGTATGAAATTTCTTCAACTGACAGTCTTATATTTAGATTTCCATATTTTAGAATGAAGTAGAAATCAAATTTGTACAATGAGGTCATTGCATTTATTTTTTTGCAGTTTTCCCTATCCTAAAATTATTTACATCTTTTAAGAAGTCAAGTAACAATGAATAACTTTTCTTCCAGACAAGTTCTGTCTGCTTTTACATAAATAAATTGTCTTCCAGATAACTCACTGGAAACACCACAAATAATTACTCAGCAGAGCTGGCTGCTCCATACAGCGTGAATGGCTATGACAAAAGAGAATGTGAGAAAAACTCTCTGGTCTTTTGCAGTATAATAAATACTATTTGGTGAATTCATCCTACAAGCATTATATATGATACAACGCTACTGAATTAGAGTTGCTTTGACAGATAATTTACAGGCTATGCAATGGAAAGATAAAGAAGTGTTAGCTGGTAGTTGGGGAAAACTGTGATAACGGCAGTATCTCCAGCAGCTGAGTGCTGCCTTTTTGAGAACTTTCCTTGATGGGAAACAATACTCAGGTATATGTGCTTACAACAGGTGTATTGTAGGAAGTGTTTAGGGAACACGCAGAGCTGGGTGAAGAAGCAGCAGTAAGTAATATCAATGCAATGCTGATGTTTTCACCTTTCCATGGATCTGTCAGTGGAACAACATTTATTCTTCAAAAATGGATGTCTATTTTAATTTTTAATAGATTGTACTAGCTGTTATCAGGAGAATATTTTACTTTTTGAAGCCATGTGCTTTGCATTTTAATTATCACCTACTCTCTAGTCGTTTGAATGTGTTTAATCCATTATAGCAACTGTGTTAATCAATTCCAGTCACTGATTCATATTAAATGACATATGTAGAAAACAGTCCATCTGTCTCTGTTATATCGTTCTGTACCTTCTTTCATGTTTCCATTACAAATTCTGTAATAAATAGTCTGATCATTTTGAGTGACATGTGGGATCTTTATTGGGCAAGGCATTTCAAGTACATCTGTCTTTTGACTGGTTTATAGATGACAGTTCTAACAACAGCTATTATCTTCCAAAAGTCTGCAGTATTGAAGTATTCTTTATATTCCTGTCACCTCTTCTATTTTTTATTTTTTTTCAGGATGTACATTGCTGTAAAATTCTAGAATTTTTTTTTTCTTTTAATCCAAACTTTTGCTGTATGATTATTATTTTTTCCCTGTTATGCTGAATCAGGCAAATAACTACCATAACCTCTTTCCCTGCAAATCTTAATTGTTGTGGTTTTTTTGCCTAATCCTGTTGCTATTCTTCAGTTGCCTTTGTTACTTTTGCCTCTTCGTCTTAATGGACATGGCTTTCTCATTACTCTTGAACTTTCTGGACTCTCATATACAGTGCTATTGAGACTGTCAGATATGTTATTCTGCTGCTAAAGTTCTGCTCATAAACTTTCCTCAGAGCTTCACCTTGCTTTGTTTTCATATCTGCTGTACTGGTATATTTGTACTATGAATTTTTTTTTTTTCTTTCAGGCTAGTCTAGGGGAACAGAAAAGTGAATTCTAACTACTAAATTAAAGAATGTTTGATGCATCTAATCCATGTGATGTTACTGAGCAAGATGCTCTAGTTGTTGCTTCCTCAAGTTGCTATGCAATTTCCATGCAGCAGCACTTGTTGCATCTGGTAGCTGCTAGTCATTTGAGAGTTACGCTTTCTTCTTCATTTAGACCATATTGGTAAAAACATTCTAACCAGAGATCTCTGTGCTGTCATTCCTTCTGTTGTTTTTGTTGTATGTAAAAATATGCCACCCTAAGTTAGGATATAGCATAGGTAAGAAGGCATCTTTCGAAATATTATGAGCACTACAGAAAATTGCAATAGCATCTGAAGATCTTTCTAAAGAAACACTGCCTAGATTTTTATTATTATAAGAGTTTCTGTGAATAGTTTGCATAATGAGTAAATTTTGCACTAAAGATGAACACTAACAGTTAAAATATCGCGCTTTGTCATAGCTGAATCAAAGTTTAACTGAATATTTTAGGTGTCAGGAATTGGAGTGAATGTCCTTATGGGTTTTCATTTTGTATGTCAGCACATTTAGTCCAAAAAACGCAGCATGGTAACTTTTAGTGAGTAAGTTGTAAGGTGATTTATTATTTTCTGAAGTTTTTGGTTCACTGCTTTAAATATTAATATTTCATTATTGTAACACTTACTTTCAAGTCTTCTAAAGAATAAAACATCATAAATTTTTAGGGTTTTGAAGAGACGCTTCTAGTACACACAGGATTTTTAGTAGTGCATGTGTTTACTTCTGTTTCAGACTAAAACTGAGCTGGTTGGCTGGATGATTGAAGGGGACAGGTAGGATTTGCATATTTTCAATCTGAGTGTCTGATTCAAATGCTCCACTGAAAGCCATTGCTCCCGGTGGGCTTTGTAGCAGTCTCTGGAAATGGAACTGGGACTTTCAGTAAGTAGCTGTAGGGGAAGTACTTGGGCATACTCATACCATGTGGCTGAGATCAAATGCTCTCCTTTTATTGGAACTGAAATCAAGGACACGTGAATTACTAGTAGTAGCCTGAACTACTCTGAAGTAGTGTGGCGACATTAAACATTCATGGTAGAGATTTTAGGTTGAACTAGTCTCTTAAAAGAATATGCTAGTTTTTTCTGGTCTTTCTGTGACTCTGTCATTCAGTTTTGCCATATGCAAATTAATGGATACAAAGAGACCAAATGAATTCTGAAAGCATTAAAGAAACTCATGACAAAATGCCTAGGACCAATCTCAAAATGAATGACAGGAAGAGCTGAAAGATTCCAGTTTTAACCATTGTTTTCTTTTTTTTTTTTTTTTCCCTTGATAATCCTCAGTAAATTATGAAATTGATATGATTTTTCCTTTCTAAAACTTCCAGGTGAGAAGGACATGATAGCACACCATAGCCACAAACTGATTTGGTTTTGAATGAAAGCGTGATAGAAAATTGCAGAAAATTCCACTTGAGCATGGCTCCTCTTGTCTGACACAATAAGTGTGTTATTTTTTTATGAGCAGCATTCACACACCCTATCTGTGAGAATCTGTACTTTAAAAATTCATTTTAATGTCACTGGTGAAAGCACTTTCAGGCCAACCAATTCTTACTAAGTCCAACTTGAGAAAACCAATCCTTCTGAAGAAAAACGAGCAAAGGAAATAGCTACTTAGAATACCACTGTCAACCAAAGAGAAAAAAAAAAATAATAAAGACTTTGGCTTTCGTCTATCAAACCCAAGCATACAGTACTCTCTCTGGACACAGATGTATGTATATTTAATAGCTTTGGAAGAGGTATTATCACAGATGCTGAGCAGGCAGGAATGCATAATTGCTTGTTGCTACAAGGCCTTGGCACCCCAAGATGCAATATGTATCATCTTTACACGGGCAACAAACAGCAGGATCCAAAATAATCTCACTCATTTCCCATTAGTTTTATAAAGTGCAATTACAATTAATTTATTCACTGGGAAAGCTAAAAATCATTTTCTGTGCATATCATCTTGCTAAAATTTTGACTTTAGAGATAACGGAAAAATGTCAGCATCTACATTCCTCAACAATGACTGAAGGAAAACTGCCTGCTCTGTTCATTTGTCCTGATTGCTCTTCACCTGTAAGTGCAGAATCATTGAGGTTGGAAGAGTCCACTAAGATTATCTCGTCCAACTATCAACTCGTTATTGCGATGCCTACTAAACCATGTCCTTCAGTTCCTCTACCTTTTTCTTGAAGTCCTCTAAGCATGCCTGCCACTGCTCTTTAATTACCTTAGGCTAATTAGACACGTGACTCAAGGACAAGAGAAGGGGAAGAGTAACAGAACTCTGAGAACACAATGTTTCTTGTCACTGAGCAAGGGTATTTGTTGTTTGCAGAGTGACCTAAAATTGTTTTCTTTTACTCATAGGTGTTAGTGTATTGATTCTGAAGATATTTGGTCAACCTTCTGAAGCAGGTTTATCTTTATACACTGGAAGCATATATTGCTTTGCTTTAATTCAGTAACTTTTTCCCAGTAAACTGGAACAACAAAAGTCATAAATGGTCTTCTTTAATTTAGCTTAACAGCTTAACTCAGTGTAGTATAGGAACTTTGGATATCTCAGGATCTTCCAATAAGATCAACTCTGTGAAGGTGTGGGAAAGATCCAATGGATCCCAAAAAGCAATAAAAGCAGAAAAAGATTTGATTCTTAGAAACAGACACAAGAAAGAATGCTTTTCGAGAAATTCTTTGAAAAATCCACTTCCAAATCAGTAACAAATTAGGCTTGACATTCTATGACTATGATCACGCAAGTAGCTAAAGTGAAAAAGCCAGAGAACATCAAAAGCAATTTTCAAGACATCCTGGGTACTGCTTGTTCTGCCATCCACTACAGTCAATAAAAACCTTTCACTGACATTAGTGGTTTGGGATTGAGGCTCAGAAAGTGAACAATGTGATCCTGGTGATAGAATTGTGAATCATTTCGCTAAGATTGGCAGGCATTTTGTGACAAAATAGAACAAAACAGACAAACAGCTGATTTGCAAAAGGATGTAACAGCAGAAATCTGTTGAAAAACTCTGTATTGATTATTTATTTATTTATTTAGTATTGATCATGTAGGATCAATTGTAGTATATATATTACTCAAAACTAAAAACTGTGTTGAGTATGTTGTGTCATAAATAACGTGATTTGCTGCAGGTAGATTAGATTCATTTCATTAATTAATTCAATGGCATAAAGTCATCTATTATTCTTACAAAATTCTAATAATGTTGGATTAAAAATCCACTTTTTCTAAAAAAAAGTTTAAGCTTTTGAACTGTCACCTGGCTTGGACTGATGTGTTCAGTTCAAACTCATAAATCTCATAGAAAATTCTTTTTTATAAAAGGTAATGCCTTGTTTAAATATGACTTCTGAGGAGTGATATAGACATGTTTGTGAAATATTGTTTTCTGCTATTTGTAACTTGTTTTTTTTTACTACCCTGTCCTGGGTCATACTTTTTGACTGTTACTAGCAAAACTGAAGCATCAATTAGCTTATCTCATTAGCTCATTGTTAAGGAATATTTATTGGACAGTGTTATTCATGGGAAAATATGTGATTGAGAATTGTTGCTTTTTTATCTAAGTTTATCTAGTTAGACCAAAGTAGGAGCAGAACCTCTTCTAAGGAGGCAAAAGATTGTTATGTAAATACATATTTTTTTCATTTTTAAGCTTTAAAAATAAAGAGTATGGCTGTAACTGGTGATAATGACTGGAGCTTCGGAAATTTCTGGGGAATTTCAAGGACTTGCAGCATTTCATGAATAAAAAAATATTCCTGAAATATCTATTAAGTGCATCTTCTCACTGCTAAGCATCTGTTTTGTATAAATCTTATGAAAAATTTCAGTCATGGCTTGTATGCAAGTTTCATCATGTTCTATTCCAGGTCCATAGGAGGCAATCACTCAAGAAAGATGCTATCAATAATACTTATGAAAAGTTGAGCCTAATGGTTGTCAGATGCTGTTTTATAACACTAGCAGGTAAAAACAGAAGCGTGTGCTGCGCAGGCTTCTTGAAGGTACTTAAGTGTGATCCTGAATACTTTATCTGATTATGCATTACCTGAAATAAATCAAATCCACCTTAGTGTTTCTGTTGCTATTCGCTTTGCTCATTCTCACTTTTAATCTAAGTGCAGTTTTTAGGATTCTACTGAAGAATAGTTGTCTTTCTGATAATGCACGAACAAAAATAGTAATAAAACCTTGAGGGAACTTTATATTCAGATATCTAATGGTTCACCTGTGTAAAAAGGAGTCTCAGAGTTATTGATAACATCTACTATACGCGAAAATTTAAGTGTATTGTAAATTCATTTAGTTAATAAACAATCTCTTCCAGCAGAAAGAGCCAGGGCATACTTGTCTTTCTTTAGTTATCTATTTTAACTGTGAGTGACTTGAATTTATTTTGTCACCATCTCTAAACTTACTCTTCACAGAGATGGGAGCAAGCTAATATAACCTCTCACAGACTTTTTTCCCTTTCTTTAAATGGTAATCAGTTATTATTTCAAAGAAGTTTTAAGTTTTCCTTTATGATCATTTCAGGATACTAAATGGAGAAACAGTAGGTGTGATTATAATGGACTAATTAATATAAATTTAAAAGAGATTTCAGTTTCTGTCCTCAGTTCAAAATAATTTAGGACTTCATGTACACTAGTTATGGGATTAGTAAGTATTAAAAATAAAGACATAAAAATTAGTCTTAAAATCAGTGTGAGAAATTGTCAATCAAAATCTGTAAATACCTTAAAAGTTTTTTTCAAGTATTAAAAACATATATTATACAAAACTCTGATAAACAGTCTTTCAAATACTGAAATGCATGCGTAACTTTGAAGAGTAATTTTCTTTACTGACTTTTCACTGCATGTGAAGAATATTTGTACTGATCACTTTTTCAGCAGTTGTTTGTAAATGCTCACTATTTTGAATAGTTTTTATCATGTCTGCTTTTAAACAGTTGTATTATTAGCTTTTTGTTTTAAGTTAATTTATATGATTGACATTTGAAAATACATTGATCATTGCCAATATTCAGTAAACCTCTTTACTTATATGCTTCTAATGAACTACTTAGTGTATTTTACTTTGCTGAGTCCTACTAATGTTTATATTAATTATTCTTGTTCAATTTAAAAGTATGTATTGTTTTTCTGTCATTTGTGTGTCTGAAGCTTTTGTAGAATACAGTTTTTTTCCTGTTTCTGTCATTATCTAGCAGAAACTGCAAATGGATTTGCAGGGAAGAGAGAGCATTTGGTAGAGAGCATTTGGATAAATAGACATATTAGAGATTCAAATAGAAAAGCTTTCTTACACAAACCTTTCTTGTTCTTTAAAATTTGTTGCAAAAAAAAACCCACTGAAGACAGGATTTTGCCGATTGTGTCTGCAAAAGGTATTTTTGCCTTGTGAAAGCAGAAAGGATTTCCCAAGTATGTTCTTCCATACTGAAAGAAGATCAAGTCAAACAAGTGAGATTCTCCTGAAAAAGGTTGAGCATTTGTTTTGGAGAGGATCTGGTCTAAAGTTAATATAAGAATTAGTTAACTGGGGTTTCCTTGTTGCCACGATCAACTTTGAAGATAGCAGTGGTCCTTATAAACTACTCCAAATATAGTGATAGTGTGCAAAATGAATCATTCAGCAAGACTATTCAAGTCATATTCTTGTAAATTAACAATGGGACTGTTTGCACATTAACTGGACTTTGTCTTTCTTCAGTCACCGTGATGCTACTCAATCTAAAGATCTTTTACTATGATAACTGCAATACTTTCATTCAGAAAAGCCACACATCAAATCTGAAAACCTTTTAAATGGGCCAGTGCTGTAAAATAAGTCTTCATATAACCTGAAGTTTGAAATAATCCAAACTTAGAGGCAGTGAAGACTGATAAAGGTAGAAGGGATTAAGGGCAAAGTAGTTAGATGGAAATGAGAAAGCAGAGGTTCTGTAGGAAAACTCACGGAAAATCAAAATCATTTCTGAAGGGAAGTTTGGGGTCTTGTAGAGTTAAGCCTCTCTGTTATAACACAACACTAGTAAGATATTTGAATAAGGAGCCATGTAATCCTGATTACGCATAAAAACACTTATACAATCTACAATTTCATTATGTGAAATTCCCTCATTAGTGGAACATAGATTGAGTGTTAGAGTGCCACTGTATGCATTATACTAATTTAGGAATATTTGTATCAGTAGAACAGGAAAAACAAAAGAACACAATACAAGAAAAAAAGTGTGTTATATTGTCTTACTTTGATGTAAATTCTTCAGAATGATGTGATAGGTAGGGAATCTGCTCTTAAGAGATCTGAAATTTATTGTGTGAATCTCTAAGTTTTACAAAAGAGACAGGAGATCAGACCTAATTTTTGTCCTGCTGCTCTCCTTCCTGTGATGAGTTCTGGGAAGGTAATATAAAAGTGCCTTCTCATATCTGTAGTTATTAAAAGGTGTGTTCAGTGCTTTGAATATAACATTTGCTTGACTACCTGGTTACAAGAAGAAAGAGCTCTGTACACAAATAAGCATGTATAATGGATGTGGTTAGCTTTTAATTATAAAAGGTTTAAGCATTAAATTCTATAGAAGAAATATGTTGCAGAACTGGCATGTGATAGCACCCTAACAATAGTCCACACTAATATCTTTAATTAGGCTTGTTCCAGCATTTGTCACATATAAATTCGGCAAAAATGCCAAAAGACCATTTAATAGGCTATTTATAGTGATTTTTTATTAAGGAAATTGAACACAGTTAATTTTTATACAATAATTTTAAGTCTTTTCTTTGCAAACTGTCACAGAGCAATTCATTTAATATCCAAAGTCCCTGAAAGATGACAAAAATATGAAGACTGTAAGCATATGAATTTCTGAAGGTCTGATAATGGATTACAAGTGATTATATTAGCAGTCCCAAAGCTGGCTGGATGAAGAGCAGGCATCACATGGCAATTTATAAAGAAGATTTTTGTTCTAATTGGAATGAATACAGCCCTGAAACAGATGAAAAAGACAGTGTAGATTTGATTGTGTCACACATATTAAGCAACTAGAAAACTGTTTTGGGAAGACTCAGTATGCATAAAAATATCTTATTTTTTTAACCTTTTCTTGCTCTCATGTCTCTTTTTACTTAAACACATTTTTTGTGATGAAATTCACATTCATTTTTATGGCATTAAAATGTTACTTATATGTTTTAAAAATGCAATAAAGTCTTGTATGAAATAAAAAAGAAAATCCTACTACTACTTGTGGGAGGAAAAGGTAATTGACTAATAATAGCAATCATAATAAGTAGAAGGATGTAAGCTCTCATGTCATTTGAGATACTGATATTGATATCTATATAATCCTGTTAGGCTTGCAGTATGGAAGAAGTTGAAAATGGACGTGAAAGAGAATAGGAGGAAATGCAGTATGGTATTTTCAAAACTAATCGGTCTGGAGAGAATTATTGCAAATGTAGATACTTACTGGGAGGAAACTGCGCAGAAGGCAGAAATGGCTGAAATGACCAAGAGATGAAAACACATTTAAAAATGAGGTAAGTTCTAGTGATACAGTACAAGAAGAAAAAATGCAAGCACACCATAGTATAGGGTCAACAAATACTCCACCCATGTGGTACCATTGAAACAATCTGAAAATGCTTTTATCAGCAGATTGTGATAAAGAGATAAACCAGGATGTGCAGGAGTAATTCAGAAGTGAAATAAAACAACCCTGGAAATTAATTGAAGTTGTTGGGGGAAAAAAAACAATAGTAAAATTATTTCTGTAATATTAAAATTATTTCCATTACTTATTCTGAAAAAAATAGTTGAAGGTACTCTATTTTGAAATTTCAAAATATATTGAGCAAATGATTAAGTTCTTTTGGCTTTATTGCTTTTAACCAGGAATATTTTGACTAAGAAATTATTTTTATTTTAGGTAAGTATTATATTTCAATAAAAGTAATATTTCTATGCAAAATGAATATATATCTCTAGAAATCTATGTGTGTGTGCGTGTGTTATATGGTGCTTGTATATTTGTTCCAATCACAAATTACTAATGTATTGAAAGCCACAGTGACACAGGGAGAAGGGAAACTGGATAATGTGCAGGATTACGTTAAATGTATAGCAGTACTTGTGTATAAAAATGGCCCCTTAAAAAAGTGATTGATTCTATTTGCATGTGAGACAGAGTTAATTTTCTTCTTGGGTTCTGGTATGATGCTATGATTTGACTTTAGGAGAAAAACAGTGCTGATAACACATTGATGTTTTAGTTGTTGCTGAGCAGTGTAGTATAGAGCTAAGAACATACCAGTTTTTCAGCTTTTCATACTGTCCTACCAGCAAGGGGGTTGGAGGGGCACAGTAAGCCAGGAGGGGGACATAAACAGGACAGCTGACTTAAACTGACCAAAGGCATATTCCATATCATATGACATCATGTGGAAAAAAAAAAAAACAACACCACCATAAAAACGAGAAGAACTGGCCAGGGGAATGGCTGCTGCTCAGAGACTGGCTGGGCATTGGTTGAGAAGTGGTGAGCAACTGTGTTGTGCATCACTGGTTTTGTAAATTTATGTTATATTATTATCATTACCATTATTATTTTCCATTTCTCTTTCTTTACTGTCTCGATAAACACTGTTTATGCTCTCAAACCAAGACCTTTGTTTTTTTTTTCCCTGATTCTCTCCTCATCCTCACTGGAATTGGAGGAGTGAGTGAGTGACCAGCTGTTTTGCTGAGCTGCTTGCCAGGTAAACTACAAGAGAGAATTAACTACTGGTTAAAACAAAACAGAAAAACACCTATGCCTTTGTTGCTACAGATCTGTCTCCCTATTTGGACAGATTCTAGAGTATTAGACAGTAATGATGGGAACAGAGGCTTTCATACTGGGGGTTTGGAGGAAAGGCCAGCTGCATGGTTTGCATATGCAGGTGGAAATGGGTACAGGACAGTGTGTTTCTGCCTTTGCTACCAAGCAGTCTGAGGTGTGAGTGCTTTGGCAAGACTCTATTTTTCTTATAAATGTCTTGAATTAAATCTGTTGTGACTTTTTCCTCCTCTTTCTAAGAAGTGCTTAAAGGACTGGCACAGTTACCTCCCATGAACCTTCTCTTCTATCAAGTCATGGCTGAGGATGGTGGGGAGCACAGAATTGCCTTCCCTCTCCCAGGAGCGAGGACCAGGACATAAACTGCCAGGTAGTAGCATAGAAGTACTTGAATTCAGTTGAGAATATGTGTATTGCTGTGCTTAAGAACTTACATATCTTGATGCTTTGGTTTCAGTAGGTTTTGGGGTTTTATTTTGTTTTACTTCTTCTGGTTTGTTTTGTGAGACAAGCAGGTGTCATAGTTTAAGGTTGCTTGGTTCACAGTAGTAAATGTTCAGATGTAAAAAACATATAGAAGAGCATTTTAAAACACAAACAAAATACTTACAGAAGGAAAAAAGTGTGTTTTTTTAAACCTATTTCTGTGAAGGTATTTCTTGTAGTGCCATAAACTGGTGCATGCAAGACTATGATTTACTTATGAAGGCTCTTTGCTCAGTTTTCACATGAGGATTTGGAAATCCACGCCCTACTGTCTTGATTGAAATTATGAAGTGAACTGGAGAAGAAGAAATAGATTTATAGCTAGCAATTGGTCAGTTTCTAGGTATTTCTGTAAATTCAGAGTTGCCCAGAGGAGTTTAAAACAATTCTGCCCATCTTCAGCTTGGGAGGGCTGTGACCAGGACCTTAAATGAAGAGCTCCTTAAAAGGCAAAATGTTGTTACCAAGTGTGCTGTGGGGACGAACATTGTGATGCAACTGAATGTCATTGAGAGGCAAAGTACTATATATCAGCACTAAATAATGAATGCAAATTGTGTTTTTAGGATCCAAATGGGAAAGCATAAAAGTCTACGAAAGCTTTAATTTATGATTTGTTCATTTAAAGCGTCAGACCATTAAGTATCCATTAAATCACTATTTTATATGCTGCTAAGTGCATCTCTATCATCAGAATAAAAAGATTGTTTTAATTCACCCTGTATCAGATAAAACATTTTAATAGAGGGCATTTGTGATAACAAATTGACTGGAATTGGAAAGCAAATTAATGCTGAGTTCTGACAACAGGATGTCTTTGTGAATTTGTTTTTAGTGTTTTGTATGTGCATGAACAGTTACATTGTAGATCTGTTTATTTTTGTTTAGATTTCAGTTGCAATGATTCTACCCCAAATAAAATTTTATTTTCATCACACTGGTAGGGTTCTTTAGACTCCTATGGTTCCTACTAACTTACTGAGAAGCTCAGATTATCTCTTTTTAAACATTTTATAATGTTCACTGACCTCTTTACTAACTACTTCTGTAATTTAGGATGTGTTCTGAAAATGAGGAGTAGAAACAAGTAGATGAGAAGAAATTGCATGGTTTCGTCCCCTGGGATATATCAAGGTTTGCTTCTATTTTGGGGAAGGTGGAGTTTTAACACCAGCCCACAGAACATTCATTTGGAGAAATTGAAATATTTTGTTTTGGCATTTTTGATTGAAATAAAACACTGTATTCATGAACCTGAAATGGTTCATTTTCTTTTGTTCATGAGCTGATCAGCATGTAGCCACATTTGTATTGCTGTTATTGCCTGGGCTCCCATTTTCTCTGTGGGGTTGAGAAATACTCCTCCCTAGATAATGTGATTGAAATACATATAGCTAGCTAATGACTTACATGGCTACATAATTGGCTGTAACTTGAAACTCTTCCGCACTTGTGCTAAAAATGTCCAAAGTCCCAGAAGACAATATTCTAAGAAAATGATTTTCATTAATTTTTAAGCAAAATGTATTGTCCTGTTTAATACAATAAATTGTTGCCATTTGTACTGAAGAAAAAAAAAAAAAAAAAAAAAAAACCGGTTCTCGAAAGGAAAATACTGGTGTTTGGAAAATATTTCCAAACAATTTTTAGGTGAAATTATTTCTGAAAATAATTCTGGATTTATGTTCCATGTCAATGTATGCATCAGGAGAGGTCATTCCCTGTCTCTCAGGACCTTGTGGCTTGCTTCTGTAATGAAAAAATCTCATTAATGGGAAGGTTCTCAACTATGGGAAGGAGAAACTGAAAAGCAGAAGGGGTAAAAAGAAGCTACTTATAGCAATCCGTGGCCTGGAAAGACAAATAAAGGGCAATCCTGCAGTTCCTTGCTCAGACGCTCTAGCCAATTAAGCAATTATATTATCACGGGCTTCTCTGAGTAGCTTTTTCTGCCAGCCCATCTGCTCTTCTCCTTAACTTCTCTGAGTCTGCTATTTGCAGCTCTTCCATCTTTCCCTGAGTTGCTTCTCTATCACTGTTTTCTACCTTCTGGCTGTCTTTCCCCAAGCTTCTTCCCTATTATCGATCACATAACAGCTACTCCTTACTAAGAACTGCTAGACAAAAGGCCTTACACTTTTATGCTTATCTTCTGTGATGATTCAGTATGCTGTAAAAATAAACTTTTAAAATGCATCACTTTTAAATCTGTTTTTAGTGACCTTCTGCTTTTCCATATGTGAATAATTCCTCCAAAAAAATTCAAATTCAGTACCTTAAAATGTTTTTCGGCTTAATTCAAATTGTAAAGCAAATGTACATCTTTCCTGTGAATTGGAGGAATTGTTGTTCACAGTGTGAAAAGGATATTTTCAAGAAAATAGTTGCTTGCTCATATTGTGTATTTTTCCAAGGATTCTATTAATCTGTATTAGTCACTTACATAGATAAGAAAATGACTCTGAAAGTGAAGGCATTTATCTATTAACAACAAAAAAATTATATAGTGCATTGCTTCAGTTTGGCTCAATTGTTTTGTTAAATTTGGATATTTAGTTGAGATCCAATTAACAAAACTATCAGAACTGGGAAGCAGATGAGGAAATGTATAGAAATGAAAAATTGCAGTTCAATTAGATTTTTGTTTTTTCTTAATATTAGGTTAAAGGGATTTATTGATGGGGATATATTTAACTTTTTGTTTTATTTTATTAAGTGAACCAAAGATAGAATATGTCACAGGAAAAACTGAAGTGTTTAAAGAAAGAAGAAAAGGTGCCTTTAAGACTTGTGAATATGTTGTGTAACAGCATCCCTCCAGCATTTTGCCAGATTGTCCTCTATTATAACAGATCCTAAAATTCAACAACAGCAATATGGATTTATGCACATTTTATATGTATCATAGGAAAGACTTAGCTCTTTTTTTTTACTTTTTTTTTTTTTTTTTTTTTTTTTTTTTTTTACTAGATCTTTTGTTTCTGCACATAGAAAATCAATCTTATTTAATGCATCAGGAAACTTTCTCTCTTAAGACTCGTTGCCTTTCACTTTGGGTTATCCTCTCAGCCAAATCCTGCAAGATTATAATTGATTTTAAAAGTCAGCAGCAAAAGTATTTGATCTTTGGGTGACAAACAGTCAAAGAGGAGCCCTCAGGATCAGTGTTAAACATCAATGAAATTAAATTCATGCCAGAATAGGCAACTTAGAAAAATTCAAAACCAGCTGTAACGTTGACAGTAATAAATGGAAACTCAGCAAAATGAGGCTATTAGTCAACAATATGTAATGTCATAAACTTGAACAAATCATTATAGAGCAGCTTAGGCCTGAATTAAAACCAAACAAGCTGAGACAGGCAATATTGTTGAGTTAGGTAAGATGTATTTATTCAAGATGGTAAAACAACATTTACATTAGAATGAAAGCTGAAGTTTCAGTTGATATGTTCAAGATCATTTGGATATCAACACCTAAAATGGACAAAGGCACCAATATGCATCTCATGCACTGAGAACAAATTTGGAGCCACAACTTAAGAAGGGCATTAAGCTATTAGAGCACCCAAAGGAGGGCTAGGAAGAAGATGACAGGTATAGAGAGCAAGATGTATAGAGAACAACTTATGTTTCTTTGTTTGTTTGAGCCAGACAGAAGGAGAATGAGACTGAGGGGAGACCTCATCAGCCTACAGCTCTTCACAAGGAGTGGAAGGTCCGTGCTGATGATAGGGACAGGGCCCAAGGGAATGGCATGGAGTCATTCAGGGGAGGGTTAGGTTGGGTGTTAAGAAAAGGTTCTTCACCAGAGGGTAGTGGGCATGGGACAGGCTCCCCAGGTTATGGCACCAAGAATTCTGAACTACAAGAATCATTTGAACAGCACTCTCATAAATATGGTTTGATTTTTGGGGTGGTTCTATGTGGAACCAGGAGTTGGACTTGATCCTTTTGATCCTTTCCAATTCTAGATATTATGTTCCATTCTTTTACATGTAATGCTACTAGTAGTGAAGTGTTCAAATCTAAACCCAGTAATGGAAGTCCCATTAGAGGTAGTGGGAACAGCATGTTGGATGTAGTGGAGGTTTCGTTGGTTACACCATAAAAATGTGAGACAGACCAAACAATCTTCACTGCTGTTTACAAGAAACAATGGTGGGACTATTAACTACTGTGCTATCACAAGCTACCAAATGCAACGCCATTTATGTCAGACTAAAAGGAAAATGTTAACTGACAGCTAAGAAAGGGCCAAACCTCTTTTGTTGTTGTTGGTTTCTTTTTTGGTTTTACTTTTCCTCTTTTCCTTGTGGTTCTTTAAAAGAATCCATGTAGAAAACTGTAGAGAGAGTAGCTTAAGGCCTGTTTTCTCAAATATATGCAAGCATAAATACTAAGAGCACCCAAAACAATACCGGTATGCAAAACAATAAGGCAAAGATCAAGGTTGAGTTAAATTGACCAAACATAAAAAAGCACAAAGCAACCTGAAGCCACTTAGCCATAGGACAGATGTATAGGATGCTGCTGAAGTGACACAACCACAGGTGAAAAAACCAGAAAACTGCTTCCAGGAAGACAAACTGGAAGACAAACTTACACAGCATGTCATCAATTTTCTGAATGAGAAGAAATAGATATAATGGGAGAAAATTGTGGTTTCTGGTCAAAAACTAATTAATAAAATTGTGCAAGTGATATTATGTTTTACCATTACACGCAGCGTTTGTTTGTTTGTTTGTTTGTTTTCCAAATAACGCAAAACACCCGGTTGAGGAATTTTAATTCTAACCCTACCAATGCTGTGCAAAGTAGAATTTTTTTCTATTTGGTCAGATTCCACAAATTGCACGTTTAAAAACTAAAGCAAATGAAGAACAGAGCACAATGTTGATTTTTCTGCAGTATTTCTAAGTAACGATATTGCAATAATCTGATGCACAAATAAGCTCAAGCATACCTAATGCTGAAAGAAAAAAATCAGTTGTGCATGAAAATTAATGCTATAATTTAAGTTATGCAAAATTTACATACTTTTTTGCACATATGTTAACTGAAAATAAGCAGTATTTTCTTCTTAGAGATTTGAAGCAGCTACTTACTCTTGTTAGGAGTGGATCTCCTAATCTCTGAATACGGAGGAATGTTTTATTCATCACACCTTTTTGATCATTCTGTTCTAGGTTGAAAACATACAATGTTTCTTCCTTGTAATCTATCATCCTCTGAAAATATTTTCTTCAGATTATTGTGTGTTCCTATGTTTTTTTAGGTGGAAAGTTGGTTATTGAATTTTATTCCTCACCCAGGAGGTATGTAATTAGGATGGATCAGATTTAAGTTGATTTTAATTTCTTTCCTAGAAGCAGGAAACGGTATAACAAATCGTGCATACAGGTCCATTTCTATGAGTGCAGTCTGCAACTCCAAGTACAGATACAGGTTTAAATCTCAGTCCACTGTGTTTCAACCAAGAAAAGGAAATAAATAAGTATCTAGGCAGCATAGACATAGGAAATGTCATCACAGGCCCAAATATTTAATCATCACAGAATGATTAGTACACACAATTTCATTCACTTGCGTAATTTACTCAGTGCACATTCATTCATGTCTGGGAAATACTTGAAGTCCACTCTGGGTTTTGAAGGGCTCTGCCTTCATACAAAGCAGCACCAATCTGTCTGCATTCATTATCAGTCATCCTTCCAGGCTGAGAAAGCTAGGAATTACCATTTAGCAGTCAATAGTCATGAGTGCCTGTGGCTTTAGTTCTTATTATTAAAGTTAATAAAAAGCCTTGTATTGCCACTTAGAACGAGGTGACTTTTAAATCTTTTATTAGTGCTATGAAATCTAGGTCTTCTCTAGACTCCATTAAAGCCAGTGGAAGACTTTTTATTGACTTGGAAGAATCAATAATGTGAATAGCTTCTCATGTTCCTTCTTCCAGTTTTCATCTCTGCATTGGCTTTCCTATCTGTGTCTCCAGGTGTTGAAGGGAGTTGTGCAGTTAACTCCGATGCAAACAACAAGCTGAAATAAACCAAGCAAATCCCACTCTTTTATCTACATTTTCAAGCTTGTGAAACTTTATAGCAGGCATCGAGGTGACTTTGTGCCAGCTAGTGACCTTGTAACACTGACTTGGCTGTGTTTGCAAGGCCTTTTTGTTGTTTCTCCCTTGGTTGTACTAAAGTCTGTTGCCTTGTCAAATATTTGTTTCTGTTTCTGTGTGAGTAAACATCTAACATAAAATTGTTTCAGAATTTGTATTCAGCTGACTGTTGTGCTACTGTTTACCGGAGTTCAAAACCTGGGCAAATAGCAATTTGTTTGGGCTGAATAAGTAATACCTTATTGTAGAGGCCACAAATAGCCATGTAATTATTTTGAATTAAGAAATTACCATATCATTTCAGGCTCATTACATGGGTATTTATTCTCAGCAGATTATGTGCAGGCTGTTACAATAATAACTAACATAACTTTTACTTTAAAAGAAAAAGAAGTTTAGTAGAAAAGAAAGAAGGGACACACTTCTGATGAGCTTCAAGGCCTTCAAATGGAAATTCCACCAGAGATGTATGTAGCTATGTTTTCAGGTTGAATACTAAATGACTTACAGTTCTTGCACAGTGCTGAAATTAAGAAGCAATTACCAATGCATTTCTTATTTTGTACTGTTTCACATGGTATGGCAAAGAGTTGTAGACTACACAGTCCTAATTAGGAAGGGCAGAATTCCTTCAAACAGCTAAAGAGATTGTTTATATGTTTTTCATCTATAACGTCTAAATACTATAATTTCTTAAAAAGTGAATTTCTAATGGTTACCACCCTAGTTTTTTCAAATACTTGTCAGGAAACTAGCTGTCATGAAATCTATAGCTCTCCTGGAAGCTCTCCATTGATGCTTGGTTCTTGAAACAGAAATACCCTGTGTTGACACAATATATTGGGACCATTGGCAGCTCTAACTCAAGCAGAGAGTGAGAGCAATGAGCTGGGAAGTGCCTCAGCTTTAAAGTCTCCATTCTTACCTTTCTATAATAGAGCAATTAACTGATTTGTGGGCTAATTGAATTCAGTTTTCTCTGTGTTCATTGCACTTCTGTGCTAAAACGCATCACCGTGAGGGTGGTGCGCTTCCATCAGTTAAAGCCCCCTCCAACCTAACACAGAATCTGTGTTGTGTTTCTTCCAAGACGCTGATCACAGACAAAGGACCAACAGTTTCTGAAGGACCCCATCCAATAGACACTGTGAGTCTTCAGTGAGCTCTGCATCAGGTCTCTATCATGCTCCAGCTTATTTCACAGGACCTATGGCTGACCCAAGTCTTCAGCTTCCCCAATTCAGCTTTCTCAAACAAAAGTAAGATTGCTCTTGGTTTCCTTTCATGATTATAAATGCCTATTTAATCTTTCTAATCTTAACAGCAGCTGGGAAGGCTAGCAGACAAAAATGTGAGAATATTTGCTGTGAGGTAGAAATTCACCTAGTCATAAAATAATTGCTTCTAAACTGTTATTCATTCATGGCATGATTCTAATTACATTATACTTAAGGGATCATAATGAAACAGACTTCCAAATTTACCCTGGAGCGTTTTTTTTTTTTTTCGTTTTTTTTTTTTTTTTTCTGCAATATTGGATTGGAAAGCTGTAATTTGAATAAATGAAATGAGTAACTGAAGACAGACTCTCCACTTTCCCTCTCCCCAATATGTCTCATTAAAAATTAAAAAAAAAAAAAAAAAAACTGTATCATTTAAGTAATTAGCAAGATGTTGACAAAATGTAGAAAGTACACAGCAGATATTTTGTATACTCAGCTGAAAACAAATTAAACAGATTTCTGTACAGATAAGACAAGCTTGTTTTCTGAAGGGCAAAATTCTCATGTGCATCATGAGCTGAAGATGCAAGAGGCAGTGAGTGAAGAAATGTTCATGGAAGCTGTAAATAGCCTTGTTATTCATTTGAGAAAGGGAGAGCAATGTGTGTTATATAGACACAGACCTTAGTTCTTAGAATAAAGGAGGTAATGAGAGCTGTTGCTTTTCAGCACAAGAGAAACCAAAATAAGTATTGGAGAATTGCAGTATATTTGCTGTGATGTACAACAGCAAGAAATGACTAGATTCTACTTCAGACCTTTCCTTGCCTTTCCTTCCACTCCCATGAGCTTGCCCTGCTCTAACTGCATTCCTCAGCTGTAATGGCAGTTTCCTGAAGATCAAAATTTCCTCTCTGTTGTGAAGCCTGAGCTTTGTGAAAGTCAGAACTCTCTTTTTGTTCTGATTCAGTGCATTTCTTTCCTTGGTCTTGTTCCTTTATAATACTGGCTTGATTTCAGTTAATTAATTCAGGTCAGTGCATTCCTTCCACAGATGGTTGGAAACACAGGATGTTTTCCAAAGGCTTTGAGAATGAGCATGTCCAGTGAGATGAGGCTGCTATTAAAGAGCTGAACGCAGGCCAACGCACCTGAATATGATCTAATGAGCGTAGTGCAAATAGGCATCTTGGATGTGTTTATTAGACAAGTCATTTAATGACAGATCTCCCCAATATATGTGGATGTTGTCCTTCACGTTTGAAGATTTACCTCTAAAATAAAAGCAGCCTGTTCTTTTGCTCCACTCTCAAATTACTACTTAATCTTAATTCCCACAGTCACTGTGTTTCACTACTATGAAAGAGAAGAATTCTTTCAGTGTCCTATTTTCACTCTTGATATTTTACTTTTAGAAAGGATACAGGGAAGATGTGCTCTTTCACAGGGACCCTTCACTATGTATCGATAGATGGTAGTAGTTGAATTTTCAAATTTAAAATAAATTTAAAAAGTACCTGGAAAATTGTTGCAGTTGGCTTTTTTTGTAAGAAAGAATGAATGTACTCTTCTATGGGTTAAAAGTGAGGCAAGTTCTTTCATAAATCAGAGTCAACGTGCAATTTCCCTTCTTTCTTTCATTTTTAAAAATATTAAGATCAAGTTACTTAAAACAGCACCACATTTGCTGGAAGCCGTAAACTGAAGTATTCCACATGTTCAACAAGGGATTAGAAACAAGATTCGATTCAATTCTATGAATGTTTCATCAGAACCTCTTTGGAAACTTTTTACTCGTGGAATGGTTATAATTATTCACTTATGATCAGATCACCAATATCTGTACCATAATCCTGAGTCAGGAATTCTCACAGTTCAAGAGTATTTACTTCTTCTGGATTTTCCCCATTTATTTTCTTAATAAAAATACATGCATTATGTTGCCCCCTTGTACATATGACTTAGTTTACTCTATTTGAAAATGGCTGTTTTAGTAATTCTAGTGAGTATGAAAGCAAGACTATAAATGACTGTAATGTCCTTTATTTTAATGGAACAATCCAAAGAGCTGGTCCATTTAACTAGTTAGTCTGGAATTTGGGTAGATATTAAAGATATTAATATATTTAGTCTAATTTTCAAAAATTTCTGCATGGATCATCTTTCTGTTATCAAGGTGACTCTGAATTAGGAAATAGTTCTTTATATGTTCCAGAGAATTCTACTAGGTGCTAACTTCTTTTTAAAGGGAACAAACATACTTGAAGAGCTGTCCTTTTGTTACCAAGGAGGAGTGTACATCATTTATTTACTATAGAAAGAATAAAACTAAAGTAATTTGTAGTTGGAAACTACCTGAAGATGTCATCTAAACATTTCTTATTCAGTGAGGCAAATTTGCAAGTATTCAGATGAATGTCTTCTACGTGTCTGTCTAATGTGGTTCCTACATCCTGACAAAAACAGATAAAACTCTGCAATTATTCTATGTGTGACTAGAGGAGAAAAAGAATTACCTAATAGCAGTGAAGGTTTTTTTGTGACATCAAGCCTTGATCTTCATTGCAAGTTTATTTTTCTTCTCCATGAGTTCTGCTTATATTTCTTGTAATACAAAATTTACAATTCATCTAGAAAAGATTTTATAAAATTAAAACCTTTTCTCCAAAGGTTTGTGCGCATCTATGATATATTTTGATTGAAAACTCATTTTGAACATCTCAGATTTTTAGATTGCTTAGATTTTCCTCATCAGATGGAAAATAACCCAGTAAGCTAAAATATATATCTGTTAATACGTCAGAACTTTGTGAAAGGAAACATATAGACTTTTGGCAGAAAAATTCTGAACATTTATCTTCTAAATTCATGGGACTATGGAACATTCAGTGCTTTTTTACTAACTCAGTTTTTTAATCTTGGTCATGATTATTTAAATTCTTTAGTTTATAATTTTATTTTATTTTACTTTATTTTATTTTTGTCTCCCTTTCTGCTAGTGCTTAAATGCTACTACAGTGAGAAACATTCCAAACCAACAGATTCTTATGGCATACATTTCTGTTAGCAGTCAGGGGAAATGCATTGCCTAGTAATTGGAAAACCGGTATTTTCAGATTGCTAGTTCAGTTCAGGAGATTGTAAAATGCTGCAGGTTTGCACTCACTATTATCTAAGCTCTGTGAACCTTGCATTTCCAAAGCTGTGCTATACCAAAACATAGTCTTCCCCAGTTTGTTAGGTAAGCTCTCTCTGGATAGAAATGCATTGACCCAATTATTTTTGTATTCTATTACCGAGTGACACAATTGTTGTATCATTTTAAAATTCTCATTTAATAATGCACTGTTGTTACTGTTGCAGGCTTTGAAAAGTACGAAGCACTGACATACCCTACTCATTAATAATAACTGCACCTTGAACTAAAAGATAACTCCAGATCCTCAAAGTGCCCCATTTAATGCAATTATATGGAAAGGTACCACCAATGGACAGAAACAAGAATGTAAGGAAACAAGTTCTGTTGATCGGTATGACTAGTGGTTACCCCAAGAAAACAATAATTTTTATATGTTATTGAAATTCAAGATACTTTGGCTGAGCTTACTGACAAGATCTTTAAAAAAGCCACGCAGAAAGCATTGCTCTCAGGCAAACAGTGGAAATTTAGGAGTGTATGATCTTGTCCATCCATCTCCCGTGAAGCTAAAATAGACTTATGTTGCATACTTATCTACTTATTTAATGATTTTTCACTCTGGTCTCCTTTTTTATAAGCTGGAACCACTAAAATACATGTTTACATACTTCTTCTATACACTATCTAAGTGGATGCAATTTTAATCCAAAAGTGAGTTTTACTCACAGACCTACAAGATGTTGCACTTTACATGAGATACATTTTGAATGATGAAAAAGAACCCTAAGCAAATGGGTGAAGAATGTTATCTGACATTTCCACTAGATCATAATACATTATTCGAGTCAAACATCTGTCAGCCACATGGTAGTTCATTTTCCTACACTGAGCATTAAAGGCAGCTGGATAACAGTAATGTTGCTCAAAGAAACTGTAGCCGCTGTTTAATGGGGCAGATGATACTCATATTACCAGCAGTGTGAAACTCCAAATTCCTTTGGTTATTTCCTGTGCCCCTCTCTCTGCTCTTACCCTGGAACTTGACACAGTTCGTACTTCTAGATCTAAAAACATATTTTAGGAATAAAAGAAGATTTAAGTGGCACATGTCTTTCTCATTGCTTTGAAAGTTCAGAGCTCAGATATCATCTTTCCTGAAATCGTATTCAAAACGTATTGAAGAATAAGGGCGGAAATGAAGAGATTTGACTTAATAAGATTTGTCTCTATCTACTTATAGGATCTTTCTAAAGCAGTGCCCAATTGTAAGCTGTAACCAAAACATCATTTCCAGTTTTTGGAGCAACTTAAAGTGACTCTGTGAAAGTTTGTACTCAAAGATTTGCTGTGAAGAATTAAGCAGGATTTTTTCCCACAGGCACTTTGTATGAATAAGAAAATCTCTTCTAACTTATTATTACCAAGCTGCTGGAGGAGATGGATTTCCAGGGATTAAAAAAAGCCAAAACTAACTTCGTAACCACTGAACTTTAAAGAAATTTGTCTGATCCATTTCTCAGAGATCACTGTTTTTTTCAGTAATGGGTTTACAGGTTCCTTTTCTTATGGTAAGAAATCCTCATCCGAAGTTGAACAGTTTCTCCAATATATCAATGTATCTATATATATAGATAGATAGATATATGAACACAGCATCAGCAAATAATTTTAGACCAGAATATTGCCAATGAAAAACTGATTCCCTTTTAATCAGACAGATAATCCTAATTGTACAGATTTAGACAATGAGGTATAATACTACATGTAGGGCTATGTTTATAAATAAAAAAATCATTTCATTCTAAAATGCTTGTTATTTTGAATCATAAAGATTCAAAAGGATTTCTTGCTTAAATGTAAATGCAGGTATATGCAATTCAAGGATCGAGGTGTTGTTGGTACACAAGGCCACAATAAGTTTGTACGCTTAACTTTTTTTTCTCAAAGTTTTAGCATTAAATAACAATAACAAAAATAATTTAAAAAAAAAAAACACGGAAGAAATAGTCACCTGCTTCTATATATTTTGGTCAATTTACCCATATAAAATGAACAAAGGGGGAAAAAAGAGTGTAAACTCATAATATTGTGAGTTAGTTGTATTTCAAGAGCATCTATTTCAGTTCAGGCTGTTCGTTTATCCTCGGAATTGCAGATGCTGGATGTACTCTAGAGCTCCTCAAAGCATCATGTAGATTTAAGCACCAGACTGTCAGAATCCCAGCTGCAGGCTAATGAACATATTTGGATTTAATTTCTTTCTTCTTTCTAATTATTTTTTCTTCCACTAGAGTGGAGACAAGTTAATAAATAATACACTATGAGAATGTAGAAGAAACATAGACATTACTACCACCACTTTTTTCTTCTGCCTAGCCTGCTATTCTGCAGAAGGTTCACAGCCTCTTCTTTATGAGGGTTGTTGGGATGATAAGTAAATGCTGTGTTTATTTCCAGGGTTTTTCAGATCTTCTGTCAGAGCTTTGGGTTCACAAGCATTTGCAGTACTTTCACAGTACCACTTGGTGCTTCTCTGCAGAGTAGATACCTTTCCACAGATGTATCAGTTATGAAAGCAAACCTATTACATTAAGGAAAATGCCTGTAGAGTTTGTTCTATATCGAACCAGTCAGTAGAACAGAAATTATTCCCAGATACATGCTTAGTCGTGAATGAGTTTCCTTGTGGATACCTGGGAGTTTTGAGGCTCTGCCCAGCTTCCCACCTATCCCTTCCTACAAAATCTCTGGATGAAGCAGGATGATGTGGGAGTTGGATCATGTTCTTGCTGCTCTCAGCTGCCAGATGCTCTGAGCTTAGTGCAGAGCAAAAGTTAATACTAAGCAGCTGCTGCCCCGATAGACAGCTGATGGCTGTGTGCGCCTTTGCCCTCCTGCTTTTCTTTCCCCAGAAAGTTGTTCAAAGAGGTATGCTACTCCATCCCCTGTGCAACCAACCAAGAAGCTGAAATGAGTCTGGATGCAGTTTAGAAATATCCTTGCAGCATAAGAACAAAGCACAAGATGTGCTTTGCAAGCTTCATGGTAACTGATGTGGAACATATTTCTTTGCACTGACTCCAGAAGGGACAATGGGAACTTAAGATCAATTCAGTTTTTCCTGATCCACTTGTTGAGTTTTTCTACTGATATTGGGAGCAGCCATTCTTGTACTCTAATCACTGTTGTACCACTGGAACAAGTTTCTGCTAAACTGTTGAAGTAATAAACCAGATCTGCATGTACTTAGCCTAAGCAGATATCTCTAAAGGACAAATGCAAAAAGAGTTGGAAACCTCAGAACAAATACTCCAGGGTCTGTGGAAGTCTTGAAATTTCTCTTCCTTCTCCATTAGGATACAGGTGTTCCCCAAAGACCATCTCTGCTCTTCACTGGTATTTCTGCATCAGAACCACTCCCTCCCCACCCCCTCCAAGATCTCAGGTGCAAATCAGCTCCTCATTAGGGTGAGCTCTCTTCTCTCTTCTTTCCCTGATGTCCTTGGAAGGATGATAGTAAATCAGAGTTTATTTTGAAAACACCTGATGAGTAAAAGGATGCTGAGTGGGGTCAATTTTCCTCTCACCTTCTCTGCCACCAACTAAGATGTGTCTTCTGGCACTGCTTTAAGCAGCTGTAGCAAGATGGCTGATGTGAGTGCATGTTATCTACTAAAGTTTTCTTGAAGTCATTTTTTTTCCCCATTTCCCAGACCGATTTGCTGTCACCTTTAGTAAGGCAAACATGCTTACTTTGCTTTCTGAATATAAATGTTCTTTATAATTACAGATTCAGAGATCTTGCTGTAGTGATTGTTTTAACACCAGGGGAGTTATTGTATAGTTTTGTTCTTGAGTATCCAGAGGCTGTGAGAAAAGTATTAATTTTACTGTTTCAATCAAAATAAATAAGATAAAGACAAAACACATGTTAGCTTAGAACCATGGAAGCATTCTACTGGAAGATGTGTGATAACACACACAAACAAAATTTAAAATTTCATTATTTAAAATTTTGTTTAAATATCAGAAGATACTTGTGAAGTTCAGCCCTTAATTAAACTGTAGGTGTTTTTTTGTTTACTCTTCCTGTGTTTTACATTTATCAAGAATGAAAAGCCTGAAATGCTTCAGGATGATTGATTGTGCTTTGTGTCTGAAATGGCTCCAACCCAGGGCTCTCAGAATTACAGTAAATCTGTGGTTTCTGTGAGTGAGCTTAGTGCACTTGCTGGGTCTGGAAATCATGTAGTGTAACTAAGGTGATAGACCATTCATGGCTTTAATTCTGCAAGGTTCAGGGAGCCTCCTGCAAAGTGCTTGCTTTTAGTGATTCTGGAGGACTTGAAAGAACATAGTGTTTTTTGTTCTTTGTTTTTTTTTTTTAAAAAAAAGGAAGATAGAAAAATGTACATAAAGCCTAATGAACATATGTTGTTTCCTGTGTTTCTAAGTATGGACGGTGTATTGCTGCTCGTTGCTGAGGAGGAGAGCTTAAAGTTCCAGTAATGCACCTTTTGCACTTTTTCAAGTAGGAAGAGGATCCGTTTTCTGTTTCACTTTTTAATGAGTAGTGTGTAAAAGAAGCTCCATTTCTTTTGTTCGGCTGCAAGACTAAATGCTGTATTTCATATATAACTATTACTTATGCAAAGTCTCATGATACAATTTCACTTAATTCAGTGGTATATTAAAATGGAAAAATATTTATTTGTGAGATAAAAAAAAAAAAAGAGAGAGAGTAAAGAGAATTTTAAAAGAGAATTTTTGAGAAGCATCCTTACTGCTGCTCTCCTTTGCTCTTCATGCAAGGATGTTTCCTGGAGCTGTATATTTGGACTTGGCTCACCCCTCCAAAGCCCAGCTCAGCCGCTGGCCCACACAGAGGAGGGCTCAGCTATCTCTGCCGCACAGTCCTCCATGCAAGGAGGCTTTTTTGAGTGACTTGGCGTGGAAGAGAAGATAGTTCAATGGGCAGAGTTGGAGGAGGGGTTTGGCAGCTAGGGAGAGAGATGCACCACAGCTGCAACTAGCTGGGAGACTGTAAGAACAGCTTTCCTTTCTGCAGAAACAGTCCAGTGCTCAGCTTCTGTATCTACCTGTTTCTAAAGAGTGGTGCGTGCAGTTTTGGAAACATTGCAGTAACTGTGAACACCAGTTTGTCATGCTCTGTAATGTTTTGTTTGTGTTTAGAAGAACCCAAGCCAAATGCAGGAGTTCGCTAGAGCAGGAAATCCTGTGCAGCATGTGAGGATCCATTGCTATGAAGCAGGAAAGAAGAACTACGCAAAAGAGGGCTTGGTGCTTACCTTCTAGTGTCTCCCCAGTTGTGTGATTATTCCTTCTCTTTTTTTTTTTCTATTTTTTCTGGCTTTATTCATATGGCAATCTTAGTCAGCTTTGTCTTTTTTGTTTTTTCCCCAAGCCTCTACAAGCTCATGTAAAGCCCAGACTAAGTTGGTGTGTAAAATAATCAAGGATTCTCCTTGTTCGAAACAGTTTTTTTGATAGGGCAAGGGGAAATGGCTTCAAACTAAAAAAGGGAAGATTTAGGTTGGATATACGGAGGAAGTTTTTTTACAATAAGTGTGGTGAGGGACTGGCACAGGTTGTCCAGAGGGGTGGTGGGTATTTTGTTCCTGGAGACACTCAAGGTCAGGCTGAAGCAAAGTCTGAGCATATGATGTAGCTGTAGGTGTTCCTGTTTGCTGCAGGGGAATTGAACTAGATGGCATTTACGGATAGCTTCCAACTCAAATAAATTCTATGAATTTATTAAACTGTGCAGCTCTATTTTAAAAGTTTTTAGATTTTATCTTTCATCATAATATATGTGCTAAATGCTAATGTCTCTACAATTAGCTGTATCTGCTTAAACTTTCTAACTCCTGAGGAACTATGTTACAAAACAAGGCAGAGCTGTTTCAGGCTGCACTCTATATTTACGGGACAATGATGCCAGATGACAACAGAATTGCAAAGGAAGTGCCTAGTGCATAAAAAATTAATACCCACCAAGTCCTTCTTTTTATGGTGATGATTATAATTATTCGCTCTATGTTTGAACATAATACGCTCAGAACAGCAGTTTACCAAATGTACTGGAGATTATTGAACAAAATGCAAGTTGCAGGTCATGTTAGGATTTTCATTGGGCAAATAACTATCATTTTCTTCTCAATGAAAAATAAAATTGCAGTGTTAGAGGAGGTGTTCAGATTCAGTGCATATAAATGGACAGTTTATATCTTCACTCGGAGGAACTCAGAGGTACATGGCGGAAAATAAGCAGAAGTCAACCGCTTACTCTGACAAGATCTGCTTGGGCTAAGGCTTGGGGTCTTGCTGAATGGGTGCAGTCACAGTCCTGGAGCTTGGGGATGTAAATGTTTGGTGAAAGGTGCCATCAATCTAAAAAGCCCAAGGAAACATTTTCCTGGATTGTAGGCAAGCATTCAAAAATAGAATTTGGGCCCTGATAAATACTGAAATATTGAAAAACCATAAATGTTGATTTATTCTGCATTCCTGTTAATTGTTTATACTATATTTTTCTCAATCTTTTCAAGAACTGGTAAGACTGAAAATGGGCATTTTGTTATGAGAACAAAATGTCCCTTATGACTTCAGGAGCTGTTTTTTAGTATTGGAAAACTGGCTAAACATCGCAGAGATGGCAAAGCTGCTGCCTCCCATACAGTCACTGGTGGCTACCTTATGTAAATACTGACCAATGAATGGAGAGCGATGTGTCATCACTCATCAATAAGAGAGAGGGAGTTTGCTGTCTCTCTCTACCCCTGACTGACTCTAAATTCCTCTCAAAAAGCAATCAAACCTTTACATTTTAACTTGAAATAAAAACGTAATGACTTCTACCTTATAATATGTCTGATAATCATAGAATCATAGAGTTGCTTGAATTGGAAGGGACCTCAAAGGTCATCCAGTTGCAATCCCTCTGCCGTGAGCAGGGTTGCCAACCACTAGATCACGCACACACAGTCTGTCCAGGGCCTCATCCAATTATTTACCTATTTAATTTCAAGTAACATATCTGATGTAAACATTTATTTTTAATAATGATTCATATATTTGGGCATACTTAACCAGAATTTGCACATCTGATATTTGTTGTACAATTCCTTATACCAAATAAAAATGTATGACTTAATTGTAATGTTAGTTACTAAGTAAGAAGGCAGTTGATCCTAAATTTGATTAAATCATTCTTCTTTATTTAAAATTTCAGATTTTGCAAAAAGCAAGACCCATATAATTTATTTTAGCTACAATTATGAGATAGAATGATATGTCTCTAGACATACCCTTTGCTATTTTTGAGTCTTTTTTTTTTTTTTTTTTTTTTAAATCTTTTGCTGCAGCTCCTTGTCCAAATTCACATACAAATACAGAAAAACAAACACTGGATCTAAAGAAGCATTCAGCAGAATTGGTGGTGGTTTGTAGTGCAGCTTGACTAATTAGGCCAGCATTTCCTGTGGTTAGTGTGCAATTTATTTGAAAAGCAAGGTACGTCTAAAGAGCGTCACTGTGTTTGTGTTGACTGTGAATTTCTTTCCTCTGATTTGAAAATTTCTGTTGCCTGTGTTACTCAGGAGATAATGTAAATGCACTGTAAGATGTTAATGAGGCTTCAGCCCGTTTAGCTTTGAGGCTTTACATTCTTTCCCCTAGCCTCCTCTTAATGACCTGATAGTTCTTTGTTGTGGAAAAAGGAGAGAGATGCAGCTCTGGTAACTAAAGGTCGGGTGCCCTGGGCTGCATAGCTTGACATGGTGATAGGACTGAGGAGAAAAGGGAAGGGTACTACTTTCTCCGTGCCACGAGCCACCTCACAGAAGACATAGGTCTGAAATAACAATGGACTGCAGCCGCATGTTACTAGCCTCCCATTCGGTGGTGCTGGAGAAAAAAGCTCAGTCCTTTCAATGTTTAATGATGGCTGAACAAACTTGGAATGAGCTGAGGAAGATGAAAAGTCACAGAAGTTAATGCTCCCCAAATACAGCCAAGCTCAGTAGTCCCTAAAAGCAATTAAAGAACTTTTACCATCTGTTAAGTAATTACTATCCTCATCAGTTATTAGTAGTAGGAGATATGATGTAAAGGGCACAAACACAATGTAAAAAGAACAATTAAATTCTTGTTTTTTTTTTTGTTTTTTTTTGTTTTTTTTTAATAAGGTCATAAAACCTAAGATATTAGTATTGAAATAAAAAAGACAAATGTTCACAGGGGGTTTTATAGCTGTTCCACTTCAAAAATTAAGCTGTTACATTTTTCTTAACTCTTGAAAGTTTAGCTTGGTTCATGTGGTTGTTACTAAAATAGTTCAAAGTCTATTTTAATAGTCATCTCCAAAACCCAATGTAAGATCAGGAAGATTTAAGGCTTCCAAATTTAGTGAGTTATAGCTTGGCTAAAAGCAATTATAGAAAACACAATTTGAGGACCACAATTTGGAACAGATTAAAATCAAGTAACCAAAAAGCCCCTGAGCTGTGTGCCTTTTTAAGATGCATGATTGTGCACCCAAACATATGCACACGGACTTCTATATAAAGCATTATGTATTTCTAGTGTTTTTTTTCTTCTTCTTAGTCAAGATAAATTCCCTAAAAGGTATTTTTTTCAAGATAATAGATATGTATCTTTAACTTGATACCTCTAAGTTTGCACAAGGATCTTTGTGTATGTTCTTTGTTATTTCTTTTGCTATTCAGTTCCATTTCATTAAAAGAATGCGTAATGGCCAAAGTGGGTAAGTTTCTCTGCAAGTTCATACACATACAAGCAATGCAAAGAGGGAAAACAGTTCTGGACAATTTTTAAGATGTACTCTCAATTTATTTCATCAGTTAATTTAAAGAAAGCAACAGCTAAACAAGCTTCCAAAATATGATGTGGTTTTCTTATAAGGGAGTATAACTCTCAGTAAATCAAGACAAGACAGTGAGATGCAGGTTATTTTGAATGTACTTAAATTTGCAACTTTAAAATTGTGCCTATTTCTTCTCAGGTTTCTTGCTAAAAAGGGGCTTGCAGATGCATTATTGGGCTTCCCATAAAACTAAAGTTGTTTGCAATTATCCATGTTCTGCTGGGGATAGGAGACAAGTTTACCCATGCTGCAGTAAGATTAATGTCAGTGAAACACCGTTTATATGGAAAAATAACTTGTCTTTTTTCACAAGATCAAGAAGACCCATAAGTAGAAAAGGATGAACCACAACTGTGTTGAGGCATGCAGACAGAAAACCTGTCCTGATTGTGTAGGTCAGAACAACAGCGTGAGAATTTCCTGATATCAAAAGCAAATAATACCAAGAGAGTAGCCTACCCTGGCCATGTATTTGCAAAATACAAAACAAATAAAAGGAACCGATTAACTTTCTTGAAAACAGGGAGAAAGCAGCGTCCATATTTTCCAGTCTAACCTCATTTTATGGCTGCAACAACAAGATAATGTTGTGAACAGTGGTCAAATCTTGTAAATAATAAAAATAGAGGATTAGTAAATTGCTTGGGGGGGGGCTTGTTATCAAGATAATCAAAAGGTAAGTAACAAAAAAGAAATATTAGGAGAACCAAAGGGATGATAATGTATATCTCAGAGGGTTGTATAATCTCAAAGGACTTGAAGGAGAGGAACATGGCAGGGGGAAGAAGTCAATAAAAGGAAGTAGAAAAGTTTTATTGGTGCTGCCCCAAGGTTCTTTTCAAGCACCTCCATGCCCAATCAATGCAATTCTTTCTAACGTTATCAAGTCTGACATGTTTCCACATTGTCAAGTCTCCCTGTCCAGGAGGAAGATGGTGTCTCTTCCCTAGCTGCAGGGGGAACCTGGGGAGCTGCAGATGTAAAGGGTGGTTATGTCTATTATCAGGACAGGTTGTCTGTCTTTGTACTTCTCTGTATGTTGCCTTCTTCCTTTCCTGAGGTCTCTTCCAAAATCTACTGGAGAACACTTAAGTATTTTGTGGCTTGAGGTATTTTTTCCTTGCGCGGATTGGCATTACTTTTTTTTTTTTTTTTTTAAATGTGCTTTGTATAAAATGTACCACATATTTTTAACAAAAAAAAAATACCACTATTTTTATTTGATTTTGACAGCTACTGACAAAAGTCCAAACACTGGGGTAAAGAACAGAGATACTACATTTGCGTTGCCAAAATCTTACTCATAAGGTACCTTATCCCATTATTTTTTCTCTCTGTTTTGTTTCTTGGGGATTATTGCAGCAGCTTAAGAGTTTGATTTATTTCCTCTAAGGCATAGGCAAAGAATTTGGGAAGAATGAGAACTGCTTGAAACCGGTTTTAAGTGCTGAAATATTCTACTGATGAAAGTATTTTCTGAATTTATGTTGAAGACACTGCACCTGATTTGCTGAATGAGTAGGAAGGAAAGATAAGGTTATTTTTACATCAGTTCTCCACTGTACTGAATATTTAAATACACCTCTGTCAATTGGTGCATAACAGCATACACTTTTTTTGGTGAACAACAATTTCTGGCAAATTACATTTACCTTTTTATTACAGTGAAAACAAAATATCAAGTACTAAATTAAATTTTTGTGTAACTTGGCACTATTTTCTATTTTAATCAAACTCTGTTCATGACTACTTCATCTCTGTTGCTTCAATCCATAAAAGCAGATTATGTTTGTCTGTGAAGGATAGTGTTTTTGAATAATCCAATGATAAAGAAACATAGAACAAAGGCAACATTCGCAAAAGCATGGCTTCTTCAAATGAACATTTCAAATTCAAATACCTAATGAAAAGCTAAACTATGCAGTCCTTGATACCTTGAAGACTGCTTATACAAGCAACTTCCTTCTGCAGATTATCTACGTCTATGTGGACAGCTTAATTTTTTCTGAGATTCCTCATGTACCTGAAGCATGTCTCCAACCCATAAATATTTTCTAACTGACAAAGAGCTTCAGTCCCAGAGGCTGATTTATGAACTTTTAGGAGGAGCAGATCAGACCTTGAGGTAGGGACCCAACTCTCATTATTCTAATATACAGAAGGTTATAGAAGGGTGAAGCTGCAACCCTGACCTTATCTTTCAGTGGCCTGGGAGGAGGAGGAGCTATTCTGCCAGCTCTGAGCTGCCCACCCTGAAAACCACCCAAATTACCAATTCCACCTTCAAAGCTTTGCCAGAGGACTGCCAGCGCTTTTCTGTATTTCTACATTTTGATTCAACACTTCTGACAATTGTTTTCTCAGAACTCACCTATTCAGAATGAAGCTTAAAACTATAAAATTTATTTGCTTGTGAAGCCTGTTTTCCATGGGCAGACACGCAGAGTCTCTGAAGACCCACAGTTCACTGTTCTTTTGAACCATCCTGACCTATAAATCTTTTGAGGGTGACCTGAGTACTTGGAAGTCCTCATAAATCTTCAGAGCACCTGTGGAAGCACATTGGGCTCTCCAATATGTTTGTGGTTGTGAGTGATCTTTATCAATGCAAATAAATTTTCCTCAGGACTGCTAACTTGAGGTATGTAACGAAGTTGAGAAGGTGGTATTGTGGAGATCTTTCATCCTGACTTCTCAGCATAAGCATATCTCATTAGCAGTTGTTAATAAAGATACACATACTAAAATATGACATTTTACAATTGTTGGATTATCACTGGAAAATCAATTCCTAATAGATAGGTTTACTAGGACATAAACTCTTAATGTGGTTGCAGTTTTAACTTGCCAGAAAATGGAAAGGGAACTCAAGAGCTGCATCCCAACCATCTAGTCATTGCCACACAGTCCATATTTGAGTAAAAGAGATCAGTTTCTTGTCAAAGAAAGAAAAAAATATTAATCAGCCTAAACATAAGACTATGTGCCCCAAAAATCATGTGTTCATAGCAATAAGGCAGAGAGACTGGGCTTGAAATTTTGATTATTTCTTTCTTTGAATGTTAGCAAGTTTGCTGAAAAAATGTAGATTCTAGATAAGGCCCAACAACTACGTTTAAAGATTAATTCTGTTTCTTTTATATGACCAAACACTTTAGGACTTCACACAAGCATCAGTGTAAGGATTCATAGCAAGTACTGTGGGGAGATCTTTTTTTCTTTTTTTCTTCACTCTTATACAGAGGAGAGCAAGTAACTCCAATCCTAGCTAAATATCCAAAATGCCATTACAGCCTTATAATCCTCTGAGGGTATCACCTACTGTAATGCTGTACATTTTAAGTAAAAATGTTTTTGTCTGTCTGTTTTTTGTTTTTTTTTTTTCCCCTAGAAAAATGAAGATGGATTACCTGAGCAATGGTTGAGGTAAAGGCTCTAATGAAAGCACCTCAATGGCATTTGAAAGTTACCAAATAATTACTGGATGAGTGAATCTCTGAGCTGGTACCAGCAATGAATCCCTTGATACATTCCTAGTGAGTTTTAAGTTACAGCATCTTCAAAGCTGTGAGAAAAGGTGTGACAGTTAAAAAGTAAATATATAACTAAAATCTTTGAACAGGCTGAACTCTAAATAATTAATTTCAACCCCACAAGATGTGAGAATTGATGCTGAAATAATTGTGAGTGCAAATATTTCAAAATATATACGCATACACACATGCATCATTATTTTTCAAGATACCAGATTTCACCTGAGAGAAAATTATTACCCCAAACTGATATTTTTGGAACTGCTTAGTGTTTAATTGACTAGTGGCAGTAGTTAACAATGGCAAGCCTGATGCCTGGAAATAAAACAAATGTAAGCGCTCTTACTGTGGCAGGCAGTGCAGATGCCAGCTGCAGGACTATGGTGCAGGTTGATGGGATCTGCAGTGCACGGGGAGGAACCAAGCCCTGCTGTTGCACAGAGGAGGCTGCATGCTGCAGCTGGCCAGTTTATCCACTGATATGCTTCTAATTGCTCCATGAGTGCCTTTATCCATTGCTTCCAGTCCTTACCAAGAACTCGGTGAATCATTGGGTGTACACAGGAATCTAGTTGTATTCTGCGTTTTAAGCTAGAGGGACAACAGCCATTTTCTTTCTGAGTGTTGCTATAGGCCTCCTGCTGTAATAGATCTTTACGTTTTTGTGTGCTCTGGAAGTACATTAAAAAAAATATATATATGGGTACACTAGAAGAAAGCTTTTGGGTAAGTTGATGATGCATCCTGTGTATATCCACTCTTTGGACTTGTGAAAGAATGAGGGAGAGCAGTGATGATATTTTACAGCAGAAAGTTCAACACAGTCTCTGTTCACCAGAAACAACTAAAAGCAGTAGCTGACTCAGGCAGACTCAAGGGCTGTCACAAGCAAAGTGAGAGAGACAAGGTGCACAGGGCACAGCTCTGGATTCAGTACATGTAGTACTGAGTGACAGTTTATTGGATGAGGAATTGGCTGTTGGGTTAGATGAGCGTAGTGGTCTTTTCCAACGTTAATGATTCTATGATTCCAGGATGATTTTGAGGAGTCACACTGTGCTTGCAAGGGAAGAGGTAGGGAAGAACATTTCTGAACATCACGATTCTTCTGCAAATTGCACAAGGTGGGATGCTCATGGGAAAAAACAGACAGAGAGGGACATAGGAGAAGTACAAAGAGAAAATGGGAAGAACTATGAGGCTGGCGTGTACCAGTTTACACTATGTCCTCCTGTGCCTGGTGGTAGAAGGTCTTCATTGGCAGCCTTGGACCTGAGGAAGCGTCAGGTTCCTGCTGTGGCTGTCAGTGGCTTTGCTGCTGTTGTATGTGAGGTCTATTGCCTGGAGAGGGGCTGATGGATGCCCCAGCAGCATGAACCAATGTGGAAATAGTCATCAAAAATGTTTGTGTGCAAGATGGGCCCTATTGGCATCTACAGCTCCTGCCCTGAACAGGCATGCTTGCATGCTTCCTAACTGCTGTCACAGAGAGAGCCAGTGGAGACATGGCGTACAGTATTTAACATCATGTCACTGAGTGCTCTGATGTGTGTGTTCCTGTGCTTGTTAATTCCTACTCTTCAGCCTGTTGATTTAAATACCTTTTTGTGACATTTGGAGAATAATGGAGCATGCTGACCCAGAAAGTGCCTCTGAAAAGCTGTCAGATATGATACGCATAATCGGAGCCCATTCATTCTTCCACATGATCCCTTGCTTGCATTGACATGGCTTCTGTAGCAAAAAATAGAGATAAGTAGAAAAAGCTGCTCAAGGAGAAGACTCATTGTACATGTTACGACATCTATTTCAGTCAGGAGAGGGATTAATCCTGGCAGTGGTTCCCTAGTATTTGTTAAAGCAGATGATAGGCGGTGACAATGGCAGCTGCTTCTTTCAGTATTGCCACTGAGGAAATGTTGCCTGCAGTAGCAAAACATGTCACTGTGAAGGGGCCCCACTTGTGCTGCTCTCAGAAAGACTGAGAAACCTACAGATGCTGCATTTCTCCAGGGCAGCTCCTGAAAAGTGAGGTAATGAGGTGTTATGCTTATGAATGGTGTCACAGAAACGTTTAGTAGCTGTTGGTATGATCATAGCTGTGAGTTAAAGACTGAATTGTGAGACTCCAAATTCCTGAAGGAGAATGCTTGAGATTAGGAGCTTAGGCCACCTTAAAAGAGTTTAGGATGTCCATGACCCACATTAAACTTCCTAACTGGTACTTCCATTTTAGTGGGACCAACAGCTTGATGTTCAGTGACATGCTGTATGTAGGCCCTACATATAGGACAGAGGCTCAGGGCCGAAGGAAGCAAATACAGTGAAGGAGAGAGGAAAAATTGTTCAGAAAAGACCCTTCTCTCCAAGTCTTTTCTGTCATACGTGTGTAAATCCCTTTCCTTATACTTCATTTCAGAATCTGCAGAGAAAGTGAGGCTTCCTCCCTGCTTCACTGAATGTATTGCTTTAATACTGGTATGTAGCTTAGCTAAGGCAAAAGAGAATTTCTGTCACTTTAATGGTACTCTAATCATTGAACTACTTCACAAAAAAAAAGTCTATCCTTCTAAATCTGCTGTAGTTTACATAGAAGTACTTACATGAGTGGGAGAGAATGAAAAGATTTGATTTCTCAAGCCTTATGATGACTAGTGACAGTGATAGGAAGTCTTTGTTAATTGTATATAAACTTGTGAATTTTTTTCTTACTCTTTCTTTTATCTAGTAACTGAAAAAGCTGCTTTAAAAAAAAAAAATGGGCAAAATGCTTCTTAAGTAAGTGTGACAGCTAATGCAGCAGAGTTGTGCTAGTTTTTTCTTATGCGTTGTCTTTTGACTTCTGGTGTTCAGGGAATATTCTTGATACAGCTTTGACTGTCCTGCATGGCAAACCCTGTAGCCCCTGGGCGATGGGAAAAGGCACTTCTGCCTGCAAATCAAGTCTGTAACGCTTTCAAGGGTGCATAGATCTGCTCTGAAGTGAGTAGGGCTATTTTGTTCTCTCTGTGGATGGAGTTGCCAGGGATTTCCCAGAGCATGCAGCCATGAGTACAGTACTCACTACTTGAAGCTGAAGAGAAGCTATTGAAAGTGAAATAAAAATGTAATCAGACTCAGTTTTTAATGGAAATTGACGGTGCGCCAATACATATTTTCACATTGCTCATTTCACAGACCAACTAAAAGAAAGTGAAGAACAGTATTGATTCCTCTCACTGACATCTATACCTAACTGCCTTGCTGAAACAAAAATGCTATGAGGAAAGTTGGGACTGAAAATTTAGAGGTTTAAAAAGTACTTTTTCTTCCCAGCTTTATAGGTAACTATATCCTTAGTAACTGCAGAATGTGAAGTGTCTGAGTGGTGGTCGGCTAGCAGGAGGAGAGCTAAAATGCTTCAGACGCAGGCTGTGCTGCTTCAGCTATTGCTATGGGGAGGGTATTTGACTTGTCAGAGCTGTTTGTATGTAAATTGAACGTGGTTATTTGTATTTCAGTGTTACTTAAAAGTTAAACAGCCCTTTTAGAAGGAAACTTTAGTAAAATCAACACGTGCATTTCCCCATAGGGAAGCAATTAGAAAAGCAAAGGAAGCGTTCCCAAACAGCACTGTTTAACAGGTTTTTTTTTGCCTAATAATGATTGTGACAACTTAATGTCTCTTTAGTCTTTACATTTCACTCCCTTGTGGTTTAAACATAAGCAACTTTGAATCTTCTATTTTGTAACACTTCATGAGAGGGTATTGTTGTTATTTTTTCCTGTTCTGTAATAGGGAAAAGATGCAGAAGATAATTTGTTTGCTTATTTATATCTTACATATTCCCAGGAGCTGCATAAGAAACACAAACTTCCAGAAATGCAAATCTACGTTTTTAAGCTTTTCTTAACTGGATTTTTCCTACCCAATTTTCTGAGTGTTGGTAGGCAATCCAATGTGATTTTACTTCCAAGATGAACGCTAGCAGTTTTACAGTCAAAAGTTACGTATTTCATTCGTTTAAACAGGTTGTATTCTGTGTGGATATAGAAATGATGGGCTGAAATTCTGTGGCTCATGTTATGGAGGAACGCTGAGGAGCAGATCTTAGCAGCTCACTGTTCTCTTAAGTGTTTTTGATGATCTGTCACTCAGACTTCAGACTATCATGTCAGACTACTACAGGATGAGAAATATACAAGTAGTAGTCTTGTGATTAAAAAACAAAAACAAAAACAAAAAAAACCCTGTATTTTATTATCACATAAGTCATCTGAGGTAGAGCATTAATCCTTCTCTCAAGACTCCAGAGCAGCTCTGGTGGTCTTTCTCCCATTTCCTTTCGTATGTGCTACATAGCTTTCAGCCCTGCTGCATGTGAAACTGGGGCTTTATAGACAACTCTCTTCCACCTGACAGAAATTGCCTAGCTGGACTGTTCTAACACTCAGTGAGATGGATAATACTGCAATATATCATCATGTAGTCTGAGCAGCACAGACATTCATAGTTACAATATCTTCCAACTTCTGATAGCACAGCCTTAATAGCTTGTTTATACATTCTATGTGAAATTTGCTAGACATTAGAAGAGCAAACAGTAAAACTATTTCTACTGCCATGTATATAGAATATCTGCAACAATGAAGTTTTGAGTCAGCTACATCCTTCTGTCCTTTCACTGAGGTAAAAGAATAAAGGGCGCTGCTAACTGGCCAGTATCTGTAGTAATAAATGGGCAGAGAAACACTGATGCTGAGTTTTTTGAGTGCTGTTGTCAATGAGCTCTGTGGATTTTGAGGCACTCCTCCAGTGTCAGACGTGTATGGGCAGTGAACTCAGTTGGCTGGTGTGTCTTTACCTCTTGGCACTCAAATATCACACCATGCCCTAGAAACTGTCTCTTCTTCTAATTTTGTCTCTTTGTTCCCCTGGTCCTCAGTACTCTCAGTCCAAGATTCCGAACTTAAGGTTCCTTCTCGTTACTTGAAAATGTAGCAATTATGCACTCCTAAAACGTACTCACAAAGCATGTTGAAAGGAGACCTGGTTTATTTTCTGGGCAGAGTACCAGGTGGAATATTTCCACAAATCTAGCACACCTCTTTCAGCTCATGCAATTTTTTTTACTTGCAGAGCTACATTATTCCACCTTGCTAATACAAAAGAAACGCCTATTACATACATATTCATGTGCAAGCATGATACTCTATCCCCTTTTGGCTGCTGTCCTCTGCCATCCACACTTGCACAGGGTTGTATGGGAGTTTTTTGGAACTCTTTGTGGTCATTTAGGTAGTGTTCCCCTTATTCATTTTGTCCTTACATGGTCCTGAGTTGTCTAAGGATGTTGTTCGCATTTTGCATGAATGATTTCTTGGTCTCAAGACCAAGAAAGAGAATGTGTATTCAGGGATAGAAAAATTTCTGCCATCATGCAGTATTTCTCTTCAGGAACACTGGCAATTATCCAAGCATCAGCTAATTAAATAATCTTACGATTATTAACCTAAGAATGCATTTGTTCTTTCTCATTCTTGATATCAATCTCAGTCCCAGCCTATTTATCTAACATGTCTAACCTTATTGCTCTGATCCAGTGATCTGCTTGGTTTCTCTTTCTTAGTAAGTTCTCACTGCCTCTAAGATATTTTCTAGAAAATCACTGTAAGTTGAAAAAGCCACTGAAATTTTAGTTGAGATTTTCACTTCAGTTCTTACTGAATATCTTCATATGCTGTGGAATTACTATGTAATGATAACTGAACTTATCATCAAACTAACTACTGTGGAGGTTACATTGTCTGTAATATAATCACTTCACCATTGCCCTTTATCTCTGGTTCCCCAACGAGTGTCATTATATAATGCCCCCGTTTTTTTCATTGCTTAACCAAGTTCAGCGCATTGTTCTGCAATACTGACTTCTAAACGTGTGCTTTTGACTTCTGTATCTTGTTTCTTGAAGAGTCTGTCAACAGACTAGATTTCAACAAAGTATACTTTAGCAAGCACCTTTGGTTCTCAGAATTAGTAAGATGTTCTAACCTGATAATTTCATTTCATCCCCTTTGTAAGAACAAATTTGTTTTTCAGACCTTTTTTCCCCTGGAGATCACAATGATGTAAATGAGAACAATACTTTGTGCATTTATGCATGTGCATGTCTCAGAGCCTACAGGCAGAATTTCCCATAAACATTTCATAGTTTCAAACAAAAACAGGTTTTCACATTAAAAGCTGCTTTTTATGTTTGCAAGGAAGTGCTGTCTGAGCTGGATGTGCTCAGGCAAGAGCACTTCATTAGGTAATTCTTCTCTCAACTGTGCACTCTTGAAAGGTTCCTGTTTGACCTCAGAGAAGGTTGTACACATGTAAAGCCAATGAGCTCTTGCAGTCCCAGGAGTTATCCTTTTGGACAGTATTAGAAATTACAATAACAAATACAATATTTTTAAAGCTGCCTTTTGAGGTTAACAGCTAAAGGCCATTTGAAATCCCTGCTCCATTTTCCATTATATCACACTTAAAATTGAGTGGTGTGGTGTCTAGTCCCCAAGGAGATATGTGCTAGTCATAACTCCATATCTTTAGCTGTTATTTAGAGGAAAAAGCATTATTTGGATAGCCAGTATAGATAATAAGCATAAACACCACAGAGTACAGAAATGATGTAACAGCAGTGATGGTCAAAATCATAGCTCGAGTTCAGCAAGAACTATTACCTTGCTTTGAGTGTATTCAATTCAGTAGGTTAGGCTGGCTCAGTCAGCATGCTTTGACTTGTTAAGAGAAGACTACAGCCAGCCAATTTGCAAACAGTAGCTCAAATTCTGTATTCCCTTGTAGCCTTCACCAAAGCCTTATATCGTCTGCAAATATTATGACTTTATTTGCAGAATGGAACTTGAAAGTGACATTGCAGTTATTGTTTCTTATCTTTATGTCATCAGTTTTAAGATTTCATTCTGCCTGGAATGAAAGTGTTATTCTATCTAATGGAATCTATATTTTAGAAGTAAATAGCAGAACCTGAAGAGATCCTGGATGTCACTTTCAATGTTGTTTTCGGTCAATTCAGCACACCAGGGACACCAGTGTAAGCTTCTCTCTCACGGAGACGCTTGTGCTAGGTAGCCTATGTTAATGGTTTATAGCAAATCATGGTAAGTTTTCAAAACAGGAAAAACAAAAATAAATTGTATAATTGTAAAGAAGAGAGTTTTTTCTACTGCCATTGGAAATAGTGCAGCAGTCAGAAACATAGTGGAAGCTTTTATCTTTATATGCTGATGGCATCTTAGATCAATTTAAAATGCCAATGATTTGGCTTTGGTCTGTTTAAAAGATGGCTGAAGACTAATGAGCAACCAACCCCTATGACATTTTGAAACTGCAGGTATCTTCAGCCTGCTGCAAGGTACATCCATAGTTATCATGTCTACAGTGATAGTCTTCAACACACACACACACACACACACGTAAGAACATACAATTGAACTTTGTGTTTCTTGTTTTAATATGTAGGAGTTATTCTTCAACATGCAAGATTGCATGCTTTATTCGTAATCCATACCTGACAAACTCTTTAGTAATATTCCCAGTTTTATCATTCTTCCTGCTACTGTGACCTGCTATTATTTAGAAGTAGTCAGTATACAGCAGCCCAGTCTGTTTTATATGGACAAAGACTATGCTTTATAAGCTGAACTGTGTGAGTGCATTTTAAGCCCTCTTTCTTTTTTAAAAAATTAACGTTCTTGAAAATTCTAGGTTGTGTATTTGCTACAAGAAGCTATGCTGGCTATGTGTTTGATTTTTTTATTTTTTTACTTTTTTAATAAAAAAATAGCAAAATTCCCCATAGATAATAGTCCTGGAAGCACTACAAAGCATCTGGCTTCCTTCTGTTGACTGCACCATCGATCAAAATATCCAGTTCAGTGCTCTGCCTGTCTTCCAAGTATAGTCAAAACACCAGTATTTCTTGGAGGACACTTGCTAAAAGTTTTCTTTATTACTTTAAGCCAATTCTTGTGTAGATATTACTTCTCCAGATAGAGGTGAAATTATTCAGATTTGAACCAAGTAAAATTGTCAAGTTGAGGATAGAACAAAACATTACATTGTAACTATATGTCTAGGATGATTTTTTTTCTTTCTTTCTTATCTTTTATAGAATAATCTCTGTACTAGAAGACCCATTTTTCTAACATGCAGTATTTATGTTACTGAGTTCAACCAGCAGTTCTCTGTGACTTAATCAGGCAAGTACCTTGTGTTTATGCACAAAATAATACACCCAGTAAAACTAAGATCTTGATTACTGTCTGCATTTCAACAGCTTTATGCCAGTGTAATTTATGGAAAAACTGTTGCACCAAATAAAAACTGCAGTGTGAGTGATGAAAAGAATGGGCTGGGCAAAATAGCAGAACATTTTTTAAAAAAAATTTGTAAGTAGTTACTGTAGGAAGTCATCATGAACTATTTGCCAATTAGTTCTCCATCTAAAAAAGAAAAATGTATTCTGACATATGAAATGTACACTGAGATTAAGTTGAATGTGTATGTGGCTGCTTGATGGCTTTATATTTTTGTAAAGCTTGCATGTTATGGATGTTTGCCTGTTTATTTTTTATTATTTAATATTTATTTATTTATTTTAAAGATCAGGAAGATAAACTTTTCTGGAAACTGATACACCATTCCATCTCATCCACCCAGACTCTTTAAAAATTCTTTTTGTAAAGCTCTGATGGGCCTCTCTTGGGTGACTGTCACAGACGTTTTCTCAGACATCAAGTTTATAGAGTTTCTAATTCTAGGGTTAAAGAGCTATTTAGGGGAAAGCAAAAATTTAAGTATCTTTTTTCCTTATTACATTTGCGAATTTTGTTCTTGTGTCCAAAGACTGAAACTATATAGAATCATCATGGCTTCCTTCTTCAGACAATCATCTGCTGTTGCTTGCTTCAATCTTTCAGGGTATTTTTGCCTTTCTCCAGTCCTAGAAACCCTTTCATGTACATCATTACCTAATGAATTATGACCGTATGTACAAGGGCTGCTCTAAAAGTATTGGTGCACAATGTCAGAAAACGATGTTGTTGATATGGAGTAGATTCCATTACATTTTGTTGCTGTGTGACAGATGACAACAGAGGAGCAGCCTGTGACAAAATAGTGTCTGATGTGGAAGTATGAAGCAAAGGTGTGTCATTGAATTCCTCCATGTGGAAAAAAAAAGTACCCACTGACATTCACTGACACTTGCTGAATGTTTCTGGAGGCCAAACAATGGATGTAAGGTGGTGTGTTTCAGCAGTGGCAACAGAAACAGTGGGGCACCTACACTGGTGCAGATTTTTAGGAGCACAGCATAAAGGTGTTGATGAAAATGCAGAAGTAATGTTGGTGACAATCTTGAAAAATGCATTTTATAGCTGAGAATTTGCTTTATCTAGTGTTTTTGTGCTCTTGGTATGTATTGCATTTCCATGGAAAGAAATCAAAGGCATTACTTTCAGAGCAACCTACGTACTAATGAGGTAGGGAAGGTTTCTGAGATAAGCCTTTAAATTCTCTGCTTCTGAGATTTATGAGTTCTTCTGTAATGCACCCTGTTGTGTCCTTTGTTCCAATCTGTATCTTCAGCAGGTGGTTAATGGTGACCCACCCAACATGATCGTTAATTGTACTTTTTTACTGTATTGGATTAATTGCATGGAAATTCACATATTAAATTGCAGTTGACTCTGACCTAGTTAACAAGTGCCAGTGATGTCTTCCTTAATCTGTTTTTGAGGAGAAGCTTGCCTGACTTTTTATAGAAAGCTTCTGTAATTTTGTTGTTTATTGCTGTTTGGTTTCTAATTCATCAGTGGCAATTGGATCTTCTAAAATCTTATGAAAGATACTCACTGAATTACCAATTCTCTGGAGTTGTGTTGCCTTCTGATTCAATCACACAGAATAATATGACCCATTGCTCTTATTTGTGTCAATTTTATTGCACAGCATTATGTCGTGAACATAGTTTGTGGTTGAAAAGGGAATTGTACTCCTATGCTACGGTAGTGGGGAAAAAATTAAAAGATAAATCATGAACATCCCTTATTATGGTCTAATAGCCATCCTAATAGTCTTGTTCTATATTTACATGTAAAAGCTAATTTAAGAGGCAATATCTTCTGAAAAAATATATATTTTCTACATCAGGATGCTGTTATAACTTGCATAATCTGCAAATGATACAAGTTGGTTGTCTACCATATATCTAGTCAATTCAGTGCAATTAGCAAGAGCCTTGACTGGGGAACATAAGTAGCCATTGCTTTTAGTGTTCAGATAGCCTTTTGTACCTCGTAAAATAGTATTTTTCCATTAAAGGAGTTTTTCACCTTTTTTTGCATGGGGGGCATTACTGTTTAAGGGCTTTTCATCCAAATACATGTTTTTGAATAAAAGAGAGATTTAAAAAAAACAACAAAAAACACTTTAGATTAGAACAAGTCCCCTGAAAGTATGGTCCAAGAGGAGGGACAGAATTATCATTGATATGAACAACTCTGCTTTGGAAAGGCATCCTTTTGCCCTTCTTCCCACATGTCTGTCCATCCAATTAAGGAGTCCTGGAAAGTTTTACTGCTTCAGTTCCAGTGTGTTTGGAAAAAGAACTAAAGAGAGACAAATTACTTCTGTGTGAAATTTCTTTCAAGGGAAGAAACTGCAAATTGCAGTCCCTATTAAAACTACTAATTCAAATCTAATCAGAGAAAAGAAAGAACAAATATTTCCATTATATCTTGCAGTCTATATTGGGGCTAGAAAATAGGAATTATTTTACATGTTTGTCACTTATTTTCATTTTCTTGTTTGTTTACAGAAGATTATGGAAATACGGAAGAATCTCAGAAAAGTGGAAAACTCAGTTGTCAGCTTGACTACGGATGAAGAAGATGATGTGAAGTTCAGGCTGAAAAATGGGTGGAGTGTCCAAGATGGGTGCCTTTAAAACAGGTAGTCTGTTACCTCTCCAGATCTTTAACTGGTAGTTCTCCAATGCAGGTACAGCTTTACTTCCTGACAACTGATGATTCTGGATGTGCAGTGTCACATTGGCCAGTATGTTCAGTTTGTCACATGAGTGTACGTCTTCTCTTTGCTTAAATCATGTATTATGCCAGCTGATGGTAAAAGTGAGGTAAATTGAACATGGTGTTGTGTAGTTACTCATTTCCACAGTCAAAACATTTGTGAGCAACTGTCTTGTCTGCTTTCATTTAAGCTGTGATTATTTTCTAACTTCAGAAGTTAGAAAAAATACGAGGGAGGTACAATTTCTAGTATGTTTATCCTGAACTTGAACTTGAATGTAAGTATAAATTGTGGTAGTTTTGTTCATGCTGAGTGGTATCTTACTCTAAGCTGCAAGATGCTACCTAATGCAAGCAATAGCTTGATATTTTGCTTCACTACTGATTTTGTTTTAAGTTTGAATGTTATATGAAGAAAAGCTACACACTGATCCTACAACTATTGAAATAGTTAATTACCTTGAAATACGCAGTACATTCATTCTTCTTTATTCTGAGTAGTATATATATATGGGTGTGTATATATATACACTAGGCAGCAATTATTGTTAGCTTACGATTTGTTAATTTTGTATATGCTTTATTTTATATACCATTTTTACTGACTGCTCAAGGTAAACAGTGGAGACATTTTGCATACTTCCCTCCCAAGATTTTTATTTTAATTTATCATTTTTTACTTTATTACCAGTCAGTGTGGTATCATATGCATAGCAAACTGTAACTCTGATGAACTATGTCAAAGCCTCACAGTGCTAGATCCTATCTTTATGACATTATTGGAACTAATGCACTCCAGAAATAATCGTGAGGAGTTAAAAATGCTATCCAGGAAGACACTGTGACATGCAGCTATCTAAAGAAATTTATCTTCAGTAATAAAAAGAGTAAAAGCATTTATTAAATTTGATGAAAACTGGAATCTGACAATCTCTTTTTATTTAATAAAATTATGTATATTATGTATATCGATAACAAAGCTTTGACAAGCACCTCAGATGTTTTAAACAGAATCATTATACGCATATCTGATTCTGTTAGTGTTAAGAGGCTAAGCTGATTTATTAGTACAGTATTGCCTTACGCTTGGATTATTCTTTGGACATATTTCTGGAGGGTTTAGTTTCACAGTCTCTTGGACATCGTATTTTGTTGACTAGCCATCATCTTAACTTGGCCAAGAGCTATCAGATGAGCTTTCTGCCCAAGCTCCATAAGCTACATCTGTTCTCAATAGTTGACAACACAGTAATCCTCCTCTAAAACTCCTTCTTGGGGCAGGCTATATCCTCACTTGCCCTGAAAATTCATCCTTTAATTAGTTAGCTCCGCAGATTCATCACCTGCCTTGTACTTTATTTCAGTAAAACCTCCAGTACTGCAGAATATAAGATGTAATTAGAGAGAAAGAAGGGATATCACAAATGACAAAAAGACAAGACTATGGAAATCGAAGTATTTAGCAGCACTGAGAAAAAGATGCATCTTAGATAGCATAAGCCATAGCTATTGCCTTGTTTTCCCCATGAAAGTCAAGGCCTTTGAATTTCAACTGGTTCTATTTTCTGTTTAATGTTTGTACTGTCCTAGAGCTCACTTTGTTAATGAGGGGATTAGATGAAACTGCAGAGATGCAGTCATGTTTTCTTTTTTTCTATTACCATATAATTTTGAATAAGAAAAAGAAGATGTGGTCACAGGTAACCATACCTTCATTATTGGCATCTTGTCTGTAAATCAAATTTCAGCAAATAAGAATCAGATGAGGAAAAGAAAAGTAACTGCTAGCAAGAGAGAGGGAGTGGATGTGTTGGGCTTATGTATTCAACCTAACAGAGATTACTTCCTTATAAGAGTGTGTGAAAGAACCTAAATTAACATTGTGGAATGGCAGCAGGGAATTTTGACTGCCTTCCCATAAAGCCACTAGTGTGAGTGCTCTGGAGATTAGGTTAACTTGTTTTACTAAAGTAACTTTACCATCCTCACATTTCTAATCATTTTATGTAAGCTTGTCTTTTATCTAAGGTGTTTGCATTGTCTCTTTCTACTTTTATTAATGATTTCTCTGAGTGTATGATGGCTGAAAAGCAACCTGACACAGTGGCTGCATAAATTTGGAAAACACTTTTTGAAATCTGTAGTACAGTCCATGTACTATTGGGTGTATAAATGAATTTAGTGTATCATAACACTCCTAGAAAAACAAGAGGACAAAGAAGATGGGATTGCTAAGGGAGACATTAGATTTCATTTCACACTGATAATAGTTTAGAGATAGTGCTGAGCAAAATGGGATTCAATTCTGTAGCACTCCTTTATTGCAGCTAAGTGATTTCAATATCCAGTCTAAAGTGATACTGATAGTGTTCGATAGAAGGGGGATGAAATCTGAGAGCCCTGAAGGCTCAGAGGAGGCCACAAATCTCAGGCTGACTCAATGGATCCTTTCAGAGCCATCCCACCTGACCTTAAGCCATCTTATTTAACCTGGAGGCTGCTGGTAAGTACCCTGCAATGTATGATATTGTTTCATGTTAAAAGGAACCATGCAACTAGATTGCATTTCGGACATCAATTGATACTGCTGTAGTTATGGTTTTGGCCATGAACTTGATGCTTTCAGAAACATTTATGGCTATGAGTTTATTGCTCAGCTGTTGTTGCCTGGTAGGAATATCATATCTGGGAAATGGTTTAAACCCTGTAGCCTTTCAATTTGTGACCATTGAAAGTAGATGAGGTTTGCTATACAAACATGGAGGCTGACCTATAGTCCAAAAGGCAGCGGTCACAAATTTTGTATCTGGGTACCACTTCTCAAAACAAAGATGCAGCTTTCCTGCCAAGATGTATATCCTGCTTCTGATAGACATACAGCTAAAAAAGGTGAGTGTTGCTATTTGTTTTATATATTTAGCGGTATCTGTTATCAGATTAATTTCTCATTTTCATGAAAGTTAACTAATCTGTTAACATTTTGTGATACTTGATAGCAGCGGGCACTGTAGGGTCCTAAATGAAATGATAGTTTTAGGAGCCTGAGGAGAGGCAGTGGAGCTAATGAGAATATTTCCTTTGGCTTCTTTTGAATAAGAATTGAAGAAGATGTAAGTTGAGGAAGATGAAGAAAAATGCATCAGAGAAATGCTCTGTATATGCGTTGAGAATTTCATAACTCTATTTTTGTTTTCAGCATAACAGGATTTTTTCTGCAAGAATTACTCAGGAGCTACCTGTGTTGTCCTTGCTTTCCTTTTTGAAGCATTTAGCTTTCTAGACTCCACCTCACTTTCTCTACCTCTCTAACACAATACCGGGGAAAAAAAAACAAGAGGTTGAGAGAATTTAAAATTCATTACTCTCAGTTCAAAACTCACGGCTTTTTTTTTTACTCTTGGTATGAGATTGCCACTAACTTTTGTTAGCGTAAAATATTTTGTGCTGTTTCCATTACATTCCTATAGAGCAAACTCCTGAATTTGGTCTTTTCCTATACTGAACTGCACATTTTTTTGCCTAGAAAACAAATAATACAAAAACAACTCTTGTTCTTAATATGGCTTTATTTAGTACATGTACCGTATTTCCATTCGAATGCATAAATTGTGTTGACACTTGACTCAATCTGCAAGGGCATATATACAAAAGTGAGCTCTCAGCACTTCCTGTATTAAAAATGCCCTCAGCAGCATAGTGTAATTTTGGCTAGACAACCATTTAGCTTTCATTCTCTGGTCAACAAGTTTGCTTTTAAGAACCTTGACAGCAGAAGCAGGCAGGCACTCATGTCTGTTTGCGGCACTCCTCTGAAAGATGCGTCACAATCTGGCAGGCAAACAGGGCAGAGAGCCTGGCATTACAGCTTCTCTGTTCACAACCAAATGTAGCTTCAGGCTACAGTGAAGCTGAGGCCATTAATATTGGCTTCCCTACTAGGCATTTATGTAAACTGACAACTGACAGTGGACAGACCTTCTGTTATTGCCTCTAAAATTTCATTAAAACTATAAAATGCAATAACAGTGGTGTTCTCATATTTGAAGTGGCACACTTTCTTTTTTGTTTTGTTTATGTGAGCAGATAATCTACTTTGTGCAGAGATATGTTGCTTGTGGCCTGTGCAATAATTTATTAGCCTCTATGGCATCCGGGGACCTTATTTTTTTAAGATGTAGAATGGCTTTGTAAACTATGTGTTGCCAGTATTATTTTTAATTTGCTCTTGGCAACTGAATTTTCTTTTCTGCAGCAGAGGATAATGAAATGAGATGGATTTGCTGGAATCTTGTTTATTTAAAAAAATAATCACAATGGCAATTTACATATGTTTTACTGTTGCATCTAGATTTTGAATATTTACCATAACTGGATTAGATTCTAGTTATGTGCAGAACTGACTGGAAAATAAACTGGCATCCTGATTTGCATTCATTCTGCATCAGTGGTTCCTCTGTCAAATTTGTTCACTGTGGAAGATTTGGCCAAGAGCTGTGTCTGTGTATTACCTGCTACTGCAGGCAAAAGTCTGAAGTATGTGTTGAACCCAATCCCTGACATATATAAGAAATGACATACTGCTGTACAGAGAATAGGAATATTGGAATTAAAATTTACTTAGTGTTCAGTCAGAAAGCGGGTGTTTTTCTTATTTTTTTCTTTGTTTTCTTTTAGCGCATAGATAGCCAAGAGCAGATCTACATGGCGTGAAGGTAACTGCTGAGTGGAAGGTGATCTCAGTGTATGATTTCCATATGACTTTCTTATGGTATTCCTGCCCTATGAGATAGAGATGGTTTGGGGGAGCATGAGCTGCTTGTGCTTTGTGACTGCACTGGCACTAGACCAGACAGCAAAAGAGCTTTCTATTAGCAACATACAGATAGACTGAAACCTTTCCCTCCAATTGAAAGTGTGTAATATGAGAGGAGAAAAAAATAATAATTGCGTTTATTCATGTTTATACTTTTTCATTCTTGTGGATTTTATTTCAAGGTGTAGTTAATTACACGCAAGAAGACCAAGTGAATGTAAAGAAACAAACAATTTTGGGTGCTTGCAAAATGTGCATTACTACTCAGTGCTGCCTCCTAAAAAAAAAAAAAAAAAGAAAAAAAAAAAAGTTTCTCTTTCTATACTTATTTTCAGTCCTTAGTTTCCCAGTTTCAGGGAAAACCTCTTTTCTCATGTCTAAAGCCAGACTATCAGCATGGGGTGCCTTTTGTCCTTTTGTTCTTTTCTCACTCAGGTACAGCTGCTTCTCTCTCTGGGTTCCCAAACAGAACCAGTTTTCTTCAATATGGGGTACATTTGTTTTCTCCACATACTTTAGAGTGAGCTATTCTGAGAACATCCGTTGAAGAGTTAAGTATTTGTTTCATCAGCCCTTTTTCACCATGGTACTAGGTTAGTAGAGAATTTTAAATCAACCTATATCCTGCAGTTCACTGTCTCCTTTCTTGAGCTGTTGCATATGAAACTCATATGCAGGCTGATGTTATAATCTCACCAATAGATTTGTGTTCGTATTATTACAGATTCGTGTTTATAATTTGTAATTCCTCTTCTTTCCAACCAGTAGAGCCTTAGCAGTGGATTTAGTACAAACTCTTGAGGTTATTTGTTAAAAAGCAGAACCACTTAACTGAATGTAATACTGTGCTAAAACACACATACATTTTCTGGGACCTATACTAGAGCAGCTCCCTGATTATGCAACACTGTGCTGCGTGAGTACGCATTAATGCTCCTGAAGCTTGGCCTGCCTGGACTGTAATTGAGAGGTTTGGGAAGGCTGTCCTTGAATTTTACTTGTGTGCCAGATCCTGATTACAGCCCAGTACTGTGTGTTGGTGAGACTTCCCTGTGCAACCCATGAGGTATTCAGTGAAGCTCTCTGAGGTACAGCCATGATCAGCTAAAGAGCCTGTTGGTAAAAATCAGGGACCGGATTAACAAAGGACATTGGGTGATAAAGGTCTACTACAGGCTGCCTGACTGGGGGAGCCCATGGATGAAGCCTTCTTGCTTTGGCTACAGGAAGTGTTCTGCTTGCAGACTTTCATCTTGATGGGGAATTTCAACCACTTGTCTGTTTGTTGGGAAATCCAATAGACTCTTGGAGTGTGTTGAGACTTCCTGATCCAGCTATTAGATAAAATGACCAGAGAAGAAGTGTTCCTAGACCTAGTGTTCATCAATGCAGAGGAGCTTGTTAAAGTGATTAAGGTTGCAGGCAATCTGAGATGTAGTGACTGTGCCCTGGTAGAGTTTGTGATCTTGAGGAATATGGGCCTGGCAAAAAATGAAGTCAGGACTTTGAACTTTAAGAGAGCTTTTGGCTGTTTAGGGAATTACTGAGACTGCCTTTTGAGATAAAGGAGCAGAGTAGGCAGTTCTTTAAGGATGCCTTTCTGAAAGCACAAGAGCTCTCTGTCCACCAGCATAGGAAATCAAGCAGAGGAGGCAGAAAATCAGCATTGCTGAAGAAAGACCTGCTGGTTAAACTGTGGGAAAAGAGGAACATGTAAAGGCACTGGAAACAGGGATATGTGGTCTGGGAAGAATACAGGGCATGTAGAGATGGGATCAGGAAAGCCAAGTTGTGGAACTTGGTGATGGATGAGGAAAAGGAAGCAATTCTATAGATACATTAGTCAAGAAGAGACAGACCAAGGAGAATGTATCCCCCTCTGAACTGAAGGGGGAACTGTCTACAACAGGTATGGAGTAGACTGAGGTCCTCAACAAGTTCTTTGTCTCAATCTTCAGAGACAGTCTTTCTACATCTCTCATGTCCCTGAACCTTTAGGCATAGGGCAGGGGAGCAAAGCCATTCTTTTTCTGTAAGAGAAGAATAAGTCTAAGATCACCTCAAGAGGCTGAATGTGTACAGGTCTATGGGGTCAGATGACATGTGTCACAGAATCCTGAAGGAATTGGCTGATGTTGCCAAGAAGCTCTCCATCATATTTGAAAAGTCATGACTGTTGGGAAAAGTTCCTGGTGACTGGAAAAAAGAAAACATCACTCCCATTACTAAGAAATGGAGAAAGAAAGACCTGGGGAACTATAGGCTGGTGAGCCTCACCACTGTGCCTTGGAAGATCATGGAATGGATCCTCCTGGAAGCTAAGGCACATGCAAGACAAGGAGGTGATATGAGACAGCATGTCTTCACCAAGGGTGGCCTTCTACTATTGAGTGACAGCATCAGTGGGCAAATGAAGAGCAACTGGTGTCATTTATCTGGACTTCTGCAAGGCCTTTGACATGGTCTCACACCACATACTTATCTCTAAATTGGAGAGAGGTGGATCTAAAGGGTAGAATACTCTATGTTCAGGTGGAGGCCAGCGATGAGTGGTGTCTCCCCGGGATCAGTCTTGGGACTGGTGCTCCTCAACAATGACATAGATGATGGAATTGAGTGCACCTTCAGCAAGCCTGCTGTTGACACCAAGCTGAGTGGTACAGTTGACACAATAGAAGGAGAGGATGCCATCCGGAGGGACCTGGACAAGCTTGAGAAGTGGGCCCACATGAACCTGATGAGTTTCTACAAGGCAGGTGGAAGGTATTACACTTGGGTTGGGGACATCCCAGATACAAGTACAGACTAGAAGAAGAGATTGTTGAGAGTGACCTTGCTGAGAAGGAGCTGGGGGTCCTGGTGTACAAAAAGCTGGACATGAACCAGCAGGTACGTTCTTGCAGCCTGGAAGGCCAACTGCATCCTGGGCTGGATCAAAAGAGAGGTTACAGGAGGGAGAGGGAGGTGATTGCCCTCCTGTACTCTGCCCTTGTAAAGCGCTATCTGAAGTACTGCATTCAGGCCTGGGTCACCCAGCACAAGAAGGATGCTGAGCTGTTGGAAGAGGTCCAGAGGAGGGTCACTAAGATCATAGAGCTGGAACACTTCTACTATGAAGGAGGATTGATGGAGCTGGGCTTGTTTACCATGGAGAAGAAAAGGCTCCAGGGAGACTTCATTGTGGCCTTCCAGTACTTAAGAGGAGCTCATAAACAGGAGGGAGACCAACTTTTTTACACAATCTGATAGTGACAGGATAAAGGTGACTGGTTTTGAACTAAAAGAGGGAAGATATAGATTGGAGGTTATGGAGAAATTTTTCACTCAGAGGGTGGTGAGGCCCTGGTACAGGTTTCCCAGAGAAGCTGTGGATGCCCCATTCCTGGAGGTGTCCAAGGCCAGGTTAGATGAGGCTTTGGGCATCCCGATTTGGAGCTGATTTTAGTAGCTGACAGCCTTACCAACTGCAAGGGAACTGAAACTAAATGACCATTAAGGTCTCTTCCAACCCAGTCCATTCTATGATTCTGTTATTTTGTTTTTCTGTTACCCTCTCAGAAGAGACAGCATCAAGAAGAGAAACCCCAGATTGTCATCAGTCTCTGCAAATGGATTTCAACAATAAGTAGACACTTATGTGGTCCTCCTTCTCTATTTTTCCTTTTACAAAATGTATGTATTGAGTAAATATACAAGTGACTTATTGTGAGCTGAGGTAGCAGATACAGAGGTTTTGCTTATGTGTACACTAGGGAGAAGGAGGGTGCAGCCCTAAAAATAGGGATCACAGAGAAGTGAGCTAGACATTTAGACAGGATTTGAGTGTCGCTTGTCATTTCAGAGAAAAATGAAGCACTTCACTGATGTGTCAAAATATGAACAAATTTGCCAGCTGAATCTTCATCCCAGCTACTTGCTATAAAGCCTCCAAAGGGCACCCGTGTCAACCTGGCACGGTGTTCTGTGCCTGCCTCTACCAAGAGGTGGTTTTCAGGTCCTGAAGTGCCTTTTGGATGGCTGGAGCCTGTGCAAACAAGCAATTGAAGGGCAATAGTTAAAGAGATACAAGAGAAGCATAGTTCTGTGAACTTACTAAGAAAGTCTTTGACTATTTATTTCTGTTATATCTCATTGGACTTGCTTTGGAAGTTTAGCGTCAAAGTAAGAAGAAAAGTGTGAGAAGTTCACAGTATTTGGGCTGGAAATGTTTGATATAATTGAGGTATCAGACTTCAGAGAAAAGGATTAAAAACTGAGAAATAGTGCTAAGAAGTAAATAAGAAAGCAAACAGCCTTTAGAAAAAGGAAGCAGAAGTGAAAAGAGGCTGTTCAGAATACCAGCACTCTGTCCTGTGAGTTAGCAGTCAAACATTCCTTTTCATCTCCTATTGTAAGCCCTGCATTGTGGCTTCTTTCCACCACTGACTTTCCAGGTCTTCCCAGAGGGACAGCAGCTCTGTTGTGCACCCATGCCATCCTGCCAGGCCTGCATGAGCCAGTGTATAATCAATGAATATACAGATGTTATAATTAAGAAATATCCAGGAAAGTTAGGTTAAGTAAGGTTATTGCAACAGAAAGATAATAAATGGAAAATGGTTACTGATGTTGTAGGCTCACAGTATTCTCCACAAGGAGTCATCTCCTTCCAACTTAGCTGTGGTTGATGTGGTGGCTACCGTTCTGTATTAATTATGCTTACATTGAACAGCTTGGAATCATTTATCTGTAAGGAAAGTTGCTTCCTAACCCCAGGCAGTTAGTGGTTGTCTTATCAGCTAAAGAAAAGAATTACCTTTTGCTAGCTGTAGATCACAGGGAATCTCAGTGCTGACAGTGGGCAAGGTGCACTGTCCTGAGTCCAATTACTGCTAAGTAAATTATGCTTTACACATTAACCATGCAATAACCAGACATGGTTGCTATTACTCTTATAAAGTCTGTTTCTGGATTTGATTGGTAAGAGGTTTTTTTAAATCAGCTGTTGCTAGCTGCATGATCTGTTTTACGCCAGGTACCAGTGGCTTCTATTTCATGACTTAGTAAGTTGTGCTCAGTCTCTTGTATTCTTTATGAAAGTATGCATTTTTTATTTCTAGTTTTTGATGTGCTGAAGTTTCATTGTTGTATCTGTTATGTTTATTGAATTCAGGTTCTTGAATTCTTATCAGAGGATTTGTTAAATCCTGATACTTCCATGAATTCAAAGGGGAAACAAATTCTGTGCAGCACAGATGTAAACAAATGAATGAAACCTCAGGTTTGTGCACAAGTGTGTACATATGATATTTCTTGTATTTAACTAAGGTGTTTGATAGCAGTCCTGATCTTCCTGAGCTCTCTGCTTGTGCTTTGCTCAAGAAATACCAATCTGAATACTTGACATCCTACCATTCTACATTTTGAGATGACAGTTTTCCATTAAGAAGAGTAACTTAACCACTATCACTAGAAAATAAACTATGCTGGTTTTATTATACAAAATCACCACTTTATGACTTTACAGCTATATTGCCATTGTCACTAGATTATATCGGGCTGCACAAAAAATGGGGCAGTGTTCTGTCAGCATACATGAACAATGATTCATAAAAAATTAGTTGCCAGTAGAAGACAAACTCAAACATGTGCAAATTAGATTATTTGTGAAATGTAATTACCCATAGAGTGGGGAAATGTTTTGATGTGCTCATTTCATGTCCTGTGCACAACTGTCTTATCATGTTTTTGACATTAAGGGGACCAACAGTGATGGAGTCTCAGGAGCAAGGAGTATCTTCCCTTTTATCTGAGATAAAACCAGTCTCATGTTCTGCAAGTAAGTGCTCACCTCCACCTGCTCCTTCTGCCTTTTTCTGCATCCTGATCACTTCATTTAAAACCCATGATTTCCAGCAGGTGGGTGTGCTCTATATGTGATAATTGAAAATAATTGTACTTGGAGAAAAGAAGAAACAAAGGGGAATATTTCAAAAGTTAGACAAGAGGAAAAAAAAAAAAAAAAAAAAGCATTTAAAATTAAAAATGGAGGGCTAAGTGGAGAAGAGAAGAAATAATGCTGAGCTGAAACACAAGGAAGACGTGAATTGTAGTATGGGCAACATGAAAACAAATAAAGGATGGAAAGTGCCATGTGAAAAAGAGGAAAAATTAAAGAAAAAAAATTATTTTATGTGCATAAGGGAAGCAGAAAGTAAGCAAACCAAAAAGGGAGAATCAAGTTACAACCTGCACATAACTTGTGTTTTCATCTGTACTTTGGCTTTTCCAAACAGTCAGGTCTCCTGTGAAACCTCTTTCTTAAATAAGCATTTTTTTTTCTTCCAGTCTGCCTCCTTTTGTGCCCCATTAAAACTGACAGAGAAGTCAGCAGACAGGTGAGGGATACAATGACCAGCTGGGAGTTTGGTTTTTTTTTCTTCTTTATGATGTTTTCTTCCTTCTGCTGCTGTTGTTGGTTCTGGTGATTTTTTTGTATTTTTGTTTTTAGCCATGTTTCAAGATTAATTACTAAATGCAGAGCAGATGGACCAGAGGTAACGCGTTGGTTCCTTTAGTGACAGTCCCCTGACCTTATAAAGAGGGAATCATTTCTTGATTAGGAAATTGCCATTTTGAATAGTGACCATAATCACTGGATCTTTGTGGTGACAACTCTTCCTGCTGTTAGCAGAGATGTTATGACAGCAGCACTGAGATGAAAAGGGAAACTTCTTCACAGAGCCCTAATCCTGCATCCTTTTAAGAATATATTATAGGGCATACTCAGAAGTAGGGCACAAAAGTAGTGGGAACTTAGGGCTGGTTCAAAACAATAATTTCTGTCAGTCTGTAATAGAGATGATGCCCAAATTTTCTGCTATTCAGACACTTCTGTACTGTATTCAGTAGAATGGGTTGAAAAATTTTTTTTTAAATCAGTTACTCATAAAGATCTTTTGTCAAGAGGCAAAATAGAAAAGTGTTCAAAAAAAGTGAACGCAATTTACTAAACATTTTCTACTCTGCAATGTTGATCTGCTTTTCTTCAGCCCTGCCAAACTGAAATTAGGAATGAATTATCACTATAGTTATAGTTATTTCTTTATCTTAAATTTACAATAGCAAAAAAAAAAAAAAAAAAAAAAGATGATGTAACATCTTAAAACTTAAAGAGAGAATGCTCAGATTTCCCAGTTGGGTCAAGTGTTTCTGAAATAGATCTGAACTTTATGCTAAACTTTTTTACATTTCAATTGTGAAGAAGCTGCAAATGAACTGTTGTTTGAATACAGCTAGAGGGCAGTTGCACATTTTTTTTTTTTTATCATTATGCTCATTAATCACTTATGTAGGAACTGTTAACTCCATGCAGATAGCAAAAATATGTAGTATCTGTGTGGTCTTACTTAAATCGCATGCAAACAGCTTATAATAGCATTATTATGAATGTCTGGAAGACTCAGCAGCCAAACAAATCAGTACAATCTAAAACAAAAACCAAACACGTAAAATCTGGTAGATAGCATGGTAATTACATTTAGATATTATCAAATGGTCAAGAGTGATCTCCTGAGTTCCTAAATGACAATGACAGATTAGCACTAATAAGATAAGCATGATAGTGATGGAAAATGAATTGATGGGGGCAAATCTGTGACACACCAAAAGGATACCAGAAAGGACTGGTAATATCTGGTAATTCTTTTATCTTTTCAATATTATGTTTTATCCTGTGCTTTCAGATTTCCAGCTGCTTTCAAAAGAGAACATTCCTGTGACCTGAGATTAAAAAAAAAAAGATCTAAACTTTCTCAGCCTTTTTTATCATCCATAAATTGCTGTTAAATACCTGACATATGCAGATAACTTGTATGCAGATTAGTCTGGTATTAATTTTTATATATATTTTTTTTTTGCTGCTACTGAGTTTATGCTGTGCATGACCAAAATTTTACTTTATTCACAGTAATCCTATTAATGGCCTCCATTTAGCAGAATATTGCAAAAGAATAAAACCAAAACATTTCTAATTTCACTAGACAGTTACTTTACTTGAAGATAAGTACTATAATGTAATCTTGCTGAGTTGGTGCCATTGCAAAGATGCAACCGATTTATAAATTTACCAGAAATAAGCTGTTGCAAAGCTACTGGCCTAAAGTCTAGTCAAATTTTCTGTAGAAGCAACAAAATAGGGTAATTTTTTAATTATGTTTCAGTTGCATGTACAGAATCAATCTTTTAAGTTTGAAATGATTACTGATTTTCATTCATCCTGTAGTGGCACATTTTAATTCCCTAAGAAGGTTAATAACTTTGTGTTCACTGTTTAAGTAATTCCTTAAATCCCAAATGCTTACATGAGCAACTTCACTGGCTTATATTTACTTCCATTGAAATATATTACAGGAAATACCTGTAATAAAAGTCTACTTCATTAAATTTCACTGTAAAAAGCCATATGATCCTGGAGAAAAAATAAAATAAAAAGAATGCTAATCTCTAATACTGTTTTTAAAAGGAAACCTTAATTCTTTACTTGAAAAACTGCAGTCATTATCTCTCAATTTCATTAAAAACATGAATAGGTGCTCCTGTTCTACAGCTGCTGTTGAAGTCAATATAAAAGATTTCCTCAAGGATCAGTATGATATCAGGATTAAAATAGAGTTAATTAAAAAAATATTCACTCATTGGTATTTCCACCTCATGTTGAGACAATGCAGAAGGTTGGGTGTTTGTTATGAAGTTTAGCATTAAAATATTTTCAAACCACAGTGTCATCCAGGTCTACAGCTGTGAGAAGGTGCAGCTGTGAGATGATTATTATTTTGAGGTGGTTCTTAGGACAGTCAAACACCTTACAAAGTCGATGCCACTTAAGTCTGGATAAAACACAAATTCCTTGAACTTCTGAGAGTTGGATTTTTGTAAATAGTAGTAATAGTACTCAGAAGTGAAACTGCATAAAGATAGAACTAAGATTCCTATATGACTCCATGGAGCTGTGGGAGTTGAGTGAAGCTCACGAGATGCTATATCATTTAAAGCGGCCCTATGAGTAATGAGGAAACTGTTCAGTGTTGGCAAATAGATTCTTCTCATTAATTACCGTAGTAAAATTCCTCCACTGATGATGCTGTATGATCTCCCTCAGTAAAAATATGTTGATATTCTGAAAAGTTCTATGTAGGAGGTGTTCATACACTAAGTTACAAATCATTTCATTTATTTACTTACAACTCATTCCACTGACATGCTTTAAAGAGACATAGAAAATCATGAAGTGGTTCAAAGGAAATTTTTCAGAGATCCCTGTGAGAAAACTGAAGCAAAGAAGGAATTAAACTTTTCTAAAACAACATTTTCCTTAGAATTTTAGCTTGTTGCCTACACATCATCAATACTTCATCTAAACATCTGTTGACTTATTTAAGGCCTTGCTCCACTAAATTAATGAGCTCAGTAGATCAAATGGTGCATGTTCAGGAGACTTAGAGTTATTTTTATAGCTATTACAAAAAGAAAAAAAGCAAAAGCAGCTTTAGGCTTTTTTTTAACTGCTGACCCTATGGAAGTTGCTAAGGCAGAAAAACACTGCTGTTTTCTGTACTTCAACTGCAAGTAAAGGAAACTTTTCCATTAGACAGACACAAAGCTAGCTTGTAACAGAGCTACTCCAAAACACTGAAATTATAAAAAAACAGAGGGCAATACAGCAAATGATATATGCAGTGTATTCTGTTTAATATGCAACCTGAGAAGCTCTTGCTATTCTACAGAACCGAATAAACATGGCAGTTTCCAAAATGAAGACTGCTCCTGTTTAACAATGAGGAAATGAAAGAAAATTGAGTATTGAAGGTTTTTTCCCAACTCGTTTGTTCTGTTTGCGCTGTTTTCAGTTAAAAAGGAGTTGGAAATGTGAACATTTCTGCCTGCAGGTATTTGGTGAGAGTGATCAGAAAACTGCTAGCAATCATAAGAAGTTAAATGAGGGGAGATTTGGATGTTTCTATCCAAAAATTTGCCCGATTTAGCTATACTTCTATTCCTTATCACATCTGAAAAACTGATTTTTTGTTGTTGTTTTTGGCAGAGAATTTCAGAAAACTCTCTTTGAAAAGGGAATGGAAGCTGAGCAGAAGCCCATGGTGTCCTGAGAAGGTTACCTGCTGAGGAAAAAAAAAAAAAGTGGTAGGAGACCTTGAAAGCAAAATCATGAAGGGAAATGTGCTTTGTCCCAGTGGCAGAAGTCACAGTCCAGGTAACTGCCTCAGAGAACTGCAGTCACAGTTTCTCGCTTCATCCACATTTCTGTCGAGCCTGAAGGCTTTTCAATTTCTAAAAAGTCCGCAATCTAGCAAGTGTATGGCATGCTACATGCTTTCTCATGGAGGACAGAAAGAACAAGAGAGAAGTTAAATAAATGTTTGATTCCTACTTTGTCAACTGGGATAATATAGAAAGGAAGGGACAAATCTAAAGTTTTTAGAGGAAGAACAGAGATGTCTATTACTGCATCTCTCTGCTTTGTGAAAACAACAGTGTGTATTGAGAAGATAATCAGACATATATAAAATACTTGCTGGGATTAGAGATATAACACTTCTTAGGCAGATATCTTGCATAAACTTAACAAGGCTAGGTCAGCTTTATCAAAAGAAAAGAAACAGTCATCAATGTAGTTATATTTGTAAGAAAACTACTGGAAAGCTCTGCCAAAGAACGTATGTGGGAAGAAAAATAATACTGATTATACTGTAAAAGTAAATTTTACCAACTCATGCAGTAGGATTTTGTCCACTTATTCTAGTGGCCTGTGTTGAGGAGTTCCTGATCCCGTGAGTGGCTATTACTTCATTAAATAACGTAGGTGGCTCTGAAACTAATGCCTCCTATTTCTTTTCATGGAAACTACAACAGATACAAGAAGCACAATAATACTATTTGATAGAGCAAATTCTTAGCTACAAAACACTATTTCTCAACTAATCACAACCATTACCTATGCATTTTCACCAGTGATGAACAAGAACCTGCATGCTGCACTTCTCAAAAAAAAATCTGTTTATATGCCCATTCCAGTTTCTCTGTCATATCGCATTACTGTTGCCACTGCTGAAATGCACCACTCGCTGGCTCACTGTGCTCACATCCACTGTGTGGTCTCTATCAACATTCAGAAAGCACTGATGAATGTCAATGGTTGCCATTGTTTTCACTTGGAGGAATTTAACGACACACCTTTGCTTCACCCTCACTTCCATGTCAGATACCATTTCATCAGATTGCCCCTCTGCTGCCATCTGTCACACGGCAACAAAATGTAATGGATTATCATTTAGAAGGTTCAGCCTCTACTGCCATATCATCAATATCCACCTCTGATGTCATGGACCAACATAATAAATTACGAGGGCATTACTTTTGGAGCAGACTTTGCATTTTCTGGAGGTCTTGAAATATTTTTTCACAGTGCGGGTATTTACAGTTCTGTGATATTTCTCCTTTCAATCTAGAAGTGACACTGAAAATACTTGACTATTTGGCTAGTTAGGTCTAAATGAAAGGTTCTGGATGCGATCCCTACTTTGCAGTCTCTGGTCCTAATGTTGCTCTCTTCCTAATATTCTGCAATGCCTTATATCCCTCATCTCCCTGCTTCTAACCAATTTTTTCAGGGAAGCAACACATGGTCACAGCTCTGGAAAGCCATTTGAACAAACATGCTAACATTCTGGGGCAAATTCACATTGCCAAAATGTTAAAGTCCACTGAAATGCAGTTTGTATTTTCTTCTGTAATACTTTTTGCTTATATTAACTTCAGACTTCTTTAGGAGTGTTTTTATTTAACTGAAAGAATGAATAGAAAAAAGGAAGGAACAGTTTATGCTTAGTCTTTATTTCCCCAGTTTTTTTTATTTTTTTGGTTAGCCAAGGTTATTTACAAAAGCCAACTTACAGCATCAACAGCCTTCAGAATGGAGGGTCTCCTCATGCTAGCATGGCCAAGGCTTGCAGTTCCCTACAAGATGGTGGAGCCCAGTGCCTTGGTCCTCCTGAGGCACTATACAATCAATGAATGTATAGATGTTATAAATATCAAAGAGCTCGGCTAAGCTGTCATTATACCAGAGGAAAGAAAAGATGCTCACCCATATCCTGGGCTCACTAAGAATCTCCAAAAGAGATCCTTCCCTACTGGTAGTCAGCTCTTAAATGGGTCTAGGAGAGGTGGAGTCAGGCTCCACCCCTTCTGGCAGCACAGGTGAATTGCCTTCACCTGTGCTCCCATGGCTGACTCATTGCTCGCCCCAGGTGATCAATCAGAGGTTCAGGCCATGACTCAGCAGTTCCCATACAGGCACGAAGGCCCAACTGTTTTCTTTCAGACAAATGGAGGAGTTTCAGAGAGCTTTACTCCCCATCTCGGATGAAGATAAGTGGTGGAATATTGAATTTTCTATGTCATATAAGTTCCTTTTTTATGTTTTGTTCTCAGTTTCTTCTGTTACTGAATTTGTTGGACGCGATGCAGATGCCACGTAATCAGATGAGTTTTGGTGAGTCGTAATTCATATTTTTGGTTGTTTATTAATAATGGTTATAAAGGAGATTGTTGGACAGCTACATAAATGTGCTATATTCCTGCGGCTTCATTTTCTCCTATATTAAATACTGTATTCAGTCAAAGGCATGAAGGAGCTGTTTTTCCACTTGTGTTTAATTGCCAGCACCATTGACAGAGAATATCAGTAAAACTTTTGGTGACACTTTCAAGTTTCTTTTGAAAGCAGTTATTTTAAGAACAGTTTGATTCAACAGTATTGGCACTTATTTATTTTATTGTGACATTTTGAGTATGTATGCTTTTGGTTACACAAATACTTATGGAGGATTTTTTATCTGTGTAAATATGCAGAGGTAGTAAGAAATATTCATCAGTCCTCCTTTGTTGGACATTTGTTGCTACTGCCATTTAAACTTTTCTTTTTCTGAACTGGGGATTAGGAAGAGTTGTGTCTGACAGAGAGGAAAAACCATTCAAAAACTTTCAGCAGGGAAAAAAATAGTTTATATTTAATTTCAGGTATTGGTGTACAGCTCCTTATGTTTCTGTAGGATTCACTGGCTGCTTATCTTAAATCACATCAGTTACTTTTCTGTATTTTATCTGTATTGTATAATACATCTTAAGAGTAATTCATCTCTCTAGAGACAAGGGGAAAACTTTGGAAACAGAAGAAATAATAGAGAGATGTTAGAAGAAGCACTTCAGCAATCCTGTATTTGTAGCCCAGATTAATTTGTTACCGCTTATGAAAAAGCACATCAGAATACTATCAATTGTTTATGAACAGAAAAGAAAACCTATTGCCAGCAAACAGATTTCTTAAAATAAATCATCTTATAAGCCATAGAAAAAGTGTGTATGTACAGACATATTGCTTCTAGTAGGGGCACATCAGGAAGGACTCTCAGATGTAAAGTTTTCAAGTAAGAAGCTGTTGCTCAATGACAATATGAAAGTACACGTGTACCTTTTTCCTGACTTGATGTTATGTTACTTGCTTTTATCTTGGACCAAAGCCAAATGCATTACATTGTCCTCTTATAGCCATTAACATATAATGGACTGTGTTTTCTCCTTCTTCCACTGCTCCCTCCACACGTGCTTTGTTATGGTGCAGTGGGCCAGGGTTGCTGCTGAATCTGTGAAAATAATGACTTGTATTTCCGACTGACTCTGTTCAAGAATGTGTAGTTCAGGTGAATGGGAGTTCCTTGTGTTTCAGTAAATAATATTTCCCTGTGCTCCAAGAGAAAAGTAGACCTTCAGGAATAGGTCTGTAATGATTGTACTGGCAGGATTTCCAACTCCTGGCTGCATTGGCAGTGTGAAAGCAGATGCTGAATGGCCATGGCTGTGCTTGTCTGATGTGTTTTTGTGTAAAACTTCTTGAAACAAAGTTGCTGATCACTCATTAAGACCCCATGGTGTGACCACTCAGCAGTCACCTAATATGGTGATTCACCATCCAAAGAACCATTTCTATGAAATTTAGCACAGAAGAAACTCTCCAGCTCTCACATTGGGTTTACTCTGTATGTGAGACTTTGCCAGACTGTCTTCTTTCACAGGTTTTCCTTCTGCATCTATCTTAGATGCTCTTTGCATCTAGTACATCACTTGTATTCTGAATTTGTTGCTATAGATGAGAAAAAGAAACTTAATTTTCCCCATTAACGTAAAGCATTGTATTTTGCTAGCTATCAGTTCATAGTAATGTAAAGGTGTCTTGGCTCTTGAATGTGAAATGGTTAGTTCAGGAGCTGGAATTATGTCACAGATCATAAATAATTAGCCTTTATTCAGCAATTCACTACGAATAACTTAATAAAATACATTTTAAATATAAATCAACAGTTGAATTCATGAAATTCATGTGCTTCTCAGCAACTACTTTTTAAAACTAAATGAATTTTAGTGTTTATTAAAAAGTGTTATTTACTTTCATAAATTGCAGTAAGCAACGACAACAGAAGTCACCAAACCACAAACAAAAAGCTATGCAATAAAATTCAGGCAGATGGTTTCACCTCCACAGCTGTAGGACTCTCAGTTGGGCTGCCTCTACATGAGCATCACTCTCACAGGGGAACCATTCCCCCTAGAGAAACTTGTGTAATAACTATATTCACTCCGATAGGAGAAAATGTGAAGAAACAGGAAGTGTTCTCTTTCTATTTTCCTATACTGATGTTACTCAAGAATATATATATATTTTTTCAGTTACAAAAGAAAATTACTGATTTCACACTTTGGATGCCTGAAGATAATGTATTCTTTGATTTTCTTCTTCTTAATATTATTTTCAGAATGCTTTCCCTCTCACTTTGCCTTCCCACTTCATCAATATACTCCAGTATTATACAGTATAGCTAATGGTTACAGACTTCCTTCTGAAAGTATTGAACTTGCGAGTTTTTATGGAATTTATTTTTTGTTATTTTCTTATTATGATAGTTGTTTTTTTTTTCAAAACATCAGAAAAAAACTTCAAAGCATGTCTTTCTGAGGTGCATGTGGAGAAGCTTCTACTCTTGCATCTGTAGATGCAAGCACTGGGTCTCTATGCTCCACCAAACCTGTCAGCAACTGCATGCATTTTAATCAATAAAAAGGCTGCAGAGAGCTCTCTATAAAATTATGATATATGACCATGAAATTCTTTTTCTTCAGAAAAGAAGGCAGTGGATGGTAGGGCTGATACTTTTCTATGGTATTTCCATAAGCAAACATCCACTTAATTGCCAAACATTATTATTGCTGTTTTTGAAATTGCTGCATTTATTTTATTTGCTTGGTAAGTGTTTTGCTGGGTGGGAGTGCCTGCTTATACTTTTTAAAGATGCACAATTGTTTTTGCATTGCATTATTATTTTGTTTGTTTGTATAAGCAATTCCTGTACACATGCTTTTGAAAATGCTAGCTCCTAAATTTTCACATCAGTGAATCCTGATTTATGGTTACTTGAGTACAGGATTGGTTCCCTCTCTGTCAATTGGTAGCATTAGACTGCAAGGGAGGACCTAGTCACAAGATCTCATCAACCTGGCAGGGAGTGAGCAGCTCAGCATACAAAGGAGAAGCTAGCAAGAGGCTTCCTTCAAGAACTAATTAAAAAGAGGAAAAAAGGGATTTTTCTTGTATCACAGGCAATACCATGGGCTCAGTGAGCACCTGGGTCTACTGTATGTTGCTCACTTTAGGCAGCAGTTGAATGGCTTCAGTGCAGATGCTAGAAAATGTGCAGGTTGCCTGTAAGGGAGGAGGTTGAAGAGAACAGTTTTATTCCTAATACAGCGTAGTAAGTTATTTGAGTGATTCTGTATGCAGGAAACCTGAAGAGTTTCACAAGTCCTCCTGGGCTGTTTGCTTAGCTAATGTTATGTTTTTCCTTTGAATGCAATGGACGCTGCGCAAAACGAATAATAGTATGTCACCCTCTATGAATACTCTCTAAGCAGAGAAGATGACAAAGAATAGCAATAGTTAGTTTATGAAAGGTGATTAAATCAATGAGTAGTGCATTCTGAGCTTAATGAATATTTTAACATAAATATCTCTCAGCAGTTCTCTCAAACAGTTGCAATCAGAAATTCTCCGAAATCATATAATATGCACTGTTGAGTATTTATTTATTTTTTTAATTTTAGTTCAATGGCATTATTTCTCTTTTGAAATTACAATTTCATTTTTACTTCTTTAAAATAATACCAGGAAAAAAAAAAAAAAGAAAAAAGAGTGTAATAAGAAGCCAGGAATGAATGGTAGTGGCTACTTCTGTTGAAGAAAGGGCTATTAAAACTGAGTTGTAGAATCATAGAATCATAGAATGGCCTGGGTTGAAAAGGACCACAATGATTATCTAGTTTCAACAACCCCTGGTATCTGCAGGGTCACCAACCACTAGACCAGGCTGCCCAGAGCCACATCCAGCCTGGCCTTGAATGCCTCCAGGGATGGGCTATCCACAACCTCCTTGGGCAACCTAGTAGGCAACCATTATCAATAAAAGCAGATCAGTTTTTAAAGGCTGCCGATGAACACTCCATGTCTTTAAACCTTGGAAGCTGGGTCTGGATACTTAGCTGAATATGTATTCTACTTTAGCTCTGACGTTTTGAGATTTGATATAGGATTTACTGCATGACATTTTCTGGCCTGTGTTATAAGGAAGGTCAAATCTGTCGATCATGCTAATCCCTTTGGGTTTTAAAATCTTTTAAACTATTGTGAAGAAGCTAGCTGCCAATTAACTTCTGTGTCTGGAGTACAGATCTTCAGCTGAGAGCTTCACATGCCTATTCTGATTTACCTTCAGTTCCTGGCAGAAGTTAAGAACATCTGGTTGCTTCCTAACCTCACAGGAGAGATTTCATTTAACTTGTATTTCTTTCATTACAACTTTTGTTTCTGTAGTTTTTATCTTATTTATTTTACTGGAAGACTTTATTTTAGTTTATTTTACTGGGTAATGAATAAAGCACACAGACATTCATTCTGAATTTGTCGCTATGTATTAGGATTAAAAAGACAGAAATGAATTTTATTTGCACTTTTTTAATCTGAACAGTACTGAGTACTGCTATCAGTACTAGATTTTTGTGTTTTCTTCTATATGTTTATTCTACATTGTCGACTCTCTGCTGTGTTCATTAGCAGTAATGCAGCTTTCCAATGAATTGGGATGAGCTTGCTGATTCAGTGACAGATCGAAGAAAGAGGATTTGGACTTGGTGACAGCGTGGAGTTATGTTGGTTTAAGATGAGTGTAGCCTAGCAGTTGTCATCTGTTGTTTATTCTCTTGTCCTCTGCTGAAAGAGGAGATCTCTTGTAGTAGGTTAGCTCAATTTGAGTTTGTAATGTGTGTGTCACTGTGTATTTATGGGGCTATTTTGCACTGATAGGGAAGATAGGAAGGTTTATGTGATGATCCTTGGAGGCGTCCTATCTCCCGCAAGGAGAAGCTTTTCACAGGAGAGCCAAGAGTTGAGGGTGTTTAGTGCTGGCTTCACCCTACAGTGCTCTGTATGAACTGTGGCCTCAAGCTGTGGAGCAATTGCTAGGCAAGGAACAAAAGCAATAAACATCTCTGAAACTACATGGGAAGTCGCTATGTGAAGAGGAGAAAATATCCCAAGTGGCCAAAAATAGCTTGGCAAAGGAGAAAGACAATTATACGTATAGTATATATAAATGTTAAGGTAATATTCACTTTCTGGAACAACAAGGTTATGTTCATGGTTGTAAGACCAAATTCATGTCTTACTGCCAGTGTTGCTGGGCTGTTTTGCTGCTTATATGTAGTAATGTATACGAAATCATTACAGCTCATCAGTTACTTATGCAAACGTCCTTGCAATGCCCAAGTGTTATGATTAAGGATGAAGCCCTTTTTTGGCATATGTATTTTGTGGGAAACAGGACAGTCTGCAATACCAAGCTGCCAAAGAATTACTTCAGACCATAACATAGGGGTGAAACCTCCTGGAGAAGCAGTAGGCATCTTTTTGGTTGAAAGAACAAAACAAAATAAAAGCCACGTTGCCTTTTGGGTCAACTGCCTGTGTACGCTTCTGTCACTACTGTTTCTAACATTTATGTATACTGCACATTTTAGGATCATGCAGCTTTTTTATATGTTTTTTTAACCTTGCTGTTCAAAATAAACTGTAGCAAAATGGGATAGCATTTTGATTGCTGTAATCATACCTACCACACTTAAACATTCTGAAGTGTTCTTCATCACCTAATTTTCGGCTATCAGTAGTGTTTATGAGCCACTTTTCTCACTTTTGAAATCATAGCTCCTGCAGCAGAGCACCATAAGAGGTTGTCAGCAGCCTTTTAAACTGTGAACTCATGTTTTCAAGCTTTTCAACAATTTTTTGCCTCTTGTTTTGGGGGGAGGGAGGAGAACAGAAGTAGCCATATTGTCTCATGATTTCTTTTTCTTCTCTGAATATTCTTATTATAAGATGCCAAAATTTTAAGGACAATATTAAAAAAATCACAATGGAATCATAGGATGGCTTAGGTTGTAAAGAAAATCACACTAGAAAATGATTCAGCTGATTTATTCCTTAGTTTAATGGACACTAATTAGTAAATGGCACTGACAAGCCCAACCTAAAGTATTAAACTATTAAGACTTTTTTTTTTCTTTCATTCTTTATTTGTAAAGCATCATATCAACAAACTTAATTAAACTGACCACAAAAGAAACTAGAAATAGAAATTCAAAAGACATTGGATTTTTTCACAGAAAGCTAATTAGACTTCAAATCGGGAAGTCTTTACAAACATCTCTATTGCTTTTTGTTAGAAGTAAAGAATGAGAAAAACACCAAACGTCAAAGAATAGATAATAAGGTTTGTAGCATATTGAATCAATATTGGCAAATCTAACTGGTATGTCTCTGATAAAGGAAAAAGAACAAAAAAGAAAGCAGAGAAATATAATGCAGAAATGACAAGTATGACGAGAGTCTTCACTGTTGATTCTCCCTCTAGTCTTATCAATTTATAATTTTCTAGAGACGTTTAATTTGTTTCTTTTATTTCCTGTGATTTGTGCTAGTAGGTCTTTATTTCAAGTTCTGATTTTTTCTGAGTCTGGTTTTGCCTTGTTTCTTATTTGAGTGCTGAGGATCATCTGAGTGAAAGCCATTAACTTTCACATGGTTTTCAATCAAGACCTTTGTAAAATGGCCAATTTCACATTGGCTTTAATGGAAAATATAGATTGCTTCGTATTTGATTTAGACCTCAACCTAAGCTTGTTTTCTTTTTCTCCCCTCAGGTTATAAAGCTTCACATGATTTTTCTAAGTATTTTCTTAGTATAAGCATAACACTTGGACAATTGGCCTGCCTCTAATTAGTTTTAAACTGAGTAAAATGAGTAATGTAGTTTCTAGTCATTTGTCTGCAGTTGATATTGTAAAAAGTAAACCATTCAGTGGGAAATTTTTGCTTTGGGAGCTGGTGAAAAATTTCCATCAAGTTAGCATTTTTTCTTATATATCGAGGCATGCATATGTAAATATAATTAAATTTTAGATCCTGATCTGCTTTCAGCTCATCCATGATAGAAATATTGATAATGTTATATAGAAATATTTACTGCAGCTGTTACAACCGATATTTTGCAAACTGTTGACTTTTTCCAAATAGATTCTTTTATATGGAATTTTCAACTGAGTCAGTCCAAGTGAAGTGAAAGTGACAGTCCTGTTTAGAGATCTTATTTAAAGAATTGAAATGCCGAGTCTTCTTTCACTGATGTCAGTGCCAATTTCTGCTAAGGCAGTAATAACACCTGAAGCTGGGAGAGTTTTATAGGGAATGGGTGCCCTTAAAAGCATTTCTCAGTGTTATTTATGTTTTATTATTTTTAAATATACTTTTCTGTAGCATTCAAGCACTTTCAAATTTCAGTATTTGCCTATTAAACGAACAGGATATGGTATATGAACAAGTGAAAATATGGCTTTGATCAATGAGGCAGGTTTTCTTTGCAGAAGAGGTAATTTCTGCTTGCTTCACGTACAGGTATTGTCAGTGCCTAAAAGGAAGTATGCACAAAATAAAAAGCTGGAAGAAACTATATAGATATTATTTTTCTTCAGAAATTATTTTGTTGTTCCTTATGGCTGCAGCTGGAAGATTATGTGTTTCAAAACACATAATCTAAAGGCTCAAGGAGGGGTTTTTTCGAACACTAATACTGAATATGACATATTTCTGTAAAATGGACTCCCTGTTCAATTTGTGCCATAGCTTTGCTCTCAGAGTACTATTAGCAAGGAATCCTAACACATTAGTGAGCCGTGCTGGTGCTGAGAGGCGTCTGTTAGTAGTTTTATGTTTTTATTTGGATGTAGTATTTGAGTCTAGCTTTTAAAAGTGCTGTGCCACACTACACATGTGCCTCCCAGTTTCATCAAACCTATTACACGCTTACACTTCTCAGCCTACTTGCACTTGAACAGAGTTTCCCTCTTTTCTCCTCTCTTTTCCAAAAAAAAAAAAAAAAAAAAAAAAAAAAAAAAAAAGGCAGTTTTGGTTTCTTGGTTTTTTCAGGAATATAGATTGTTATTTTTTCACTCCTCCACTGAAAACCTGATGTCACAAATGCATTCAGAGTGTACACAAATCTTTAGAGAAATGAGCAGATTTATATTTACTGAAAATCATCACCATGTTACCTTTAGAAGCACGAAAAATGTAATGGCAGAAAATTATTCAAACCCCGTGTGTCCTGACTACAAAATGAATTTGTAGAAATACAGAGCATAATAAGTAAATAGACTCGCTAGGCAGCATTTTCAGTCTTATGCTGTTTTATTTAATTATTTTCATTTAATCCTGTTTCATAGAAAATATTCGCTTCTGCTTCTCTACATGAGCATATGGTCAATATATGGATATCACAACTATGTCTTAATAACCAGCTGCTATTCATGTGTAAATCAGGATGGCTGAATAGCTGGCTGGCTGGAATAATAAGCACAGTGTACTCAGTGCTTACATAAAAATGTTTCTGAATACTTTTAGTCAATTGCCATTTAATTTGGGTAGCTGCAGATCCTTACCATAGATCATTGATAAGTCAGAATAGCAGATAGAAAGGAGTTTAATGGAAGTATGAAAACTCTTGGGAGGACAGGGATGAAGGAAGCTCACTCTTTCTTCTCTGCCATTATAGATCAAGGATTGGTTGGATGGGACAATAAAAAGTTTGGGTGGGTTTAGCACAGTTAAAAATGCTAGAAATTGAGTAATTGAATGACTAATACAGAGTGCAGATGGGGCTTTCTCATCACAAACATCAGTGAATTAAATTCTTCTCTTTCTGCATTCAAATCTAATAAAGTACTTTTGATTTTGCCATAAATGACTTCACTTCTGAGCTAAGAAGCAGACTGAGTGGTGAGGTATGTATAATTGACACAATTCATTCAAGTCCTGTTTAAAAGCAATGTATTATGCATACACAAATTTAAAAAAGGACAGTTATGAAGACACATCTTTAAAAATGTGCTTTTGTAGTGAATAAAACAAAATGATTTCCTCATACTCTCGTGCAAAGTGGGTGGCTGCAAAGCATGTACATAGATTTCTGGAGATACAATACAAAGGGAAGGATAATAATCTTTTTCTGTCACTAAAATTCCATCAGCATTTTGCACAGTAAGATAAAAAAAAAAATGCATTAAATCCTCAGCATCAACAGAGGTTCAAAGTGAAACAGAATCAAGCTGAATGAGGTACCCATAAAGAAAAGAAATAGCTAAATGGATATTAAGGAAGTAAAGACAACTGCAAAATTAGCAACACAATAGCTTATAGAGTCTGCTTTTGCTAACAAAAGACAATCATTACCACCTAGCATCTCTGTATAGTCCTGGTAAGAAAAGGTAATTACATTCTGAAATGAATAAAATGGCATGGTTTCGTGAAGATAACTTAAATTGTGAAGTTAAGGTACTTGAACTTGAACTCCTCAATAAAAGGATAGACTTTCTGATTACACCATGATGCCAAAAGTGGTCTCAAGTAGAGAATAGGTGCTGACTGCATTACTCAATTTCTTATCTTCACATCAGTGACTCCAGTGGTATTCTTAAGGGAGACATTTGTGGGCTGCTTTGATGCAGGGACCCTTTGGGGCACAATTGCTGGCAACACAGAGCTGGCCATTGGGACACTGATCCTCTATGTCTTCTGAACAGCACCACTGGTCAGAGAAGACATGGAAGAATTTCTTGGAAAGTGGAATCTTTCCTGAAATTAGTATTCTATCCTTCAATGAAAATACCATCAAATTTTAAAATAAATAGGGCATCAGTCAATACTCTGCAATTTGAAGAGTTTTTGCAAATGTCTGGGTACAGAGGTGGCCTCTCAGCTCCAGACGTGGTCAGAAAGCTTTCTGAAGCAAGATGATGCATTTGCAGTTGATGCAAATTTCTTCCAGGGAACAGAAGCATTTAGAGCTGGTCTTGGATTCAGTGTGAAATCTCAACCCAACCAAATCTGTTCAGGTTGTGCTGTCAGCTCTTAAGTCATGAAAAGAAGTCAGTCTCAGGGAGCAGACAGTGAAATGCAGAAAACACAATTCTTTTTGACAGGGTGCTCCATTAGCTTGCACTGAGGTCTCTGACAGGGAGAAATAGGAACCCTCCAGCTGGCAGCTCTGGAATTAGGAAGCATAAGAGGTGACAGGAAAAAATCTGCATTAACAATGGATGCTATGATAGCCCCAGATAGTCTTCTTGATGACTAAAACCTGATGTACCCAACTCATATCTGTTCTAAGCAAATCTGTCCATTGAATAGGAGCCTGTCAATGCACTTGACAAGTAGCTAGCTCTGGCTTGGTTGTTTTCAATACCATCATCAGTAGTAGACACAAATCGTAGAATCATAGAATGGCTTGGGTTGGAATAGACCTTAAAGATCATCTAGTTCCTACGTCCTGCCATGGACAGCATTGCCAGCTGCTAGATCAGGTTGCCAAGTGCCCCATCCAACCTGAACGCTTCTAGGGATGGGACATCCACAGCTTCACTGGGAAGCCTATGTCAGTGCCTCTCAGTCCTCCAAGTAAAAAATTTCTTCCTAACGCAATGTAAATCTCCTCTCTTTTGGTTTAAGACCATTTTCTTTTGTTCTTTCACTATTAGATCATGTAAAAAGCCATTCTCCCTGTTGTTTATAATCTTTAAGTATTGGAGGGCCACAGCAAAGTTTCCCTAGGGCCTTCTCTTCTCCAAGCTGAACAAGCCCAACTTCCTCAACCTTTCTTCACAGGAGAAATGCTCCAGCCCTCTGATCATTCTTATGGCCCTTCTCTGGACCTGATCCAACATCACCTCATCCTCATGCTGGGGACTCCAGGCCTGGATGAAGTACTCCAAACAGGGCTTCACAACAGCAGGGTAAAGGGAGACAATCACCTCCCTCACCCTGCTGGCCAACCCTAATTGCAAATTTATAGCACTCAAGAGCAACATAGTACACAGACCAAAATGGAGTAGTGGCAGAAGGCTCCATTCAGCTTAAAATTTGCATGAGTCACTAAAACCAAAGGCTTTCTGTTTACCTGGTGGGAAATCTTTTTCTCACTGAAGTCATGTAGTAGGTGACTACTAATGCTTCTGGTTGAAGTAAATAGAAAGAGATCTACAAGGACAGCTATGAAAGTAATGCCTTCTATTTTATGATGTTGGTCCCTGACATCAGAGGTGGATGTTGGTGGTATGACAGTAGAGGCTGAACCTTCCATACAGTAGTTGTTACATTTTCGTGCTGTGTGATAGATGGCAGCAGAGAGACTGTCTGACAAAATGGTATCTGACATGGAAGTGTGTATGAAGCAAACATGTGTCATTGAATTCCTTCATGTGAAAAAAATGATTCCCACTGACTCACATTGACACTTGCTGAACGTTTCTGGAGACCAACCAGTGGATGTGAACACGGTGAGGTGGTGGGTGATGGTGTTTTAGCAGTGGTGACAGCAACTCTGTTCACTGCCGCTGAAGCAGACTTTTATGAACATGGCATGCACGCTCTTGTTCACTGTTCACAAAAACGCATTGCTAATGGTGGTGAAGATGTTGAAAAAATAGTGTTTTGTATCTGAGAATCTGCTCTATCAAATAGTATTAACGAGTTTTTTCTAGCTGTTGTAGTTTCCATGGAAATAAATAGAATGCATTATTTTTTGGAGCAATTTACATATTTTGAGGCTTGCTTTTTGTAGTTTTGCATTTAAAGCTCCTTATTGGTCTTCAAAAAACAGAAGTTTCTATTCATTAGAAGTACTTCAAAATCATATTTCAGATCTGTTCAAAATGCAGAATGTTAAAGAATAGGTAAAAAGCACTGCAAAAATGGGAGGTTAAGGAAGATGTGAACTATTTTATTTAGACTTGATTGCATTTTCTTAAACATAAAGAGAAGATTAAAATCAAGTAACTCAAACCTTTATGCAGTTCGTCTTTGGGCACAGGGTATAGGTAGAAGCAGTACCTGAGATCACTGTGTCACTGAAGCAGCCTGGAGAGAGCCAGTGTCATTTTGTTTAAATTCAAAACATGTTCTGGCAGCACATGCCCATCTGCTAACCCTCTGGCTAAGAGTCAGGTCTGCAAAAGTAGTAAAAAGATGCAACTTCTGTTTTCTAGTATGATTTTTGCCCCTTCAGACACCTCAAAGAGCTTTTTGGCTGCCTGAAGTATCTAACAACACAAGAAATAGCTAACGAAGGCAAGGGGAGAGAGAAAGAAAAACAGCAGTCAAAGGGAGAAGGAGGACAGGGACAAGAAAAGAAAAAGCCAACATGTTCTTACAGATCTTTGAGTGGAAGGTGTTGCTGTTCATTTTGTTGTTGGAATTTGTATGGATGGAGGCTCTTGTGGAAAGATCTCAAGGGAAGATCAGATATTATTGAGGAGCTGAAAAATAGCAATACTGATTATTTTACCAATGAGTAATTAGAAACATATTTTAAATATTCTGATGTATGTTTAAATGTTTTTGGTAGTTTTATGATTTTTTTATGTTTTATTTTTGTTGCCATGTGGAAGATGGCAGCAGGGCGGGCAGTCTGACAAAATGCTGTCTGACATGGAAATGCATATGAAGCAAAGATGTGTCACTGAATTCCTCCATGTGGAAAAAATGTCATCTATTGACATTCATCAATACTTGCTGAACATTGATGAAGACCACTGTGGATGTGGGTGGTGCATTTCAGCAGTGGTGACAACAACAGTGGGTCACCTCCTCTGGTGCAGATTTTTATGAGCATGGCATGCAGCCTCTTGTTCATCACTGGCAAAAATACACAGCACGTGGTGATGACCTATGTTGTATGTGTATATGTGATCATAAGAAGAAAAACTTACATGCAAAGCAGAATAACCATTCTTATTGATAATGAGCAGAGTAAATACAGGAAAAAAAATTAAGATTAGTGTTGGAGAGAGTGGGAAGCAAAATGGCAGAGATTAAATCGTATAGGCCTTGTGAATGTTAATGTATGGATGTTAAAAATGTTGAAGCAAGTGTATCTCCCTGAGGAATGAAAATAAATGTAAATGTACCTTATGAAGGACCTGAGATGGGGTTAGTAAGACCCCCCCAGTCCTATCTTTTGCTCTATAGGTGGAAACAAATCTGAGTGTCAATGGAATTCAAGTTCTTTGAACTACTGAAGTTACAAGGATTTTGTCTTGAAACTCTGAAGATGTCTTTTGTCATCCCTCTAAGGGCCAATAAAAAACTCAGATAATTTCAAAGAAATAATAGAAGGAATGTATGGGAACATGGAGGATGGTATGATTTTAACTGTGAGCTTTATTATTTTAAAAATAAAATACAAAATGTGAAATTGTAGAGATGATAGATGTTCTTTTTAATTTTTTTTGTTTGTTTCAGAAATAATTTTTTCACCAATTTGAACTACAGATGGGTCTCATGGGATTTGCTTTCAAACATAAGGGAGATATTCAGGCTTTCAGATTTCATTACCACTTTCCTCATTATTGTGTGCCTTGAGGAGCTATAAATAACATATGGCTAATTTGTGAATATGACACGTTCCAGGGGATATGTGTATTTTAATCAGGGCACCTTCTGACATTTGGTAATTGGTTCACAGATTTGTTATATAATTTCGTGATTATTAAGTTGCTAGGAGGAAAAAAAAAATCTAAATTTGTTATCCAAAATCTACCCTCGTTGGACCCTTGTAGTATCTGTGTTTCTTACAGGTCTAACTACAGATTTTCAGTCAGTGAAAATATAAACTATTGTTTCAATTTGTTTGTTTTCTATTTCTTATAGTTCTAGTCATATAATTAGTAACTGTGTTCTTTATGACATATTTCTTCTAGTCAAAACTTCCTATTTGTGTGTCTATCACTAAAATGCTTGCTTTTCAGATATATTTATATTTGGTCTGGTTAAAAAAAAATCAGTTTTTATGTTGAAAGTGTGTGTTTGATGCTGGGATTATTGTTTTTAAGAACAAGTTTTACTGTTATTCAAATTATGATCCTTATATTCTGTGAAACACCCTTTGAACATCTGTACAAACTGGCTGTCCCCTAAAACCATTCTATTTGACAGAATCACAGAATTGCCCGGGTTGGAAGGGACCTCAAGGATCATGAAACTCCAAGCCCCCTGCCACAGGCAGGGCCACCAAGCTCCCCATTTAATACTAGACCAGGTTCCTCAGGGCCCCATCCACCCTGGCCTTGAACACCTCCAGGGACGGGGCATCCACATGGTTTCAAGATGATCTAAGTTGTTTAATCATTATGTACATACTGAATTTCTTTTTATGATTTGATCTTTTGAATGGAGATGTTGTAGTGCTGAAAGGTGCACTTCTGAAGTGCTGGCCAGGAAGCATCAATACAACCAGGTTGTTTGTGTTATGGAAATTCATGATTTTGGTAGAATTATTCAAACTCAGAGTCTGCAATTTGTTATTGTTAATGCTGTTATCCATATTGAAAGTCTTGTTTCTGATGAGACTGTTGTGACAGTTGCCTCCTCCAATGGCTAAAGGGCAGATGGTGCGTGAGGCTGTCTGCTCCCTGGCCCTGGCATACGTGAGTCTTTGCTCCAGGGGGTGTGTTTCTCTTGTGCCAGATACCACATTTATTTATGCAGGCTCCACAGGATATGGTCCTCGCCTTAGGAGTGAATTTACATCATTTGCAGCACAGATACACTTTTAGGTCTTTTTGCAACGTAGACACTCGGTTTCTACCCACAAACAAGTGCGAACAAATTTCATTAATATATCAGTCTGACTTTAGTTAGATAAGAAGGCAACATTTACTTTTTCAAGCAAATATTGATACAATTACTTTTTATTTATTTATGGTATCTTTGAGGCTGTCCAGGTAATAACTAATGCAGTGATATTGTGCTGACTTTAGCTATGCAATGCTATATCAAAGAGCATTTTTTCAGTGATGTGCAGTATTGCAACTTCTCTATGTATTTTGTGTTGGCCATAAAATAGAGACTTTTCCATGAGGTAGATTAAGGAACATCTTTGATGTTTCCATTCAAAGAATACTGCTTCCATAAGGTGAGCATTAACAAGACAGTAGTGACACATTTTCATGACAAGGTTGCTGACTGAACAACAGATCATTAGAGAGAAAAGGATCAAAGCTACTTCCACATGTTATGTTTCAGTGAGATGTAAGTACGTCACTGACAAAAAAGCGAAAGTAGCAAATAACACGTCAGGCAAAGCCCATTCCTCTTGTCTTCGTCTCCTCCTTATTTGCAAATCACAATCTATTTGCATTTTGAAAGAGACATGTTGGAATCTGCCTGTGAGGGTTAATATAACTCTGATAAGAGATTTATGAATACAGGCTGTCCTTTGTTACTAGTGGTCATGACAAATCACAGAATCACAAAATTAAGTGTTTAGTTCCTAATGGCTTTCCAGGTCTCCTTTGTCTGGAATTCTTTTTATTTTTTTTCTTTCCTGTAAAGACAAGGCACACATTTAAGACCAAATGTATTTACGAAGCACAGAAAAAATACAGGTGGTTCAGCAAAACAGAAAGCTTCTAGGGTTATTTTGCAAAATATTCCTAATGATGCCATAGTCTCAAGTACAAAATTCCCTTCAATTTAATTAACATGTTAACCTATGGTTCTCCTTTTCCTCCTGTATCTACTGATAGGAGGTCCAGTGTTTTCTTCTAGGTATATACAGTATAAAACCTAGAGCCCAAGGGCATGGGAAGCTAAGTTAGCTCCTAATAGGGAAGTATTCTGCAGGCAAGAGAGGTGCTTATGTTGCGATATAATGTCTTTTGAATATGTTGGATTGTCATTACTCACATTCATCTTTAAGTGCTGATCAGATTCTTATATATCTGAAAGAAAGTGAGGAAGAGCTGCCCTAAGTTAAATGTTATGCAGTAGGGTTGTAAGACATGTAGCCAAAGTGTTTCTCAAACTTTCTACAGATACTCCAACATATTTGAAGCTTTTGACAGAAAAGAATAGGCAAGGGCAACAATGATTGATCCATGTTTTTAAGAAAAAAATTGAAGCCATATTTCCACCAGAGGCTTTAGACGGACATTGATATATTTATCAAGAAAAAAAAACACAAACACAAGCACAGCCTTTGCATCACTAACGTTGTAGCCTGGTGCCAGAATTTACAGCTGTAATGTAAGATTCATTGCCACTCTCTTTATTTATTGGAAAAATCTCTTGCAGCTGAGCAAAGGCATAAATATAAAATTAAATCACAAAAACTACTTCGAACTAGTGCTAAAGATATTCCTTAAACTCATGGGGCCAGGACAACATCAAACTAATGCTGAAACACAATTGAGACAAACAATTTTTATTTAGCCATCCATTATGCCAAATATCACTTTACAGTCAATATGTAAAACCACAGATTATTTGAGAGTATTTGTTATATAAGCACAACTAGGGGATTCAAAGACAGCATGTTCGATGAAGATACATCCATGAATTTCTGTCCTTATGATGTCTCATTTTCGTGTCACTGCAAAATTACTTTTATAGTGTGTTTTACTAGTGTATAATGCAAGGAAACTTTATATGCTCATGAAAAATGGCTTTATAAACTACTCTAGTCTGCCAGATGATTCTTAGAGTGCATAGATATGAGTATTAATGCCTGCATTATGTTAATAATATTTGTCCTTTTAGGTCAGTACAGACTTCTGAAGTATTTATAGTCTGCAAAAATAGTGTCACAAGCACAGAATAATAGTTATTGAGCATTATGGGTTTATAATATATATATATTTAAATATTTCTCATTAAAAATCTTCTTAAGAGTGTTAGTCTTAACTGCTGGACAACTTCAGAGGTATGTTATTTCAATTTACAGACTTTATCATAAAAATCAGTACAAACTTAATGTAAAGCATGCAAACATGCCTTCTTGCTGTAGTCCTGCTTGGTGCTATATGAATGTCCTGCACATGCTTGTGTGGTTGCACCTTTTGAACAGATACCTCTTGGGACCACAGAACATGTCAAAGGCAACTCTCAGAGCTGAAATCGAATTGACTGTGGGTCTGTGGGTGGGGCTCGTGTAGGCAAGAGGGTCTGGCCCCAAACTCCCTCCATTTCTGTGTGCAACTCCCTTAGGAAAGCTACTAAAGATGTTGCTGCCCATCATGAGAAGTGTGAAAAGGAAAAAAAAAAAACAACAACTATGTTCTTCAGTCAGCCAATGAGGGAACTAGGGCCAGCTAGATTTCAGGGATTTTAAAATGGAGCAAACAAGATTTCTTCTTCTGTGTATGTAAATGATGCTGACTTCAATTTTTAGAGGCCAAGAAGTAAAATTTTCTCAACCACTTTAATCATTACGTTTGCGTACTTAAATCTGCTCAGTCTTGAGACAATGGAAGAGCAGATACTGAAGAGATAGAGATCTGCCCTTTCCCAGTCATGCTTGATTTCTTAAAGCCTTATTCGAGTCCTGCCAGATGCAGGCCCCATTGAAATTGAAAGGAAACATTTATGCTGACTTCAGTGCTTTCTATGTCACATCTGTAATTGCCACTTTACCAAGAACCCGACTATAATTGTCCTTACAATGTCTCTACTTCTGGGATATTCTCACATCCTTGTGTTACCTTACAAACCGATGGAGGACTTTTTGATTTCTGTCTTAGTATTTCTTGTGCTAGGACATCTTATGCTTATCTGAAGCATGAAACCATGCAATGGAAATATCTTTCAGGGATATTCTGAGCTTTCCTGGAGCTCAGATGTACTGTGTGCATTATAAAGAACTGAAAAGAGTATGGTATAAAATAGATGAGAGTATATATGCTAGAAAGAAAAGGAGATGTGGAGAGATGAGACTCATTGTGTAGATGAGAACCTCCATGATGGCTTTGCAATCAGTAGAGGTCTCGTACATGGCTGAATAAGAGGAAAACAGGAGAGAGCAGAAGGGTAGCACTGGTGGAAACCAGAGCTAGAGATACTGCCTTAAGCACTCTTATGGCCATGGGAGGACATACATGGAGGATCAGAGCTACTTTCTTGCTTTAAAAACCAGGAGAAAGAGGTCAAAAGACGAAACAGCCCCAAGAGCAATTGGTGCTAATGTGCTATTTTAGATAATGATGGTCCGCATTTCCTACATAGTGATTTTTCATATCTAGATCTCATAGCTCTTTATCTCAATTTTTCAGATTGCAAAACTGATTAATTACACTAGCAGCATTAGTATAATTAGTGCTGATTATTCTCCTAGCTTTCTCTTCTTTAATCATCTGGGCTCTGAACCTGTAAATTGGAACTAAATCCCTATTTATCAAATAGCATAGATTTTAGCATCTGGAGAGGGTAGATTTTTGCTTATGGTGCTCTACCTTAAACTCAGATATTGTTGTAGAAGCTTTCAAAATGTATCTGTGGGAGTGTACTGGAAATAGATAGACCAAGATTTGTCTGTCTCTTTTTTTTTTTTTTTTTTTTTTTTGTAACATTTGATCTCTTGGACATTAAGCATTTTGGAAGGGAAAGGGAAAAAAAGAGCAGCACTATGTGTGTTTCAATGTGTAGGTGGATTGAAATGTCTGGTTTTATCTATCTGGGATGCATAACAGTTATCACACAAAGTGAAGACAAACTGTGCAACTTAAAAATGACAAGGATAAGGGAAAGGCCTTTGTTCTCATCTGCTAGACTTCATGTCAAGACCTTGTGTCACCAATATTTACTTTCAGAGAAAATCGATGAGATTTACTTGGAGACACCACAGTTTATAGGGCTCGGTCTCTGGTCTGCTTTCCATGCCTCTTGGATTAGCATAGCAAGTGCCTTAGTTTTCTTTTTCCTCTTCCCAGCAAACCAACCCGAGTACCTGTGAAGCCCCAAGATTCCGTAGCTTGCACCACCCTCCTCCTACCTCTGCCCCTCAGCTCAGTACTGAGGAGCTTCTGTTGACTCCTAATAGCAGTAAGTTCTCTAGTTTGCTTTTACTAGATCTTGGTTATATTCTGGTAATTCTTCAATTTTTTATTTTGTTGTTGATATAATAACTCATTCTTTATCTACAAATGTGGAAACAAAAGCATGGATGGCTTACTGAAGACTCTCAGAAATTGCCTACCATACTTACAGTGTTATTCAGAAACTGAATCTATATGAAAGAATTAGGGAGAGAACTTCAATGGCCAATCAGGACAAGTTGGAATTGTCATGATCAACAGCTGACAGGAGAAAATATATGGAAGCAATATGTGAATATTCTAAAAAATCTAAAAGATACAAAATCTAAAGAAATAAGGAATATAGTATACTTGTTCATTTTGTGCTCCTTGTATTACCGAAGTCTAGTTGTGATGACATATCATACCTTCATAGGAGAGGAAAAAAAGTGAACCGTAGCTGTGATTAAATGATGTAAGTAAGGGAAGCAAGCAACTTAGATGGTTCAGCAGCTCTAGGAGCTAATAATTCTTACCCTTTCTTTTGGGGCTTTTTACATTTTCCCTCCTTGAAATGCTGTGAAAGTATTTACTAATGATGATGAATAGTTTTTTCTACTTTCAGTTTCTCCTATACAAAAATCTTTTTCTGGCACACATATCATATAAATGTCTACTTAGCTCAATGATTTACTATTGATTGCTTTCATTAAGGCTATCCTATTACTCATTTGCTTCTAACTCTGGCATGTTTTTCCTGTGTTTAAATTTTTAATGTTCCAAGCTAATATAAAGATTTCAAGGATTTAAGGATGGATGCTCAGACTTATTATATTGCCCTAGCAACTAGCACCAGAGCACAGACAGGTGCTGACAGCTCAGATGGAGACAGTCCCAGTGAGGAGAGGACAGGGTTCCTCCACACCTCTTTAGGTCAGTGGAGAAAACATGGGATTTGCATGTGCACATACACAGCCCACAGGAGAAGACCAAACCAGGGGTCTGATTCCGGGCATCGAAAGCTGGGAAACAGATAAAGATGCTCTTTTTTTTTTTTTTTTTTTTTTTTTTAAATTTATATATAAAAATAGAAAAATTTAAAATTGGAATTTAACAATGTTTTGCTGTAATCTTCGCTGCTTTGACAAATTGATAGCAACAGGGAGCTTACTTTCAGCTTTTTCCTGCCCCAGTCTGATCATCATTCTCTGGGAAAGTCAGTGTAATTCTGTAATTCACCAGCTCCCAGCATTTTACCCATTACATTTTTTTTTCTTTACTCAAAATGAAAAGAAACATAACAAGGGGAAAAAAACACACAGTCATACACCCTGGTTCTGTCCTGAACTGCTGCTTAGGTAAACAACTTGCTGGAGATCTTTAATTGTTGATCATACTGTATCGAAATACGAAACATTTCAGACTGTGCCAAAACCATTTCTTTTAGTTTATTAGAGTTAGATTGTAAGTAATTTTCTGCTACACAGAAGTGGTTGAGGATGTAGAGAGTAGGGGGAAGAGATGCTGGGTTGAAACAGTGGACTGTGGAAGCTTGTCTTCTTCTTCCCGCCCTTCCCCACAAGTGTGGACTGACTCTCTCTGATCTGGTTCCAGTGCCAAACAGGTTTCTGACAGGGTTTTGAGGGATACCTGTAACCCCTGGTGTCTCCACAAATCTCTGTCCATTTCTGAGGGTTTCCACAGACATGGTACTGTGAATCAGCTGCTGGCCTTATCTTGTTCAGCTATGCATTTCAAATGTATTTAAACTTTATTTAAATAAGGTGGTTATTATCATGTTTCTATCATTAAAGATATGCTTAGTCTTTTTCCTCTATGTGAGAAATATGTATATATATATGTCTATGTATATAAAGAGATATGTATCTTTATGCATTGATTCATCTCCTTAATTTAGCATTTCAATATTTTAGAGGTTGCGTATTAAAATTGCATTAATAAAATGCTGAAGTTTAGTTTCAGTGATATTACTGAATAGGGTATGGTGCGGTAATTGTAATGTATGATATTTAGCAGCATTGAATGGAGATTTAGCATGTATGAATTTTTATTAGAAAAGTAATACTTGCCTGGCAAACAAGGTTATAGTGAGAAGGGAAAATTAATCTCTGGATTTACGGGATCTTTTTTTTTAAAGGGAAAGTGTTTGTGTTTCCATTCCAAGTAGTGTTGGGTCCATGCTTGTCTTCATCCATTTATTTGTACTCTGCGTACCATCAACTGAATTCTTTGTTTCCTGTTTTAATTAGACACAGGAAATACATGGTCCTTCTTCAGATTTGGTTCTGTTTTTCTTTAGGTATACTTTCTCTATTTGAAGAAATTTTAGGTATAGTTATTTTCTTCAAGTCTTCTGAATCAAAGATGTTAGTGTACTTAAAATCCACTAGTGGATTAAGAGCTTGGAGAAAGTCAGACTGCTGTTGAGGACAAAAATGTGTAATGTGTGTCAAGCTAATACAATTTTTTCCAGAGTTGATGGCTTTTTAGTCTAAGTTTTTAAAGTTCTTTTGTCTACATCAGTAGGGGAACTCAACAGGATCGAGTTCATATATTGTGCGCTACTCTCAACTAGGAAGATGTTTGTTATTGTTGTACATAAAAAGAGACTTGACACTGAAGAACCACAGAAATGAATATTTTTTCTTTGTACACTGGATTGATACTCACATTGTGGAGATCTACAGTACATTTCACATATTAAAACAAACAATCAAAAAAAAATACTGAACCTAAATTACACTCCTATAATACTTTCAACCTGATCTGACCCAGACCCAAACCTTGTATCATTTCATTTGGCATTTGAGACTCTATACAAGTGCCAAAGAACCAAAGAACTCTGTACAAGTAACAAATTATCCACTTCTGTATAATGTGCTAAATCGCATATATTGGTCTTCATGACAGTCTTGTGTGTTCATCCCATCTCTTCACTGAGTCTAAGCAGTAGAATGCTCAACACAGTTGTTACCTCTGTATTGATCTCTGCTGGCTGGTGGCACTTGAGTGGGAAGAAATTAGAAGGGAAATGGGATGTTCTTCAGTATCATTTGTGAAGTGGGAGCACAGGTGGTGTAATGACAGCAATAATACTCTATCAGCCTGAGAAGGGGGCAAAAATAAGGAAACTATTGATTCTTTTTAACATCGTTAGAATCAGAAATGTATCACCTCCTTTTGAGAAATGACCCATACTCCTCCCCCCCAATCCTGTCATTTTTATAATGAACTTCTATCAGATATCCTATTTTCTGTAAACCATCTGTAATAATATGGCACAAATTTCCTAACAGACAATAGTTTTCTCAGTAAGAAGGTTTGTTAAATTCTTTATTTCGTTTTGAAAAATAGCATTAGGCAGTTAAGTCAGAATTGCAAGAAAAGTGATATTTAAAACAAAATTAGGGGTAAAAAAAATGTTATTTATATTCCCTGTTTCAATTTTCTTTGTCAGACAAAGCATTCATCTTAAATATATGTTTAAATATTTCTCAGTTAGGATTTGATGTCGAAGACCACTAGAGGAGTAGTAAATACTCAAGTTTAAGCAAAGATGTACACTGTAACCAACTGGGCAATCAGCAACCTTTAGAGAATATGAAGGTGGCAAAATTCAGATTCAGGACATCATTTTGTTAATTAATTATTTGAAAGAAAGTCATGCTCTGGCTTGTACCATACTGGTGAAAACTGGAGTGCAAATACAATGCAGTATCACTTCTTTAAATACTTCTTGTAAGACAAAAGGCTTAGGAATTTCATCCTGAGACATTCCAGTATTCGTATATCAATACACCAAATACTTATATGTTTTTACATCCTGCTGTCTCTTCACAGTCACTCTTCCCACTGATCTGAGGAACACCTCTACCTTAAAGGCAGATACTGCAAAAAAAAATCTTTGCACAACTCTTTAACATCTGTTTCACAGTTTCTTGAAAGATTTAGCATACTTTCTTATGGAATCAGAGAGCTCATTTTCTCTGAAAATGACATAAGTTATTACTTTTTTGGGGTTTGAATCTCCCTCTGATGACTCCCTCTCTGACTTCTTTTCTAGTGTTCTTATCAACAATCTCTTGCACTTCATATTAAATATAATTGTATTTTTAGAGAAAAAATCTTTTTAGATGAAGGCTTTAAGTTTCAGCTAAAGGCTTTAAATTTAAACTAAAGTAAATAAGAAGTTGACTAATTGGCCTATGTTATTTACACAGTACCAAAGTAGCCTTTTTCATACTTAAAAAAAAAAAAAAACAACAGAAAGACACACAACTTGAATAAGGAGTTAATCTTTCTCTGTACTACCCATAGATGGGTATCAGTTCCTTGAGAAGTTTCATCATACAAAAGTTGTTCTGCCTCTAATTCCAATAGTGGTGGGAGATGCAGAGACAGACTCAGTGTTTTATCACCTGGCCAATGTAAGGTTTGTTCATAGGAAGATGATCAAAGTGTGTTAGCTACTTTTCTGTAAACTCTGCAAAGACTCACAGAATGGTAAACATTGGAAGGAACATCTGATCCAACCCTCTCCTCAAGCAGGGCCACCCAGATCAGTTCCAGTCAGCTTCTGAAGACATCCAAAGGTTGTTAAGATGGTCCCAAACCTCCTCTTTTCCAGGCTGAACAATCCCAGCTCTCACAGCCTCTCCTCACCTAAGAGGTTCTCAAGTCCTTTTATCATCTTGGTACTCCACCACGGACTTGCACCAGTATGTCTAGGTTTCTCTTCTTACTGGTTACCAGTATAAGAATTGGAGCTGTTACTTGGGGTGTGACCTCACCAATGCTGTGCGGAGGGGAAGAATCACCTCTCTTGACCTGCTGGTGATACTTAGCTTAACACAGCCAGACCTTCATTCTTGCAAGGGCACATTACTGATTTGTGTTCAACTTTGTGTTTACCAAGACTCCTAGATTCTTTACAGCAGAGCTACAGAAAAAGTCCTGTCATTTTTATCAAATGTAACCAGACAAAGATGATGTTGATTCTCTGCTTGTGATTAAGAATTTTTGAATTCCTTTTCATCTACTGCAATATTAAAGAGGTTGACTGAAGTTCAGTAGTTTTCCCATTTATCTGGGGAGTGGGGGACTGAAGCAAGTGGGGTTGTTAGCAATTAATATCTTTGGCTATTTTTCTTCTATATGGTGAAATATTTTTGCTCAGCTACTGAAACTCCATTTTTCAGTACTTTTGGGATAGACATGAGAACAGTGTGAACTGTTCTGCTCAAAATAACAGCATAAACAATAGCAGAGGAAAGGACAGTTCTGGAAAGAATGACATCAGAGGGATTTATTTTCAACCTACAGCATTTAAATCATTTTTACAGTTCTCCAAATAATTCTGACTTCATATACATATAAATAATCACAAAATATGCAATGTTTTACAAAGGTACACGGTTCTATTTTTCAAATACTGTATAATTCTATGAGAAAACACTGAAATAGGATCAGACATTAATTTTTAAAGCCATGTGCTATATATTGTCATTTTTGAAGAAAATTAAAGAGGCTTTTAGCTGAAGTGAACTTTCACCTATACACTAGATCAGTACTTGTGATTAGTTTCAGTGTGAATAACAATAGGTACTTTTTCTCATGAATTGCTTAAGTATCAGCTCAAATTGACTGTCATGCATTTATTACAAAGAATACTTGGTGACACATATAAACATACTGCATTCTCGCAGTGCCTTATAGCATTTCATTATTTCAATTTTTTAAATTCTCTTTGCAATGAGAATTCTGCAAATGATGAATTCAACTTGGTTTTGTAATTGCCATGGCATCAAGAACTTCTTTCCCTCAAGCTACTGAAGGTATGTTTATTCTTTAACAAAGTAGAGAAACCAGAAAAACTAAACAACAGACATAATTTTCCTTGAACTTTGCTCTGGTCTCACATCTTTTACTCTGTACTCATGTTTCAAAGGGTTAAAACAATTGTTTTATCTATGTGATTCCTGTTCCAGAGAGTAATATTTAGGTTGGATATATCAATCCAAGCACTCAAAGAATAAAACAGATAAGAAATAGATATGAGGATGCAGTTACTGAGCAAATGTGTACATTCTGGATAATGATTCAAATACTGTGGTTGGATTCAAGGTCCCAGAGAGGTAAAATATAAACCATGCCACTTAGATTTAAATCTGTATTTGTGTATCATATTAAATTTTATTCTAGGCTTCTCTAGGATTCAGGCTTATGTTAAATGTTTTACTGAACTGGGACGGTAATAGTGACATAGGGAATTGCAGCTGATGAATTGTAATATTGTTGACAGGACATATTGATGCAATATTCTTGGGGTAGATGAGCTAGAGTAGCCAATTTATGTAACGAAATGAAGGACCTGTAAGATCTTGTGCAACATACGCAGTTTTGTGTAACTGGGAAAGTAGATTCTATGTCCTCACTGTTAAGAAGCATGTAAGGTTCTAGAAAATACTTGCCTTTGACCAGCAAATCCCCAGTTTGAGAACAGTGATTCTGTGTAATTCTTGTTCTGGAGTATCTGGGCAGTGGTTACCTGACCTTTTTTTACCAAACTGTTTTAGGGATACTCATGCAAGAATTTAATCATTTTATCCTTTGCTTGGTTTTGTTGTTCTTTGTTTGTTTGGTTTGTGGTAGGTGTTAGAAATGTCAAGTGAGGTCATCTTTCTCAAGCTAAACTTTAGGTCCCCAAGCTAAGTAACAACTGCTGCTTTAAACTATTTCTAAGTGGATTTGACCTTAAGGTTTACTCACACCAAAGAGCCAAAGAGGAAAGAGTTGAAAATATGAATGAAGTAATGAGTAAACCACTTTTCCAGGAAAGCTAAACAGATTTGTCAAATGTGAACTTTACAAAATAGACACGGTGGATTGAATGAAGGGGAAGTAATCTCCAGCTACAAAGGGCAGTGCAGGCAGAAAAGTGACCTCTGCAGGTGGATGGGGGAAAGGTTGGACAAAGATCACTAGTCCAAAAAGCCAAAATTAGCAAGAGAAGCAGGGAAAATATAATGCCAGGAGATTATAATGGTTAAAATAATACATAACTTCAATTGATGGCTTATGTTGGAAGTAACGTGATTGTAGATATTCATTAGATAGACTTATGTGCAGCTCTTGAGAGAAGTGGTAACTTAACGGCTTGCCCTCTGCCTCATCAAGTTGTTTAGTTCTCAGGTGGCTTTCTAAGGTATCTCTAAGCAATCAAGCCACAGTAGAAAAGGAAAAGAAAGCCATCTGTTAACTTCCATCTTGTATCCACCAATCCCTATAGAAAAATAGGGATGTCCTCTTCCTTCATTCTGTGTATTCCTGGATAAGCACTATGTTGCCCACCTCAAACATTTTCTGTTCAGTGTATGACATGAGAGAGAATCAGTAAACACTGCAAAATGAGAGAAATAAGCATCTTGTCTTGGGGCATACACATCATCTCACAATTTTAAAATATTTTCATATGATCATGTTACCTGATGTTTATTGAAAATGTTTTTTCTCCAGCTAGTCAATTCTGCAGGACTGCAGCATGATAGCTAGTTCTCACATGGGGTTGAGAGCTGGATCTGGAACCTGTGTCACTTGTGGGTTGTCACGTCAGGCAGAGTTGTGCTTCTGCCTCACAGTGCAGAGGTGATGAGCCAGTTGTCCAGTTGCGTCATGTGTGAGAACCACAGCAGAAAATGGTATAATTCATGAAGGAATTGATAAGGATTATAACTAATGTGAGGTGCCAACTAGTGATTAGCTGTTGTAAAAGCTAGGGTGAATACAAAGACTGAGAAGTGCCAGCTGCATGTATCTCTTATTTTAGCAAAGCTGAAAGTTACAAGTATGCGTTTGGAACCATCACGTCCCAGGGAAATCTACAGATATCAGTGCACTTTCTCTCAGAGGTGTGTTCCTGAACGTAATGTACAACTGGTTCTTACTTTTGCAAAACAACTAGAGAAATTTTAGCTACTTCATGACTTGGCCCCTCATCTTTTTATTCATACATCATCAATTGCTACAAGTCTCTGAACTTGACAAAACTGAGTCGATTATAAAAATATAAATAGGAAAAGGCTGTTTTTTAAATTTCCATTTTCTTGTCCATACGGCATGTAAAATCAACACACCTGTAGAAATGCAAATAGCTTACATGTGAGGACAAGCTGAAATTTAGCATTCTCAGGCAAATTACATTTATCCATCAGCATTCACAAACTGTCTCATCAACACATCTAGGCACTGCTATTTTTGAAAAACCTATTTTATCACTTGTTGAATGTTTGAATCTGAACTGCTTTTTTTCTCCTCAAAAAGTATTTCTTAGATTGACAGATTTATATTTGAAATGAAGCAAGCATAAAAACTCCACACTGCTATGCATGGAATGTAATGAGCCACATATTTTCTGTATGAAAACTTTGAACATATAAAAATGAAGTTTTTTGTTAGTAGGCATATGAACTTATGTTAACTGACAGTTGTACATTTTGAACACTTTGTAGACATTTTACTGCTATTATCTTTTGTCCCATACTACAAACGGGATTTAGGATAGACAATGACTATAGATTTATATTTAGTATTGAATTAATCATAGGCAAAACTGTGCTGTGTCTATGCTGCAATGGATGACCTGAAGTAGGGTCTGGCCCTATTGACTTTTGTTTTATTAACTTTCTGACAGGAAATTTGATCACCACAATTCAGTTGTTGCCGTGGCCTGGCTCCAACATGCATAGGGGCTGCTCCAAAAGTAATGCCTCCTATTTTTTTATGTTGGCCCATGATATCAGAGGCAGATGTTGGTAGTGTGGCAGTAGAGGTTGAGCCTTCCCACCAATATTTCATTACATTTTGTTGCTGAGGTGCAGTCTGACAAAATGGCATCTGGCATGGAAATGTGTATGAAACAAAGGGGTGGAATAGAATTCTGTGGATCAACATGCCCAGTACTACCTGCCTGAAAATTGTGTAGAAGAAGAGCATGTGAATCACAGAGCTGGCACTGAAGGATGACCAAATTTTCTGATCTGTTTATGCTTCCAGTTTCTTTCGCTGTTTTTATTATTTTATTTCACTGCCAAATGTACTCTGAGTTCACAAGAATTCCATTATTGAAAGCAACATTGAACAGATCCGGTATTTCTTACCTTTCTTAAGAAAAAAATACTGGCAAGCAAGAAGCAAAACATAGGAAAGAGAAAGAAAAAAGACCCAGTCAATCTAATTAAACTTACCTGAAATTTAAGGACACTTCAAATATGTAGTAGTATGTATGTATCACCACATACTGAGGTTGCATATGAAATATGTTACAAATTAATAATGAATATTTCACATTTAGGAAAAATTACACAGTTATACAGTACACACATTTCATTTCATGTTGTTTTTATAATTAGCTGTTCTGTTCCTGATAATAACTTCCTTTTCCTTCTTACAGATGTTCATATATCTTCTTTAATCAGGTAATGTACATATTTGTTTTACAGACAAATGCATTTTATGTTATGTATTGCATCACTGAATGGCTTCCAAAAATTAATTTCTATATTCAGTCTTTATGGATCAACAGAACACCTCTATAAATCTCCATGCCCTAGAAAGCTTTTTTTTTTTTTTTTAATAGAGTTAAATTCTCATTCTGATGTTCTGTAATCAGCTTTGTCAGAAACACTGTGGATATTTATTTCTTTAAAATATTAGCTTACTAAAAATTCAAACTGCTATTTATAAGCATGAAAAAGGGAATCTGCATATTTAAAATCATTAAAAGATTGATGAGTGGAAAAATCCTGTTAGAATAATTTCTTTACAACAGCCTGTGCAATTAAGCCATGAATGAATACTTGTAAAAATGTTATTCCTTACTCTCTTACACTAACTTGAGATGGATTTCAGCTTACAAAACCATATTTTCCTCCTTTAATGGCATGTACATGTAGGTCAATTATAAGAAATCATAAACACAAGGCTTGAAGTACATGAAGACAGGATCTGATGTGTATTTTCTGGCTGCCATTTGTTGTAGCAGTGAATGAAGTAGAAGTAATGACATGGAGCAAATATTGGTTTTGTACAGTTGTGTACACCTCTGCATTTACCATGGTAAATCAGCCACCTGGTAAGGTTGAAGTAGGTACCTGGATAAGAATGAAAATCCCATAAGCAACAGTGCTAGGGATTTCTCCCTTTGGCCATCTGCCAACAAAAATTCATTCAACTTTATTTTGTACCACTTGTAGCATAACTTGGTGCCTTAATTAATTACAGTCTGGATCATTTCTCTGGGATTTGTCAAAATGTATAAACTAGTTTTACTTCACTAGGATTTAAGTCCTTCTAATACTTTTTCTTTGTCAACTATAGACGTAGATAATTTTCTTCTTCTTTCTTTAGATATGCCTTATATAAGCTTGTGTGTCATATGCCTTCCTCACTGTTTACATTCTTAATCTGAATTAAATGACTATTTACTCCATCTCTGGACGCTCTCAAGGCGAGGCTGGAGAAGGCCGTGGGCAACCTGATCTAGCTGTGGTGTCCCTGTTCATTGCAGGGGAGTTGGACTAGACAGCCTTCATAGGTCCCTTCCTACTCTAAGGATTCTATGATTCTATATGAAGAGTGATAGGGAAAGAGTCTGTTCTTTCTCTGTGTGAGAAATGTGTAAAACATACACAGAAATTGGCAATACTGAGAAAAAAGTGCAAAACGAAACATAACATAACTACGTAAGATTGAGGACGCATGCCTACACTCACTTCTTTCCATAAGGTGGGAACACCAAATAATCTGCTGAGGAGACAGTAAGCTGCATACATACACTAAAAACCTGGCTAAATTATCACAATTGAATACGCACAAACTAAGCCTACAACTGTTAATTGATTTAATTGTATGGTTTTTTAATGCAAAAAACAGTTTTTCTTGATAGAGTATGGGATAAACTACAGATGAATATTTTGATGTTGTTTTATAGAATATACAAGAAGAATGTATGTGCAGTAGATATGTCTCTCACCAAAAGTTAAGTCAGTTGAAAAGTCAATGTTAAAACAAATTTTATTATTGTTTTCAGCTAGTGATTACAGTATCTGTACAAAAGTAGGCATGCCTTTAGGCTTATTCTTGAAGTGTATTTACTGACATATGGAATAATAAAACAAACATTTGATAGTTTAGAGCAAGACCATCATCCAAAATAGGCTCTAAATGACAAACAAATTGGAGTAGGCACTTGACATCCAGAATGAGCCAAACTATACTGAATTTAGATAGTAAATGCACAAAATTATTACGTCTGGGAACATCTCCCTGAGCCTGGAAGCACGTGGAAGGTGGAATAGTACTTCAGGGATGTATCATATGTTTGCTCTGTTCTTACTTGTCCTTTGACAGACATCTTCTTGTACCTGCTGCTGGAGGAAGACTAGAGATACCTGCCCAAGTACTGTTTGGCATTTGTATATTTTTAGTTTGCATTCAAGGGAGGATATCACCCATTACCTTCCATCATTCCTATCCCTGATTTACTTCAGCAACTATTTAGGAATAATTGTAATGCCAATTCTGGGTTAAGTCACATAGAAATATTTTAACTATCTGAAATTGCCATGCTCATTTTACCTCAGCATTCTCAATGTTCTGTGGCGCTTTTCCAAGCATATCCCACAGTTATCCAGCTCTGTTTAGCCTGGGAAAGATATGAGTAAAATAGCTGAAGGTCATATGCCTACATCCACACATAGCTAATCCTTTATCAGAACAGAAATGAATTGCAAAGAAGATTAAAATCTTATGCTTAGAAGAGTTTTGATGGTAGCTGATCTGGAAACAACCAGAACTGAGTGAAATATCTGCAGTGAAATGAAGATGATTATCTCTTTTCTTACTTACTCTGAACTGGTGGAAGTACTGTATACTGAAAGCATTATTCAAATCAATGTTAATTTAATCTAATCTGATATCTAGGTGTGATCTGTCCTTTCTGTCTAGAGTCTAAGGAGATTAATGAAACTTTTATTTGTCTAAAACTGGCACAATCAGTACCAGGTTTATTATGCCTTACATTTTTTGGTAGTATAAATATCCAAGCCCAATGGAGTCCACCCTTTGCACAGTGTATCTTCTGAGTGCACTAAAGTGATATTCTGACCCTCAAATAAAATAGCTAACAATCATTCCAGTTTGACTCTGCATGGAATTAAAATTAAGGAGATACATTTATTTTGAGAGAAAGACTGACTAGATCAACCATGACAGCTGTAAAACAAGCAGCAAATGACAGAATGGCGAGACTGTCTATCGTCTAATAAATAAATAAATGGCCTCTCATCATCAAAAAAAGCTAAAATTGAGGGAACTGCAGCCTAGTCAGCCTCACTTCAGGCTCGAGGAAATTATGAAGTGAGTCATCCATGAACACACTTCTGGCCACATGAAAGAGAAGGTGGCTGGGAAGAGGCAGCATGAATTTAGCAAGGGTAAATCTTGCCTGACCTTGATATTTCTGTGATAAAATGACTAGATTAGTGGGCAAGGGACAGTAGTGAATGTCATTTACCTCATCTTTAGCAAAGCTAAACTGAAATGTAGTTCCAGAAAGTAGCAAGAACTTCTTAAGGAAGAAAGTTTTAGTGCAGTTAGTCTCTGCTAAGCCATTGTGGGGAAAAAATCCAACAGTACAGTATGGGATCTAGTAATCCAAAAGCAAGTATAAACCATTTCTCTTAATCTAATAGAGAAACATTAGTGTGGCTTACGAAATTGCCCTGTATAGCTCATGGCTGGATTAAGTCCTTTATTTTGTCACTGTTACCATAATAATGTCAGATGCACAAATTCAGTTATGATCTAGAAAAATCAGTTCTATTTGTGTCTATGTGGAAACATACATGCATATATAAAAATATGTATACATCTGTGATGCACATATTTTTCAGTAATGAATTTGTTATAAGCAATAAAAAGCAGTACTGACTGAGACCAGTGTTATGGTATCTTATGGTAGTTTCAGCTACTGCATAAGAAAAAGATAAACATCAATTTCCTAGGCATAATTGATAGTGGTGACAATTATTAATTTGCTTTAGTAAGCCTGAAGAATTGAAGCCACGTAGCTGATCTGAATTCTACCATTTCTTTCAATTTTTGAGAAAGACACACTAATTGTACACGTCCATTTTGGTGGTGACTAGATACTGTGGTGATAGATTCTTCAGAAGTGCTGAGAGAGAGATAAAGTTAGGCTAAACTGATGTATTTCATATTATGAGCAGCTGTATGAGCCCTAAATACCATACCCAAGTGATTAATTTCTGAATGGTGGTGAAAAGAGAGGGGGTGCTTAAATAAATCAATGGTGATTTTAATAAACTGGGAGCTTCTAGGTATTAAATCTGTCTGCATCTGATCTGAATTGCAATTACCTGTCAAAAATTCATCCATCATTGCAAGTTGCAGACAAACTTTCTGGCAGCAGATGTTTCAGGAAAGCTATTTCATATGGGAAATATATCGTTTGTTGTATAGCATTCCCAAGAACAAAAAACAAAGTAGAAAACATTTCATGGATAACAGCAGTAACTTCTGTGTTGTATCTAAGCCTAATTTATTGATGAATATAATATGTAAATGTGAATTTCCAACATAAATCAGTCAATGAAAGACTACTTATAATTCAGATGATCTCAAATAGATGTAGTAATTAATTCAGTTTTTGAGTACTTGTGAAAGCCATAGTATTTCTAATAACTTGAAATTCATTATCAAATATTGTCTGTGAGGCTAGAAGACTGGTACCTGCATTTCAGAAAAAAAGTATTATGCTTTCATCAGCCACGCTATAGAAACTGTTTGAAGAGCTAGACAGCATACAAAATGGTGTTTTACCCTCAGATATATGTTGGCTGCTTCTCCAAAAATAATGCCTCCTATTTATGTCTGAGGAAACTACAACAAAAAGAGAAAGGGCTGAATGTGGATTGAATTAAGGATTGAATTCAAAATACCTAAATTTCAGTTTCTCATTTACACCTGTTCTGTCATTTGATACATGATTGGTACCTTCTCATATGGCAAGAAGGCAACGTAATGGACATTTCTTTGCAGCCATCAGTGAAAATGTCATATAACACTGCTATTTCTCATCTGAACATGCACCTTGAAAATGACCTCTGAAGACAGGCTGGACATATGATTAGAAGATTACAGTCCTAGCCAAATGATAGACCAAGAGCTGTTCCACTGTCACCTCTATCAAAATCCTTCATTCTGTTTGCCAATTATAATAGCAGAATCTATCATTCTTTTCAATTTTCATTATATCAGGAATTTACTTTGTACAATTTCTTTCTCTGTATAATATTTTAAAAATCACATTCCACTAAATGTTGTTTCTAACATAATTGAAAACAATTCACTTATAAAGTAACTGCTGATGGATGGATCCATTTATATCTTATATATGATGTGCTGGGCTTCTTATCTTGTCACCTGTGTCTGGTATTTGAGAATTCATCTTTTATATTAGTAGCTCAGAAAGCCTCAGCTTGATACACTATATCAAGTGTGTTAATTTGAGTTCTACTCTCATCATCCTATAAAACTGACAGCTACCAAACATTTGGAGAAAACATCTCGGTTTGTCATTTATGCTGCAATATGTCATTTTTCTAAACTCCTCAAAGAGAACGAATGCATAAATTCTTGTGGCCTCTTCCAAAACACTTTGAAAGTAGTAAAAGGACTGTTAGTTCAAGAAATTGTGAGTCAGTCTATGAATGCCTTAAAGAGACAAATAGCTTAATATGTTATGGAGATTAGGTATTTTCACAATGCAGTTTGGTCAGAAACACATTTTACAATTCTGCCAACTTCCATTTTTATTCCTGTGGTCCATCTTTCTTTGTCAGTGCATAATGTCACTGCGTTACACATTTTATGTATAAAAAATGCTATTAGGAATATATTTACAAGTTGTATTCTCATTAGCCTCCTTTATTTCACTCTTAATTATTTATGCAGTATTAGCTGTAGGTACTTTGTGCAAATTACTTCTCAGGCCTGTAACAAAAGCTTGTATCTTCTCCAAAGGGTTTACTTCCTTAACACTGATCTTTCTTACCATCTGTCTGTTCCCCTCTGCCAAATACACAGAGGAAAACCAAAATATGGGAAACAAATGGTCATCTGCATTTAACAGTGTAATACATGGGTGCTTGAACTGGCACTGTGCACTAATTAGGGAAGAGAGTCCATTTCCAGATAGTTAATGAGAAGTAGTAAGTAGAGTGTAAATTACAGTGAACCTTGAAAGTAAAGAAATAACGTTTTTTTTTAATGCAGTAGAGAAGCTGGAGCCAGCAAGGGGAAAAATAGAAAGGCAAATGGCATGGAAAATAATCCTGGCAGGAAGCTTCATAATGAGCAAATGGGACAAGATAATTCGTATCCAGTCCCGAGCCCAGCAATAGCTAAGACTGGAGGGTGCAAGCCTAAAACTCATCCTTTTCCTCTCTCTGGTACAGGGATCTCAAAAGGACAACTACCAGTTTTAAGGGCAGATGAAAGAGCAAGTGCTTCATTCTGAAGATGACAACCAAGTGGCATGGAGTGCACTGAAGCAACCACCAGCAGTGCCTGGAAGAGCAGCATAGCGTTGGTGCAAGAAGGTCAGATGTTGGGGCATGATTTTCTGGGGCTTCACCTCCATGAGATGGTGTCACAGCATCACTGAATGGGCAGAGGAAACAGCTTTGAGATGAAGTGGTATGGCATGCAAATGAGCATTTTCTTGTCCTGATGGGTTACTTGCCTCCTTGTGCTAATAGTACGGGTATGATCGGGACCTATTTAGCTATCAGCCATAACTGCATTGCTCTAGATCACAAAGAAATCTTGTGATGTGACAGTGGACTCATTATTGTAGAAAAAACTAGTACTTACCCTGGAGAGGGCAAGGTGCCAGCACCAGTCAAACAATGCCTACCTCCTTGATTAGAAGCAAACTGTTTGAAGGTAGAATTCTTCACAATTGGTGTTTTTAATTTAATTTTGCAATGGAAAGGTTATTGGAAAAGCTGTTATAGCTACTTTGATCATGCATTTCTACAGCTTTAAACTTATTCAAAGTACAGACCACATACATTTCAGGTTTGTATACATAATATATTTCAACACTGCTAAAACACCTTTGCTCTCAGCACAGAAATATCATGAGAGGGAATTATAGAAGCCCACTGGAAGGAGAACGAGAGGTCTAAAACATAAAATAACTTCATTAAAATGATTTTTTTTTTTTAAGTTTGACAAAATAAATAGAACAACCCCTTGAACCATTTTCCTGAAAGAAGTGACCAGGTATTTTAGAGGCATTTTTCATTTTTATTAATGACATTTTATTAGAAGAATGCAAAATGTATCATGCAGTAACTATGAAGGCATTCAGGGTCTTTTTTATTATGACCATGAACATTTATTTGTGGGATAAAATTGCCCATAAACAGTAAAGTCTGTTACTATCATATATATGCCTGGTTCAGTTAGCTATTGCTTTATCCATGACTACCATAATGCAGTACTGACTTCAGGTGCATCAAATATAATCAAAATTATCATAGATCCAATATTGCATGACCACATTTCTGTCATTCTTCATTGTGTACTGTGAGCTTTGTTTTATTAAAGAGAACAAGTATGAAACTGGAGTCACCCAAAGGAATTGCAGCTTGCAGCTACCTCCCTAAACTATCTGTTGATATCTAAAGAAAGCAATTTAATCCAGCACTTCTCAACCCACTCAAAAAAAGACAAAAATTTCAGTTTGCACCACACTAGCCTTGAAGTCAACTTAAAGATAAATAATGTTCTTCGCTAGTTTACATTAGAGATCAAGAGTCTTTGTTCTGAATAACACTGTGAATAAATTAAGAGAAAGGAAGCACATCTTTTAGCTTTTTTTCAGGGTCTTAGTTTATCATTTTTATATAATGTATTTGTTTAGTCTATCCAGCACTAGGCTGCAGTAATGATGTTTAAGTAGTGTCGAGGACAAAATATATATATATATTTTTTTTCAGGAAACATTTCTTTACCTTTTCCCTTCCCTAATCTAAACATGGACATTTTTCTTATTGATGCCAGAATTTTGAGGCCCCTGCATACAATCAACAGGTGTACAAAGGTTAGGCTTAGCAAGATTATTGCAATGGAAAGATAATCAAAATAAATGGAAATACTCACCAATGTTGTAGGCTTGCAGTAAACTCCATAAGGAGCAATCTCCAGAAAGAAAGCCTTCCTCAGCTGTAGTCAGCACTTAAATGGGATCTAGGAGAGGTGGAGCCAGGGTCCACCCCTTCCTTCTGTGGCTGACTCATTGCCTCAGGTGGTCAATCAGAGGTTCTGGCTGTGATCAGCAGTTCCCATACACCATGTTGAGACTCAACTTGAACTTTTCAGTTCTCCATAGGCGATCCATCACCATCATTTCTGTGATGAGAAATCTAATTCATACTGATCAGTGTGTTACTGATGCACGCAGAGCTCAATGAATGATTCTTACAATGCAGGATCATCTCCTGCCACATTTGGAAAATACTTTCAAAGTTCCATGTAACTCAGTATTGTGAAAATGTCCCTGGTGTACAGCTTAAAACTGTTGTTACTGGATCCCAGCGCCAAATACACTGTGACCATTGTAAGCTCATCACAACTGTGATGTATGAAAAAATAAGCAAGTTTCTATTCTATATGCAGGTCATAAAATCTTTTTTCTAAAGATAAAAGTCAGAAAATCCAGTTAAAATTCTCTCTTTTCTTTTTGACACAGAAGATGAATAGCTAATTAGATAAAAAAATAAATTGTTTTTTGTTTTATGCAAGATGGTAGTTTAACTTCTTCTTGGAAAGTGATTTTGCCTAGTAGAACACTGTGTAGTCTTTCCATCTCTGCAAAATTTGTCACTTTATCAATACCTAATCAAAAATGTAAGGAAGCAAGTAAATGTTGCCTTCAGTACTGTTGAACTAAAGCAGAGAGTATTTTCATATTTACACGTGTGACTTATTGCCCCTTATGTTCTTGAGACTTCTCAGAAAATTGAGAAGGCTTAGGACACTTCCAAATCTTCCATACAGAGCTGGCTTTGAGATAGTGTGTTTTTTTTCCTAACTTTCCTTGTTTTTTCCTTTTTGCTCTTTCTTTTTTTGAATCATCTCTGTTTTGCTTCGCATTATGGCTTTTAATAATAACACCTGAGCACAAAAAATGAAAAATTAAGATACTGTTCCACTTGACTTAAACCATTATGCTAAGCTGCTGAAATAGTCTGAGTTATGCCAGCTGTAGAAATTAGGTGAAGATAATTTTGTGCTGTATAAAAGATTTCAAAACTAATTGCATTCATTTTCAGTTAGGGAACTGTAGTATTTGGTACTTCCAGTTTCAATGAGCTTAAGCTATCTTACTGGACATGAGTTATACAGAAAAGTCCAGCAGCTAAAAAAACCTAAGAAATAGAATTTAAAAAAAATAAAATATTTTGTGTGGTTTAACAGCCTACTTGGAAACAGAAAACAGAATATTGTTTAGTTTCATAGCAGATGAAGAGAACTGGTTTCTTGGTTTCTCAATGTATATAGCTATGATTTAGCATAGCAAGGCAAATAACTAGCCATGACTGTAGAAAAGAATATTTATGAGACATATTTTCCTGGCTTTTTTAAAATTGAAGCTATGTCATTTCCACTGTAAACTTTTTCCTTATCTATCCAGCAGCCTTTTTTCTTGCACTGTTTCAAGTCTACAGTTAGAAACCTGTAATGCCGAATCTTTCTCATTCCCAGGGGAGATTTATACAAGACAGAAGGTAAATGGGTACTAATTCTGCTTCTGTTTTTGTGTTCTGTGGCAACCAGTGCCAGACCAGGGCTGCAGGATGACTACCAGGCCAGGAAACCCACTGAGTTTCTGCCAAAATGTGGTCAAAATGATAGGACTCTTGGATGGATGCCAGGTACTGTGTTCGTAACTAGCAGACTCAGGCAGGACATGACCTTAGAAGAGCACAGTACTGATACTGGCATCTCCAAAATGCATGCATAAGGTGCACCAAGAGGTTTTGTTTGTTGTTTTCATATTGCTGTAAGCTAAAGGCACCTCTTGCAGGAAATTTCTGTCCAGATGCACAGAGTATGTCAACCTAAATTCCACAGACCTCTGTACTGACAGGGTTAATTTTACTCCTCTTTTGAAATTGCTTGTAAATACATCCAGAAAATTTTCTTGTGAAGTCTTCAATGGAAAAAAAAATAGCTTAGAGAGTCAAATCTTACAGCTGAGAGTGTGCTCAGACTTAGAAGTTTCTATCTGTTTGGATATTTTCATTTCTGTTTCCAAGCAATGGCTGGCATTGGACTTTTGCCTAATACAGCTTAAATTATATTCAGGTGCTCCCTCCCAAAATAAAATCTTCTGTCCATAGGAGCTGTGAGCATATTCACAGATTCATCTGCAGCAAAAGGACAGTGAGAAGCAGTAGGGGACTATGTTGTGGTTAGCAGACATGAGATGGCAAAATGGACTTTTATTAAATGTAGTGTTGGCCAAAAGAGTTTGGAAACAAGCTATTACTACTCTTAGATGTCAAAGTGTTTTCCTCATAGTGATGTGGGGGTTTTGTTGTTGTTAGTTAGTTTGTTTGTTTGTTTTATCTTCACGAAATAACTGGCAAAGGTATTCTCAAAATAAGGTATTTCCTCTGACTTGTACTTATTGTCTCTTCGGATAAAACACCATAAGTGAGACAGAAGGATGGAATAAAGGAAAAAAAACTATTTTGGGACATCTGTATTTTCAGAATATGACATTTACAAAGGGTGAGGCAGATTCTTAAAAAAGAAAAAACAAAAACACTGAAAACATGAATTTCTACATTAATTTCTAATATGTATACATATTAAGATGAGAGAATCATACTGTACTCTGACAGGTACAGTCTTGTAGCAATAATTTCCAACATCTGCATGGTCTGGTGGGCCACAGAAATTGAAATTTTTGCACAGTTAGCAAGATTTTTATTCTTTACAATCAAGTCATAGAAAATTAAATATGTGAGATTTAAATGGAAGAAACACGGGACTGTCATATGTCACCCTATAGATGGTGGTATGTCTTGGGGTTGCAGCTACATGGCCGTCTCTGATCTGTTCTTGTAACAGTGACCTGTGAAATAATATTGAAATAGCTTTAAAATTCCTACAGCAATGCACCTATATGGAGATAAATGACTTTAAATGCATCTTTAAGCAATTGTGTAAATCTCTAAGCTAAGAAGTTATTCATAAGAAATTGTAATAAAGCTCTGAACACAAACAAAAATTTGAAAACTGCAGCTTTTGGCTGCCTTTCAAAAGGGCATTTTATTTTCACTCTACATCTACTAATCCAGAATGAAAATACAAGTGAAATTGAAGGGTAACTATTGTGTCCTGCATTGATTGTGCAAGTTATTTTACATAGTTCTGGGAACACACAAATTTTTCATGCTTTCATTTATAAAAATACTGCACAATTAGGTGTCTGGGATAGATACTAATAATAATATGAGACAGCTCTTTACCTTGTACTTGTAAGAAAACATGCTGGAACAGCAAGACTGTTCCATGCAAATGGTGCCCTTGCATAAGTTTAACACTTTCCTTCAGTTCTGTCTTCATTCCCTCTCACTTTATTGCCTGATTTTTATTGACTCATTTTAATTTTAAAATCCCCAAGGTGAGGTCTTTATATTCCTGCTCATTTAAAAAGCATCATGAAGCCTACAGGGATAAATACCTATCATTCGTGATTAATGCTTAACAAGGTACCTTGCAGTTCTTGGCCTTAGTATTGACTGCTGGCTTGCGCGTGCACCAGCCAGAAGGTGGCATTAAAAATCATTTTTTCTTAGACCTCGGTGTGGTACTGTACGTGATATGTGTAAAATAGTGGTGTGGGGTTATGTTTGTTTTCAACCACTGATTCCGTCTTTGCTAGATTGTAGTGAAAAACATGAATTGTTCTGTGGTTAATTCACATTAGAGAGATTATATTTTACAACTATAGAGGTCAGAAGCTTAAATTAGTTCAAACAAAGCGCTAACATCTTGGATGGTGTTTTTCCTATTTCTTTGGTTTTTTGCAAGTTCTCTTTAGTAGAGAGATGTAGTTTCACACTATTAGTCTGTGCCTCTTGCGCTTTCTGAAGTTTTGTTCTTTAACGAATACAAGAAAAACATAAGCAATGAATTTGCCACTAAAATACATTCAGTGTTAATCAATCATTTGTAATTATTAATAGTTTTTCTTCTAAGCATCTTGGAGTACATCACAGATAAAGGGCCAGTTTCTTCATCTCTCATTTGCACTGATTGATACCTCAACATGAAGATATTTCAAAGTTGAGTGTAATTACTTATTAATTTCCCGGTGTAAAAACTATTTATTTTGCAGTAGCATTTTTTTTAACCTTCTTTTAAATTATAACTATGCTTGACAAGCTTCAGTCATTGAAATAGGGAAACAACACCAGCAACAAAGAGAAAAAACAAACAAACAACAACAAAAACTACCATAATTCTGAAAGTAAATACTGAAAATCTTACCTTTCTTTTAGGTATGAGTCATTTTTGGAGCTTGGCTGACTCTGTGTACAGTTTTAAATTGGTGAAAAAAAAACCATAAAAATTTTAGTAGGTGAAACTTGGCTTTTTTTTTTTTTTTTTTTTTTTTTTTTTTTTGGTCACAGGAGAAGTATAGTCCTTCTTGACCTTGAGATCCAGACAAGATTTGCAGATATTGTGCAAAACAGCATTTGGTATGCAAAGCATTGATGTAACCAGCTCCTGAGCTTGTTCTGTTTAACAAACGCTCTGCTGGGATTTTTTTTTTTTTTTTTTTTGGATCAGTTGAGCTTGTTAGCACATGTAAGTAATTCATGGAAACCACTAATTTTCATATTCCTCTTGTATGCAGCAAGTTTTCATTCATTGAGCTTGTTGGGATACAACTGAAATGGATGTTTCTTAAGGATGCTCAATTTTTCTCCACAAAAATAAAATTGCTCTATTTTAATCTATTTCAAAGTAATAGAAGTCTAGGGGAAAGGAAACAAACAAGGAAATATTTTATATTTGAGTTTATCTTTTCATTTTTTAGCAGATGAGTCGGATTTTTTCAAAGCCACCTTTTGAAATCACTATGTTATTTTGTCATTTCTTTCTGAAGGAGTAACAATACTGAATCTTTATCATATTGATCATTTTACAAGTTTTCATCTGGGGTCCAAGATAATACATAGCATTGTTATTGCATTATTATTTTTCATTTGTATCCTATTGATTTGCTGCCAGCAACTTACAGGTCAATTTACAAAAAGATGAGATATGATTTATTTTTTTTCTAAAAGATTATGCCACAAAGGGGATGTTTTTATAAGGCTGTAATATCTCAGGGTTTGTTTTTTCTTCTCACAGGAATGCAAGACATTCATAAATTAGTAGTGAAGTTCTACCTGAATTTACACCCAGAGTATCCATGGCTTCTATGTAATTCATATGAGTAAGTGGCTAGGCACAAGCTTACACTTAAATTGGAATTTTACTCCCAGGCATGATTCTTTTGTCACTTCCCCCTGTTTAACTTAGAAATAATACCATAATTTCAGTACAGTTATACACACATAAAAGAGATTAGAGAAACTTTATATATCTAATCACAACAAGCTGCCAAGGTTTAAGACATCCAAATGACAGCTACTAAAATTATACATGAAGATTTATTTTTGGCATTGGCCAGCTCAATATCTGCACTGAAAAGTCCCTTCTTACTAGGATCTTGCTCTTTCCCAAGGGACTGCAATTCCTCTCCAAAACACTGGTGTGGGTTTCTTCCATGGGACCAGCATTTAGCCCAGCTCAGTTCTCAGACATTTATAACCTCTTGTAGCTGACCTGCTTTGCCAGCATAGGGCTGAAGAATTCTTGCATTCTCCATTCTCCATATCTGCACTGGAATGGGTACCATTGGGCCATGGTTTGCAAAAATGTTTGTTTTCTCACCCACACCTCCCTAAAAAATGTACTGAAAGTACATTACTGTCAGTACTCTTGTCTCTATTTAGGAGGCCTACTTAAAAAGGAAAACAGGAATACTTAGCCAAATTTCCTTACTACTGAATTTTATTGTCATTAGAGTTTAGCTACTCGGAAAGCAAGTATTAAAGCAGTATGTAAAATAGGGCAGGTATGCATATGTTTTTATTCCTTCAGTATAAATCTATCACATAATTTTCAAGGGGTTGTTTTTTAATTATTTAATGCAAAATGTGCTAAATGCAGTGAGCTTGTGTATATATACACCCTGATATGTGCTATTATTTTTCTCTGGAACCCATCCAGGTATATCAAACCCACAGTGAGCAACACAGGGCCTTCCAGTTCATGCTATGCTTACAGTGTACTGAATTTGTCTGGCATACTTTCAACAGGAGCAAGTCTGATGAGAGAATTTTTATAGCACAAAATACCTTTTTCTGCCAGTGAAAAATTTCAGTTTTGGAAATGATCTGACATTCCATACAGGCCTGTAGACTGAAATCAGATATTGACATTACACCATACTCTTCATGACACAGGACACTGAAATAATCTTCTCAGTTGACAACCTTTATTCTAAATTACAGACCATTCACTGACCTTGAAAGTAGAACAAAGTCCAAATCAATTTCTTTTTCTCAATGTGGCACAAAAATAATCAAGTAGCTGAAGGTGATGCCCGTATGTTGTAGGAATATTTCAAATACCTTTTTTTCTGTTCTTCCCTTATTTGTCTGTTTTGTTTCATATTTTGACAAAAATTTGAACAGAACTGTATAAGACAGGAGTATTTAAAATATAGATGTAAAATCTCAGAATGTGCTGTGGCAAATATTTCCCTGTGCTTTTATATTAATAATAAAGAGAAAAGATGACTATACTCCAGAAATTCTTGAGATTGTTTTTAATCATTATTGAATGATACAGTGCTATTTATAGACAGAGAAGAAAATATAATTTTGCTTTCTTGATAGTATTCATAACTGTTTCAGCTGAGCACAGATTTTAAAAATGTATTGAGAAAAGACATCAGGAAAAATGCCAAATCCTTTAATGTATTCATAAGATTTGTTTTTTACATATATTTTTTTAAATCTGAATATTATATTCAGTTATTAGAACATCTAAATAAGTTTTTGTTTCAGAATTTTTCAGAAGTGAAAGATTTTTCAAAATGGTCAAAATCTATTATTTCATTAGGCTACAGTCAACTTTTTTTTTTTTTTAATTTGTCTAATAGTTTCACAACCATATAGAGGTCAATGTTCTGCCTCACTGTTAGACATCGTTTTATAAATGAAATCAACTACTTTCTACCAAACCAGACTTCTATGTGTATTTCAGAGTCCTAGAAAAGGAGAGCCTTGCATATGTAAATAATTTGAGCTCAAAAAGGACGAGGGATTTAGCAAATGTTTCTAAGTTACAGTACTGAGACATTTAGACAAGCACTTACTTTACAACAGGCTCTCAGGTTTAGAGATTGACTGGGACATTTTGAATGCTATACTAAACATCAGAAATTGGAATACTTGGAGAGAATCAGTAGGCAGAATGATGAATTGAAATTATTGATGGTATACAGCCCACAATCTATGAGTAAACACGTTTCAATTTTCTTTTAAATCTGCTACAGAACCATGTTTATGATAAGCTTTGCTGTACATTTTAATTGTGTAGAAGTAAAAAAAAACAAGAATGAAATACAAGTTACTTAAATGCACATTGCATTGGGAGTGGGCAGGAATAACTGTATTAATTTCATCTATTTTCAGCAATAAAATACAGTCCCTGCATTAAAAGATGGCCCTAATACATTAATATTAAATGCTTCCAGAAGTTATCTAATGCACTTCTTATTGTTTAATATAACCCTAGTCCTGGGCAAAGTTGAACAGCTCATCTGCTGTCAGGATAGAGTATGTCCTTCCACAGCCAGTAGGTCTTTGAAGGGTTACTGATGCACTGTCTGCTAACTTGGCCCTTAGAATGTGAATAATTAATGGAAGGATCCCAAATGTTGAATAACAGGTTCAAATTTGCATTGAGGATAAACATATTTATACATTTTTAATGCCATTACTTACATTATTTCCTAATATCAAGGCAGCTCTTTCAGAGATTTTTGTATGTAAAGCCATCTATTCTGGTAAGTTATGAAAGCATATTACAGGGCTTTGGCAAACAATTCCATTTTATACAGTGCTATTACAGAGGAGCTGCCCAAGCAAATCAAGTTAGCAGTCTGCACATCAGAGCCTTAATCATCTGAGTTTTGCTTTTGCATGCAGCAGCAAATAGGACAGTCATTCATATTATAATAACCTCTAATTTAAGTTCAGCCAGTGTTGCAAAACCAACAAATTGTTTACATATTTTGTTTTTGATATGAACACTTATTAGATCAGATTTCAGAAGACATTTGATGGCTAACCTTTGTCAATATCGTGACTGAATACTGCATAGAGCTATTGTGTTTGTTTTGTGGGCATAGACAAAACATTGCATAGATGTTATCAACGATCCCTTAGCGGTCAATCAAAATATAACTTATTCCTGTGCAGTACAGGTAAAACATATATCTACAAACTCTTTTTCCGGGGAGAGAAGACAAGATTTCATGCTAGATCAAATCATGTAGATTAAATGTCAACAGCCATAAACTTCAAGTAGGACTTGGAGATTCAATTACTGGATTATGCTGGGCTGTTCTAATTCTTCATAGATCTTTTATATATGTCTTTTGATTTCCTTACATTATATCTGTGATGATAAGTTATTGCATGATGACACAAACATACAGAAGCACCCAAAATTAAACATGTTAATAAAACCAGAAGTTGTTATCATAATCCAGAAGTGGTGTGGACAGGACATTGTTCTGCAATAATAAACATATTTCTCAATTTAATGTTCATATATTCTTTGAAGAGGACCAGTTTCCTCAGTCAGTGCACTGGTCAACTTTTGAGTGTTTTGTTGTGTTTCTGTTTGCACAGACATTCTACCATTCAGCATCAGGACATTTGTAGATAGGGCATCCTCTGCTATGCAATTCTACAGAGTAGATTATTGCACAGATTTCTTTAAGAATAATTATCTTCTGGTAGTTAATATTTCCCATTTTTCATTCTTTCATATTCATCTAGAAATAATGTACAAAATACATATTTTTTTACACAAATTACATATGTGTATTGCTGTTCTTTTTTCCTTAACAAGTTACAAGTCGTGTCAAAAGGCTGCTTTAATGTTATGTTTAAAAGTGGAAACAAATGTCCTGAATGTTTCTTGATTTTGTTAAAGCCCACTAAAGAGAGGAGTATTTCCACTGATTTCAGTGGTGTGATCATGCAATGTGTTTCTGAACAAAAGCTGAAAGTTTGTTATGTGATGATTTTTTCCCTCAGCTGTCTTTTCTGTTCATACTTCTAACCATGCACTGAGAGGAGAGCAGTGAAGTGCACAGTTTATATTTCTGTGTCCCAGCACATCCTCATCTCCCAAACTTTTGGTTCTTAATAGTTTTCTTTTTCTCTTTTTTGAGTTCTGAAAGGATCCAGCCATCACAGGAATCCAGACATTATGTTTTTCATTTGTGCTGGTTGTTTTTGTTGTTTGTTTGTTGTTGTTTGTTTTGTTTTACTATTTAATAATAATTCAAGGAAGCATTTTTTAATTTTTAATAATTAATTCTCTGAAAATTAAACACGCAGACACTGTAACTACCTCTCTTTTCCCCATGGCGTCTATCATCGTTATTAAATGACTCTAGAAACACCACAATCATTGGAAATCCTGTTGAGATTTAACAAGTGGCCATATGCTAGTCTCGATTACAGGAAGCAGAGGGGAGCAAAATGCACCTGAAAACCTGTCAAATGTAGGCAGAGCTGAGAGTTTACTACATTCCCACTTGGGTATCCCAGGACATATTTTTGCAAAGGGAAAGCTCATTAGCTGCAAAAGAGCAAGTAGCAGTACTCTGTGAAAACTTGGGATACAAGGCATGTTTTCCATCAGGGATGTATATATTACTGGCGCTCAGCATCTTAATACTTCCCACTATTCTCCCTGAAAATCTCCACAGGTCCAGAACAGAGCAATTCTATTTAGCTCATTGTGTGTAATTTTTTTTTTATTTTTATTTTTTTTTTGCTAGAAAGAAGGTGCAGCAACACAGTTGTTTTGGCTTCTCCATGGCTGGTTTGCTTTCAGTGTGATCAAAGAGAAGGAATCCTCCTTGAAGGTTTGGAAAACTAATGAAATACTGTGAAGGTAGTTCTTTAAAGATATAGATTTTAATGTAACCTTTGCTTTGTATGTATATGTTTGTATTTGCAATTTGTACATGCATGTTTTTAAGGGCTTCCAAAAATATTCCTTAATTTCTACTTTTTGAATTCTCAACATGTTATTTTCAGTTTTATGTATTCCTACAAGTAAATTCAATTCAATATATATTTAATTATGGACTATTTGATGACTTGTACAATTGATATCACATTTTTTCCCCATTGCAAAACATTTACCTTAGATTTTAAAATAGACTCAGATGGATGGAAAGCACCTTCATCTGATGATGCTGAAGAAGACTGTGGATTTCAGCTCCAAACCAGTCCTGTGGTTTGCAGTTTAGCGGGAATTTGGTTCACATGCCACATCCAACAGCCAAGAGAACTAAAACAGACATTTTTTCCCCCTAATTCATAACTTCTCGATTCTCTGAGTGGATACCAGCCCCTATGTTAAAAGGTCTGTTTGCATGAGCTAAGAAAAATCCAGAAAAAAAAAAAAAAAACGAAACACAAAACAACAGCGAGATCACGAAGAGGTATTTCATTTTCTCATAAAATCCAATAAAAGCTGGGATTTCTTCTCAAGTATTTACAAGAGACTATGAATCCTTCACCTCTCCGGTGCATAATTTGTGTTCCAGTCTCTGAGTTCGTCTGAGTAAAAGATACCTCTGTTCTGCACATCCTATATCTGTAGTCACTAGCAGGAACTTATTAACCAGCTACGCAGTAGAGCTTGCAATGTATTTTCTTTCTGTACTGTGGAAGCCATCAGTTCTCAAACTCCTGTAAGACTAGAAGAGCACTCACTGTGGCAGCATAGAAACACCTAAGGTCTGGACTGCCTACTCTGGGAGATCAGTGTCTTCCATTTCTGTCAGGTCCCAGTCCTCTTTTGGTAAGGGGCACTTGTTCAACCCATGCCAGATTCTCCACTCACTGCTAAACAGTAGATTACCTGCTGTTACAGGGATCGTGCACAGAAGATCCATGACTATATTCACCTTGCAAGACAGTTCTTTTTGCTGGGCTAACTTCTGCTTCTTACATTTCTGCACAGTAGCTTTTATTCAGCAAACTGAACTGCTGGAAGCTGGAGCTAAACTTCTCAGCTAAGTCTGCTCTTATAGTCTACAGTACATGATAATTCTATAGTACATGATAATTCCTTCCTCATTTGGTTGTTTATTTTTCAGCCATCACGCTCCCTACTCCCTTATTATTCCCTTTAAGAATATATGGTCATGCTTTTCTTAAAATATTCATATCACTTAAAAATACTTCTATCAGTTTAAAGAAAAAAAAAACACCTTTATTTAAATCTTTTTTTTCCAGCAGGATGTCTTCCCGGAGCTGAGGTGTCACCTCTGAATTAAGTTCAAAAAGGACAAACCAATTCTGAAGTGAGTACTGTTGCTTCTTTTTAACCATTAGCACTGATATTTCCCACGGTATTTGCTTTTTAATAAAGTCTAAATATGTGAATATGTGCTCATTCCCTGAATTATTTAATCACCTACGGACAGGCATGAGGATCTTCAGAAATGTCTAAATTCAGAATTCAGTTCAGAATGAGACAACAATGCATGTATTTTACTACTGAAACACCATACCAAAGAAAGTGTTAGACTTTGTCTTTTCAGTGCCCTCAGATTAAGACTTGGTGCCTTACTGAATATATATAGCGCAGGATACTTGGAAAAATTCCAGGGCCACTGGGTGAGGTTATTTACTGTGTTATGCAGGTGGTGAGTCTAAATGATCTAATGATCTTTATGCCCAGAAAAATCTCTTATTCTGCATAATACTCTTGACCTTTTTCTTTGTCACTTATTTATCTACACTTAGGAAAGGCTGATGTGTGACTTATTTTACTGATGGCATGCCCTGTGTCCCAGTACCATTGTTAATGTGCTGTGATTCTTTATTCAGTCATTAAAGTACTATTAAAGACCTCAATATTGGTCTTTATATGGTCACTGGAAGAGTTTTAAGCAGGTTGTTATTACTCTTAAACAGTCTTGCACTATTCAACATACTCTAAGCAGCAATTACAAAACGGGTTACTTACCATCAAACCTGTACACAGTAAGCTGGTGAAATATGTTTCAGAGGTATAATTCACCCATCCACCAGAGCACAATAAAACACCATCTGTATTTCTGATTTTATTGGTTCTGTCTGCTTTCATCTGGTGCCTGAACATTTTATCTGTTCATACTGTTTTTTCTAATGCAATAAAAAGATCAGACAGGATTTTGCCCTTTATTTTAAGTGTTTGCTACATTTAGAGGTAAATAACAACCGCTTTTTGTGTTGTATATTTTCAGACTCTTGAAGGAAGAAAATATTTTGAGAATAAGCATGCTCGACTGCATCCAAAGTATGGTTTAATATGAACAGCCTCTTCTTAACATCTTGTTTTTGTTTTGCTCTTATATGTACCTGTACCTGTCCCTTTCTACTTCAAAAACAAAGGAAGTGGATTGGAGGAACTGATTTCCTTACAGTAGGTTTGCATGTTGAATTAGTTGTCAGGTATACCTACCTCATAAAAATTTCCCCTTGTGCCATTTCCTCCAGTTGTCTCCACAGCAACTTGCTTTGTCATCTTCTACAATTACTATGGAAGTGGATGCATGTGTTCTTATTAATCTAGCCGACAACTTTATTCCCAAGACAGCAGCAGCATCCATTAGGGATGGGTAATAAAAGTGTCCCAGTATTCTCCCATCTGCTATCCAGGCTTCCAGGAGACTCACCTCTCTACCAGAAAGGTGGCAGAGATAGAACCCATCAGCTTGTGGCCTGCATGGATTGTTTGCAAAGTGTGATAGTGCCTGATTCTAGGCCTCAACCTGTAAAAAATAAGTTCAGATTGGAGCATCTAGTTTTAGATACTGTGTCCTCTAGCTTACTAGGATATATCTCTGGGAGTTAGGGACTTATGTTTCTTCATGCATTTTAAAGGAAAAAGTGACGCATGGGATGCATAAAAAATAAATTAGGGAAATACAAAATGTAACCAACCACAAATGCCCTTAGCCATGTCTGAATTGCTGCTGAAAGGTGCATCATAACACAAAAATCAGAGAATTTCAGTACAGTTGTCTAATTTGAACTAATTTCTGATCATAGGGATCAGTCAGGACTCTGAATCATATACTTTTCTATAAAAGAATGCAGGTGAGGCTACCCTATAACTTATTAAAACACTGAACAACTCTTTTAGCATATGGCAAGTTCCATTCCTCTCAGCTCAGAGGAGCCCAGCAGGGTGTTAACTTGGTGGTGGACAAAGTATGGGTCCCCCATTTATTCTATCAAATCTATTGCCTTTTGCATGTAGAAATTAAGAATTAATTCATCCAGAGAGACTCAGTAACTTAGTCGTTAAGTCTTCACAGGGAGAGGAAAGATTTGGATTCCAGTCCCTGCAAAGATGGAGTCTAAATCGTTTACATCAGGAGTGTGATGAGTGGAGATCCTCTCTTACAAGCAGATAAGTCTTTTCAGAAATGAGCTGACACTCTGAGCACCAAAACAGATCACAGGAACTACAATAAAAATCAGTGTTCTGCCAAAGCTAAAGGGATAGGAATCTGTCAGGGAGAATGATGGAGCAAGAAGAGTTTATTATAACAGGCAAAAGAAAAAAGCGAGTGAAAAGTGTAAGGAACTGGAAAGGACTTTAAGGAACAGAATGCTGTTTAATGGAGGAGAAACTGAGAGACAAGCAGATTACAAGCCAGTGGATGATTAGCATTTTTTTCAAGACAATTTGCAAAAGGTGACAAGTTGTAGATTAAAGGCTTTGATTTGCCTTTTTCTCACTCTGCTCATGTACTTATATCACTCATTCAATACAATAACCTATCCTAAGCAGTTGTAGGAAGCAACATTTTTTTTGTTGACTTTTAAATAAGGAAAAGAATTGGAATTTGAAGTATGCATTTCTTTAATAGCTAAAGGGTAAAATAAGGAAGTATAGCTGAGTAAATTTTTTACTTGTCATTTGATAAATTAACATTCAGCATAGGAAGTCCAAAACTATTCAGTTCACATGATCTCAGTCTTTGTCTCCATTTTAAAATTGTATCAAAATGAAAACATTCATTCCCGAGCTTGGAAGACCCTAATTCTTCAGATATTCCCTTAATGGGAGTCATGAGTGTTATTTTATTTGGGAGTCAGAAGTGCTGAGATAAGAAGCAGTAGCAGCTTTGGGATTTCTTTCTTCCCTTCCTTCTTATTCCTTTCTATTCAACCAGGAAGAAGTGCAATCTAGGTAAGTAACAGCAAGGGATCCTACATTAAGTTAGCAAGTGAGGTTGAAAAGTCAATCTTACAGGCTTTAGAGGAGCTGATACTAGTAGAAAAACTGTGCCTGCAGATCAAAGCCAGAAGATATCAAACATCCTTCGATCTGCTTTCACAAATCAACAAAGTACATAAACTAGAAAAAAAAATGCCTTCCTCTGGTTTGTTTCCCCAAAATGAGAAACTGCGAAAGCCTGTAAGTAAAGAGCGAATATGAGATGGTTGTCAGTGTAATGTCAGCTTCTAGCAGAACAGAAATAACTCACAAGTCTTGGAATAAGTTCTCTACTGCCTTGTACATTGTACAGTCTTTTAATCAAAAGCCAGAATGAATAGTTTCCATCCAGCCTCAAAATACCATGTTGTATTATGTAGAAAGAGGACTATCGCAGAAATGTTGTTTTTCCTGTATTTAAGATCTAAAACCACTACTACGCAGGGTTCTGCTTGAGTAATGACCTCAGTGGCATTCCTTTTTCCTTTTGTATAAAATATATTTTGGCTTGTGTTTTGTTTCAGCATGCTTCTATAAATCCTCGTGGGACACAGTATGGGAGCCCTTCCAGGATGTGACCTTTACATATTGACAGAGGAGGTGTATATGCATATATTCTCATATGGTAAGTTATGTATTGACCATAATGACAATTTTCCCTGGTTTCTTTCTGAACAGTTTCATTCTTAGTTATTTGTATGGCATCACAATATAATTAGTCTTCCATAACATATAATCTTTGGGTCAACTGTGTTTGTTTAGAGTCTTAAACACTGCATTGCATTTTGATAAAGATATTATACCATTTAATGCCAGTATACTATAGTATCTTCCATCAAAAAGTGAAACATAGGTAATAATCTATGATGTGAGGCTATTAACTTATCTATCATTGCAAAACTAGAGCCACAGATAAACCACCTCCTATCCCTTGTGGTCAGAGGTCATTCTTTTTGCTTATTAGCCGTTTGTTGGTTTCACAGATCTTGTCACTGGTACCACATTTTATGTGGCCATTTTCTATTGTGGAGTATTCTCTAACGACAATTGCATGGCTACTGCCAAAGTAATACAAAACTAAATTCCAGTGGTGGTGACCAGTGTATTATCTACTTAACTATTTAGTGCATACAGAAATTTTCTCTCTGATTTCTTGACTCACAAGGATAAATTATGATCCTTAGGAAATAACTTGTTTGTCTTCTGGTCATGTGTAAGGCTGCATTTGAGACCATGATGCTTGGCTGCAGGCACAAGGCCCTTTTTTGTGAGATTGAAAGGGGTGCTGTCACCAGTTGTATCGCAGCCCTGCAGCTGATGTCCCAATGTACAATACTTGCAATTGGCACAGCAAGCAAACCAGTTGCAGATCAAGATAAGCAGCTACATCTCTCCCTGCCCGCAGCCCTCACTACATAGTAATTAATGTAGGCTTTCAGTACTTCTAGGGTTTATGTCTTGAGAATTAGAGAGGATATATGTCTTCCTAATGATGCTGTGCAGCACTGAAAAGACATGGTTGTTTATGGTGAAACAAAACTGTGAGGTAAATAAGGAATCAGTTAAATCCAGTTAACGATAATAGTTTTGAGTGGCAAAGTATCCAAGTCCATGAACCATGGTACATAATGATAGCTTGATATAAATGTCTTCT
>JAOWBP010002392.1:32006837-32046643 GCA_028571105.1 Tragopan temminckii | reverse complement strand
TAGACTACATCCACTGCTCTCCCCCCATCCACCCAGCCAGTGACAACATCATAGAAGGCTACCAGGTTGGTCAAGCATGACCTCCCCCGGTGAACCCATGCTGACTATATGTAAATCCTACTGTAATTCAGTGACAATCAAACTAACTTTTTCCCATCTTCTTTAAAGCTATGGAAAACTTTGCTTGCTACAGAAATTGCAAAGTTAAATATACCTTCAGATTTCTGTGGATATAAGCCATTTCTCCCTGAATTTTGTTGGCCAGATTGAATTTCTCTTTTTTTTTTTTTTTTAATTTTAAGGAAATATGTAACATTTGGTATTAACTTATTAGGTGGTACTTGGTAAGTAAATGTATTTTAAAACTTTTTTACAGAATATTTCTTTCAAAATAGCTGTAAGATACTGAAATAGCTGTTTTATAACATCACCTATCATGACTGAATGGAACAAAGTAATGTCCAACATTGTCTATCTCAGTAACTTCATCCTTCTTCCAAATTTGCTGAATGATCATTTACTGTTTCCTATTTCAGATGATTGAGCATTTTATTGATGAACCTTATAAAAAACTTATTCAAAACCATACTGGAATTCAATGACAGATCTGAAAATTGAAAGGCTTTCGTGCACGGACCAACCATAGGTTATATCAACAAGATCCTGATATAACCCATTAGTCCTCCAAAGACGAACTTCTCTCCAGGAGTAAAATATGAGCTCCAGTCCTGGAGGAGGTTAACCCTCAGTTCAAGAATAGTTATTCATTCCTGTAATTGAATACAAAAGACATAGGGATTGATTTTCATCTATACCCAAATTCATGGCTCCTGTGAGGGTCTAAGCTGCTGACAAATAATTTCAGCTTCAGCCATTGATTATGCTTCCATAGTGAACATTAGATATACAGTAAGATTGATATAATATATATTGCAGGAGTAATATAATATAAGTACTGCCCATTTCTTAGCCTATCTGTCACTACTCTTAAGCTGTACCATGCACAGGAGATGTAGGATATGACTTCCTAAGGAGGAAATGGCCATCAAGCAGAAAAATGAATTCACCCTCATTGTACTGTAGTGATGTGGTGAAGATAATTAACACAGCTCTATTCCATTTGTTTTGAAACACATAGCCTTTGCCTTTTCAAATTGCCTTGACCATATCACCACTCATGTATTTGCAGTGAAAATCTGACATGAGAGGACAGAATAATAGCTGGAGAAATTATCTTCTCATTTCATATTTACCCTGTTTCCTCTCCTGAGTCACTGAAAACACAGTGACCTAGGTTCGTGCCTTTATACTTTTTTTTACTATATATACACACATATATAAAAAAAATTAGTGTATGTACTGCCAAACTCTGTAGCTCGCTACTCATCTTCCCAGGTATCTTCACACACCATAATTTCTGATGCTTAGAATTGGCAGACTGCAAAAAGTAGCACTCCTATGTTCCCTCTCATTCATATTGTGAATACTCAATTCTCCAAGAATTTTGCTGCTGGTGTCTGACCAGCCAAGCCCATATCAGAATCAGTCAAAGTCTAACCATAATTTTGCCAATTAAAACTTGTGTGCTATTATTTGTCGGGGGTTTTTTTTGTTGTTTTTTTGGTTTTTTTTTTGATAACCTAAAGCATATTGTACTGTCTGCTGTTCAAATAAAATTCTTTCTGTTTACCTCCTCATGGCACACTGAAAAAAAAGATATATGCTTACAATTGCAGCTTTCAAAATGTTTTCTCTTTTGTTTCTTCAGATTTCTCCTCCAAAGCTTCAATGTAATCAATAATTCTAACTAGCTGAGTACTTTATTTTTCCTAATAAAAATGAATAGTTGGAGTAGAATGTGTCCAAAGCCATTTTTTTCCATTCCTTCCTCATGACTTACCTCTTCTCTTTTGTATAACGAATTTTAGCATTTCAAATTTTAAGTTAAAGAAAAATCCTTCTCTTTGAAGAAGCGTTTCTCATCAAGAGAGCCTTCTTTTTTAAAGTAAGGATAGCAAATCCAGCCTGATGGAACAAACACCTTAAGACATTTTCCATACATGACTGTCTCTTTAACAGAATTAAAATTCTAGAGATTTAATTCTTTGCAGGCTTAATTCAACTGAAAGAATAAGAAACATTGTGATAAAACAATATGATTACTTCAGTCTCCATATAGTATAAAGTACAATTCTATAGGATTTCTTCAGTAGCCCATGTTCATAGTGATCTTAATTTTCGCTTTGTCAGAAGAGCTTTATGATCGGTTAATTCTTCAGAAATACTTATCATCCTTTACAGCATATTTCATTTATTTCTCCATTATGAAATGCAATTTTTGGAATTATTATTCTTTTTATTATTATTGTTATTATAGAACTTCCAGTGTTGGACAAATTCACTGCTGGTACCTTCCTGTTTTCATCCCTTTTCTTCCAATTCCAGTGCCTAAACAATTGATTGTTCACTTGGAAAAACAATTTGTTTTCCCTAATGAAAAAAGATAAGACTGCATTGCCTATTTTGTGTGGAACCGGGGCTCCTCAACCTTCTGCATTTTATCCTATTACATCATAAGTCTTACTTCTAGAAAGAAATAAGAATGAGAGATTGCAGCCTGTAGAGCTGCTACTTATATAGCTGCTACAGCTACTATCTTAGCATGCTCAAACATATTCCTGATCTGCTTCTTTTTCTCTGTTTTTTTTTCTGATTAATGGTGGTTTTCCTGATACGTTGGGATATTATTGTTGTATCTGCAGAAATACTATCTCTCATTTGAAGGGTGGTGGGATTTTTTTCAACTTAAATGTGCATAATAATACTAATTTCAGTTCCTAATTTTCCAGTAAGGCAATTAGGACACTAAAAGTTCCCAGTCATGGAAAAAATAATTAGTTGCTAGAAGATAAAGATTTGAAAATTTGAACAAATTTGTATATATTTATGTATATATGAGTTGGTTTGCATGCGTAACTCTGAATTTTACATAAATGACATAAACTCATTTAAATATATAAAAGTTAAAATCCAGTACTTTTTCTATTCATATTCTGTGGAATTTAATACTTTTTTAAAAAGGCATGCATTTTCATGAATTGAAATGTAAGCAAGCTTATGTATATTCTTCATTAACTTTTACAGTGTGGATATGTAAGTGAAACTAAACATTCAAAAGCTAAGCAAAGTTTGTGTTGTTTACATAAACGTTTTGGTAAATTACATTCCCCCCCCAACCTCCCCCCCAAAAAAACAAAAACAAAAACAAAAACAAACAAACAAAAAAAAAAAAACTTATGTATTTTTTGTTTTGGATAAAAAATGCACAGGTCAAAGTCTTTCTTCTCTACGACTCAAACTTTCCAAAGGTTTTGAGTCAAATTATATCTCAGTGTTCACTTAAAAAAAGAAAAACAAAACAAAACAAAACAAACAAACATGCAAAAACAGAACACAGAGTTCTGTAGAAGATAGGTATGGAAGTTAAAAACCTTTCAGTGAATGGCCAAAAGTACCCAAATGTTGGACTTGCTGGAACAGGATATCTGTTGTAAAGGAAAGCTGACGATAGATGTTCATATTGTTGAATGTTTTAGTCTCAGAACATCACTGGAGCTCAAGCTGTTAACGGTGAAAGAGGTAAGATCTCCAAGACAAGATCTCAAAGAAAGAAGAAACTGATCAGAGTACTTAGCTCTGATAATTTCAACTCACCTGATTAGCAGAGTTTTGGAAAATATTGGCTGGTTGGCATGAACCTTGAAAAATCAGGTGGTTATATTTTTGAGCTGTGGCTTGTTGTCTTTGCTCTTTGCAGTCATTTCACATGTCATTCATAGAGCCTGAAAGGGAGAAGAGTTAAGGTAACATACGTAAATCAACATTGACATTAGATGTCAATATATACTCTTGACCATTTCACACATTGGAAACTTATAAGGAAAACATTGCTTAGTTGTAACATTAAGCAGCAGGATTGAAGTAAATAAATGCAGGGTGGACAGCAAGTAGATAGATAACGTCTTCAGAAAAAATAGCTAATCGAGATGAACATTTAATTTTTGCTAAAGCAAATGTTAAGCCAAATCATGCTGTAATGTGGCTTGTAAAATAGAAGATGAATTACCCTATAATACTCAGAACTTCTAGCATCCACTGAAGGGAATTCCCTTCCATTTTGGGCATGTGTCTTCAAGAAAAACTGTAGATGAATGGCAAAAGCCCAAAGAAATATGAAAAAAAAAATCTGAGAAATGCAGTCTATAAGAAAGCTTGTGAATTCACATTTGTACTATAGTTAAAAATAGCAAAAATAGCAAAATACAGGAAGGACTGTTGCAAAGAAGGCAGCAAATGTTGTTTTTTAATAATCTGTATACAGAAGACAAAATGCAGAAATTGAAGTTACATAGTAAAGAAAAGTTTCTAATTGTAAGGCTTGCGAGACATCAGATCCGGATAAAGAGGCTGCAGCTTGTTCTCACTGAAAGACTTTAAATACAAATGGAAAAACACCTACTATAGCAGAGACAGTCCCAGTTGATCCAGTCTTGGAAAATAAGCCTGGTCTCCTGTTAAGAGCCAACCACTAGACTTACACAATACCGTAGTTTATTGAATGTGAAGGAGTGAAAGTGACAGAAAACAGAACAGAATGGTGACATATCTCCAGATAGGTGCAAACAATGCAGTTTTAATTATACTTTTGCTGTTTTTTTCTTCCCCAACCAAAAGTATTTCCTTTCTAAGTTTGGCTGGACGTAATTTTATCTCTAATTTGGTTTCATTTTTAAGAATCTCTATTTTTTTACTATACGCTCATGTTTGTCAATTTAATATTTATACCAATTTAATATTTAATAAATATGTACAGCTTAAAAGTTTTTACCGCGACGCTCCACTTGCTTTAAATTATTAACCGAAGTTGAATGAGTAGCCACTTTCAAATATTCAGACAAAGAAACGTGTTTTAATCTCAAATTTTAGTTGTGTTGCTATCTAACACTTGATAGATAGTTTTCATTTTAGCACAGTATAATTCTATTAAATAGACATTTGGTTCAACAGTTGATCCCACATTTACACCAAATAAATACGGTACTAAGTTTACTTATAAGTGAATATAGTATAAAGCTAACTGTTGTTTCTTTGAGAAGAGTCCTCTACAACATAAAATTTCCTCCAAGTCAAAGAAAGTTTATTTCACTTCTGGTAATTTTACTGTGTGTGTACTAGGTGGAAATACAGACCTGTGAAAAGGCTCATTTTAGCAGGGGTAACAACTCACAGAAGTTATTCTGAGGAATGGGGTGGAATGAATCATATTCATACGTGTGTGTGTTGGATGGCAAAAATCAATGCTTTCTCTTAGCAAAGACACTCTCGGGGATAGAGAAATCAGAGCTGCGAAAAACCTAACAAATTTTGCCTGACAGATTTTCCAGGCAAACTACACCGCTGGTGCACTGGGAGTGTGCTGAGGATGTCAGTCCCTGTGCCAGTCAGTGCAGCCCTGCTCATGGCGGCTCATTTTGGAGCTCTAGGGAGACCAATAGCTCCCCACATTGCCCCAACACACCCAAGATGCTGGCAAGCAGTCCTGGGGCTGTGAGAAGCCAGAGGCCTGCCCTGTGCAGCTTGGTGGAAGATACAGTGCATGCGGAGAGATGAGCCTAAAAATGCACAGAAAAACAGAAGAAGGCAGATGTGAAAGGGAAAGAGAAAGCATTTCGGGGTGAAGAAAAAAATTGCTTAAGTCTCTATCCTATTAGCATCAGTAGCACAACCTCTTCTAGCCTCAGCAAGTGACAGATGTCATCTCAGCAGCCTGATTTCGTCCTGTTCCTTGTGATGTAATTCTGTTGGAGGTCCGTGCTGGGCTCACCACTCTGCAGATGGCTAACAGTGGTCAGGTTCCGGAATCCCAATTACTGCCAGTGTTTAATGGTTCTCTCTTATAGCATCCCAAGCTCCCTGAATCTTTAATAAAGCTCTGATAAGCAATAATCGTGTTGGGAATGGTGTATTCCTGCAGGCCTATGCCACAAAATGTAGCCATTGTATCTGCCTTAAATAGCCCCTGGGGAACAACTGGAAATTTGTTCTTCTATGCAGAAAATGGCCACTTCTGAGACAGTGGAAAGCATCCTTTTCTTTCCCACCATCACTGGCAATTATACCTCTGCCTCTTTATTTGTCAGAGCTAATAACAGCGTTGTTGTGACTCAGAAAAGCGCGGATAAGATGATGAAAGATGCACCACCAGCATGGTGCAGATGACAACTGAACTGCCTCTGTTCCTTGTTAGTGAAAATTATTTGATGTGAATGTCGTTGCCTAATAGGGCCCCATCTGACTGCAAGTGATTGTAGCACAGGCAGCAGAATTATGGAAAATTGTTGCAGCAAGATGGTTGCTAGGATAATGCTAGCAGTAAGAAAGGAAGTAAGTGAAATTGAAAATTACATATTTAACAACCATATAAATGGGAATAATTATTTGGGGCCAGAATTATCTTAATTTGCTTCTTCCTATTGTGGGTCATTAATTACAGGAGTAAATCTGCTGATCTGAGTGGGATAATTATCTTGACATTGGCATTGCCTTGCCAGTGGAAGCAAGGGGTTTTCAAACCATGCATGAGACAATAGAATTCCTTCCATCAATAGCATGTTGAGGTGCCATGTCAAGGCGTTGACAGATGGTACACAGCAGAACAAGGTGGAAGACTTTGGAACCACCCAAGCCTTTTCCAGCGATCCTCTTATCTTTTCAATACTATGGACCAAGAAGTAATGCTGCTTTATGTAAAAAAAAAATAATAATGAAACAAAAAACAGCAATCTCAGGACAAGAAGTTCCTACAGACATATAACCCTCATTTCTAAAGGCAAATCTGCCTTGCTTTCATTTTTCAAAAGAAAAGGGCAAGTCTGTTTACTTCATTCTCATCTGAAGTGCTGACCCTTGTTCTGTTAAACAGGATAGAGCCTGCACTGATTCTACCTGGAAAATAACATAGCTGAAAATTAAGTGGTTTACACACACCAAAATATAAAGCAATAATGAAGTTGGAAGAGTAAGGCTGAGCCTCAAGCTAGATCCAAATCATACCATGAAATCATCAGGTTTTGTAAGCTCAAGAGCATTAGACTTCTTCATTATCTGAATGGAAGACTTCACAAAAAGCCTCGGGAGCTGAAGGAGCAATGGAGATACTTCAGCTTGAAATCAATACACTGGCATGCTGCTCAGTTCCTTGGTTCACTTTGTCACTTGGAGGTGAGTACCAGCAGGGTTTGAATGCTTACTGCCATTACAAACCCTGCAGCAAGAGCATCCCTGCATCCTGTCATTGCTCAGCTGACCTCTTAGAGAAGATTACTGGAACGAAATACCTTGCTGAAGAAAGTGACCAAGCTATTGAGCCTATGTCTGCCCACTCTTGGTCACGTCAAGCTCTGGTCCTTACAGTACAAGGGGACCCCTCTGCTGAAAGCAAGGCAGATTTGCCTTTAGAAATGAGGGTTATATGTCTGTAGGAACTTCTTGTCCTGAGATTGCTGTTTTTTGTTTCATTATTATTTTTTTTTTACATAAAGCAGCATTACTTCTTGGTCCATAGTATTGAAAAGATAAGAGGATCGCTGGAAAAGGCTTGGGTGGTTCCAAAGTTCACCTGCTGGGAAGAGTGGGGTCATGAAGGCTACTGTGTGATGCTTTCCCAGTATTGTCCCAGCCTGTGAGTTGGAGGTGGACATTCTAAGCTTAAGGTGGACTTAGAGTTGCATTTTTTTTTTTCTGTTTGCTTGCTTGTTTTTGTTTGTTTGCTTTTCAATAAATATGCATTCTTTTCTTTCTTTAGTTTTTCTGTCTTACCTATTTTTAACTACATAGTTTTGACATCCACAAAGCCCCGTGGCAAAGAATTTACCATTAGATTACACGTGAGAAAAGGTATTATATGTTTTGGCTTATTTTGAATGATCCATCTGATCATTTAATTTGCCACCTCCCAGGTTTGTGTAATGAAAGGTGACAAAAAAGCAATCCTTGCTGAATTGCCACACCACTTGCAGAGCTGCAGAAGTCCATTATAGCCCTTCTGCCTATACCATTTCTATACATACCCCATGTTCCTCCTTTCACTGAGTTAAAAGGTCCTAGTTTATTTATTCTTTGCTTATACGGACATTTACCACACTTGTGTCTATCCCTGTCACACCTATCAATACCTTATTTCAACAAAATGGTAAAGCTGGAAGACAGGAACTGCACACAGCACTCATTATGTGAGAGTACCATTTATTAGCACTGGTGTTGCCTGCCATTTTATCACTCTTCTGGCTTCCTCATAGCAGATGAGAAGAGTTTCACTCATTCAAATGATCACAATCATGTTTCTAGCATAGTTATTGATGCTAAGTTTAAAAGCATGCATTTTAGATGAGATCTCTCATTACATTTCTTACTGGAGGAATCATTAGGATGAGTGAACTTACACCATTTATGCCTTTTCTACATCAAGTCTAGATGCTGGATTGAAGTAAAGTACCCATGAGTGTGCCGCACTCATTGTAGGCACTAATGCTGTTTATCTGCTCTTTGCAGGCTGCACTGTACTCAAGGTGACTCTCACAGATACCTACATGCATAAATATTACACTAACCACTATACCTCAAGATATACATAATGCATTACTTAGTTGAAGCAGAAGCATGAGGCAATGCATTACACAAGGTACTGACACTGAAACAGACTCAGGGCTCTTACCAGCACTGAGAGTGCTTAATGGGGGCCTGCTCCTGACAGGCAGCATCACTCAGCCTCTCACAAAAGAGGGCTAAGGTACTTACCCCAGAAATTGGAATGACTTTCTCCACAGCATAGATCAGCTACAGCGCTGCTCGATGTTCTTGTAGCATGATTCAGTGTCTGAAGAAAAAGGAGTTGCTACTGCTCACAATGAGGCCAATGAATATTTTGCCACTGGATTCAGTGAAGATAGAGATCTACTTCTTGTGCTTTTCTATAAAGAGTAAATCAAACTGATGTTGTTAGTGAAATAATACACATAACCCATTTTCTGCAGTTCTTACCATGCACTATTAGATGCTCAGCTGTGGATCACACACTGTGTGGGGTACTTGGGAGGGAGCTGCAGCTACAGTGGGTCCACAGTGCAGTGGCTTGGTTTGATCTCTGAAACTCAGTCCAGAAACTCCAGTGCCCTCATTGTGCTATTCAAAGCTCCTCATGCTTCATAGGTACCACTGGCTGGGGATTTTAACTGCTCCTGTTTTTTCAGCTTTCCTAGTTCTTCCTTTTTACATGTACTAGTATGGTGACCAGCAATTACTTATGTTGTGGTTTTGTGATTTCTGTTATTGGTATTCCATATCTTAACATCATGTAGTGCACTGGGATATAAAGAGTTAATGCTGCAGTTCCAGGGATTGCCAATAGTTCTGGGTGCCTGTCTCAGAAGAGAAGAGATGAACTACAGCTCCCAGAAGACTTTATTATTCCTTTTCTGTTTTTCTTTTAGAGAGAAAGATAAAACTGTTTGGGAGTCACAAGACTGCTCTCTTTTTCTGCTTCAATTCCAATTATATTGTATTATATCATCTCACATTCCGCTATCATATTTAGTAAATTAGTTTTCTCCCTTAGCTCGTTCTGCTGTTTTTTTCTGACGAGGCCCATCTCTCTGTCTTCCCCCTTCCCTCTTTCCTGGGTTGTGGGTCCCTCTGCCCCATTACTCAAAGAACTGGGCTGGACCAGGCTGGAACCATGACAGCTTAGTATCCACAGAAACAACTGCTTTACTCTGTTGCCAAATGCAGCTTGACACTGCTCAGGATCTCTGTCAGCAGAGCTCAGTCTCTGAAGAGAACCTTGTAGACAAATCATAGTAAATATAGGAGGTTTTGAGCTCTGAAGTCATTATAATCCACAACCCAAATTCTGTGAGATGAACAAACGAAGCTGGATTAAGTGATGATCTTTGACCAGATTTCAAAACATAAACTTCCTGCTCTTAATTTAGCAAAGGGACTCAGAAATGGAAGCAATCAGTTTTTAGGACTTCAGCCCATTGTGCCTGCACTTAATGAACTCTTATACACTACTTGAAGATGAGAACAAATTTGTCACTTTCTTACTGCCCCTTAAATGAGGAATGAGCAATGAGAATAAGGAGGAGAAAAGTCGATAAGAATTATTCTATCCTTTTCAAATAAACTGCATAGATAATCATTTCTGTCTGCCTTCTCTGCAAGTACAGAAGTTTAAGGACGTTGATCTAAGTTCATATTGTATGTGAAGCTTATGAAATATATTGGACATGAATTTAGCTATAGATACTTTACTTGTTAAGACTTTAGCTCACATTTGAGCTCTTAGTGAAATCCTACCTTTAGGATAATCATAGAATCGTATCATAGAATCATAGAATAACCTGGGTTGAAAACCTTCCTCCTAATATCTAACCTAAGCCTCCCCTGCCTTAGTTTAAAACCATTCCCCCTTGTCCTATCACTATCTACCCTATTAAACAGCCGTTCTCCCTCCTGTTTATTCTCTCCTTTCAAATACTGGAAGGCCACAATGAGGTCTCCCCAGAGCCTTCTCTTCTCCAAACTAAATAAGCCCAGTTCCCTCAACCTTTCCTTGCAGGAGAGGTGTTCCAGCCCTCTGATCATCTTAGTGGCCCTCCTCTGGACTAATACTTCAGCTTCAGTAGACATTTGAAATCTGTGAAGACTTTTAACACAAAATTTACTTCTAGAAGTGACTCTTGGATTATCTGTGCACGTTGCAGAGTCTCTCATTAAACTCACTGTGATAATGGGAAGCCAGCACAGTTAACTGGCACTGCACTATAATAAGAAAACCACAGTAAAACGATCAGAGAGTAGATCATGCAGTCATAGTTATAAGTACATAAAACTCATCTCCTTTGAACACTTTTATGCCACTGGTACGCTATTATCTTTATAATACTTCTTGAGCACTGCAATGAAAATATGAGAAGTGACCACTGGGAAAGAGACCAATTGAAATATTAATGACAGCTCAGTGGATGAAACTTGAATTGTCCGGTGGAATATGTGTTCCTGTCCCTGAGATATTTGCATGGAGCTGTAAAGTGAATGCAAATTCTACGTCATATTTAGTGCAAGATACACTGAACTACTGGACGAATCTCAGGGACAAAAAATAAAATTCTGTGGACAAATCCAACAAGTTATCACAAGCATCAGAAATATTGCCTGATCCTCATTATTTCCATATGAAAGTCTTGCATAAATCAAAGCAGTGTTTTTTATCTATAGGTCACTGAATGCAGGGCACCAAACTGCATGTGAAAGAGAATCTGCCATATTAGCACTTCACCTCTTCATTTCCTTTATGTCTTTAAATCAGTAACACAGAATCAACACCACCACGGGTTTGATTGACGCAAGTTATTTTTTATATCTCTGTTGTGTTCTTCAGCTAGCAAGCCATGGAGCATCCTCCCAGAAAGCTGATCATTTACAAAAATTAATTTACTAAAAAGTTCATAATTCCCGTCTCTCTCCTAAATCTCTTGATCTCTCACTTCCTTTCACAATTCTTCCTAACCTTTTCCAGCTAACAGTCTTGATTCAGATGCCTTTTCCACAAAATATAAATAAGCTAACAACAGCTATTTTTTTTCTAGCCATCACTGTCATATATTTTCATTGTTTTTTCTGAGTTCTGCCCTGCTATCCAAACTGTGCACCTAAACCTCCAGGACTGCCTGTGGACCATGGGGGCAGTGACCTTCATCTTGCCTCACAAACCAGCACCACCCTTAACCCCTGTTGTACCACCACCTATGTGGGACAGGCTCAGAATGCACTCAAGAGACCTCATATCCTTCATGTCTTTAGACTGTTTCTGCTTTTCCCATAAGCAAAACTCATCCCCCTCAGCAAATGTTAAAACTCTTCGCAGGGGAAATACTGTCTGTAAATGTTCTGGTGTATCTTAGTACTTTTTACCTGCTACAAACAAAGAGGAGTAAACAAGCAGTTTTCAGTTTTGAAAACCATCAGCTCATGAGGAAAGAATTACTGTTGTTTTGGGGTTTTTTTTTCTATTTAAAATGAAAACAAAGAAAACAATTGGAAGTATAGGGGCTACCCCTTCTAATGGAAGCCATCTCTGGGGCCTACCTATACTATGAGAGCCTACACCTGCTGCCTTGTTAGAAGAGGAAATGGTGCAAGAGGCAGGTGTTTGCAGCAAGACCTTCTTGTCATTTTTATATGTCCAAGCTACAGAGGAATAATTCACCAGGCCTGGTGTGCAGGATTTGTCCCACTCAATGTCTTTTCTATTGTAAATGCCACAGATGCATCAATCTAGACTACTTTTCACTTTTAATTTCCCAAGAAAGCACTTTCAAAAAAAGAAGATGAGACAACTGTGAAAAAATGCCACTTGTTTCTGTTAGTGAGAGAACACCCACCATTCACAGGTACAGTAAATGTCTGCTCTCATTCATGGCTATAATGAGGCTGTATTTCTCTCAATTTATAATACTGCAGTCAATGCTAGACTAAAGAAACATCTTTTCCACTCCCCTCTCTGAAACAGATACCAGCTGGCACACATGGAAAAGTACAGAGTGATTCCTCATCCTTTCCATTATTTAAATGGCATAGCTTTATTGAAAAACAAAAAAAACCGCCACAACCTCAACTTCACCTCCCCAAAATCTATCTACTAGATAAACTTTTTCTCTTTTGAACACCATACAATTGCAGACATTTTCTTCTAACAAAAAATTGTAGGCATTATTATGTTGAAAAATATTTCTAATTCTCCAGATTTTATGTCTGGAGATATAAAAATTGGGAGGAATAAAAATTATTGGGAGGAATGTAATTTTCCCCTTTTTAAAAATTTTTTTTTATTATTACTATTTAGCCCATCTCGGTGTGCATATTGTGTTAAAGGATTTCTCATGTTTTCAGTTAAGTATTTGAACTTCCATTACAGAAAACAGCTGCTACTGCCCTCTTGGCAGAGCAGGCATTAGGGAAGGAAAGCACTTTAGAACTGCCTCTAATAAAATAATAAAGGAATAAAGCACCTTTAAGTTTATGATAGAAAAATTTTGTCACTCAGTTTCTTATCTAAAGTTTAAAATCAACGTTGTGTTTAAGAAAATGACATGAAAAGAGTGTCTTTTTCTAGTTTCTCAAAGTCTGTAGTTAGAAGCAATCACCATTTGTGTTTCAAAAACTCACCAGCTCTCTACCGATGGGTAGAGGCTGTTTTGTTAAATGTCATTCTTCATGAGCTGTCAAGCACTTCACTCTACTTGAAAATAAGACATATTATTAAGGAGTCTTAAGAAGGTCTCCAGGACATAACTGTCAGTCTTTCTGCTTTTTTTTTTTTTTTTTTTTTTAATATCAGGAGATATTTTAATGTACAGCATTTTCAGTGTAGATGTTTTTTTTTCCTCAGCTATCCCAAAGTTACCTGAATTGCAGAGCAAAACACGTAAAAGGTGTCTCAGCACAATACATTTCAGGTGGTTTGAATCTGGGAAGGCTATTGAGAGTGTGGGATTTGTTGAAGAAAATGTATGTACTTGAAATTAGCTCAAATCACAATATTGTAACTGCAAACTCCCAAATTTAGAACAGTTTCTATCTGAATTTTCCATTTATCTTCCAGGTTATTAGAAATCACTAAAAGATCAAAGTCTCAGGCACAAATCCCAAGCATAGGGAAAGTTTGACTTGGCCAATACCCCTTCCCAGCTGAACCAACCTGCAAGACAAATTTCAGATACATTGGACAACATCTTTCCTCCATCCTTCTGATTTAGTAAGCATGCAAAAGTTCAGGTAGGAAAACCACTAGATAAAAAATAACAAGGCCAGAAGAACCTGGAAAACAAACAAACAACAAAAACAGTAGTTGAGTTATTCTGCAAAATAAATCATGGTAAAAATCATTTTCCTTCAAAGAAAACACAATAAATGCTAAATGATAATGTAGCAGTATATTTTGCTCTGACATGCATTGCCTTGCCCTGTTAATGTGCACGAATCACCAAAAGAACAGAAATTATAATCTTCAAAAATTTATGAAAGGGAAATGTCAATTGAACCAAAAAAAAAAGTATTATAGCAATGACAAACTGCACATATATTATTTAATTACTTGATGGTTAATGTCCAGCAGAATGTACTTCTGAAACTGATAGATTGCCAGACTGTTATCTCCCTTAATTTCTCTTTAATAGATTAAAAACCACCCCTCTTCTATAAACATAGTTATAGGTACTGGGAAGGTACATGATTTATAACGTTTCTAACTAGATGGCACTGTGATGAATTACCACTTTAGAAGATTAGTAGATTATTGGGTTGCGGGCTCTCTCTCACGATTATTCACTTTTAAAGCTTTGATTCCAACAAGAGAACCCTCATAGATGTTGCTGCTTTTACAAAGAAGGTAAGGTGTGATGATTCTGAAAGTCATGGTTAGCTCTTTATTGGCCTGGGCAAAGAGCAGCATGTCGGTCAGCCCTGCAGAAACCGCTTGGTATGAGGTTTTGGTTCCCTTAGGGAGGTGCACCAGGGAAAGCCTCACATTTATGGCCAGGGAGTAATTGATAAGGAAACTTCACTGCTGTGAATTTAAGCAACCCAAGCATGGCATCTGCAATGTATGAACACCCACTTCGATGATAGCTCATATGTTCCCAAACACTGCCTGTAAGCATCTTTTTAACATGCAACGTTACTTCAAAATCATATTTCCTATCAAAAGCTGCTTCTAGTTGTTAATCCTGTGCCACTATCACATAATAGTCACGTGGAAAGAGTTTAGAGAAAAAATACTTGCGTTTTCACCCCTCTGGTTCATTTTAAGTGTTGCCTACCTACTTGTCACTATATTCTGGATGGTTCCCAGCCTGTGAAAGTGTCTCATCGGGGAATTATGGATCTGAATTTTACAATAAGGATGATGCAAGGAAATGAGGAAGAGGAGGTGATCAAGAGATGTATGCTGTTAAAATTCATTTTCAAAACTTCACTGGAAAGAAAGAAATGTTATGTTTCTTCGTATGTTCAGAGAAACGTGGACATGCTCATGTGCATGTAGGCACATGCTAAGAGGAAAAAGGTGCAAAGGACCTCAATATCAGCTCAAGAGGTCCCTCTTTAGATGCCTTGTCTACTCTTCAATGTTGCATAAGTATGCTGAAAGTATGTTCAATAACAGAGATTTCACAGCTTCCTTAGGCAGTCATTCCAGTGACATGCACAAACGTGCTGGCATATATACGAAGATGTTATCATCCAGTTTGCTGGAAATACGTAGCTTAAAGAAATCCAGACTTTGTTACTTAAAATTGTTCTAATAAAAATATTAATGAACTGGAAGGATAATTTCCATTTTTTAAGCTGGCAGTATCATTTTGAAATGAATTTTTGATATCTATTATGGCATGTTTTCTTCTGGATGAATAAAATCATAACAGGGGAGCCAATACTATCAGCATGAGTCCTGTGCACCGGACAGTTAATTAATAGCTGATTGCTCTTCTTTTGATTACTTTTTTTTTTAAATGTGAAGATCACCACAATTGAATGTCATACAGAGTATTATGCAAAGCATCGCTCTTTTTCACAAGACAAGCAGGAGCTGAGTGCCATTGGAAAGGATGTGACAGAACATAGATACTAGAACGTTTACCCACTGGAAGTCTACAAATGCAAATTACAACAGGACTCATTCAAACCTTGTGGGAATCAGAGAATAACCGAAGTCCTCTTGGAATGAAAAACCCACTGGAGCAACAATTCAGTATGCCAGGATAACAAAAATAGGTCTGAATCACATAAAGCCCTACAATCAGACTGGTGCATATTGCAAAGCACAGTAGCAGAAATTATGCTCAGCAATGAAAACCAAAATAAAAGTGTTACCATGATGAGACTGGAGACTGAAGCAACATTAATCCAACTGCATTCTTTCCAATTAAATCCAGGTTACAATCATCTTCAAAAACATTCATGTTAACGCATTCTTTAGTCTCCTCTTGTCCATGTGGAACTAAGCTTTTTATGTGTCCTCATAATGAAATATGTGTGATATCCACTTATAAGTTAGTTTCCAATTAAAATGCTATTTCCAAATAATATGATCCTGCTAACTGAATTTCCTAGCAAGCCCTTGGCATAGTACTTTATGAGCACCTCTGCCATCCATCAGTTGCTTTGCTGTCAGCCCTAGCGATGTGCTGAACAGATGGCTGAGGATGCCACTTGAATTCAGACTGATGAGTTTCTGCTCAACCAGAGGCGATGGAAACCATTTCCATTTAGAGCACAGTTAAAATTAACCCACAAGATGTCACTGTTGCTCCAAAGAAATTTAGCAGCCAAGGGATTTTTCTGGGCACAGACTGAGACTGGGGCTGACTGGCTCAGAGTGGGTGTGAGCTGGGCTGCTACCTCCCAGATCTGCTGCTCTCCTACCAGCTCTCCAGCCTCACCACACCGTGCAGTTGGGGATTTGTAACCCACACCACTAGGGCTTCTTGCCACGGTGCCCCTGTGTCCCTGCACATCAGGCCTTTGGAGATATGGTTCAAGCAAGGCCTAGTTTATTTGAGCCATCATAGGAACACACAGACCAGCTTTGGGCCCTGGTCCCACCTGGAGGGTGCACAGGCAAGCTCCTGGCCCCATCCACACTAACAGGAGTTTTGATCGCTGTTCTTCACTTTCCTGACTACCACTTATACTCAAATCTTTAAAAATACGAGTAACACAAAGCAGCTGTGGCACTACCTACCCAAAGGTTATTAGATCCTCCTGCTAACTCATCTATACTTATTGTCATACTGCTGTTTGGAAAATCTCCCCATCAGATAAAATTAGGCCTATGCTATTACTTTAAAGCTGGTAAAATGAAGGCAGGTGTAGCCCCTGCAGCTTTCAGATCCCAGTTTTGGGTGCCTCAGTGAACCAGGAGGGCAATCTAGCAGGAAACACCACTCCACTGCTGATGTCAGCACTCAACAATCAAGGACATCCTTGGGCCTGGATTTTTTCAGTGAAAAATTGACAGCAAAAATAAAAATTGAAGCAAAATCTACCAGAACATATAATTTCAGAACGTGAATGGCTTTTTGCAAACTTGCATTTCCCTAGTTTTAGTCAAAAAGGGTTTTAGACATTTACAGTTTACAGAAACGTATCTACTGAAAATAAGCTAATATTTGCACAGGTAAGGACTCGGACTAAGCAAAAGCACATCCTCACAGTATCATGATATCCGGGTTCCCTAAAGAGTTGCCCATTTATTTTTTTTGTGCTATTTATCATGTTTCTCTAAGAACGAGTGGATAAATAAATGGCTTGCCTGCATGCTTGGTGCAGTGATTTCACTGAAATTTCTTGGCATCACTGCTATGCAGAGATGGCAGAGCTACTTCCATCAGTGCTGCACAAGTGGGATAAGGAGAGCAAAGAACAAGTTTTTCCTCTGATGATGAAGAAACTGACATTCTCTAAAGCAAAGATGTCTATTTTTTCTTGGTAATCCAGTCTCAGCAGAAGAGACCATGCCTGCATTGTTTTCTGTTATCCATCCTTAATTCCCCTTCAAGAGAATGGGTTTGCTGGAAATAAAAATGATAAGATTTTGTGGCTTCAAGTACCCTCACACTCCAGCCACACTATATATTGCAGTGGAAGTGATCTCTTTTTGCTGCACTGACAGTGACTTCAAATAAATGGAAATAACCAAGAATAGAAATGCAATTTTTCTAGTCAGGCACCTTATAATGCTGACCACATCTCTACTGCATGGAGATGGAGAAGATGTCTCAAATATCTGCACAAGACCTCCCTTAAAAGTATTCTCCTGCTGTATTGCTGAATGAATTAGATCTAGGCTTGCTAAAATTAGAGAGAATTCCAATTTCTGTGCCATTGTTATTCTAGACAGTATTTCCCTAGGTAACAACTGGACAGAGCTAATGCAAAGAGAATTATATCCTACATAAAAGTAGAGTTTAGTGTGTGGGTTGCAATGGCACCACTGAGTTTGATGTAAGTATCAATATCAAGTCAAAACTGCAGAATAGACAATACTATGTAGGGGAGAGCAACTCTATGTATGACCATTTATCTTTAAGCCTGCTTTCATCTGAATTTATTAAACAACTCTTCAGGACCATGTCAGCACCTATGCCTAGATACATGTGCATCTACAAGGCACAAGAGGCTTCCATTAAATAAATTATGTGATCTATTCTGGAGTCCCTGGACCTTATTCATACAATGCCACTGAATCATAACTATGCATCATGGAGAGATGCAGAGCACAAACTCCTTGGCTGACTGGAGATGTAGTCAAGAGGTTTCCTGCTGCCCAACCCCAGGTGCTCCAGTGGCATATTATCCTGGCTCTCAGCATGGCGGTGAGTGCCCTTGTCCTGCCACAGGTTACAGCAGGGCTTGAGATTCAGAACACCAGGAGGCCCTGTATTGTCCCCCTCTGGGTGAACTCAACTAATGGCTTCTCTGGGGATGTTTCCCTGTTCAATCAAAACAGATTTTCCACAGCAAGGAGAAATTCCTTACAGGGCACATTGCATTGTCTGCCACAGCTTTATGGGATTTCCTTGAGTGTCAATACAGAAATCTGTCCACTGAACATGTAACAACATATCTGACACAAATTAATTTTATTTTAAAAGCAGTCTAACTTTTTCATCTGTGTTAGTGAATATTTCCTATAAATATTCCTATTGCTAGATTCTTTGGAAATTAAAAAATTGGATTATTCCATTTGAATATGTTAGGTTATATTTTTCATTGACAAAGACTACTTAGTGAGCATTTCTGAAAGGTTGGTTTGTTGTACTGAGAAACAAAAATGCCATCCAAGAGTCATCTCAAAGATATAATAACCTTATAGCACTTTCCTAAAACAAAAAATGATCCATGACTGCTATAGCATGGGTAGCTTATTTCCTGTTCCTTATCCACGAAAGGTCTTTAGCCAGAAACATTTCATGAGTTCATTTTCCCCAGATGCTCTCTTGGGCTTGATATTAATTATTTCTGATGGTTAACATTTACTGAAGGGTACTGTAATAACCCTTCTAGAAATAAGGGAAGTAACTAATACCTCAGGTAAACAGAAAGGATTTTTCCCCAGGGATAAACAGAAATGCAATATGTGAAACCGTGATTTCAGAGAGAGCTGGTTGCTCTACATTAGCACTTGCTCAGGGAAAACCATATGCTGGAGAAGCACCAGCCATCATCAACATCATGGCTGGGCTGGGATGTGTAACCTCTGTTTCTGTAAGCCTCAGGGTGCTAAAGGGACCACAAACGTGAGAAGAAACATTGCTCTTAGGTCTAACTTCTGGAAACAGAGCTAAGAAACATCTCAATACCAGGCTTTCTTTAACCATACCAAAGGTCTCCTTGAAAAAAAATAAAAAATAAGAAGTCAAGATATTTAATGATTTCTCTCTAAAACTACTACACGTTTACACATTCCTTCAGTGAAACTTTTCCTACTCCCTTTATGTTCTTTCTGTTTGTGCCAGTAGAGATGATGCACCCTTCAATATCAAAGGTTCAATTCAAATGCAATTTTTAGAAATTGTGTCATTTTAAAGCAATAGTAGTAGGATTTTGATTGAAATGTGACCTACACTATTAGCCACAGAGTGATGAGTTCATTTCTTTCTTGGAAAAATATGACTTAAAGTATTTCTTCTAAAACAGTGAAGAACTTGGCTTTGAAGCTAATGCTGTATTATTACCTTGAAACAGAAGACTTCGGGGCTTTGACCAAATGCAGGTGCATAAATATCTTAAGAGCAATGACATCATAAAGAAGTACAATGAAGCTTATTAAGCAAAAACCTATCGATGTTAACTTGCTTCAAGCTAACTAAAGTAAATGTCACTCAGTGGGGAGGTGAAGTGGAAGACTTGCTTTCTCAGATTCCAAAAGCATCTAGGAGATCAGAAAGGGGTTTGAACGGGAAAGACTCCACTCTTTCTGCAGATCTGAGAAAAACCATTCTAAATCACAGGGAAGTCTACCCAGAGAAGTGTAGGAACTTAGATCAAGTATATAGTGAGATTTCCTCTTCTGCTCTCCCAGTTTCTCACAGAGTGTGGCTGAGAGATTTCACAAAGCAAAGATGAGATCTTTGAATTCAAATTAGGATATGGTATTTCCTTCATGCATTCAGCTAATCTCCTTTTCACCCTAACAAAATGTCTGTAGTATCTGCATCTCTTTGGAGGCACTCATTTCCATTTTAAGCGTAATTGTGTGACAAAGGTCCTAAGATCTGCTTCTGATGAGACAGGAGCCCAGGCTCCTCCCCCCTTGGCACATCAGAGCTCTTGCACTTGTTTGGGTGCTCAGTGCTCCTTTCTGACAATGATCTCTTTGCAGAAGAGCATGCAGCAGTTACAGCACGGGCAGATTTTAATTCTAGGCAGAAAATGAATAACTGATGAGACAGTATGTACTAAGGTGTACTAAGGTATAAAGTCACAATTCATCCTGGATTAAGCATCAACAACTAACTGAAGACAACGATCTGAGATGTTTCTTAAAGAGACAATTTCCCCTAAATTTGATCACTACATTTTCTTGAATTGAAAATCACACTGCATTATTGTTATCAGTAATCAGGTACCTTCAAAGTCAGTTACTTAAACTTCTGTAGTTTCAACCTACTTACATTCTTAACTTATTTTGTACTGTGAAAATTGGTTTATTCTACTGATGGTAGACAGGATAAGCTAAAATTGTTAATTCTCATGGAAAAAAGGCAGTAGGTGAGTTTTTATAAACAAGAAATTATTGTGAAGTGGGTAGACTATTAATGGTACCAGGTAACCTCTTTTTAAATTCTTATAGTCCCCATGGTTTTGTTCAGCTTCGTACATCGTTGTCTGAAAGGTACAGAAAACACTTGATTTATGGCCCATGAAAATGTGAGAGGCGATTAACATAATAGGAGAATATTAAGCTCATGCATTCCACTATTATTAATTCTGCTCTCATTATCTGTATCAGAAGTGTGAACTGAAATTAGTATACACATTTTTTTACCATTTATAATACTTCGCATTCCATTTCAATATTGGTAACAAACCAAGTATACTAGAGGGAAAAAAAGCTGGTCAATCAGCTGTCGTTTTGTAGTCTACTGGTACCAGAACACGAGAAATGACTGTTATTCCATAGGTATCCCCTGTATCTCCATCAGTCCCATTTACAGTGCTAGGCTCCATTCAGAGGCGCCAAGTACCACAGTTCCACTCACAGCCATCAATCTGTGATTAAGATCATTTTAGGCTTCTTGACAGCTGTCTCTACACAGCTCAGTGCCACAGGTCTCAAAAATCACAGTCAATGTATATTTATTTTAAAAATATTCTCACAGTAGTTATCATTGTGATCTGGCTGTTTCTTGTTACCCACCTTAGGAGCAGGGGGTCTTGCATTTGAGTCCACCAAAGCCTTCCCCTGCTATGCTGTGACATGGTTTACGTTTTGCTGAGAATCAAACTATGTGCTGTTGTCTTCTGTCCTGATTTTCTTCCTGTAACCAAGGAGCATTTGGAGGTATGGTTATTTACTTTGCATCAACAGCTCAGAAATCAAAGTATCTCAAATTATTCTTGGAGTGTCAGAGTAAAGGGAGGTCAGTAGTGACTTAAACCAACATTATTATTCCCAATGCCTTCTATGTAATATCCACTAATGCATTACATGTTGACATTACAAAATCCTGGCGTTCAGTAGGAACTAATGACTCCCAGTTACTTTCTCTGCCCAACAATATTAAGAATGGATATTCTGAAGAACAACTGTGATTTTAACTCACCGATATTTGAAATATGCCTGATTATCCATCTGAAAGTGAAATTTTATTCTCCTTAAGTAGTGCCACAAGAAATCCAAATCTGTTGTCAAATGCACAGTTCTCCCTGACTTCAATACTTCTTGCAATTTCTGATAAGAGAACTGAACTCCTGACCAAACAATTTATGAATTAAATTGAGGTTAATGTAGCTCACAGCATTTAGAAAAATTCCACAGATTTGAGCATGAGTGACACACACACATTCTTTTTCAGCTAACTGGGCATTAATTTCAGTAATAGAAGATGCACCTTACAAAGGCTTTCGCAGCAGCATGGAAGTGAGATCTAAGCAGTGTGGAATATGGGAGATGTGTTCACAAAACACCCAACTCTAAATTAATGAGCCATGTTAAGAGTCATCTCTTATTAACTCATTGAGCATTTCATATCTCTATCTAATGTAGGCATATCTTTCCCATAGTGCCCCAGCTGTACTACATTGCTAGAGACACTCAGGAGGAAAGGACTGCAGGAACATGGCAACAACTGGAAAGTGCAGGAGGAGGGACCAAGGAGCAGCTCTGAGGAAGCAGAACATGATGATTCTGTTCACTTGAACCAAAAAAAACACACGGCTTTTGAATTCTGCTGGCAGACCTGCTAAGTGTAATTCACACTACAGGAAGAGTTACTATAGGCAATTATTTTTTTTTTTTTCCTCTGGTAGTTCTGTAGAACATAGGTTTAGATTTAAATTTAAGGCAGCAGGCAGTCCCAACCTGTTTATTAGAGTTGGCTTGTGGTCCATTTAGCAAACTTGCTGGTATTAGGTCACTAGGTTGTAGCTGAGACACTGTGGTCCCACCAACAGTTCTTGTCCGTGTTCTTTGCTAGTAATATAACATTTCTCATTATTTGGTTTACAGCACAAGAACTAGGAGAAAATCTGCCATTAAGACAGTAGGGAGTCGTCCCAGTTGATCGGAAAATTCAGACTCAGTTGTCACATCAGGGTCTAGGTTTTTTACTTGATATTGTAATTGTCATAAAGTGTTGTCAGGGGAATTTGTTTCTGTTGTCTGTTCCCCATAAAGATACACATCAGCAGGTTAATCATCCCCTTTATTTGAGCTAGCCTCAGCAGAAATCTTGTACATATCTCTAATCTGGAAATGTTTTTAAATTTGGCCTACTCATGTAAACCTAAATCCAGAAAAGTGCCAGTAAACTCTAAAATAAGCAGAATTTCAGCTTTAGTCTGAAACAGAACAAGCAAGCAGCCTTTTCTTTACAATGTTTTAACAATTGTTTTGAAGTTTCAGCACTTAAAACTTTACTTGAGATACTTCTAATCAATCTGTAGTCTCAAATAACACCATTACCAGGGCAATAAAATGGATCTTTTTTTTTAGATTGTGCAGGATCCCCAGAGAAGATGGGGGGTGAGGGTGGGGGATATGAAGCCTGGTGAATTGAAATAAAAAGTGAAATTGAAATTGAGGCAGTTACAGAGCATTTCTGAGTTGAATGGCAGTTCAAAGAATGCTTACTAAGTGATGAACACAACTTCAATACAGCTCTATTTGAGGCTTGGATGCACAAAGAAGTATGTGCTAATAAACTGAATCATCAGAAATAAATTGTTTCAATGTTCATTTCTTTGGAATTAATATCTGTAAGCTCAGGTTCATCACATCCATTTAAGCTTGTGTTCTGATGTTATACATGACAACATTATTTTGAAGAACGGTACCATATTTCTAGAATTGAGCTACATGTTTTTCTACAATGAAAATGTCTTTTTTTTTTTTCCACAAAACTGTATGAAGATTTTTAATTATAATCAACCTTTATGTACAAAAGAGTGTAAAACGTTCTGTATTAAAGCTGCACGTGGATATTTTGAAAGGACACTAAGGAATCTGGGTACATAAAGCCATTATCTAGCAACTAAAATACCAAAGAACGTTGCTAAATTCCCTTAAAAGAAATGTAAATTTACTGGTTAATGTTACTTACACTTTGCTAACTGCTAGAGGATACAACCAAGGCAACCCCTGTTTAACCAGACCTTTTATAAAAGAAGAGAGAGGAAAAGATGAGCACTGCAAACTGGAAGATATTTTAGCATCATTATGTGTATAGCCTGAAGGCAAGAGTTACTGCTCTCATTCAGCTGAGACTGGGAGAAAGGCACCTTCCTCCTCATCCTTTTCTTGCGTTGCGCTGTTCAGTCTGGGAGAGAGCTGTCACAAAAGATGCATGGGCACTGTCTTTAACCCCCTGGACCTAGCCTTCTGCACTGGATGCAACACACATTGCAAAGAGAATTGAAGGAGTCAGAAGACAGCAAAGGCACATTGGCTTTGTGGCTCCACCTGCTTCAGCTCATTACATCCAAATTACCTGGATTTTATTAAAGCAACAGGTTTTTGTTGCTCAAGGTCAATTAAAAGCACATTTTTGTTAGAATTTCATAACAAGTTACTCAAGAGCTATTACAAATGTGTTTATAACTAAAAACAAACAAAGAAATCAAAGTTTTACAATGACCTTGCCAAAAAGGAAAAACTCGACTTCATTTCTCATGCAAGACAATGGAAATACCAAAGTCCTGTCTTCAGATTACAGCTTGATATTTTTGTTTCAAATTGGAAATGTATTAGTGGTCCAGATCATATGACTGGGCTTTTCCTAGCTATGTATTTCATTCTACGAGGAGATATTTTATTTCCTCATAAATCCTGTCTCTTTACGTTCTCACATCATCATGCATACAACAACCTTCTCACTAGCAACTTTACTCAAAGTATCCCTTGGAGTGCGAAGCAGTTTTTCTGGAATTAAAACTGTTTCTGAAATCATTGTCAACATAACCTTTAGAAAAGAATGGTTACTGAAACTTCCTGTAGTTAGCAATGCCAAGAGACTACATGGAAAATCCTGGAGCCATTGGTAGGCTAGTATCATGCCCCTCTAACCCCATCAGTGGGACACAAACATGCTTGCATCTGAGACTGTTGATTAGGAAAATAAATTACATGCGTATGCATAAATGGCCCACTGTGGCAGCACTACATTAAACCCTGCTGTACTGGAACAAAGTGCCTTCATTACATTTCTATGATAAACATCTTTCTTGCACTGCTGCAATCATCAATGGGCTTGATTAAGGGATTGATTTGAATGCAAACAGCATAATTGACCCAAGAGGAAAGATGAATGAATATGGCCAATGCAGCGTTTAAATAACTGTGCTACAAATACATGGTAGCATGGGGAAATGTCACCAGTCATGATTTATTATTTTGCCATTCTCCTCCAAAAGAAAAAGAGATTTCCTTCAGTCATATACAGCATACATGCTACTTTCCATCATATTATGCCTTTTCAGATTGTCTTCAAAACTTTTAAATGGGTCATCTAGTTTAGTGTATCTATACAGTCATGATATATATTAGCTGCGACCACATAAATAAATAAAGAAAGAAAAAAGCAATGAACATTTATCCAGAAGCCCTTTTATAAGCAACAATAAACAAGAAGTATAAGATTATTAGAATAATACTTCAGCTTGTTGTCACTTTCTACTGAGGGGATAAAAATGAAACAAAGAGCCAGAGCTCTCTGAAGTACTGAAAGCTGATTTCTGAAGCATTCAAAAGATATTAAACTTTTCACATAGTGTATCTATTAAATGTCTGGGACATTTATCCTCTATTTACTATCATTTCATTCCCATATGGACTAATATTTACAGCAGTTAGCATTTCTTTTGTGCTTTTCATCTTCAAATTGCGCTATGCATATCATCTAACAGTGTCTCAAACCTTTGAGAGGCAGTTAAGTAAGTGAGGGTTTTTGTTAGATATCTCTGCCTTAAAGATGGAGAAACTCAAATGTGAGTCAAGGACTTTTAAAAGTCAAGATCAATGTGTCAAAGCAGTTTCAGACTCGGGTACAGCTGGGTCTTGCTGATGGATGGAGAAGATTTTACTTTCCAGAGCACAACTCTGAAGCACCTCCCTCAACCCTCACATTGAGATGCTGAGTATCCGTAAAGCATTGTTCAGGCCAGGTGACCCTGTGAAGCCAGTTGCAGCCAAACATTGTCAGGGTGTTTTTTTGTGGCCTCCCTGTCTTGGTTTTTAAATTGGTCTTGATAAAGACACTAGGTGAGGCTTGTTGCCCTGGGGTCCATCCTGGTTCTTAAGACTCCCCGTCCCAAGGTTTGTTTTTCTGTTTAAGCCCATGTTACTTCAGTGCTTCAACATATCTGACCCCTTAAGAAGGAAGCTTAAGGTAGTCTGTTTTGAAACTGCACCAGAAATTAAGTTGTTCATCTGGATACCTGCTCCTTTTGTGGCAGGGAAAGGATGAATACAGGATTGAAGGAAACTGCACCCAGCATAAACAGGGATAGTAAATTTGAGTGACCAATACAATACCCACACTGAGAAAATTTGATCCTTGTGCCCTTCCCCATACCAGCAACATGTTAGACTGGAAACTGCAGGATGAGGGAAGAAAAGTGGCACAGTTTAAAGGTGGGCAAAAACCTGTGGTCCAGGCAGGGTAAGGTGTTGAACACAGGATATATGGCATGCAGAATGCAAAGAATTTTGGAATCAGCATAACATAAATTGCATGAAGAAATAGACAGTCCAGATAATTAATAAACAAAATCAAATGTAACATCTATTCTTTTTGCTGGTACGTCCTACGAAAGGTAGTCCCTAACCTATTTTCCTAAGCAAACTAAATGATGAATTTGGCTAATGTTCAGAAGAATAACTAAGCTAATGCAATCACTGAAATGACAACATCTATCTTACACCATAAAAATTGCTGATGATGGATGAGTGACATTCTCTAAGAAGTAGGGAGATTAATAGCGTGGCTTTCAGATATCCTGGAAAGACTGCTCACTTCCCAGTACACACTCACCTCCTCTTCATAATATTCAATCCATTTGCATTGTCGTCAACTCAAACTCAATTCTTAATAAACACAAAGAAAACAAATTCTTTTTCACAAAAGGGGGGTACACTTACATTAGCTTGAAAAGGACTCACTGACATGAAAAATACAGTTTTCTCTCTCTGCATCATAGCTGCTTGGTTTGTGATGACAGTATTTCCATTTCTACTGGTAGAAGCCATCCGAATCTTAGAGCGACTTCATTCATTTCTTTTTCGTACTAAAAAATAAATCTCTAAAACTCCATAACTATAATCTGCATCAAACCAAACTAGAATGAGATTTTAATAATAATAATAATAACCACTTTGATTCCTAGTTCAGAGACAAACATATTCTCTAGACTAGATGAATGCATTGTTTGGAAATACAGCATTTCACATTCTGGGAGGACTGTCTTCCATTTTTCACTCCTAGTAGCACCACTACTGAGATCATGTCATTTTAAAGCCATATTAAGGCCTTGCATACAGATCATTTTTGAAAGAAAAAGCTCTAAACAACTACAACAAAATAATGTGAATACCAGTTTGAACTGTATTTTGTTTCAAAGTATGCTTAATTACTATCTGTCATTTATTTACATTGATGCATCTACAATGAGGAGGTTGTGAGTATCATCTTCTAAAAAAATTGATAGGATGAGAGGGAATGGCCTTAAGTTGTGCCATGGAAGTTTCTGGTTGGATATTAGGAAAGATTCTTCCCCAGAAGAGTGTTCAGATGTCGGAAGAGACTGCCCTGGAGGTAGCAGATTCAACATCCCTGGGAGGTGTCAAAAACTTTTAGACGTGGTACTTAGGGACATTTAGCGCGTGATATTGGTGGTTGATTGACGGTTGGATTAGATGATCTTAGAGGTTCTTATCAACCTTAATGATTCTATGATTCTTTGAAAAAAGAGTGCTTTATGTAGTACCAGAGAATCAATAGAAATAGGTTACATTTATTGGATACATTTATTCAGATTTTGGAGAAAAATCTGAACTATACAAAGTTATATTTCTTTAAATATACCCATATAAAATAGATATTCGAAGTTACAGATTCTTACTACTAGGTATTATTAAACTGGAAAGCTTGAAAGGTTCAAGCTGTTTATGCTAACCCCAACAGCAAAAAAAGTCATGTGGTTAATAACAAACACAGCTTAAAGCAACATCAGTACCATAGTAACCTGAAAGGACAGGAAAAGCCTTACATTATGAAATACTTACATTTGGAGAATGCTAGTAAATCTTCTCTTCACTTAAAATTCAAGTTTTAGGAATAGGAATATTATAAATCTTCAGTAGAATAAGGAACACAGCTCTCCAGACACATTTATGATCTAAAAAAGATAGAAGTTATTTTGAGAGAATGTCTCTTCTTAAATTTCATAAAAAGCACATGAGTTACAGAAATGAGGTAAATGATACAAAGAATCCTGATGCACCCAGAGACTGCACTAATCTTGATACAGGCCCAGAATATATGTATTTCTGTCATATTTGGCAAAGGAGATAAAAAAAAGTGAGGTAAGTACAAAACACAACAGAACAGATTTAGCCTATAACAAAATACATTTTTCCTTGATAGAACAGTCTACAGAGTTTCGCTGTCACTAAAATGGGAAGTCAGAAACAATTCTATCCTGAAAAAGAGTTGAAAAATATTTGTTCAGTGAAAGTTCATAAAAGCAAGCATCTGAGTAAAGGACTTCTCACAAATATTAGAAACAACCCAAGACACTCAAAGCAATGTTACCACAGGATGCTTCTTGCGAGCAGCTGTTGATAACAAAAGCAGTGTAGCTGTGTTACTTTGCCCAGCAACAACAGGAATGATTTGGTAAGTCAGGGACAACATAGTGGTAATATTACCTCTGGTTTTTTTTTGCTGTATAGTATAGTTAAATATTGAAGGAAGTGGGGCCTGAAACCCAGATCTTTCCCTTATATATCCCCTAAAACTCTCTCACTGCTCCAATATTTTATGGAACCTGGGGTGGACTTCACAAAGTCAGGGAAGACAACTTTTTCCACCTAATCTACTTACTGCTGATAGGGTTTCCAAGCTCTGAAGGTTTAAGTGCAAAGTGCTGAAAAGAAAAGATATCATAGTGCTCCCACATCCTGATAGAGAACTCCAGCTGTAGAACTTGAATTTAAAAAATGCCACTGTAACCTATGGTCATCTCATCAAAGGCTTTCTTGATGTTTTTACTCAAATAGAAAAGCTAGCTTATGTTTTAAGATCTCTGAGCACGCAGTTCAGCTACTGACTTACCCAGATCTATAAAAAAACCAGTCATCCAGAGTCTGTAGAGTTACTGGTGATCTTGTAGATGTATTTCTAAAACTGCAATGCTCTGTGAAGAGCAGCTCCATCTTAACATGGTAGCAGGTAACAGAAAGGCAGAGAACCGAGCCAATTCACACTGCCTGTATCATATGTGAAATTTTACTCCTTATATAAAGAAACAAGCTAATTAAATACAGGAAACAAATACAAGTAACAAATACAGGAAATTACAGGTAACCAGCAGTTTCAAAAGAAATCCAACTTGAATCACTTAATGTTGATTTTCAATTCAGGGCCTTTCATTGTTAGGATTAATAAAAGTCTACACATCTTTCCCTGTCCATTTACTACAATATAATAGGGATAAAATAGTGCAAGGTGAATGTAAATCATACTGGTAAGAGCCCTTCACCGCATAAAGGCATTCAGACAGAGGTCAACTTATCATCCTTCATGCAACATCTAGCAGCAATGGCAATATCTCAGCTCAAAACTAAACAGCAGCTGAGAAATATGGATATCTCAAACACTTCTTTGGCCTGAGCTAAGCTGAATGGAGCCAATTACAATTTAAACATAAGAAGATGAGAAACTTTGAAACTCCACTAGTTTTACTTTATGATCTAGTTCAGCATAACAGGACACATAAGACAACTTCATCACTACTTGACCTCAGTCATACTTGTAGCAGGACACAGATGCCAAGCATAAATATCTTCACCTGCATTGTATTTTTTCCTCCTTCCCTTCTTCCTCTTTTCCTTTCTTCAGTCATTTAAAGACTCAGAGTCTTTAAATGATTTAAATATTTTTTATTATTATTTATTATGTGCACACTCAGAAGAATAAGCTAAACATGCTGTGGGGTAGAAATGCTAGCTAGTCTTGAACAGTTCATGTAATGCTTTTAAGTGAAACATTTCATGTATGGAAGAAGCCATCAAAAGCCAGATGCTCTGGTCTTACAGGTATTTTACTCAGTTCTAATCTCTGGTTGCAATAAATAGGCTTAATTTATCTCATATTACCTTTCATCTGTTTGATTTTCAAATATGTTTCAGATGAATAAATAATAGAGTAGAAGATAAATGCATACAGGTAAGTTGACAGCTGTCAAGCTTACAACCAGCAAGATGTATTGATGCTGTACTTCTCCCTATCCATTTTCTGTATGCACTATCTTGATAGACTATTGTACTAAAAGTGTTTTTAAAAAATCTGAAAAGGCCACTGCAGGGGAAAAAATATTCAAATGCTAGGAGACTTCTGAAAGTCTGCACATCTCATATTCAAATTAGGCTTCCAATTAAAAAAAAAAAAAAAAAAAAAAAAAAAGGCACAGAGTTTAAAACAGAATCCAAAATCCACTAACCTGCTAAGCTCTAAGTTGAAACACTAGCCTAATGCTTTCATTAACATCATGAGTGGCATTTGTTATAATGGTGATAAAGTCATTTAATTACCAAGGAGAGCTTTAGAGATATGTGAGCGTATCTTGAAAAGATGTGGCATTTGACGACAGGGTGTTCTCATGACAAGATTGCAGATGCAGTTGGATAGTTTAGAAGCCTAGATCCGGATCTGCAGATTATCAATCACACTTTGATCTTATTTAACAATATAAAAAGCAGTCAAAGACACAGACTAGGATATTTTAAAATTAAATAGATTTTTGGATTTTGTATGTGTGTGTACAGATGGACTATTAATAACAAAGTATTTGAGTTCCCTCTGCTGCTCTGCAGGGAGGATACTGCAGGGGGGTCACCTCTGCCTGGCATTCAAGAAGAGAGCTAGAGTGTTCTCAAACTCATCAGTTTGAGAACAGCAGAAAAAGACTTTAGGGAAGGAGTGAGTCCTAAGAAATCACACAGTACCTTGCCTTCAGCAGCCCATTCACATATCTCTTTATGTAGGCTTCCAAATCCAGTGACCTCTCTGAATTTTTTCTGCCCTGACTACCTCAGAATCTTTCTTTCTGATTCCCAAAAGACTCATCTGTATAGTCAACCTAAGGAGAATTTCAGGTTCTCTTTTCTTCACCCAACTCCGAGTCTTCTTTGGAGACAGCTTACTGAGCACAATGGACTGTGACTTGACTTCGGAGGGAGCTCATATGTTATTATATTCTATGATTTTCAGATTAATGCCTCCCCTGTGCATTTTAAATACTAATATTTCTCATGGGGTCAGAACAGTTAACTGAGAACTTACATCAGCTCTTATGAACATTATAGGTGGTAATGTTTAACCTATTTACTAGGTCAAAGTGGGCACTGACGTTATTAGGGCGGATGCTCAGGGGCTCAGGTCTTGCTGCAAAAATGTATCCACTAATGACTTCTTCCTCTACTTCTACTTCTCTTCGAGGAACAAAAATACGACAACTGTGCAGGTAAACAGATGATGTGTAAAAAGAAACAAATTCAGAACACAGCTTGACAATCATATAGAAACATTTCCTAAGCCTCTATCCATGTATACAAACTTCATATTCAGAATCATCCTTTGTAATGGTCCAGTGGAAGCATTTGTCAATGAAGCCCATTCTACTCATATGTTTTTCAAATGTTTATGGCACTTTCATTTGTACTGGACATGACACTATGTCACTGCAGCATTTTCCTTCCTTGCATCTTTGTAATATTATTAGTGACAAGAAGAAAGGCATGCTGTGTGCATAATAACAGCTTTTCAAAGGCAAATAGCTCAGCTGCTGTGCCTGATTTTTATTTTATAAAGGGCAACAGTTAATGATTAATTATAAAATAAAAATGATGCAAAACAGCCCAAGATATCTGACTTTTCAGAAGCCATTATATTACAGGCAAAATGTCTCCCTGTCCACTGTGAATTGCATTAGGCGAACACAATGTAAGAACTACAGCTTCAAAGCAACAAATGCTTGAAATAAGATCATGACTGAATTCTTTCATGCTTCCACAAATGTCTCCATATTCGCTACTTAAACCTCGGCAACAGCACAGAAATAAAATAAATAAAATAAATAAAATAAAATAAATAAAATAAATCAGTTTTCTACAGCTATGGCTTCTATTTAATTAGATAGCTTAAAGAGTTTTGGAACTATTACAAGCTTTAGATATATAAAATATTTCTTGCCAGGAATTGGATTACACAACTGAGTCTTTCTGTCAGTCAAAACCTACATGCTTACATCCTACATCCATGAACTTGTCCCATCCCTCTGCCCCCCTTGCCACTCCCTGACAGCCTTTATCATTAAACTCAGCAAATTTGATACTGAGTTTTGTCAGACTCTTTTCAGTGGCTTTAGACAATTCCCCTCTCCACTCTTTTGACTTTCCCATCTTGGAGACAGAAATAAGGCTGCCTGGAGAGTCAGCGCTGAAAGCAAACACAGAAAAGATCATTTTGAAGTCTGGTGGTTGGAAATGGGACTAAAGAACACAGTTTTATTCTATCAAAATTTTTCAGATTTATTCTATTATAGAAACAGACTAATCTGAAAATTGTCGACCCTATTTTAACATTGTGTGATGTTGCACAACACCTTAAATTGTTGTAAAAAAATTAGCTTACAAACTGCAGAAGTTGATTCAAATACACTGCATGGGTCATTTATGATAACACACATGACCACATAAATTAAATTAGAAAATAAAAGAAAGAAGGGAGAGAAAAAAATACAGGTAGCTCAGTGGTGAGTGGCATAAGGAAGCAGTTACACTCAGGGGAAAATTTGTCAGAAAGAAGATAAGCCTATGCCACTCTTTAGATCTGAAGCAAAGCAGTATTTCTTTATAATGATAGAAATGAAGCTATAGTTTTATCCTGAGTAATGAGTATGAGCTATCATCACCAAATGGCTGCAGGTAAAAAGTTCAGTACGGAATCAAATTCTTTCCTTTGATTTCACATCTAACTCTATGTAAACAGCTTGAAGTAATCAAGAGCAGAAATTTCTGTAGAACATTCACTCAGTATTTCACCTATGGGAATCACAGCTGCTAACTGCAGTGTAGCGGTATTACTACCACCTAATAGTGATTATTAGCCTGATATACATATAATCAGAGGAAATATTCAAGGATCATCTCTTGTTCTGACTGGTTTCTGCCTCTACCAGGGACAGGAAATAGCTGCCAGCTCTGCCTGGAGTCAAACTCCTTTCCTGAATCTTGAGTCCCAGTCCTGCCAGGTCCATAGCCCTTGGGGCACTGTGTGGTGTTACTCACTGCCACCAGCACATCCTTCCCCTAAGCAGCAGTCTGCTGATGGAAAGCCACTGCTGGGCATCTCCTCTGGCACCAGACACCAGGGGTTGTTTCAGAGTTTGGCAAGTCAGTATCTTTCTTCAACTACCTCATTTTATGGTTAACTTTTTCTTTCTGATCTAAATTCTACAGCAATCACTGCAGGGTGTGACGTGTTTGTTTTGTCTGTTTTTGTTTGTTTGGGGTTTTTTTTTGGGGGGGGGGTGGTGGGAAGGGAGTGCTAAGAGTTATATTTTCTCTAATAAAATGTTATTTTCAAGTGTTGCTATGAGTTAGGTAAGTACAATGATCTACCTTAAGTTTCTATGGGTTGGGTTCTCCTTTTTCTTTCAATTCTTAAAGCAGTTTTTATCTAACTATTAAAACATATTATTGAAACTAATAGTTTAGTAGGCTCCAAGGGTGAATGGGATATATCTGTAGATAATAATAGCCTTCAGAGTTAACTCTTAACTATCATTAAATAGTTTCTAAAAGAATGTAAAATCTTGTATTACAGATTTTGAGTCTCTAAGGAAGAATAAATTCATCCTCTTGAAAGATGAATCTGTAACTGTCTACTGCAGAATTCCTGTAGCTCTTCTCAAACCATCCAGTTCTTACCATCAATGATCTTTTACCCTAACTCAGCCAGTGAGCCTGCAATTATTGTATTTTCACCTCCCCATTTTCTTTGTATGCTGACTTGCACGTTCACACTTTTTTTCATTTTCTTTGATAGTTTTCTGGAAAACAAACTTCCCTATTTCACTATTTCTAATAGTAGTTGCAACTACATAAGATTCAGACTAGCACAACAAAGTTAAATGAGCAGTTTTCTTCTCAAAGTGGGGTTACAGTAATTAACTAACCATTAAGAACAAAGGAAATTAATATTTTACATAGATATAATATTTTACAACTACAAAAAACAAAAAAAAAACCAAAAACAAACAAACAAAAAAAAAAACAAAAAACCTGAATCTGTGAGTGCTGATACTCTGGTAGTCTGCTAAGTCTCACAAAATACCACTGTTTACCCTTAATGCACCACTAAAGTTACAGAATTAACAAACAGTGAACTGGCAATAAAACATTTGAACTTTTCTTATTTTTGAGAGGTCTGGGAGAATAACTGAGCAATGTCACAGTTCTCATTTCTAATACTTCAGTAAGTTAGTCCTGTCAGTTTTATTCCTGAGCAGTTATTTTTCCTCTCCTGCAGAAAAAACCACTGGCTGTGGCATGGATCCCCATGGATTCTGAAAGGCTTATGTCACTTTCTGGGGTTGAACTACTTTTTTTGTCACAGCATCACAAAGAGCTATGCAGAGATGCCCTATGAAACTCCAGCTATCTATTCAAAGAGGCTTTTGGATTAAGTTTCTTTTTACTTCTGCTCAATATGTCTGAGTTTGATTTGCTTGATACTGATTTTGAATCCAAAAGTTGAGTTTGACCACAATAAAGCATTTATGTTTTAGATTAAAGTAGAGATCATTATCTGATCTAACATCTTTTATGTCTTAAGATCTTCAGCCTGCCACCTTAGTAGTCCTATTCCCAGAATATAGTGAGCTTTTAATCTTTCACAGTGAACACAACAAGTATTCTTAATACTACTTACTGCCAGAAGGTTTGGCAGTAAGGTGTATTCAGGTGGTTTCACTTCACAGTCATGGACATATCTGTTCCCTACCATTTATCCTGGAATCCATTCACCAGCTGTGAATAATTATTAATTATTCTGATGGTTCTCCCTCAGTCTTCTTTTTTACTCAAACTTCCCAGTGACTACATCACAGATGTCACTTTAAAAACAAAAACAAATTCTGAGAAACGTGGATTTGATGGAGAGTGATGATTGAATTAGATGATCTTAGTGGTCTTTCCAACCTTAACCATTGCCCAATTCTATTAGCTATTTAGATTTGATTTTACTCTGTAACCTGAATATCATCATAGTGGCTTTCCCAGTCTTTCTTCTCTGTCCTAATGAAGTTAGAAGTGCTACCCATAGGGCAATATATCCTGTGAAAACGAAGGGAAAGGTGGGATTCGTGACAGTTCCATGGGTCACTGACAGAAAAGGAAATTGGAAGAAATCATAGAATGGCTTAGGTTGCATGGGATCTTAAAGATCATCAAGCTTCAATCCCTTGCCATAGGCAGGGTCACTAACCACTAAATCAGGCTGTCCAGAGCTCCACTCAATCTGGTCATGAACTCCTTTCTGATTCTGTCGTAGACAGGAAGCAGGAAAGGGCATACACACAGGGATCCTGGAATCATAGAATCATTAAGGTTGGAAAGACCACTAAGATCATGTAGTCCAACCATCAACTTGTCACTTTCATACCATTAACAATGTCACTCAATGCAACATGTACACGTTTCTTGAAGACATTCAGGGATGTGACTCCACCACCTCCCTGGGAAGCTCATTCCAATAGCTCACCAAGATCTGAGCACAAGTACAGATTTAAATGCAACCGAGAATGGAAGATTCCAGAAGAGTGCAGCCAGAACCTTGAGCAGCCATGGCTTCAGAAATACAAAAGCGGATACCTGAGCACCAGACAATATGCAATGGCCTTGTCCTACATGCACTGCAGACACTGCCACCTACTACATGTGTGATGTAGAAAGACACATCTGCAAAGCTGGTCTTGAAGCACTCTGTAGACCCAGAACTCTCTCAGAAGTGAAAATTACAATTTTACCCACTACCAGAAGTTTGCCAAGTATCTCGTGTAGCTAGTAAGGTTAAGAACCCTCTCCAGAAATACAAATGTGCTACTGAATGTCAATGGGATCATTTCTTGATATTAAATAGCAGTATAAAAATCATGGCTAGCTTTCTCGCCAGCCATGCTTTCCAGGTATTCCTGTCCTGCCCACCACTGGCCATAATAGTTAATTTAGTTGCAATCGATTTTCTGTATTTCCTTACTTAGCCTGAGAAATAATTAAGTTTCATATGTCTTTCTACATCATTACCAGTATGGAGTCATAATGCAGTCCATAAATAAACCAGACAGCAGTTCAGTAGCACCGTAGTTTGACATTCCAGAAAAGAAGAAAAAAGGACAAACAATTGAAACTGGTTATTGTATATTTTTTTAAGTATAATTAATTACATTGCAAATATATTAGCTGCAACTTGAGAAAAGCAATTAGACAACTAACTATAGAGGAGCTCACAAATGAAGGCTCAAACAGATGACCACCCATCTGCTAGCCATCCCAGGTGTTTATGGGTTCTCTCAGTACTTATTTAGGTTTGTAAAAAAGACATCTGTTTACAGAACTCCAGCACATGTAAAAAATGTTTTACACAGAAATACATACAAACTCAACCCTCCTACCAGCAGCACTGCTTTTCCTTCCTCATGTCACCACCGTCAGCCCAAGAAATAGCTCTTGAACCTACCAAAATATATGTATTTCAACATACGCACACTGAAATGTTTCTCTCATCACTAGATCTTATAAACGTGGTCACATTCTCTGGTCGGTAAGAAGGTTTGTTTTTAATTCCTTTTCTTAAAATGGGCAGTGGCATAACTTCTTGAATTTTTTTTTTCATTCTTCAAGGAAGAATTATCAGCTAGAAACACACATTTTTTTAAAAAACAGCTTCAGAATCTGGTCACTCACTGTTCTTACCCTACTATAATGGACCCTACGTAATGCTCAGAATTACACTATAATTAATCAGGGCACATGCAAAAGAGTGCATATTGTCCACAGTACATATGTGGGATTACATTGCTTACAAGAAACTGTGATGTGAAATTAGTATCTTTGTCTGAGTTTCATATGTCACTTAGCCACCTCTGGATGCAAAAAAAATGCCCTAACCCCTCCACCCTTCCATGCTGCTAAGTGTGTCAGAAGCAGGCTCTTGGGATTTGACTTGTTTTTTTTTCCATTTTGGAATTATTCGTCTAGTGTAGAAAAATATAATAATCTTTTACATGACAGTGTACCATTTCTCCTGGATTAATACTGTTCTTTTAAGACCAGCTCTTTTACATTGCTAGATGCAGTCTTTATGAAGGGACTTTTTTTTTCTTCTGTAATTTATTCCCTTGAGAGTAGTTTACAGCAACTAAACTAATTACAGAAGAATCTAAGTAAACATGGAAATGCTAATACACTTCCAATTGCCTGCACCTAATGATTTAGTTTTCAGTTTTATATCTATTTTTAGGCTGCATGAGTTTCCCATGTGACAGCAGCGCTTCATTCCCTTCCCACGTTTGTGCCATCTCACCTTTTGCAGCTCCTGCCTCAGCCAGGAGGGGAGAGGCTGCTCCCATCTGTGCTGAACCTTGGATAGTTTTGTCATAGCTTGACAAAGAGAATCTGAGAAAATTAAAAAGAGAAAATAATACCATTAGGAAAAATATTCACTTTCATGTAACTGTTCATTAAAACTTCAATGTGTTAAAAGCAAACATATAATCTTGCATTCAAAATCAGATTTATTTTTAAAGCGAATGTAGACTTCTGTTCGATTAATTACATCTGTAATGCTGTCCTTATGCTGTGTTAATACTCCAGCGCACTAAATACTGAAGTTTAAAACATCTATAATTTTTTAAAAGTTGCCTCCTCATTCATTTATATCTGGTCTTCAAAGTTTCTGTGAATTCTTTTCTTTTTCTATGAGCTAACACCAAAACTGATTCTCATTTTGAAAATTTGAAAATAATGTCACACATAAATACATGGACACTTTTTTTAGTTCAGATACAAATAGCTTATTAGGGATGGGGAAAACTTTTAACAACTCTTGTGACAACTCTCCCAATCTTGTGATCACTCACACACTCAAGAGAAGTTTCAAAGAAATAATATATTGTAACCTGCTGTGACTCACCTCATCTTAGCTGTTTGGCTCCTGTACTTTTAGTGTTTAGTAGAACACTCCTGACATCTATTTTCTTTAATGAGCAGGAAGGTAACCTGCTGCTGTTTTAGCCATTGACTTCTCCAGAATCAGACAGGGTCCCTTATTAATAAAAGACTGTTTTCCTAACATAACAGAAAAGTTTGAGGTTAACTGCAAGTCTGATTCTGCCACTTTCAAGTAGTGGGTAGAAGAACAACCCTGTCTGTTAGTTTTTAAGGTATAACAATTACATTAGTTTCTCAGTATTAATGAATGCAACTGCCTACATGGGGTCCTTCATGCTAAATAAGGCTACTTGGGCTGAAATTGTGCCACATTAAGAGGTTAATGTTCTTCTTTCTGCTGATCCCATTGCCCATTTTATCTCTACTGGAGGTTACAGACTTCTCCAAACTGTCAACTAATGGCATGTGTAATTGCTTCTAACCCAGTTCTGTCTAAATGAATCCAACAGTTAAAACACTTCTAATAGTAGGGGTTATCTAACACAGCTCATTTTAGCAAAACTGGCTTATGGCAAAACTACATGTGCAGTTACACTGACAGATCTGAGAGGCTGGTGATTTCAGGGAAGGGGTGATGAACAGCTGAAGATGAGGTGTGGAACAGCAGGAAAACTTTAACACAAGTTAACTCAATCCAAAATGGCAATCTGATAGGAGCGTTATTATACTATGTCACGTCCATCTTTCAGATAGATGCACAATAGATATTTATGCATGATTTAACAAAGCACTGTTTAGTGAACTTCACGCTGCATCAATCAGTTTTCTCATGCATTATTTTTCTTTTATAGATCGCAGAATATCAGCAGTGAGAAAGCAAACAGAGTGTTATTAGGGAAATCATACAGTCTAGCTGTAAGCTTTCATCTTGTCAAACACAGAGGGGAGGAATTATCTGCAGATAGGCACAGCCCTTTATTTATTTGCAATGAGAAGCAAATCAATACTGATGAAGAAAAGAGAGACACTAAGGTAGGTAAGAGCACTTTCTGAAATTAAGAAATATGTTTCTCTTGTGCCAAGTGAGAGATTTTGTGAAGTATCTCTTTGAGAGCTGACACATTGCTCATGGAAGGGCTGTTTCACCCTGCAATGTGCCAAACTCACTCAGGAATAATGGTGGGAAATGCTTACAGAGAGCCCTGTCCTCCCTTCAGGCACATGCAGGCTTAATATGAGGGTGTCAAAGCTGTTGAACAGAGCTTGTAATTGGCTTTGTCTGTTCCAGAGAGCAACTCAAGGGAGCTTTTCAAGGCACTCTTAAATGGCTCAAGGCCCAAGTTAATGAGGAAGGAAAGGCATGGCCAGGATAGTTGGGTGAAGCAAAAGTTATATGTGTATAGTAATGGAGAGCTTATAAATACCTTTCCATAATAACTTTCTCTATCACAAAAGCACCCATCATAAGGATGTGCTGATGGTATGTTACTATCGGTTCACCCCTCCCCAACCC
>JAOWBP010002392.1:31995166-32006737 GCA_028571105.1 Tragopan temminckii | reverse complement strand
ACCCCCCCTTTATCTGCTTCTGCAAGACAGTCATCATGTAACTCAAACTAAGACTACAGCATAATTACAGTGCAGAGAAATTCCAACAAACTTTTGAACTTTGTCCTTTCTGTAACTGCACTGCTGCCCACCTATATTAATAGCTGTAAAAAAAAAAAAAAAAAAAGTATATTTAACAAATTTAGCACATAGCTGGTTACACTGTCACAGTTACAGATTCAATAGATATGAAAAACAGAAAGTGAGGAAGGAATGCTGGAGTGATACATACCCAAAAAGCATGTGCGGGATATTTGTGCTGGGGTGCTGTTTGGCCTCCTTTGTGCATTCACCTCTTGTATCTACCCAAAGATTTTTACCAGTTTTCCAGCTTCACATTTCAGAGATGAGTCTAAAGTCTATGTGATTTCAAAACCTGGTCCTTCATTCAGACAGACATAGGGTTTTTGTATGTCTGTTCACACCTTCCAACTGCACTATTTAAGACTGTTTGAAGATCCAGGCAGAAAGCACCGAAGTAATTTACAGTTAATAGCTGTTTCGAGGTTATTTCTACCATTTTGCAAGTTGGAAATTTAATTATTATCTTTCTCTCCACACCTCACAAGAAAACCTACAGTTCCAGGGTCTGAATGACAAAATTTACCAAGATAGATGCAGGCAGCAGTGGCAATCCTGACACAAGGTCAGACACAATCGCTTGTGATTGAAAGTCAGAGAGGGTTTCCTGGGAGGCAGCTGTAGGAAGGGAGCTGCCAAGGGCTGCAGCTTTAATAAGCTGACCAAATGGTGCTGCCAGCACTGCCGAGCACCTTACACTTGAGGCTTTCTGTGCCTTCTGTCACAGCTGAGGCTTTCAACTCTTTCTAGGCACACGGGCTCTCCTTGCTTCATAATAAAAGCTTTCAGCAGCCAACAATTGAAACGGGTTTTACTTGAAATTTCCTCCATCATGTGTACAAATCTCTAAGTGAAAGAGATCTGATCAATTTAAGTGGCATCACAGATCCACTCCACTGCCTGCATCCCTCAGCTCAGCAGGAAATCCCAGCAAGCTGCTGGCTCTGCATGATATCCAATATATGTGTCTGCTACAACAGCAAAACCAAGCCCTGCAATACTAACTGGAAGGTGGAGGTTTTTTGGTATAATGAAATCTGTCTTTTTTTGTTTGTTAGTTTGTTTTTTAAGTATTGCACAATGCTTTCCATTTAACACTTGGCATTGAAGGTTCGAGATCATCATGGAGTCTGAACAAAAAGTAGTATGTGTAGGTCCCCCATACAATAGCCTTTGCTCATCACATTTGGACAGACACTTTCATTCTTTTTAATTTTTTTAAGATCCTAATTGAAAGCTCTGCAGAGAAGCTGTCAAGCTAAATTTATGACAAAGGTAGCTGCTTCGGCAGGTTGGTTTTCCCATTGCCAGCTGAAAATGAGGCTGACAGCCATGAGCATGACAGAAAAATAGCTCGTGCTGAAGAACTTTTAAAAATTGGTATTTTTATAATTGATCTGAAGTTTTTGAATCAGGAAGACAAAGATGCTGTGCTGTTTTTCAGAGCATTTACAGGCTGTGTTCCAGAAAACGACTTTCTCAGGAAAATTTCTCATAAGGATAGCATTTAAATCTAAGTCCCACTGAGATTTAAGCAATATTGAATGTAGATTTAAATGCTGTGTTAACAAGGTTGTTTTTCTGAAAGAATTTCAGAATACAAAATACAGAGAATATCTATATAAACAGGGGTTCCCACCTCTGAGCTACACAAACATTGCCAGTAATAATAAACTGCAGCTATGCAGACATTTCTGAACCACAAAGTTCCAAAATTTCCTGCTAGCTGAAATTTGCTCATGTCCTTTTGTCTCCATTCATTTTTTGCTGTATTTTGATTTATTTTGATAGGAACTGGTAGATCAACATATTTTACCAACTAATGGAGTTACATCTTTGATTTTAATTAGTCTTGAATCAGATCCTGACAAAATAAATAAACAGGCTATGTCCACAAATGAATTGAGAAACACTTTCTCTGGAAAGTGGTATGTAACAGTGATTTGAATGCATATTCATCTATCTTATTATATAATGGCTTTGAATAGAAAAATCTGTTTTCCTTATACCAATGTCTCTGAATATTCAGATAATTTTCTTTTCTTTTCTCTGCATTTCTTTTCAACTTTCTGACTAAAAAACACTTTACTTTCAAACCCTTTATTTTCACAAGTTTCCTCATTCCATCAACACATATGTTTTCTCCAGTGCCTTTCATCAAATTCCATTTCAATCAGAACTTACATTTAAAATGAAAAAAAGAAAGTATATAGTGAAAAGGGTACAACAGATGGGGGAATAAAATAAACCCCAACAGAATGCAAATTCATTCAGCTGTTGCTTAAATATAATAAAATCTTTACCATCACAGAAAAGGCTTTTCTTTTCCCAATGGTTTCTCTGCCTCTGCATTTTTTGCAGTAATTCCTAATGTTGATGCCTTAACTCTAGCTGCTTGGATATGAAAAAAATTGGGAGCCCTAGAATCTGTGGTGGAGGAAGCCATTTGTGGTGTGCACTGATCATACTTTCTAAGAGCAGGTGTTACCAACAGATTACTTTTGACATAAGTTTCTCGTGTCATTCTGTTTTTTAATCATATATTTAAATTCCATTATTAGTAGTATTTGCTCTATTTAGCATTACACATCTGACATGGCAACTTGCATTAAGTGGCAAGTCAAATTTGGCTTCTCAAGCAAGTGGAGAACGAGAGACTCTTTCAGAGTCTGAGAGCAAATTCACACATCCATCATCAGCTATGATCATACAGGCTGTCAAATGCCAGGAAGAAAAAACACTTCTTCTGGTCATTAGAAGGAGAGGAATGCTATGCAGAATCAGCACGTTTCAGAAGGCACAAGGAAGTGAAACCACATTTGCTGATCTGAGGATTCAAGCAAAGCCACTAGTATGCATCAGGAGAAGGAGGTGCAATAAATGGTCAAGAAATTTAACTGTAAATTATTTTATGTCTGGGTAATTACATAGATACGTGAACGAAGTAGCCCATGATAGATGGTAAATTTGGAAAAGTGGACTTCCAATAAATTTGCAGGATCTAGCTTTGTATCTCTCACATGAAGGCAGGTAAAGATAGCCACCTTCCAACGTGAGTACTGTATTGCTCTGGTTCAAGGCATCCCTTCTGCAGGACCTCGGTCACCCATGGGACATGCAGTCTGTTGCAACTATGTCAGGGAAGGTGTGTTTCAAGGCTGCTGGATCCCACAGCTAGAAAACTGCTTTTAAATCCTAATGAATTGTTGAGTGTCATACAGTAAAAAAATCATGCTAAATGTATTCCATGCATAATATTAACAAATGTGACTGCTTCAGACATAGCGTGGCAGATGCCATACTGCACCCTTTTCCTAGTTGAACATAGGAAAAAAAAACACACTGAATGATAGCAACAAGAGGCTACATCATTATGCCTGATACCAGGAGAACAACTGATCTGATGCATCAGTGAGGACTCTGATAATCTTGGCCTTGGGCACCAGAAAAGTGGCTCATGTGGGAGCCTTCTCAGAATAGAAGTAATTGGCACTTTTCTCTAAGAGTAAAAAAAAAACTAGTTGCATTGATCAGAATGGGGAAAAATTCCATGTACATGATCAAGTCAGAGACAGAAATTTTGATCAAAAAGTAGAGAAATTCTGAACCTAACACTACTAATTCTCAAGACATATTTTTTGTTTGTTATAGACAGGAGAAATGTGTTTCTCCAGGAGAATATTAACCTGTAAGATCTGAAAGCACTAGTATTGAGCATATATGGAAATCTTTAAGTAAATACATAAGCTTGCAGTTATTGTCAGTATTTTATTGCAGAGTAAGTTGAGAAGGAAATCTACAGATTTCCAGTCCTATGCTAGTAGAATTACTAAGCCATGCTTCCTCCCTGAAGAGCCCAAAGGAATCAATCTGTTTATCAGAGTAAAAAAACATTTGAAATTTTATGATTATTTCCTTAGTATTGATTTTTGCTCACTATTTCTAAAGATTCCCACTTTCTATCACATTCAGTAAATATTACTAGTTCATTTACAGTCTACAACCAGAGTAGCTTATGCCTTCATCTATTTATAGTCACAGAAGCATTGACAAAATCAGATATTTATGAAGCTCAGGTTCTAATTATTGGAGACGGGGCTAGCTGAATGAGTTATTTTATCTGCAGGATATTGCAACCAGACAAATCTAATCCGTTAAGCTTAAAAATTCAAGCTAGAGGTTCTGAGCACAAGGAAGCCAACTTTTCCCAGGGGATGAAAAAAAAAAAAAAAAATGAAGAAGAAAGAGTGAGAATAAAAAATAGCCTGCAAGTCTTCAGATGATAGTTGGCTTACTGAGACTGACTCACTGAGCTGATGCTTGGTTTTTTTGCCATGTTGTGGAATTACTCATCCTCATCAATTATCAACACCTTCCCTTGAATATGCACACAAAGGCATGTTGTTCCTGAAAAGTAAGGGCTGCAGTGGTTTTGTTCATTTTTTTAGGCATATCTCCATCCCAATCACAGAATTCTGACAACAGCTCCCAACTATTGCTAATCCCCTCCCTAACGGGTGGTTCCAGAAAGGAAAGTCTGTGCCCTGCTAGGCTAGACCTTTGGGTGCCTTCTCATACGAAATTGCTCCTGTGATCAGAATCCTCCAGCTCATCCTAACAGCTCCATTATGGCTTATATGTTTGTCACAGAATAAATATTATTGTTATCTGGAAAGCAGCTGTGTTAACTATATCAAACCAGCACCTTTATTTAATCACGTTTTTAATCATTATTAACTAACTGGCAAATTAAGTATTTAAATTAAAACATTAAAAAATTAAAAAATTAGGAGTACCCATAACTCAATGGAATTTGCACTTGCTTAGAAACCATTACCACCCATGGATTGTACAGGTGATAAGAAAAATACTGCTAAAGTAGCTTGATTGTGTAAAGAGCCTGATAAGCACTCTCTCACAAGCATATCTTTCTTTGATTTATGGAACAATTATTGTTGCTACTGGAGCAAGTTTTACCTGCTGCTTCATTACTGCACAGTATTAATTGGAATTTTATAACACATTTTAGTATATTCTTTGTTCATACATATACTTAAAATATGTTGATTCAATATAAAGAAATTTTCTTCTCACACTGTCATTTACTTCAGACACAGTAATTTTCAGAAATACATAATTTTGTTTATTTTACACATTTTTTACCTGTGAGATCCAAAGGCACTGGATCTTGCAGGACACATCCTTTAAAGTAATTTCCATAATGGCTTTGTGATAAGCACTGCTTTTTTTCTTCTAAAAATCACCAAAGACTTTAAATGTCTGACATAAATTGCTCTTGCTATTTAAGATATTGGCAAAATGCATAACAGCCATTACACGGTTGCTAAGGCAGGAAAATCTAAACCCTGCCTTATGAAGGATTTGACGTGGAAAAATGTTGGAAGTTAAATGGGAATTGGAAACTACATCAGAAAGTAGGAAGTTGCAAGATTTAGAGGAGGTGCAAATAATGGATGGTAGAACAATTCAGCTACTGTAAATACCTATATGGAAAAAAAACAGCTGTTCTGAAACAAACACAACTCAATATTCAGTTACTAAATTTTAGAGGGAAACACTGTTTAGGTAGCTTACCCCATAAACTACAGTCTTCCTGAATTTTTCTGGTACCTTCTCTGAAAAAAAAAAAAAAAATCAGTGAAGACCATTATGGCTGCAACTGTATTGAAATAGAGACCTCTGCAGTCAGAGTCACTGTGGCAGTTTGTATGTTCTTGTAATTGCCCAAAACAGAGAAATTCAATAATCACAAAAAGTAGTACTTTATCTAAAAATAAATAAGAGATACGCAAAACCAAAAGGATTTGGACAGTGTTCCTGACAATTTACTATGAAATTGTAATTCCACAAACTACTGTTGATGGCAGTAGTAGAGACACACACGGTCACTGCATTTTCAAGGGAATCTTCTAATACTAAGGAACAAACCTTATATATTTCACTTACACAAGAAACACTATTAGTACGTATGGTAACTGTTGAGTCACGGCCTGAATCACTGATTGAACACCTGCAGAAAAGACCCGGTCAGCCTTGGGAGCACAGGTGTGGAGCCTGGCTGCACCTCTCTTAGACAACTTTTAAGAGCTGACCGCTGCTGAGGAAGGGTCTCTGGTTGGAGATCCTTCCCTTGGAGTTTTTCCTGTGAACCTAGATCTTTGGAGACAGATGAGCACGTTTTCTTTTTAACACCTTTCTATTGTGCTAGTCCCTTTGTTGTTGCACCTCCTGTATCACCATTCCACCATGTTGATCTTTCTGATTGTTACAGTGTCACTAACACAGAGAGAAATCAAAAGAAAACATTCAAACAAGTACAGTACTTAACCACAATTTGGTACGCTTAAGTGATTTTCTTACCAGCCAACGACCTTACATTAGTAGACCCTATTAAAAAAAAAAAAAATGCACTTTTTAGAAGAGCTTTGATCCATGGGTATTAGTAGTGACTGAAAAACATATCACTGATAAAGAGCCCAGAGTAACAATGCCTTTTTGAAATGAAAAACAAATCAAGTCATTCTCAAGAAGTAAGAACACTTTTTCAACAGAAATATTTTTTCTTACACGTACCCATCCTGATGTTCATGATGGAAAATCAATGATCTGATCACGTAAACCATGTACTTCAAAAGTTTACTCAAAACAGTTTAAACTCTTAACTAGGGCAAAGGTCTTAAACCTATAATTTCCACTGCTTCTTTTCCTTCTCCTGTGTTTTGACACTCAAGATAATGAGTGAAATCAATTTCAATTTTACTATGTGGACTTCTGAATTTTTTCTTTTTGCTGTGAAACCTAGTGCTCCTTTTTTATCATATTCATATCACAATCAACACAACCTAACAATAAAATTCTTGGATACATTCCAAATATATATACATTACAGTAGTGGCATATTTAAATCTTGGAAGTACTGAATAATATATGTTATTCTCCTAGATGCTTTATCAGAACACAGGCTTTAGAGTAAATTGAGCTTATTATCAAGTTATGTCAGATACTAGAGAAATTCCTCTATCCAGCAATGGTAACCCATAGTACCCAATTGTAAGGAAAGACAGCTGACTTTTCTATGCATTAGTGAGACAGCTTGTTTGCAAAATTCAGCACTTAAAAATCTTTCAAAATCTATTTATGTCCTACAAAGCTGGTTTCCATTCCCATGTGTTTTTTACCAGTTTTCAGAGGTCCTATTAGAGGAATTTTGGGCAATTAGTCACAACTCCTTTTCTTGACCAGCTGTTCAGATATCTTTAATTTAGATTACCCCAAAAAAAGAAAAACAAACAAACAAACAAACAAAAAAATGAAACATTGCAGGTAAACAGTCTTCTAGACTCAAAAAAAAAAAAAAAAAAAAAAAAAAAAAAAACAAAAGCCAAACTTCTTCATGCAGAAACTCTCTCCACTTTCACCCACTTAATTCTGCAATTCTGCTTGGTCTCAAAGCAGCCTGCAGCCCACTAGCATAATTCATCCTCACAAGGGTTTTTTTCCAGCTGTCCTCTCTCACCTGATACCTGCAGACCTGACACATGTTTTTGAGGGTACAAGCCTACTCTCACCTGACATCCTGCTGATAGGTCCCTTTTGTCTGAGTATTAGTAAATGTCTTTACAGATAAGTAAATATTGGTATCAGCTTTAAATAGAGATTTAGATAAGTGTAATTCCAAAATTTGCCTGTGGGTATAAACAACCAGGAAGTAATAGTGCCTTACATACATGTTTCTGGACAGAGCTGACTGTCTCTAGCAGACAAAATCAGAATGCCCTTATATTCAAAAAGGTCTTTATTTTCCCTTCAATTTAGACTAAAAGTCTCCCTTTATAGCTTTATGCTCCAGATGCCAACCTAGAAAACGGAGATCCCAATTCACATCTCAGCTCCAGTGAGACTTCAGGTGAATAACTTTGTGTCTCAGCATCTTAAATTCTCCTTCTGTACAAAGCAGGTAAAAATTCTTCCTAGGAGCAGCTATTTAATAAAATGATGAGATTTGTTAGGAGCGTTTACATAAACAGCTTTCATGTTGTGGTAATAATAAGGGAAATCAATGTATTTTATTTCACTATTGGTAATTTTGCTGAATCTAATTTAACGGATTTATTTATCATCACAGTATTTTCTCAGCACTTCACTATACAGTATGCACTATGAATTTAGTTTATGCATTTTCACAGGATTTAAAATAAAAATATAAAAATAAATTTAAGAGCTGATATTGAAGTATTACATTAAGGCCACTTCCTGAGTAAAGTGTTCAAAATTGTCTTTTGTTTTCATTCTCTTTGCTCATTTAGTTAGTTTCATTCCTGTTTGTATATTTAAATTTCTTACAAAATATTTCATTATATTTGATACCTAATGGAAAAATAATATGGCCGTGAAAAAAACACTACGGCCATGAGATTAATATTGCCAAAATACAAGTGGAAATAAATTATGGATGTCCTGGGATTGCTACTATTAGATATTTCCTAATTTGTGAGAGAATGACTCTTGATATACATTTAATTGAATTCATTTGAATAATATGTAAACTCTTGCACATAAAGATATGTTTTTCTCAGTTATTTTAATACGAGTGATACCAACTGTGATCACGAAAATATATTACTAAAGTTGTTATTTAATAATGATTCAGACTCTAATTAGATTTTTGGTGCTTCAAGCCAGCTCAAGCATATCTGTTTTTAAATATTTACCAAGTACTTACATTTTTATATAGAAAAAGTCAGTTGAAAAGATGTTGAAAATATACAGTGATAGTCCCCTTATTTTTCATCATTTCTACTCATCAATTTTCTCTTTAATTTGCATTGAATAAAGTTTGTCACTTTATGACAGTGTTTTCAAAATCCTATATAAGCTTAGAACATACAACTCTAATTTTCAAAATCTGTCTAAACAACTTTTAATTTCAGAGAACCATTTGTCTTTGCCATTTTTAGGTCCCCAATGCGTTTTAAATCATTTTAGCATAGCTACCTTTAAAATATTTTTGTTTTCCCTTAGTCTTCTTCTCTTCACCTTAAGTTTTGGAATTCATTAGACCTGATAGCCACATGCACTCTTAGCATTAAATGCATACTTGATTATCTTGCTGCTATGCCTCATTGAAAATAGCTCCAGTTTGTGAAGTGGAACAGAAGGAGATCAATAAACATCTATCTGTGTTGTTAGTAGAATACCTCATGTACCATGCACATAGGCTGTGCATAAAGCAGTATTGTAAAAGAAGAGAAAAGCCTTTCAATTACCTCAACAGACATTAATCACTTTGCTTTGTACAATCATTTTCACTTTATGAGTCCAGCCAATACCGATGCTAAGCACGTAGCCAGGGAACAGAAAGATGGATGCATATTATAAATATTAACTAAAACACTTTTAGGCTATAAACTCACTTTGTTTCCTTCTTTTACCAAAGGCTCAATTCTCCAATTTGAAAAGTGTGTAAATGATGTCCCATCATGGTTCTCCTTCAAACCAGAGCTGTTCTCTCATCTCATGGTACTTCTTCCCAGTTTTCTCCCTGTAAGACACTAAGATGAATCTCACCTGGAATGATTTTGCTATGTGCAAAATGCAGAGTAACAGTCCTCTGAAACATGTAATTAATCTTGACTTTTTAGTGAAAACTTCAGCAGCATATAAAATTATTTGGTGAAATCAGGATCACAGTAGAAAACAGATGTTGTGTGTCTGAGCTGACCTTTATGATGAATAAATTACAAACAAAATAACCATTCTTCCCAGACTTGTAGCATGACTCTGCTGTTAGTGCATGCCCTTGAGTATTCATTCAATATTTTGCACAGAAGAAATGAGACGGCAAAGAAATCATCTCCTTTGGGAGGACATTCACAGGGCAGAAGGAGGAAGACCCGGTGCATACTTAAATTAGGAAGGAAACTGGGAGGAAGGATCATTATTTTTGCTCTGAAAAGCTTCCAAATCTTAGGTAGGAGAGATGTACAATGTGGCTAAACTGAGACTGGAAATCCTCTGATATTCACACAGGAAGTTTTGCATTGTTCATTATTTCTGCTAAAATTTCTCCAAAAATTCTTAGAATCAAACTGCTTTTTGGGAAAATTCTGCAATCAATAGATATAACGGGCTTGATCACAAAGAGCACAGATATGTTATTTCTCTTTCAATTTATGTTTCCTTTTTGCTTTGTATTTTTCTGTTTACTTGTTTCTGCATTTTGATTTCTCATATCGCAGCTTGTATCTGAGCCTTTCCAACATCTTTTGTAAGATTTCAAGAGAGTGACTCTTAAATTTTCTTTCTCTAAATGACAAAAACTCTCAATTTCCATTCTCAAATCATAAACATTTGAGGATCTTTTTATTTTCAAAATATAGAACCTATTCTTCCTAACGATGTGTGATAATAGCAAAAATCAACCAAAATTGTGTGTTTACTTATGCCTATTTAGAATCATGATGATTATACATTTTGTATTCATTGCTTGCTACTAGTTTAGGAGAATTCAAAATAATTTTCCTCTATCATGTAATTACAGAATTTGCTACATCTGCATTGTTAAGCTTTAAAGAAGTATGTCAAGTCTCATGTTTCAAACGTTTTTTTCTCTCTTCCATGAGCTTCTGATGCACAGAAAGTATAAAAGTATGAACTCCAGAAATTCGTACAATGAGAAAGGAAGGATAGCTTTGCAATAAAAGAATACAAGAGACTTATTGCCTGCCTCAGCAAAGCAGACTTATTTGACAGGTTGGTTTGGTTTTTTTTGTCCTCCCACAGAGGCGTTCCTTTTATTTAGCACCCTACATATTTCCTTTTGCAGGTTTGCTGTCTGCATACTGCTTCATAGATATGCAAGGCATCTGATATACATCAGCCAATGATGTAAAATGTTGCAAACAACTCATGCGCTCCAGGTTCTCATACATTTGAAGAATACAAAATGATAACACTTTTGGAAATATACTTCTGCACCTCATTGCTTACACATGAAATCTCAGAGGGCTGTAGCATTTGTTAAGCAGAGAGGAATAGCCCTGTGTGAGAAACTTGTTCCACAATTTCTCAGTAATTTTAAGCACGTCTCCTTCATGTGCACATTTCAAGTAGAAAGGAGATCTTTAGAAGCTCATTACAGTTTCCAGCAGAAGACATGCCTCAAACAAATAAGATTTAAGATTCAGAGTATGCTGTAGTTAGGTCACTTCTCACGCTTATCCTAGAATCCATACAACAGGAGCTTTTCTAGATGTTTTCTAAGAATACAATAATGTAACACTGGGTAGAATTCAGCACTCTGCCAAATTGATTATCAGAATATTTAAAATATTGCATAAAGTGTCCCGTCCCCCCCAGGTAAGACAAGTAAGTAGAACCGAGATGGACAATTGGACAATGTAAGTGTGCTGAAAAGAAAAAAATTGGGGG
>JAOWBP010002392.1:31949687-31994861 GCA_028571105.1 Tragopan temminckii | reverse complement strand
TAACTCATGATGGAGGAAATCAGTGAAATTCCTCAAAGCAAGATGGCTTTCCTGAAATAGTGTCCCATGACTGTAGCATCTATGGACAAAACAATGGAAGAACAGAAGATCTGGTCTAAATTAATACCCAGAATCTATTTGATAACTACATTTCCAAGCTCATGTATATTTTCTAAGAATATATATTTGAGTATACTGGAGACATTTTTCAAATAACTGCATGGCATAGATCTCATATCTTTTGCTAAGTCAAAGCTACAAAGTATGAACTGGAACTTTTTACTCTCTACCCCGCAAACCCACAGGAATAAAATGCACTGTTTATTTTATTAGGAAATATTATTAAAACAATCAATCTAGGATATAAGAATCAAAAACAAGCTTTGTTCTCATACTGTGTGACATCCTACGTGTCTTTAAATTAACTTTAAATCATAAAAATACACTTAGATCTGGTCTCCATAGCAAAGCTTTATAAAGGAAGACTCAAGGTAGTTATTAATTAAGTAAAAGTTGCACATAAGGAGAAATGAATGGTAATCAACTTTCTTGTGACACTGACCACTTTCTCTGGGGTGAGTTTGCTCAGAAGAATCACAGAGGAGCGTAAAAGCATACGTCAACTGAAAGTCAGTCACAAAGTGCAAGTGTATTAATTAAAAACCACAGGAATGGCCACTGTGCCCACTAAGTTTTACTACTAGTACTTATTTTTTCTTTGTTTTTTTTTGTTTGTTTGTTTGTTTGTTTTTAAGAACTAGAGTATTTAAAGACGGCATATTATGAATATACATGAAAGTAGGAGGGCCAAAAGAAATCCATAATAGAAATTTTTCACTAAGAAGGACATGGAAGACAAGCAGCTTCTCAGATACTGCATAATCCTTAAATTATATAGACAAGGTAAAATAGGACTAGATGCAACTAAAGCCTGATGCAGAAAGATGGTTATTAAGTCTCCTTCAGTCTTAATCACTGGCAAAGAGTAATTTGTTTCTGTCAGTTTAGGAATCCCACAGCCATCAGCAAGAGTAAGAAATATTCTCCTACAGATTGTATCTGTAGATCTTCAACAAGTTTGAAGCCATTTACTTGTAAGAGTAGAGCATAGGCTTGAGAAGTCTGCTGTGGCCACTGAGTGCAATTATGAAAGACAGCAGTGTGTTATAAGCTATGGCAGAATCTGGCACAGGGGTTTGTGTTTCTTGTGAATGTCCCAGTGACCCTAACACCAATGAGAGGATACCGTACTGTAGCGGGATATTCGTGGAAACACAGCTAGGCATATTCTGATGGGGAAAACCAGCTTCCTACTGAAGGAAAGCCAACTTAACATCACCTTCAGCACAACTTGTCCAGGTGATCCTACACAAAATCATAAGGGTTGGAAGAGATCTCTGCAGACAGGAATGAATGAAGCAGTTCCTAAGGCTCTTCCTAAGGCTCTTTTCCTCTTGAACAGAAGGGCAAAGAGTGATTAGATAAAGATTTAGCAGGGCTTCACCGATGTATGAGTCACCAAAAGAAATAATCTTCAATAGGTGATGTATGATTGGGATATAACACTCCTTATACTCCAGACACTTGGTAAAGTAGTGCAATTATGCACTCATGCAGTCTCAAAGCCTCACTCTAAGCCTTGTGCTGCTACAATAGAGCAGACTTGAGCCTATTGATTAGATATCTATTTATGGTATAAAGGTACTTTACTGTATAAAGACTTTTCTAAAGAATCTTATTTCTCTGTGGAAAAAAAAAAGAAATATATATATTTTAACTTAAATAAAATGATCAATTTGAGAAAAATTAAGTAATATGTTTAATAAAATCATAAAATGCAATTTTAAGCTGCAGTGAGCTGAATAAAATATAAAACAGGAGCTTGCATTTTTTATTAGAGTTCATTAATCTTGTTAATGACTTATTGAGTATCTTTGAGTCACTGAGCATGATAAAAATTGATCCCAGCGGCTACATTGTTATATGCTTTAGCAACTCCTTTTTACAGCTGTGTTCAACTGACTATTTCTCCAGTCCATTCTCTGCAACATTGCAAGCAACACTACAGCATGTGTGATTTATGGATGGGAACTACTTTAAAAGCTTTAACACTGTTCTGAACTGAATACAAATACTTGATTTTTTTCTCTCTTGCATACATGGCTACTCAACAACAGAATAACTTACCTATGAAGACAGTCTATCAGCTCTGCTTTACCTATTTGGCTGTCCCAAGCTTACTGCAACTCTGTTTTAGATGTAGAATATACAAATAAATTTTAAACACACGGTAATAGCAGTCCAGTCCCAAGTTACAAAGTTTAAATGCATGCAATATTTCACTCAGGATATCCAGCTATGCAGAAGAACCCTTCAATTAACTCCTTGCACAACAGCTTGATTCAAAGTATTGCCTGGGCTTGATTATGGCTTTGTGCCTTCCCAAAGAACTCTGCTGGTTGCCACTGAAACTGCCTTCCAGACTTCAAAATAGATCCTTGTGTGTACATTAAGCTCAAATCGAAAGGATGCCATCTGAGATAAATTAATACTCTTCCGTGATAAAGCTTTATGAAGTCCTAACCCATACTAGCTTAAAGAGTCAGCCATACACTGCCAAAGAAAGTATCCCATAGATCTATAAAAATCATGCTGAAATAAATACAGTCCAGTATTTTGTGTGCTTTGTGCAGGCAGTGGAAAAGTATTTGATGTGCTGCAATATAAAAAAAAAAAAGGGTCACATTATAGTCCACATTCCCCTGTTTTATTGACACATAAAACACAGTACAACACAATAAACTCAAGCTTGAAAGAAGCAGTGCCCACAATATAAACAGAAATGCTGGAGGAAGGAGCGAATAATGTAATCAGTGTGCCAAATTAATGTAAACCACTCTAACTGATGACTGTCAAATAAACATGCTTATAAAAAAGAAAAAAAAAGAAAAAAAAGGATGGAGTTCAGATAATATATCACTACAGAAAGCACTATTAACTTTATCATAATGCATTTAACCCCAGGAAAGTTTAGAAAATATAGCACTATGATTTTATACTTGAAAAAGGGTTGTATTTGTTATAAATGAAAGTTATTTAAATTCGAATCCTTTATTAAGCATGGCATAGTTTTGTCATACCAACTAAGCCTTTTTTCACACAAGGCATTTAGATTTCTGTATATTCTCTAAGCTGATCCCCAGTTCCTTAACTGGGCAAAGTCTTCTTGGATTCAGTCTTTCCCTTAATACATGGTGCCACCAAAAATGAAACTGAAAATAGGCTCCATCTACTTTCTATCCCAAGACTATTTACCATTCATAATCTCATTTATCTTGTTTCAAGGGCACCCAAGAATTAACCAACTAAAGATTGCAATTAATAATCAAAACATCTAGGTATATTTCATAGGAAATTAACTTCTTTTTTTTTTCCTTTCCAATCTCAGAGATAGCACCTTGCCACTGTTGTTTGGTAGGTTTTTGTTTCTTTTCTTTCTATTGTTACTTTTGCTTATAAAAATCAAGAACTTTGACAAAACGTTTGAGTCAGTGATGTATCTGCAGTCCACTGGAAAGTATGCCATGACAATTAATTTGTAGGTGACCCAGTCAGCAGAAACAAACACGCTCATTTATTTTAGAATATAGAAATAATCGAATGTTTTCAGAATAGCCTAGGTAGATATGATGAAAACAATCAAAAGCTGCACACTTGTTTCAAATGTTTAGGAAGAAAGACTCACTTTTTGCTACAGCATTGCATAATGTGCTCTTGAGATTAAATTTTTTACTCTTGGGCTGGAATCCAGAAGTTACTCCCACTTAGAGGGCAGCACATTTAATCATGTATTTATATGGTTTATATGTATATAAGGCTTTTATATACATATATAACCATATACCATAAATATTTATATGGCTCATAAGGCAGATGAAGTCTTCCATGTATGACACACTCTCTTCTGTTGTCACAGCATGTAGAGGAGACACTGTTTTGGAATAAAAGCATTTTCCAACTGCTAAGTAGTTGTAGGCTGCAGTGTGTGGCAAGCCTTTCCCCAGTATGTAGTTACTAGTAGGAATGAGTGCAGTACTTTAATAGATTAGCTCATTTTGTTTACATTATCAGACCTGATGAGTGCTATAAAAATCATCTATTCAAGTTAATGCTTTAGTCTTTGATATTTTAGGAGGCATGATTAATCTCCTTCAGAGAATACGAAAACGGCTGCAGTTCTGCTCCCTTCGTTTCTTGCTTACACAAGCCAGGCTGTCATTATGGCTTAGCAGTACTGTCATTCGGGGGACTGTATACTTTGTTTATCAGTTCTTTCTCCAGCTGAAGATGGAGAGTAAAATGAATGCTTACAAAATGAAGAAATTCAGAGAAGCTTATTAACATATACTTATATATATTTGTTGTGCCTTGCAGTTAGCTTTTCTTCCAGTTGTATTTCTTTTTACTAAAAGTAGATAACTTCTTTCTTTGTGGCCTTTCACTTTAATTTCTGGATTATCTTTCATTATGAATTGTACACGGTTTCACCCATGTTTCTGCAGTGCAACAGATCTTGTCATTTTACCCAAGAGTCCCCAAGTAATTACTAACTTCCTTTTAGTACCATGTTAAATGATACTACTAAGCATTCTTTTTTCCATCCAAAAAAGCTTGTTTCTTGGGATTTTATCTTCCTTATAGACTAAGGAAAATCACTGTAGCTTATCACATACAGTTTTGCTTTTCCCTTTTGAAAATGGAAACTTCCTAAGATGTATTAAGTATTAGATTTGTTATATCTCCCTGGCACCTTATATAACACATGCTTTTTTTTACAGTGTTTTTTTTTTTTTAACCTTCACTGTTATTTATTGCCAGTATACAGGGATACTTTTCAAATACTAACTGCATTAAGAACAATGATTACGAAAAGTTCCCCAACCTGAATGCTATTCTCCAACTCTTTTCAACCACCAGGATAATCTTTGTGGAAAAAAGCACATGTGAGCCAGTTACAGGTTTGTGGGGAAACTGCCTGAGAAAAAACATCTGCAATAAAATGAACTCAGTAGGACTTTTCAGGCATATAGGTAGGAGAAACTTAGCAATCTCCTCTCCGCCCAGAAATAAAACAAATAAACACAAATTAATTCCTAGTTCAGGAACCTGTTCATCACATAAATTCAGGCATTCATGTGCTGCTGGATAAGTAGATACCCACATCTTGGAGTGGAGTACTTCCACAGTATTCAGTGTTTTTGCACTGATTCTCGAAATATTTAACTTGAATAATGAGGCCATTAATAATATAAGACTGAATGAGTGGTATTATACTACTGTATATCAGACAAGAATATTAATCATTCACGACAAGAATTAGAGTCAAGTCATACCCAGATCTTGCCAGGTAAGCAATTTCTGTTGCTATAAAGTGCTAAACACTTTTTTCACATGCTATAGGTGCTCTAACTGTCCATACTTTCAGTATCTGGAAGCTGAGCCTGCTTTCATCTACAATACATTTTCACAGGTATCAATTCATTGAAGTCAAGGGATTCACTTGTTTTAATATACAAAATAGAGAACAGATTATCAATTTGTGCTCTAGAAAGTAGCTCTGGATAACAAATATGAGTTCTTTGTTATTCCTTTCACATCTTTAGTATGTAGATAAAAATGTTAGTCTTCACAGGAAAAATATGAGGACTGTTTTCACATTATTGTACCTATGTAAAGAAAGTAGGTTAAATCTTGCAAGCTGCCTCATCTTGTTTATCTCCTCTGTATAAATTTTGCTCTACTGATGAAGTAAATAGAGTATGAAAACTCAGAGCTATTATTCTATCAGTATCATCACAGAGGTACATGATAAAGAGAACAACCATGTTTCAGAATTCTCTGTAGCTACATGCAAAAAATACATTTCTACCTATTGCCTCATTTTTGTTCAAATAAATTCTTTACTAGAATATATCATTGATGTCTTTTCACATCAGAATGACAGCTAACATCCACTTGGAATTTACGTGTCTTCCCTAAGTTTACTTTTTCATGAATTCTAGGAAAAAAAATAATAAAACGAAGGACCTGGGAAAAATCTACACAGCAGTTATGCAGTAACATCTGTATTAATAAACCCAGCTGCTAAAAGAAAGTCTCTGTGGGACCTTCCTTCTTGTGAAATATTTTTGGTAAAACCCAACTATCAACTAACAATATACTTATACACTACTATATCAGGGAGGATCATGAGGCTGACTCACCAGTTTGACAAAATAGGTTTGATCCTACGGCATTAAAGAGAAGGGCATAAAAGTTTATCAGCAGTTTTGACCAGTCTGAGATTGTCTCTCCCTTCACTTAACAAAAGAATCCTAAGTGTTTAATGAACTGTTTAAGAACTAGCTCTTATGTCCCTCATTCACTGTTTTAACAAAGAGGCATGATATTCTCTTAAGATTATTGTCATTCCAGGTAAACTGTAAAAAGCAAAAAAAAAAACACTCAAAGACAGAGATTTTTGAGTATGTTGACATGTACATGAATTGTATGTGAATCCTGCAGAATCACTCTAAAATAAACAATGCTATAACCATGTTGCAATATAAATGACAGTAAAACTCAGGGACTTACTAATTCTGTGTTGAGGACCATGTGCTCCAGCAGTGATATGAATGAAGCTGCAGGTGAGTCCGCATTTGGGGAAAACACCAGAAGTTCTCTGTAATATTCAGTAATAGGCCTCTGCCTTTGTCTTGTTCCTCAGTGCCTGCAAAACAGAGTCAGTATGAACTGCACCATAACTTCTATGGGCCATAGAATTTATTGGACATTTCTGTTGACTTCTAGTTATGTAGGACACCACGCTGTCACACACTACAACATTCTTCTTTACAAACTAACAACATGATACAAAACACAGGATATTTTTCTCTTCACCTGCTGTTATGTTTTATGTTTGTTTCACAGGGGAGAGGAGCAAATGACAGGAATAAGAGTATTCTGAGGTTAAAAAATGATGTAAAGAAATGGATATTTTAAGGAATATTTTGAACAAATTTAAGCAAGGCCTGGATTTTTGTAAGACGATGCATGTTAATTATTATTCTGTAATTTTGGAAGCATTTCTGAAAGATGCCCTGGAATTCCCAAAGACAATATGCTTACTTATGTATTGATATATGGGTTTAAACTCTTAACCACTTATATCTCTAGGGCTGACTTTAAGCTGCTTCATATGCATTTCATCAACTTCATCTAAATAATCATAATCACTATGGTTAATGAATTGCCTAACAAATGTAATTCTGCTCCTTGGACAAAGATTTGAGAATTCAGGTAAACAGCTGTCAATCACCTACCCAGCTGTCAGTGCCTAACTGGAATTAATTTTAAAAATGAACCAAATAATCTCTGTAAGGCAAAAGAGATCTCTATTGACTTAGTAGAATTTACAAGCTTAACAGCATTTCACACCAGGTAAGCTCACATTTTACTTTTAATTTTTAAATGCTTCTGTTTTGGAGTATTTTCTCAATTTCAGAAGAACATCTCTGGATGTTACTAGTACTATCTCAGTTTTTCTACATAACTCACAAGTGAAATAGATATCCTGTCATAGAAATTAAATGGAGTCAAGACAAGAGCACTAAAATAATGGTGCAGCAGAGAAAACTGAAAGCAGTAAGTGGTTTTGTATCAGCACTTTTATATCAGACAATTTTCCACACATGTAGGCTTCCCAACAAGTTCTTTTTGTCACTGTAATCAAATATTTGTGAATGCCATTGCAAAGACTAACATAAACAATTAACATAAAACCATATAAATTATTTCATATTTATCTTATCTGCATGACAGAAACTTGTTGAAAATCCCAGAATAAAACTGAAGCTTCTAATTTGACTTAATGAATTCAGAGTTTGAAGGAGTGTCTACAAATGACAAAATGAGGTACAAAATTATCCTAAAGAAATATGCTTTCTCCTATGAGGAATAGGAATACCTCAGAAGTTTTAATTCTGCACACGTCTACATATAACAAAACAGTGGATATGAGTAAACCTTTACCGCATAGGTTTATTCACATAAACATATCACACTGCCTTCATGGTGTAAGTTACACAACAAAGTCTGTTATAATTTTTTATTAAAGAAAAAATCTACTTCATAGTAACAGAAATGCTTATATTTACTAAGCTGAAAGTTTTCATATATGACGAGTAAACAAAAATATCAGAATAATATCTAAGAATACTGAGGTATTTTATACAAACTAGCAGTTCTTATCAATCTGATTTATGACTATTTTGAATCATTTACATGCGATAATAAATAAATTTAAAAAAAAATAGGAGATATTGTATGCATGCTACCGAAAAGAGCATTGTCCATAACTTTTTTGCAAGAATATCCAGTGTTTCCTTCATTATATTATAAAAATTATCATTTAAAAGTAATACATTAGGATGAATAGTAGGATCTTAATTTTTCATCATTATTAGATTCAGCTAGAATTAATTCAATATTTTTCATAGACATTTAGCAGAAGCATATTTTTCTTAATAAATATGTGAATTAATGAAGAAATAGAGAAGAGTCTTTGAATTATAACCTGGGTCATTTTTTCAATTAAAAAGTAGCTATAAAAATAAAGACAAGATTTGTCCCAATGCATTACCATCACCCAAACCATTCTGATCCATAAATTTGCTAATCAAGATTAATCTACCAGAGCTTTTTTTTCCACTAGCTGATTCCATCATCGATTCAATACATGAAGTAATTTCCATTAATAAATACTCCATCATACAGGTTATTTATTTCATAATGAAAAAAGAATAATATCAAAACTTCCGCAGGAAAGGTTTCCAAAGATCAGATTTAAATAACTGTAAAATAGATTAGTTGCATGTATTTGGTAATACAAGTCTTTCCTTAATGGTTTCAGAAAGAAAAAAAGAAAAGCCAGGACAAGGAAAATAATCATAAAATGTTCTTCTCACTCTCTAGGCAATTAGGGACTGTTATGATGCTTCTCCTACCTGGTAGAGAAAAAAGGAAAAAGACAAGTTAACAGATGCCATCTCATTCTTCTGCTGACTATTTATGTTGTAACACCATACAGCTAACAACGAAACTCAATTTCAGATTAAAAAAAAAAAAAAAAAAAGTCCTTGAATCTTATGCCCTCTAGTCTTATGACCAAGCAGGAAGACACTCTGATGAAGAAAGATAGGAATAAGGAAAAAAACTCGGAGACTGTTCCTTATTGTTTATGGAGATCTGCCCCACCATCTTCCTGTGGCCATCACTGCCATACATACAGTAATTCAGAGTTTGTGGTACAGACAGCAAACTAGAAAAAAAAAGAATAATTGGTTTGGTGCAAAAGATGAAAACACATGGAATTTAAGACCAAAAAGTTTTGTCTGATCCTTTTGTCAAATATCTGATGCAGCAACGCTATCCAGCTAATGAAACAACTATGTAGTCTCCTGCAGCACAAATTTCATTTATCCTGTTTCTTTTGTGATGTTTTCCTTCCCCTGCAGTATTCCCTATTTCTCCTTCTCCATAACTTTCCCAGGGTCTTCCCATGGTAAGCGAGAGACCTTCAGTGCTTTTTCTAGTCTCCGGTTACATCCAGCTACCTTCCCCATCTTTCACTGGTTAGAGAGACTGGAGGCAGCAGGAGGGCACTGGCTACTGGTAATACTTATGGGTTGGCAAGTGCCCTTGGAATAGATGGGCTTTGAATTTTAAATTTGCATTGTGTATGCTTCCTCTCAGTGAGCCATACTTTAGCCATCCCTCCACCTCTCAGTCATGGATTTTCATGAAAGCACAGGACAGCTATCTTCTCTTTTCTTGGTTAAAATTGTCTGTTAAGTTAATGTGGAAGGTACAAACTAGCTAAAGCACAGTGATGAGCAAAAGTATCATCTACTTGAGAAAAGAAAACAGAAGCTTGCAAGCCAGATGCTGAATGAAGTCTGTTTTTAATGAGACCACCTCCTCTAGTATACTAGAGACGCCAGTCCCCAAACATCTGAGAAAGGGAAAATGAAGCCTGGATTCCTGGAGGTGTGCAACAAACAGAATCCGTATTACCACTATGTGAAGGATGCTTCTACATCTTTTCTCATTTTCTGAATATTTTCCTTCTGCACATCTCTTAGAAAATCAGTCCCAAGCCATGCAATTCTCCAACACTGTCTCTCGATTTAAGCAGCTGGTAATATTTCTTATAATGAATACCACTGCTTTGTGGACCATGTAGACCAATACAGCCTAGGCTCTATTACAATTTATTTGCTAGGAGAAAATAAATTAAAAAAAAAAGAAAAAAAGGTGAAAATAGTTGATTCAGTAGAGGAAATTTATAAGATAAAAGAAACAAATGAAATACAAGACAAAAAGAAAAAAAAATTAGAAAGAGAATGAAGTAATTAATGCATTAAGGACTCATCCATTCCTACCAGTCCCTTCAATGAGATCTAATGTGAAAGCTTGTGTGGATTAGCTTTGTAGATGTATTTTACTACCTAAGAAGTTCTGTGCTCATATTCTAACAGAGATTATAGATATTCTAGTAGGAGGGACCCCCAGGCCCCTTGTAAGCACTACTCTTAGTTTCTTTATTTCAACTTGACTTGTATCTATCCATACAGGGTTCTCTATTTTTCCTTGAAAGATTCTCCACTAGCCACGCTTTTACTTTATATTCTATACTAAAAACATTGAATCCATCATCTGTTTTCTCCATAAAACATGGTGGATGAGGAAGTGAAGACTTATTTCCTGTATACTGTGCTACACAGTCAGACAATAATCTAAGAATTCTGCTGTATTTCGATTTATATTTATACAGCACAAATAGAATCCCCCATTCTGAAAGTTAGGAATGCAACTGCATCTATAGGAATTATTTTTATATTCGGAAAGTTTCTGAGTCACTCACTTGCAACACTGACCATTAATTTCAAATATAAACTTTTTTAATATCCAGAGTAATGTTCATATTGAAGCTCTCCCCAAACACGGACCCTTGCTTTCTGTGGCCATACTTTACGGTCAGTAAAGAAAGGATTTCCATGCAACCCTCTTCAGCTGTTCTGCAGTGGCTATTTGTGAAATGGAGCTCTTCCCCAGCTCCATTTCAGGTCTGCAAAAATAAGTTATGTAAATTATAGCAACCACCACCACCACTACCAATAGCATTGCAAAACACAAATGCTACATTTTGGCCGGTCTCACTGCCAGAGGATGGAGAAGAAGAATGCAGGCCTATTGTAGGAAAGGGAGAATGAAGGTGGAAGACAGCTGTGGACTGAAGCCTAAGCAGCATAAACCCTGAAACCATGAGCAGCATCTTTTGCAGAGCCTGCCTGCCTGGTGCACAGCATCTGCCAAAGAGACACTGACCGAAAGATGATTGCAGCTGTTAAACAAAAAGCTGGATTCAGGATGGATGGCTTGCAGAACAGAACATGCTTGCCTTTCTGAGATAGGCAGAGCAGAGTAGGAAAGTAGGATTTGTATTAGCTTTGCAGCTTTCCTTTCATACTAAGACGACACAGGTAGATGTCTACATAATACCACGGTACCTCTTAACACAAAGTATTTCAAAATGCTTAGCTGAAAATAGCAATAAATACTGATTTTCAGAGTGACCAGTGGACTTCTGTACACTGGTGACTCAGAGATGCACTGCTAAAAAGCAGTTAATTCCTATTGGAATGCACCAAATTTGAGGGTTTTACAAGGAATCTGAATTGACTGTTATTTACAGTTTTGTTCAGCTAAAGACACTGCACCCAGAAATTACCTAGAGGCAACTAGATTACTTATGGTAAGCAAATACATAATCTATTAATTGCCACACCCCAGGCACATCTGAGATGAACCATGATCATGGCTAGACGAACAAGTTACTTCAACGTAGCCAAAAATTATACTTAAAGTACACGATCTGCATCATGCTATAGACATTCTCTTCCTCCAAGAAAGACAAAACATGGAAGTAGTATGTAAGATCTACAGATCTAAGACTGTATTATCTTACCAGAGGCAACGTATCTATGAGCAGCCACAGATATTTGCTAGTTTGTTCTAGATCCATCGCTGGCCTAAGATCACAGTAACTTCTCTGCATAGTCATATAGCAAGAGACAAGTCCTTTGGCAAAGGTTGAAAGCATTTTGTAAAGTACTTCTTTTAATGGGCTCAACACTTCCAGTACAGGAAGTGTGCTACCAATTTTTATGGGCAAGTTTGTTATACGTAATTGATTAGCTTTGCTTTTAATATATGTTGATTCTTCAGTAAATTCGTACTAACTCTATTCATTCTTTAGAAGAAGCATTATCACAACCAGAGTTTGGCATTCATGCTGACAACAGTAATAAAAAGTTTAGGACTCAGTGATCAGGAAAAATGATCAACACAGATACACACAGATGCGCACACATCTGCCAGTTAGAAACCAGGAAAATTGGTGTGTTATCTTCAAGGCTGGCATTGTCATTTCTTTGATTGCATTCATAATGTAACAGGTATCTCAAGTCTTCAGCTGTGGCTGACCTAGACCTATTTATGAAGACAACATTAATTTCACTAATGAGCTAAAAAAAATCCTCACCCACAAGTAATAAATAGCTCCTTTGTCTACCTGCCAAAATACAGTCTTGCGAGACATTAACTCTTCCTCCCAGTATAGCTGATGATGTCATTAGTACATGCAGTGCTGCAAACACAGATGCTTTATTTTCCATAATTCTAGATTATTTCACCAAGTGTCACAGATGTGAAATAAAGCATAGAATTCATAGCAAAATCATTCAGATTTACCTACCCACAGCAAGACATTAATCACTTTCTCATTTGATCATCATTCCAAAATAATTTCCCAGAACAAACTCTAAACTTTTTGACTGCTGAACAAATTGAGCAAGGAAATAGCTTTTTGTATTTTTAAACTTCTAATTGATTCTGTGGCTCTGTGGTTGCTAGTCAATACAACAGTAACTGGAATCATCATGAGTAATGCTCAGATCATTTTCAAGGACTTTCTTATTTGCATAAACACCTCCTCATCTGCCTCCTCACCTCCAACTTTTCACAATATTTTTTTCTACTGAAAACCAAATTATTTCTGATCTGCTAGACTGGTTTCATAGCCAGTAGGTTTTCCCAAATGTAATGTTCTCCTTTAGCCATTCCCTTACCACGGCTGCTGTGGCACTGAGACCAAGCAGCTGAACTTACTTCTTTCTGTTTACACCTTTATTCTTAGTATGAAGCATCACTTTATGGAAGCGTGATGATGTTTATTATTTATAATAATTAACTGAAAAGCTGCGTATGCAGTTCTCATTAATCAGAGTGAAAATAATGTTTAAATTTCAACATATAAGAAACATTTTCACTTTGCTATAAAAACATTATTTTGAATACGTCTAATTACCTGGGCCCTTACTGTAAAATAAAAAATTCTTTTTTTCACCTTGCTTGTATAATTGGTCCTGTTTGTTATTTTTATATCTAAAAAAAAGATTTCCAAAACACTTTCCACGTTAGTTATCAAAAGAGGGACCTCAGTGCTCAGGAATCTGCTCTTTTTGGAAGTGACAGTTTGGACCTCTGGCATCTCACTCTCACTTTTGGAAAAACAGAAAACAAAAATACTATGTACTCCACCCTTGTCAGAAAGAGACATTATTCCAACTTACAAATAAATCATGTGTTCCTCCTTTATCTTCTAATACTCTCATATTTATTAGTGAACAAATAACCTATTTCTCAAAGACTTTTTTTTTTTTTTTTAAACATTCGTTTGCCCTCAACATGTACCTGGCAAAGGAATTGTGACTGTGGTTGTGTCACTATTAAATATGCCATTAATTACTTCACTAAGACACTATACCATACTCAGAACAGACTGTAAACATTTTATGTCTTTAGGTAATGCACTGAGGCTTTTTTTTTTAATGCCATAACAGCTCTATTTATATACAATGTTCTGCATAATTAGCAACTAATGAGGCTCTAACTTGCACTGCTGTAAGGCCTAGATATCTGTTCCTCTTTCAATGAATTCATTTTTGCTGTCTCATTAGCACAGTAAAAAACCTGAAAATTGTATTTTAATTAAAAGCTAAACTACCTCTGTCTGGAGACACTAATGAACAGAAACACAGTAAAAGATGCATAAAAACTTAGTCAAGAGGACAATATGCATGTACAGCAGAAAGATAAAATAGCTAGCTTTCTCTTTTTTCTTTTTTCTTTTTTTTTAGAACAGGGTTTTTCCATTTTTTTCTTTAACATTGTCCTTTTCTTTTTAATTATTGTTGGTTGTTTTTTTTTTTTTTTTGCCTCATGACCAACAAACCTTCAAAAATAGCCATGAGTGGAAGTTGTTTTATGAAAAATTTTTTAACTGATACGTTTACTGAAAAATCAAATACTCTAGCATTCCATTATAGAAACACAAACCCTAATGTACATGAAGAACAAAACTAACTCTTGAATCAGACTTGGTTTTGTATCTTCACAATGCTATTTATACTGAACAGCTACAAGGTAGATTCTAAGAAGTGTTACCTGTTCTACTGTCTTAAAGTCGTGAGGTGTTTATATATTTTGAGTCTTTCCTGATTCCTACCCACGGGGACAGGCTGAGAGAGCTGGGGCTGTTCAGCCCAGAGAAGAGAAGGCTTGGGGAGATGTGATAGTGGCCTTCTGGTATTTAAAGGGGGGCTAGAAGAAAGAAGGGGACAGAGTGGTTTTTTTTAATACGATAAGTGAAAATGATTTTGAACTTAAAGGGGGGGAGATTTAGGCTGGCTATAAGGAAGAAGTTTTTTTTACAGTAAGTTTGGTGAGGCACTGGCACAGATTTCCAAAAGAAGTGGTCAGTGCCCTGCCCCTGGAGACATTAAAGGTCAGGTACTTGGCAATCTGACTGAGTCAATTCTATGATTCTTTGCTTTCTATTTCTGTCAGTCTTCTGAATCACATTTCCTGTCTTTTCTTCACGACTGTAAGACCTAAAAACATAATAGCAGAAAATGATCTAAATTACGTCTGCAACCGTTGCAATAAAATCATGAGAACTGACCACGATGCTTCATTTCCTGACTTCTGCAAATACTTTAAGCCATTAATCAGGTAACTTACTAAAATACGTCAGGTTGTTAGGTAATAGCACTGAGTAATTTTGGAATGTACTAGAGAAGGAACAGCATCCCAATAATCTCATCAACACCTATAAAAACGCAATCGATTTTTAAATATTCCAGCAGTAAAAATGGAGACTCAATTTCTGAAAAAGCCCACCTAATATAGTATACAAATACGACATGACTATCTCCAAGACTAAAATTAATGTAAAGAAGAAATTTGTTTAGAAATATTCTATCCTTGGATCTTCACTCTATAGGCTGATCCAAAACATGCCTAATCCACAGGCTCAGTGCATGTCACATGGCTTGTAATTTCTTGTCCCTTTTTGTGAAGTAAGGAAGTCTTAAAAATATGAATCCTCAGGAAATGATATTCAGATGGATGAAAAAGATGACTCTTGGATTCACTTGACTGTTTTTCTGGTACTCAATGGCTATAAAGAAGTGTTAACAACTTCCTAAGAGCCTAGATTCTTTGTTAAGACTTGCTATTCTACTTCAATTACAGTCTGATGAGGTTTAGTAGTCAGAGAGATCCATCAGTAAGCAGCAATTAGCAAGATAACTATCCACACTTCTACCCTATCACCTACCATATTTCTATTATATTGAAATACTAATTCTTCAGGATCAGTAAATCCTCACAATGCCTAAATAAAGATTCACTGTCACACTTCTGCTAAAACCTAATTAAAACATTAATATTATAGAAAAATCACCTTGGCTCACTCAGATGTGCCAAATGCAAGTGCTTCAATTGCAGGACAGCCCATATTAACAGTGTTTGCTACCTATGCAAACATCTACCAGACTATTTATCTGTTTACTTTTGCTCTGGTCTCTGGTGTCCTCAAAATCACAGCTTATGCTGTGATACCCTTTTCCTGTTTCCTTTTTCCAGGGTGCAGATCTGCAGGTCCCTCCACCCTGCTAGTCATGGAACCAGGCAGAACCAGCCCATAAACCACTGACAATTGTCACTGACAAGTGTTGCCGTAACACACATCTCCCTTTCTATTATTAATCAGTCTTTAGGTTATTTCTAAACATTACCTAACAAATTTGTTCCACTTCCTCACATATAACAAAAGAGAACAGTTTATAGTTAAGCATTGTAAAACACAGCGCTTCTGGATGATTAAGTTATCCTTTTTGTTTATGAGGAGTTGGTACTGGTGAAACTAAGATTTTTAAGTTACTTTTTAGGCAAAAAAAGAAGCACTTTTTAACATGAGAGTGTTGTTGTTCAGTTACAGCTAAACTCAGAATTTTATATGCTTTTAATAAAATGCAAGCATGAATCAATTTTTGTAGCAATGAAAAATTAAGAGCCAGATTCCCAAACAATGAAAATTAAAACCCTACACATTTTTGAAGAACCCATCCAGAAGCCTTCTCAACATTTAGGTCTTTGAAAACCCTTTAAATAGCTCATTTGTAATGGCCTGTTGTAGTCTAGGTAATTCATATAAAACATTTTGACTTGTATGATTCAAACTGTTCTTCTAATACATGTGTATTGACTGAGCATATTTTTTTCAGCACTTACTGCATTTATGCAGAATAATTAATTATTCAGTTCCTTGAAATAATGAAGTTTCTTCTCATACTAATCAGCTAGACTAATATAGTTTACAGACCATGTTATAAAATAACATGAAAACACATACCCATTTCTGAACAAATAACACAAGGGCAATATAAGAATTACCATAAAAGGACTACAAGGTTTAGGGAAGCAGAGCTTTTAAAACAGTATATATCATTATAGAAATATTTAGAAATAACATTCAATATTCTTATACAAAAGTACCTATAATATACTGCGATTAGATGACAGAGAAGGGACTGTACTATTCTTACTCAAAATTCTAGATAGAAGCTATATTAGAAATACATCAGAAGGAGGGATCATCACACAAAGAATTTTGGATTAACTGTCTGCTTCCTCTGCAAACATAGAATTCTGAACTTTCAATTTTGCATCACTTCTTGACATAAATTGAAGCTCACTTAAGTGGATGACACCAGATCCCTCTACACTGATGAGTTCTAGTTCTTAGTCATAAATTCAGGTACTTCATTCTGATCTCCCTAATGTGAAGAGTGCCTTAATCTGTTATGAAGTCTTTCTCTAATATTAAACTAAGTGAAGGCATTGTGAAAGCTTAGCAGCATATTCTCCCTAAAGATGAAAATCCAAAGTAAGCCAACTTAATTAAGAATTAATTCCCTTTAAATCACAGGATGAATTGTTCATTTCTGCTTCAGTCTCTAATCAATTATTTGTGGCATGAAATGATTTACAAGACACAAGGGCAAATTAATTAATGTGGCAAAAGTGATTCCACATCGTCAGAGATATTCCATCCTGTTTTTAAAATTTCATGTATTAATAAAAAGTTTGGGCCTGCTTAAAAGACTCCGTGTTATGACTTTGATATTTCTTCAAATAGTTGCACACTGCCATTTTCATTTTTTGCAGCAGCCTCTCTGTTCCTGCTCAAAAGGGTAATAATCAAAATAGCGTTTTAAAAAAAAGTGTTAAATCCTTAGAAATTCTCTGATAATCTTCTGAATTCAACTGCTGAAATACTACTGGCGTCTTTCAAACACTTCAAGAATATGAATATAAATAATGTCTCAATTAATTAAGATTTGCACTGCTCTTCACTGAAAAAAAATCAGCTCAAATGTTGAACATTTTCTTTATGGTGAATAAAAGATTCTGCTATTTAAGCAGTTGAATACACAAACAAGAATACACAGTTATGCTGAAACATTTTCATTTCTGAATACCAGTTTTTAAATCTTTTGGAGTGTGCCTCTGAATCCAACAGTCAGAGTTCATAGTAGTTGTCAGTACTTTACTTTTTTTTAAGCTTGCTGCAAACAAAAAAAAATGTGGTGTACTAAGAAGTCTTCTGGGACAAAAGGAAAATAATAAAAACAAAACTGTTTTTCATTATCAACTATGAAGACTGCGCAAAATGCAAGCTGCTTTCAAAAAAATATTTTAGTGTATTCTGAATACCAGTATAATAGGAGATTGTAGTCTTCACGCTTAATAAGAAGAAATAGTCCTTTAAAAGGATCTACAACCTTCCTCTTCTATTATATTTTGAATTACTTTCCGTATTAAACATCTGATCTGTTACAAAGCTACCAAGTATGCTTCAGGAAACATTTTCATCTCTCTTTCTGATGAAGAGTCTCTGTTTACAAACAGCAGGATGAGTAGCTGACATATTTTAACAAGTGACTCATGTAAATCCCATAAAGTCAATATACCACTGGATAAAGATTTTTAAATATTTAAGATGTTCTTCTTTTCAAATATATGTATGTTTTAATAAGTAATGGAGAACAATAACATGGAATACTAGGCAGGATGAAACTAACTAATGCATCAGTTGAACAACTGTTTTTCAACCAATGGTCTACAGATTATTTGGTGGTAACGTATTAGTTTTTTAGATCTCCTTGAAAGATTTTTTACTACAGAGTAATGAGAAAACTGCAAGCAAACCAGATGTTTATAGGGATCTGCAATGAAATATGTTACAGATGACTAAACCGGCCAATTGTTGATGTCAGGCGGCAATGACCTGTATTTTTCCTCAATTATCTTCACTGTGCCAACCACTTGAATCATATTTCAGGCAATCATCTACTCTGGGGATCCCACTGTTGTTGAGATCTGTAGCCAAAACACCACACACAAACACTTACCATTTAGGAAGGATGTACTTACCAGAGAACAAACTGAAAAATTTGTTAATAAAGGTCTATGTTCTTGATTGTGTTTTGTCCTCACCATTGTATTCATTTTCTTCACCTCAGAATAGGCATATTTGCTAAAATTCCCTCCACTCTGCAAAAATAAATTATAACAATAAAAATATTAACTGTTCTAATTTCAACAACATGCACAAAAAAAGGTAGAAGACAAGAAACAGTAAGAAAAAAACAAACAAAAGGAGGGTGAAATATTGAATCCATTTAAGTAAATTATATATTTCCACTGCTTAGAGGAGTGGGTAGGATGGAGTCTGATGTTTGCTGCCTTTTCAGTCAGCTCTTGGTGTATTCAATAACAATACGTGGTAGGAAGACTAACATTTTGCCAGGAACAATGGGAGGGGCAATGCAGAAGCACTGGATTCAGACAATTCTGGATATTCCTGATTTAGCAGCCAAAAGCCTTATATGTGCAGCCCATTGTCTCAGAGAGAATTTCCTTATAATTCACTCATAATAGCAGACTTCTGTTCTTTTTGATACTTTAAGCTACTCCAGAGAGAAAAAAAAATGGATCTTCTAGAGACGGTTTATAAAAACATGTCAAGTCACAATAATTAATGCTAAAAGGATATATTATTTGGTTTGGATATATTATTTGGTTTAGATAATAAAAATTGTTGTAAGAAGCCCTTCCCCCCAATTTTCTCCCCTTTAAAAGGCTGTAAGAGAGAAAACGAGATGCATCCATCTGTAGTGTTGACCAGTACTGGAAGACCAGAGTAAGTCCCAACTATTCACAATGACATTTTCCTTAGAACTATCCAACTTGCTTAGAGCACATGCCTCAAAAACAATCTGGCTGCAAGGCAGGACAAGGTATTTTACTAATCTGGACTCACAAATATGCCTGATGCATGCTCTTAGACAGATTATATTGATTTACCTGGATTGAAAAAAAATACCTTCTGCCCTTCCCTTACCACCTCCACACTTTCACCTTTTTTCTACAGTATTTTGTTTAATCATGTCATGTGTCAGGGAAGAAGCAGATCACTTACTGAGATCATGAAAGAATTTCCCACTGTCTGTTGTACAGCACTGAAAAAAAGAAGTGGTGAGTTGGAAGAAGAGAAAAATTATCAGTAAATTTTTCAACAAAGAAAAATGGAATTGGTATTTTTCACCAGTAATTCTTTCACTTGTTTCATTGCCATCTGATCACGCCTGAGAAATGGCATTAGTCAATAAGACTACTTCTGTGAATAAGGCTAACTCTTACAAGAAGTTGAATAATTAATTTCTGGATACTTAATTTTAATATAAAATGTGAGCATTTCAAATGGACTATTTACACAATCTTAATCTCAATAAAATAGAAAATGTCACCTCAATACTAATACAAGTTTCCTGTAAATTAGGCACATTTTTAAAGCTAATGAAGCTGTCACTATCTTATTAAAATTTGGCATAGCAGTTATTTTTAAGTTATCATCATGACTTTTAAAATATTTTACAATTAAATGGCTGTAATTCATTTGTATAACTTGTAGGTTCTACGAAAACTATAGTTTGTTGTTGTTGGTTTGGTTTTTTTTTTACCATGACTATCGAGATGAACAATGATATTATGTTTTATTACACATGCTTAAACACATTCAAAATGTAGTGACTGCCATTTCCTACATCAATATGAATTGTTCAGCTCAAAGTGAAGTAAGAAACAAAATTTCAGTTGATTTTAATGGAAATAAGCCTAAATACCAAACTTATACTGCTAGTAGTAAGAATAAAATATTATATTTAAGACTACATTTTCCAGTAACTTATTCATATACATGGAAGAAAATAACATTGCTTTTAAGTTTAGATTTAGATCAGTAAACAGGTCAGACTTTAACTAGAATAAAGAAACGCTTTCATTTAAAGACTTGATCTCTTCCCATTATCTCAGTACACATTTGTTGCATTTATAATGAAGAATCTGTAAACACAATGCTAATGTGTACTGTTACTGGGCACTGTAATGAATGAGGTAAAAAGTAATTGTCCTGATAAACTCCAGTAATTAGAGTTATAGTTCACCCACATTGCCCTCTTACCTCAGCATCCCTAGCATTCATTCTTTTTCTCTTTGTTCCAATAGAGAGATCCAGTATCATCCAGAATGTACCTATCCAAGAACTGGAGGAGGCTTTTCTGTGACAGACCAGAGATAACATCTACAAAGATCAACTTTTGAAACACAAAAGTTCAGTTGCTGCCAAGCAAATTGTAGTACAGAAAATAACATAATTAATTTTTTGTGGAAGCTGTCTCAATTATTTTATTCAAGTTAACAGAACTTATCCACATGTAAAATGATTGAATTGGAATACTGTCCAGTCTTTATAGCCAGTAGTCCCACTGCAATTGCAGAAACATTGGTCATTTAAAGGAGAATGGGGATAACAACAATTTGTAAGACTAAAGCTGTTATACAGAAGCAATGGAAACCTTTTAACTGAGATTTGAGCAAACTATTTTCATTGGCCTTCAGAAAATCAGTCCCATCAATACTACAATTCCAACAGCACCTGTCCAACATATTTCTATGCTGTGGACTTGAATTTATGTACTTTAAAATATGCCCATAAACAATGAATTCATGTCTCCCTACTCCTTTATCTTGGATCATCAACTTTAGCCACCACAGTCTCCAGGTTTTATTCAAATTATTTTTGATTACAATTATGTGAATACTGGCTCAAGCAGGTAAGGTGAAAGCTTGACACCTACACATCCCATCTTAAGGACTGTCTTAGAAACTCCTACCTTTTTGCTTATGCCCACTGAACAGTGAGCAAACATCAATACTTACTTTATGTGATAACATCAGGGGACCAACAGGCTTTGAAAACATCTGCAAAACCTTACCAGAGTACACAGATTAAGTTTTAAACTTATAGATCTTGTCATTTAACTGTGTATAAGCTGGAGAAAGATATGTGTTTGGAAACAATCTTTCACAGCTCATTAGATCCTTGCAATAAATAGCCAATGCCTGTTAAATTGAATTGGATAGATCATACATAAATGACCATTTTCAGTGAGTATTATCTTAACTGTGCATAGCACAATTTAATCTGTAAACACACTCATGATGTTTCAATTTACTTATGTGTTACAGTTTAATGTAGCAATCTCATTCAATGAAAGAAGTTTCCCAAATTCCAATTGCAATATTTGGAAAGAAAGTAAAAAGACATTGTCCAAGACACTTCAGGGAGGAATTCAGGGTCACAAAGTGTCAATACTTTAATTTGGCCAGCCCCTTCACTCAAATACTTTCTAACAAAATAAGGACCAAAATACTCAGCATCATCAGTGGTCAAGATCAAAACCCATCTCCAGCCTTGGAAGAGTTTCTTCGGAATTTTTCCTTTACCCGAGTAACAACCTCTGGCAGTGTTCTTCCCAGGGCCTGTACTTAAATATCCCCACTCTGCACCATGCTGAGGAGGCTGAATAGTCACTAAGGTTTCTTGCCTGAAGCAATCCCCTGGGAACCCAGGTCTGGTTTCCACACCTGGAACTCTTTACAGACCCCTCTAGCAGTGGCAGAATCTGTTCCTTGTATGGCAGGGTGACTCCCTACTACCATCATCCTACCATATTTGCGCCTTATGCTGTGTGGGAAAGCCCAGAAAGGAGCCAAGACACTGGGACCCAGCTTCATACCTCTTCTCTGAGCTCCAGCAGGCACAGAACCTCACTCACACCAGGAACACCACACTGCAGCAGATCTGCCAGCTAACTGTGGGTCATTTACCACCTCCTCAGACCATCTCTGCTTGGATGCATAGACTTAAGAGTTGAGCTGCTGTTCTCAAGACAAGCAGACTCCATGCAGTTGCAATGCCACCTTCGATCATTTTGCAAACCAGGAGCTCCCAATTGCACCACAGTCTTCTGGCCCTTCGCTAGCAACTGTCACCAGGGCAAGGCCCTTCTCTAGACCAGGCTGAACTAAAAACGTAGTACTTTGTTTCTGAATTTGTACAAGATAAATGTTACAAATGCTAAGGTGAAAGTCCTGCTTCCACCCTACCTCCCAAAGTGTCATGGTTCCCTCCCTAACAAGCACATGCTTACTAAAGTAGAGGAGTCATCACTAAAGATGACTTCTCAGATGAGGAAAAAAACACCAAAAAAAAACAGCTAGGGTTTGATTCAGAGGGCAAAGGATTTTAAGCAGGGTTTGGTTTTGATTTTGCTTCCATCTGAGTCAGTCTTTCTGAATTTTGTATTAGAAATGAAGGGAGAAGTAAGCAAGAGAGAGAGGAGCCCTTAACACGCAGCATTTATAGTAACTGCAACCAGCCCAGCTTAATCCAGTTGTGCAAGGAGCCTATGAAAAAGATTATAGCAGCAGGAATGATTCACAGCTCTCTTCCTCAGCACAATTTGCAATGCAGCTTTCTCACCCTGCCCCAACAACTACACCAGGGTACACACTGATGGGGATACACTATTTGTGTCCTACAGAAGCAGCCTCTATACTGGAGGCATATAAGGGAGAGGTATTTCCAACTCTTCCCTGTTTTTGTACCTTAAGAATTCTTGCTCACTTCTCTATGCCTGTGGCTCAGGCAACAATAGCTGTCTCATTCAAATCATATAAATGTAATTGCTTACAGTACAGAAAAGCACTAACTAAAAGGAGAAAATGGGAAAAAGCTAAATTTTCTTTCTACAAAGTGAAGACATTGCAGGATAGTTTAAACATAGAAAATACAGAAAATATATAGTTTGTTTAACATTATTTAGATGGAGGAACGGAAAGTCAGGGAAAAGGCTGGATATTTTTCTAGAAGGTCACCATTTAATCTATGGTTGAAGACAATAAATATAGTGTTCAGTAGTGCCATATAAAAACATTAAGCCATATTCCCATCCTATTCACAACAGAGGAAATCAGCAGTAACTACCAGTTCTACTAGTGTTATGACAACAAAATTTGGCCCACTGGGATTTGAGACACAAATTTGTTTTGCCAGAAAAAAATTCAAACCATTGTATTCTTCTCACAGGCAGGTGATTGATTAGACAGCCCCAAAGGATCTTCTCACTCTGTCACAATGCTGCTGTACTGTTTGCTTTCAGATTTAGGCGGCTTCTTAGCAGATACCTATGAGTGTCATTTATTCCTACCAACTCCAACAGCTGGAAAAGTCCCTTGAATAATGGTGAGCTTTCAGTCACCAGGAGTGAAGCAGCAATTCAAGATTAATGTGTAACTAAATGAGAAAAGGCCTACAATTAATCGTATGCTTCAGTAATTCCTAAACACTTTTTCTTTGATTCTTCTTTCCTCAATAATATGTAGAAATTTTAAATTACTTTATTTCGTAATGGAGATAAAAATTCTGCTGCTGAAATGGGAAATAGATTTGAAAGGAAAATAAGAACGCAGCTTTAATGCATGGTGATACTACATAGCTGCCTGCTATGTTACCACCTATTTATTAGCATGGTACCTGCTACTGATCAGTCTAAAGAAGAAAACAGTCAAAAAAGTTTATGGATTTCACCATTCAGTTTGCATTTTATCAAGAACTCATTTAAGTCAAAATGTTCTGTAACTACATCTATAACAGAACCCTGTATAATCTTATGGGAATCATATTATACTAGAAAGCTGGTAGAAAGATGTTGCAGGCTTCATTTAGCTCAAACAAGATGAAAACTAATGACAACATACTACTTGAAAAAAGGGGGAGACTGAAAAATTGGATATTGTCTACTTTCTGATACAAAAACTTAACTGAAAATATTATCTTGCAAAATTAAGTGGAATACTGAAAACTGCCACAAGCCAACCATTCACAGATGTTCTGCAAAAAGGGTGTAAGTTACCCATCTAACCATTACTGATGTGTCATAACTATGAGAAATCCTTGAGTCAATACACATGAAGTGACAACTGCTAAGTGTTTATTTGCCTTACAATATTTCAGTAGGATCTGTCACAATATCTTAAAACCTGAATAAGTTTCCGTTATTGTTCTTGGGACAGCTCTGAAATCTCAATCTCTACAACAACCACAAGAGATGTTTATCTGAATTAGCTGTTTTTCTAGTCCTTGACTAAACTGGTGTGTAAGACCATTTTAGTCAAAAATGAATCAACACAATATTAACAATGCTAAGGATAGCAAACAAACATTTGAAGCTCGGGGAGGTTTATTTTGCTATCCAGGAACTATATCGTTGTCTGTGGCCAAGCAGAGACACTTCTTCATTGCTCTAGATGAAAAAAAATCACTGTATCAAGGAGCAATCTTTTGGGCTACCACCATCTTAAACATCCATGCAGTTATAGCATATCATTTGACGAATGTGGTCTTAAGGACCTAGACTGGACATTGATCAGTTTTCATGAAGTGCACATCCTTCTCTAAATCCTTATGAATCTGATGTGATACCCACTCTCCAACAAGAAATTCCTTGTTCAAAGATCTAGGCTAAGTCCTAGATTTCTTCATTTTACTCAAAGAACTTCAAAGAAACTACTCATGTTTCTCTGTAATGTTGTATGCCAGACATATGCACACATTCATCCTCTCCTCAATGCTAACACCATCACTACCCCTTGTGCAGTGTGAAATATTTTATCTCTCTTGGTGGGAAATCAAACAGCAAAAGACTAATACAGATAAATGAGCAAATAAACTTTGTGGATCACTGGGCAGAGTGCAATATCTGCAGATGATATATACTGCATTGAAGTGAGAAAATCACTTTTTACCAACTTTCTCTGGGTAGATTCAGAAGCAGAACAAACGAAATTTTCCATTGAGAAATCTGAATGCTCTTCTTATGTCACCTTCTCAAGCTTACTTCCACTCAAGAAAGTTATTTTGCCATTTCAGGATCTAGGAAAATAGAATTAAGATGAGAAAATATCTATTATCAATTATCATAGTCTTAATGGGACTTTTCGATGGCCATCCAGAGAGTAGCATTATTTTTTTCCTTGTCTGCATTATCATTTTACTAACTTATTTTAACACATAAAATATGCAGCAAGAAATAAATAAGAAATAGAAAAAGAAAGATATATAATAAGAATATAATTATGTAAGAGCTACATCTGATGTAAGCTGATATGGCTCTAATAAAGTAAATGGAATTACGACAACTTTAAGAGCTGAAGCTCTGATAAATCTTGACAGCATTTCTGGTTAGGAATTTTACATCATTGTCTACAATAGAGTACCTCAGGGCTTTCTAGGGAAGAAACTACTTAACAGAGGGGCAATCCTTTCGTACTTCACTGAACATACGGATATAATTAATGTTATGCTATAGTGTTTCATTGACAGTTGTTATTGACAATATATGCAACGTGAAGCAGTAACTGACAGTGATATCAGGGCAGGCATAGACAGCAGGAGCACCACGTTACTTTAAGACTTTGACTTACAATTCTCTGAAGAAGCCAAACCGTATGTTCTGATGTAGAACAAAAGAAAATGCAAGACTTTTCCTGTTGGGAGATTTTAGACTTAAGTTGACAGCAAAGAAAACATATTTGAACTGTTTTGCTTCATTTCTAAGATTATTACATGTGAAATTTTTCATCTATTTGAAAAGAGGGTGGAGAAATGATATTGTAAGTCAATCTTGATAGCAATCTGAAGCTTCATGAACAGTTTCTTATTTATTAGTGATAGCAGTCAAAGAGAAAGTGCATCTTCCGATGTCTTATCAAGTACCACAAATGTTCATATGACCTAAATATAACTGAGTTTTCTGTTTAGAAGTTCATGTTCAGAATTCTAACTTGGCCCTTGCTTTTGTTTAGATTTCAAACACTTTGCTCTCCTGGAACATGAGATCTAACATCTATGTTGCTTTCCTCCGAAATTAATGTTTGCATTAATTAGGGTCCGCAGTACTGACTATACATGAAAAATTCTGACTCAGAATTTGTTTTTTATTCTCTTCTCTGGACCACAGGTCCCTCATAAGAGCTTAGTATACAAAGGCTTCCAAAATAGATCCGAAAAAAGTGAGAGTGGTGAGAAAGATGTAGAAAAGTGGCACATTTTTCTTGCTCCCTTAACAGAAACAGTGGATCTCCTACTAAGTATGATCCTTGTTTTACCACAGATTCTTGTGTGGTTCTTTACTAGAAGTTCATTTAGGATGAAATCTACAAGTATTATATATAAATTGATTTGTAGTTGATACCCAGACCCAAAACTACAATTCTTGAGGTGCCCAAACTCATCTAGTTAACCCCATCCACTCCTACATTTTTGCTTTTGCATGTGTGTGAATGTTCTTCAGTCTTCAAGAACAAAGGTATTCTCCACCTGTTTTGTGTCCAGCATATACATTAAGGACAACTTCAGGGTAAGCTTCTCAAGAAAAGGCTGGGTAACGAAGTCATGGGTCTCTTAAATTGAGCCTCTCTGGAGAATGCTTCATCTGAGGTGGTTCATCCCATCCTTCAACAAGTGGAATTAATCATTCCGTACTATTGCCTCTCTCTCCTTCTGCTGACTGTAAAGGAATCCTAGATAACTAGTTTAGATGGCAGAAGACCACAGAAATCACTCTGTAAGTATATTAATCTCTTTGTCTCAGCTCCTTCTGTATAAAGGGGCTCTTAACATTTCCTTGTCTCTGATTTGCTGTGAAGGTATAGGCACTGAAATCTCTGAGGTCCTCACATAGTATTTTAATGGAGTAATATAAGCCCTATTAATTAATGCAGTACTGGTTCTGTGATAGCTGCTGGTGTTAGCTCACCTTATGTCAAGTCTTCTAACCAAATAGTGATCTAGGGAAACAGACGTATAATGGGATCTTTTACACATTCTATCTTTCCTTTAGAAGTGCTTTTCCCTGATGTACACCTCTAATTGACTTTTCTCTGACAGGACACAAATGAAATTAATGGAACTCAAGTAATTTCCTGCCCTAATATATTAGACTGTCCTACATAATTACTCTGAAGCACCTTTATTTCAAATGCACAAGGTAATTTATTAAAAGCCCTCCTGTACATCCTTAAAGGTATTCAGGTGCTGCTGCGAACAGCTTTACTTCTTAAATGATGGGAATGTAAATCATCTTTTTTTTTTTTTTTTTTTTTTGCCTTGTCAGAGTATCTTTCTTACTACATTAAAACAGACAGAATTCTCCAATGCTGACTCATCTCTATGGTTTCTATTAATTCAAATTTTATATGTATACCTGAATGGTCTTATATTAAAATAATGTCTGCAGTAACAAATACAGTCCACATCAGAATATTACTATTAAAAATAACACCATAATAATGAAAATTACATGTATATACATGATTAGGAGAAAAGTTTTAAATTGTTAGGCTAAGATCCAGTTACTCAGAAGATTTACTGGTTTTATAACTACTGTTCTGAGTTTTACGTACATCTACACAATACAGTGTATGGATACAGAAAGTTAACCTATTGAAGGACCTGGAAATAGCGATTCATCTAAATATACATGAAATGGTTTGTCTTTTTGTGACTTGTAGTCTTACATCAAACCTCAACTGTTAACTCATCGACGATTCTGAAAATAGTCAACTAGCTTCCACTAACCAAACAAAGCACTCCGGGGTAAACTATCTGACAATAGGCATCTTTTTACCACTAACAATATGTAATAATCTGTAAAAAGAAAAAAAAAAAAGTAGTTTCATCAGAAATGCGATGAAAAAATCTTGCTCTGAAATATTTCTACCTGTCAACAGGGAGAAAAGAAACACATAACAGCAAGTGATTAATTAAAGCGTAAAGTGAGAAACGTTAATCTGGTCAGAAAATTGCTATTTTTTACCACACCTGTTTATTCAAATACCACACATTTTATTCAACTACTTTAATAGACATTAGTCACTGAATTGGACTTCTTTACTACTCGGGGTTTGTGGTGTCATTGAAAGAATAAGCTGGCTCTTGGAGAAAGTACTATATTTACTGAATAGAAAAAAAGTTGTGATCTGAACTGAACCTGAGTTAAATCAGCTAGTGATATCCTGATCTTCAAAATGAAGATGAGATGGATACAAGATTGGTGAAGTTATGTTTTTATAGTCAATCCTTTGTGACATTCAAACTTTAGCAACTTGTACAACTACAGAACTACAAATCAAATCTCTGCAATTTTTTTTGAAATATGCCCAAACTAGATTTTAAAATTCTTTTTCCCCCTTGAGTAAATCAGATAGCTACATTCTTCCAAATAATAGCTGGCTTCCAAAGCATTTATTTGGGAGAACTCTTGAAAAGACAAAAAAAGAAAAAAAAAAAAAAAAAGAAGAAGAAGAAGATTCCACACAATTTATCTTTCACCTCTCCCTGAGGTATTGAGGATATTCCAACTGAATTGTTTCATTTCACACACATTTTCTCAGGACCAGCCTAGCAATAACAAGGACAGTTGCTGAAATTCTTCTTTGAAAATAACAGTGGAAACAGAAACATTTCACCTCAGTGAAGTATTAAAGGCTTTACTGATTCTGGATGCGTACATTAAAAACAAACAAAACCACTGGTTTTTACAAGACTGTAAGAATCATTTTAAAAATCCCAAGCTATTTTTTGCAAGTCTCTTAAGGTTAAAGAATTTTTCATTGCTTGGAATTTTAAAACCGCATAGATAATGTCTACATTGTCAAATATTTAAGAGAATAGATGCACTTGCGGTGAATCAGCTGTGAATGAATACAAGTGTATGAAAAGTTATTCACTGAAAATAAGGCACCAGGGCAAAAAAATGAAGAATTATTCAGAAGTTGGTAAACATGCAGATCCGAAACAAAAAAAGCTACATAACTCATTTTACCCCTTGCATGTCACATCTTCCAAGAAAGCATAAACAATCATTCAGCAGTTTGTTCTTAAAAAATCTGACATGACTGAAAACATAGGTACAGATTGCCATTTCCAATTCTTACAAGGATGCAAAAAAAAAATTGTTTTTTCTATCCTAGAAAAATCAGTCACAACAGGAGGGAGAAGCACTCTGCAGAAGGCAATCTGCAGTATATTGAAGACATACCTGTGGTTTATTATCCCTATTTCAAAGATTCTTTTCAGTCTCAATCTGATATATGTATACCAAGGAAACAGTCATTTAGGTCTTGCCTTTACAACGGGAAGCAGCTGTCACAATACTGTGCAGGGAGAAGATCTCATTCAGCAGCAGCTCCAAAGTTTGGGAAGTGTTTGGGGCGTTATGGCTGGGCATAGTTACCTTTCCCTGTGGCTAGATTTCAAAAGATAATTCACTTAAGGGCAGCTATTGCTTGGAGAGTCTCCCAAGGAGGTAAAGTCAGCAAACCAGAAGCTTTACATATAAATTAGATCCTGGGTCTACGCAAGCACCAAGTCTCCAGTGTTTTACAGCCCACTTGTCCTTTGCAGAAGTAATGACAACTTTAGGAAGTTTGTGTGACAAAATACTGCAAGGGAGCTTTTCTTTATGTTCTCTAATCCTTCTTTCTGCCCAGGTTTTTCCCATTTGAGGTAGTACGGAAAATAATAATTTTCTCAGTTATGCTGTGCAATAATCTTTACTTTCCTGATTGAAGAAAAAAATCATCAGTAGACCATAAAATTTAGAATCTTCCTCTTTTCATCTGCAAACGCATTACTTGCCAGGTCAGGAAAACAGCTCATACTCTAACATCTCTCTCACATAGGCTGCTATGCTGTTGCCAGAACTCATGACACAAGCTGAATGCAGCCTCAGTGATGCTCAAATGTTAGCTCTCAACCAGCAGATATGTACTATCACCTAGTTTTTGCTATCAGAGCTTGCACAGGAAAGTGAAGAGTTAATCTGGAAAGAGAGTCAAGGTTTGCACAAGATAGGAGATAGTCTGGAAGGATTTTGTTTGTTGCTTTGTTTTACCGCACACAGGGATTCGATAACTGGCATGTAACTGTCATTTTCAGAGAAGTCTCTTTAGTGTTTATTGTTCTTTGATCCAATTCTTCTTTTCCTTCCCTTGAAGCTCAATTTTAAACATGAACAGTTTACCCCTCCCCAAGAGGTTTGTTCTCAGACACAGAGTATGGCAGCTCATCTCAAAGCCTGCCTTCTGTTGTCTGGGAAAAGGGCAGCCTGATATCCAATCTACACGATCAGGCTTCCTGCTGTGAAGAGGCTCTAGTTGGAATAGACAAGAAAGAACCTTTGAACCTGTTTACTTTGTGCTGAACTTTAGGCTGGACAGGATGAACTCACCCAAGAGTAACTCAGAGCATCCTCACAGTTGGTTTTAATCTTGGGCATCTACTGAAAATGTCAATGCAGTCTGGATTTTCATAAATAAATAAAATACAAAACAAACTACTTGTAGAAATTAAATATTTCAGGACACAATTAATCCCAGCATTGATTTCTGCGTAGTGGCAACATCAGGTTATGGATTTCTATGACATTTTTTAGTTTTGAAGTAAACGTTTTCAGTCCTCAAACCTGATTTCACAGCAGAACATAACTCATTTGTTTTCATAGACTGAGAGGGATCTCCCCTTGGTTTCTCATACCCAGGACTCTCCATCTCACCTGCTTCCTCGGCTGTAATCTCCCAGAGAAAGGCGCTGATCCAGCCGGTGAAGCCCCTAGCCTGCTTCCACCAATGCCTAGCACTGTGTCTGCTGTCTCTCTGGCAGGGTATGTTGCTATTGCTGCTTCTGCCACACAGACAGCACCTGTGAGCCTGTGAAGAATGAAGCAAGAAGACAGCAGGTGGTGGAAGACTTTTTCTTGTATCTCAGCCTCACATTTACTGCTGTAAAGCCACACATGAAATAATGTCCATAAATATCTAATACTGGATGTAAGATTTAAAGTTGAAATATGAAAGATTCCACTTTATATTCAGTCAAGATTGTGCCTTTCACAGTGTTTTAACCACACCACTGAAGACTAATAGGGTTACACAGGTGTCACTGATGACATAATCTGAAGACAACCACACAGATGTGCTGGAGGCATAACAAACCTGCAGAGAATCTACTACCAGCAATGAGACATGGAATGGAAAGAACCCAGGATGACTGTCAGATCCTGGGGTGAACATGCTGAGCAGGCTCACAAAATAAAGAAACCAGAAAGAAAACCATATTTGTACTTGTAGGCTGAGCAAATTTGATGTGAAAATCAGTGAACTGTATCAAAAAAGGAACCCTCCAGAGTCCCTTTTCCTTCTGCTTACTCTAGAGAGAGCTGCTTCAAGCAGCTTCCCAAAACAAGTCTACTTCACTCAGTTCAAGCAGCTTTCCAAAACTTATAGTTTCTAAATGAGTCTATTTCGCTCAGTCAAAACCATAGTCTACCCTTTGAACAATGTTCTGTGTATTCAATATGGTGCAGCACCCAGTACTTGTGTTTGGAGGTTTCTACTTCAGAAACTTGGATTTTTAGCATATATATAGTTTTGCGCATACATAGTTCTCTATCTTTTTCTTTCACTTTTTCTTTACCTTCCCCTCCCCTCCCCCATGCATGCAATAATTAAAAATAGGATTGACTGATTTTGAATTATGAGTATTTTGCAAATAATGGGACTTGCTCACATGTCCTTGACAAAGCCAAATTTTGTATCACTGTTAACTGTCCTATATAAGACATAAATAAAACTTTGCTCACTGTCAGATTCTGCATAGCAGGAGGAGTTTTAAATGGCCATTTCTCTATTTTCTAACAATTCATTTTCTCCAGAAATAAAGTACAGCACTATATCCTCAATGCTTATTATGAAAGAAATCTAACTTATTCAGTTATAAAAAAATATACCATTCTTACATGTGCAATGATACTATAGATAATCCAAATTCAAGTTATAAATGTAATGCTATAAAATATACATACATATATATATATTATTGTGAGAACTCGTGTACTTGTCAGATGTAACTTTGATATAATGTATGTATTGGATTTTCATACAGTTACGAGTCACCATGATATCTTAATGCCAAAACTACTGACATTTTGTCTGCAAGAACACTCTGGCTTTTGTTTATTAATTTGGGTAGACAGAGACAGATTCAGCAAGTATAATGACATTATGCAGAGCAGCAGTGCAGCTCCAAGAGGGATTCTAATGTACCTGGACAGAGATATCAATTTAAGATGATTGCAACATGACTGCTATTTTAGTATAATGCTGGAACCTCCTCTTTTAGGTCATTATAATGCCACAGTGAATTTGTTCTTTCTATTTATGCAAAAACAACTGCAATACACGCAATAATGAATATTCACATACATAAAAACAGACAGCAAATTTAGCCAGACAGCCTGCTGACATAGTAAGTCTAAATGAGCTATGCTTGTACACATACACTTTGACACTGCAGGTTGATGATATCCTCTCTCCCCACCTCCCTAAAGCAGACAGCCTGAGGAAATATAATTCCTTTTTCAAAGATTCGGGTGGAACAAAGCAGAGGGATTTGCTCCATCAAGAGATAGAGTTATCACAGCTCTGAGCAACAGTTAGCTTTTAAGCACTCTTCCACTGAACATAATCTGAACAGCTGAACTGTCACGGTGGTTCTCTATACCATTCAACAGAAACATTAAAAATGTTCTCAGAAGATCTATGTCATTAGGCACCACAGAGAATAAGGCAGAGCCAAATTGTTTGACTATGCTTAAACATGAGACATGTACTGGAAGATCCAGACTGCTCAGCACCAAAATACACCTGGGTAGAATCTGAAAATAACTTGTGGAACTTTTATTCTATAGTCTCTCTAATGACAAAGGATTTTGAGGAGTTTGGAGTTAAACACTAATGTTTTGACATAGTGCAATCTTTCTCAATTACCTTTCTTTTGTAGACCCTACCTGAATTTTTGCATCTCTCTTGTACCATCTCCTTCTCAGATTCCCCATCTGAAAAGTAAAATGTATTGTCAAGTGATGGTGCTGTTTCTGCCTTAAAGAATGCAATACACAAGCTTGCCAAGTAAGATGGATTGGATCCAATCTTTGATCCCTGAGTTATGTAGACAAAACTGATCAGCAGTGCTGAACAGAAGCCAAAACTGCTTACCTAAGAAGATAAAATTAGAAATCCCTAGTCAAAAATTTCAGGTGGACTTTAACATGATCTGGAGGAATATTTAGCAAAGATTTGCATGAAATCCAGAAAGCTCAGTTCTGGAACTGAATTTCAAATCTATTTGTGAGGTAAAACGCAGGTGTTCAGTCTGTCTCTAGAGATCTTAACAGCGTCAGCAAAACTGAAATTCTGCCAACCCAGTGATTTCTCAGAGCTTACTGACACACTAGTTCTTTCCACGGAGAACTTGTACCCTTTTGCCTTCTACTTTGCTTTTGCTTTTCAAGCCTCAGTCAGTGAGTGCTGGAACTGTGGACACTCTTCCTTCATGCCCTTCAGGAATGGAGTTCAAAGGAATGTTACTCTATTCAGATAAGCAGAAGTACGATGTTCCTTTCCTTCTGCTTCCAGCTTTCACATTAGGGAGGTGCAAGCTGGCTTTGAAGACTGGGTGTCCATGCAGCACAGCCAGAGGAACTAGCTGCCTATCCATGAAAGGCCACCAATCTGCCTTCCCTCACACTGCTGCTTCTGTTTGTTTTTCAAAACACTGTTCCTTTGTTAGTGCTGAAAGCATAATACCCAGTGTATGTGCCATAAGAACAAGAACCTGTCATCAAACACATTAGTCTGCAGCTACAGAGTTAGTATATTAAAATATCAATGAAGTATCATTTTAGCAGTGTTCAAATTTCAAAAACAGAATTGCAGAATAACCTGCTTTCTGACTCCCAGAATAGTTAACAGATGATAAAACTTGTCTATGTTTTTAAAAAATTTACCAGCTCAAGATGTGGCCAGCAGGACAGGGAGGTGATTCTCCCCTTCTCCTCTGCCCTGGTGAGGCCACATCTGGAGTGTTGAGTCCAATTCTGGGCTCCCCAGTTCAAATAAGACAGGAAAATTCTAGAGATTGAGCAGCAAGGGCCACAAAGGTGGTGACGGGCCTAAGAGCTTCTCCAGTACAAGGAAAGGCTGAGAGACCTGGGGCTGTTCAGAGAAGACTGAGAGGTGATCACAGGAATCAAGTGGATGGGGCCAGGCTCTTTTCAGTGGTACTCAGCTACAAGATGGGGGCAATAGAATGGGATACAGGAAGTTACATAAGAATGTGAGAAAAACTTTACTTTTAGGGTGATGGAGCACTGGAATAAGCTGCCCCAGAGGGACTGTGAAGCTTCCTTCTCTGTAGATATTCAAGACACCCCTGGACACTTTTCTTTGTGACCAACTATAGGGAACCTGCTTTAGCAGGATTATTGGACTCAATGATCTTCAGAGGCCTTCTCGCATATTAACCCATCCACACTGTTTTAGCTGATTTAACTTTTAGTTCAGAAAATAAGCAACGAGGATTAAAACTATATTACCTGACTACTCAAGTTTTCACTTTGAACTATATAACAACATCATAACATTTTTCTTATTATAAATAATAATATAATATAAATAATAATAAATAATATATATTATATATATATAATATAAATAAATAATAATAATATAATAATATAAATAAATCTATATTACAAATAAGTGTATGAATAGCCAGTTAAATTTAATTTCTTTTTTCTTTTCAGTAGATTAAGCATTGTATGACTTCTTTGACCAATCTTTTAGATCAGGGAGGGCAGTGGGAGAGAAGCTGGCTTTTTGTACTGTAAGTGTAAAAAAAAAAAAAAAAAAGCCTTTGGAAACTGGGATCTCTTCACAGTTGCTAGCCTGACATACGCAGTTGCTGAAATTAAACCTTTCTATAGAAAGTGATAGGCTAAGAATATTATAAGATCAATTTTTGGGAAGACATCAAAATTCAGGTATGCAAATAAAAAATAATGAATCTCAGAGTTATTTCAGAGTTAAAACCATTGGACTGTTGTACTAAAATGAAATCTGGTAATATAAATATGGGATAGGAATATAATGGAAGACATCTACAGTAGTCATCAAAAAAACCTCACTGAAATGAGAATAGTTTAACATCTGAGCAGCATATTTCTAATTTAATACTACTTTTTGCATATCCTTCACTAAACATTACGTACTGTACTTCAGACATCCTCAAATATTTGCATGTAATACAAAAAACAGACTATATACATTGGAGAAACTGAATTAGATCAAGACATGTTTTATTAAAAACACAGTTATTAATATAGAGTTTCCCATGACTGCAAAGCAGATGTTTTAAATAAGATAATTTAAGTACGAGAAGATATATTTCATCAAGAAAAACTCTGGAAACACATTTGGAAGGTACTTCTGTTTATACATTGCCATGCTAAGCAATCATCAATGCACTGCCAAATGCTGTATCAGACAAAGTGAAGGAGCCTCATGCAATCCCAAATTAGCAGCCATTCAACATTAAAGCACAATTCTACTCTAAATGGAACGTACTTTTATTTAACTGAGCTACTACCTGAGTGCATTCAGGGACATGGCTGATTTCCTTAGTAACTAAAATAAATGGTTACTTGTTTCAAGTCCTGCTAGCACTTCAAAGTTAATAGAGCTCTAGGAAAGTAAGGTGGTTTCAATTTTGGTTTGCCAGCATTGGCATAAACTGAGTTCTTGTTGCAAAATTAATGATGCATAAACCAAAAACAGCATAGCTTTGTCTGCCAGACTATAGACAAAGCTTTTAAAGATTTGATAAGATCTAATCTTTCATCTTTTTCTGACAATTATACATCTTTAACAGGCCACTACGAAGAATAAACATGCATGAACATACCATCTCTTAGTAATAAAGTCAGAATCACAGTTTGAAATGTAGCACTGAAACATGAAAATGGCAAGCAATTTGAGAATTAAGACTACTCTCAATGGTCATATAGTCCTTTTTCATCCTCTATGTATTTTTGTAAATGTTCTCCACCATTGGATTACTGATGGCATTTCTGACATGAAATTAACTACCAAAGCCTGTTTCATATCTCAGCTATCTCTGATAGCTTTTTCAGGGTTTAGTTTATCTAGAAAATGGCTAGGAGTCATAACTTCTTCATGTTACTGAAAATGAATTCTCACCAACTTTCAACATTTCCTTCACATTACAACTAGGACTGCTAGTACTTGACCTATTTTTTCTGTCTGAAAAGTTGAACAAAATACAATAACACTCCTTCAATTACTTGTTAATTTCTCATAGGTGTGCTAGTTTGCTAAGATTACATTGCACAGAGTTTATACAACAAAGTAAGGAGATGTTTTCATCCTGGAAGAAGCAAAGCATTTTGAAGTTGGTGACAAGCTGAAGAAATCAGAAAATCTTAACATCAAATGTTCTATATTACACATTAAATCAGCTGCAACATTAGCAGTTAGGAAAATAAACAGACTTTAAGAAAAGGCACATTGACAATCTTAGTTCATGTACAATACGTATGAAGTAATTCAGTGTTCATAAGAATTATCTGCTATATAAAAATGGGCAGGTAAAAGAAGCCTACCTGGTATTCTGCACTTTAACAATGGGTGATAATTTAATGAGAAAGTAATAGCTAGATAACTTTCTCTACGAGACTAAACAAAGTAAAATTACAATAGCTCAAGCAATCAGTTTTCCAAGACGGTTAAAAAATTATCAGACTACGTAAGAAGCAATAAGGCTAATTTATTGAACGATGAACATCTGCTCTATATTCTCCATTTTGACAACAGCAGAAGCTGTACTCCTGCAGACCCTTTGCACACTGATTGATGCTGGGTGGAAAGGTTAAAAACAGTGCTCCAGCCATGCCTGGCACTAATTGCTGCTCTAGCCAGTAATTTGTACTAATGTTAGACTCAAGACAAAGTATTGGAAAGCTGACTTTTTTGACTTAGGTACACATATAGTAAAAAGTAAATGCACCGAAGCATATGCTGGTGTTTTCCTCGGGATCCTGTTAGATTATGTAGGAGATTCCAGGGCCCTGCATGGTTTCTCTCTGTTTTCAGAACGTCAGGATGAGCTGTACTGACACTTTTTTGATGTGTAGATTTATCCAGCATCATAGCAGCATTTCTTTTTAACTTTGCATCCTGTATCAAGCAGCAGAGAAACCATCCTCACAACTATTGGCGTAACCCTCACCTACATGAAGCTCACAAAGTTGTACCACGTAGTGTTCCAACTATGTTTAGGGCAATTGTGTGCCTTTTTTGTTCTTCTCCTCCTACAAAGACATCAGGGAACATTTCCTAATGTAAATCCATTGCAGAGCTACAGTAATTCGGTAAGGTATGCAGCTAGGCACTTAAACATGTAAAACAGTAATATGAATTCTAGACAAGTCTAATAGATGCTTTTTGTAAGTTGAGGTGAAGAATGTAAACATTTTAATATAAAGTTGCTTAAAATAAATATTCTATGCTACTTTAACTCACACCACAACAGTGTTTTGAGAAATTTTCTATTTTTAATTAGTACATATACCAAAATAACTCCTACAAGTAATACATCGCTGTGTTTAGTCCTGCATATTTAACAATATTTTATTGCAAGTATTCTGAAACAAATGTTGCAGAAAACTTCAACTTGTAAAATTAGTGCTTACAAATGTACTTACAAACACTGTGAAGCCAGATCATGACATTTTACATTCTTGAAATCCTAAAATTTGCAGCTTTAAAATTTCTCTGAAAGGAATATTTAGATACCATTCTATAAGCCTGATGCACTGGTTTTGCACAAGAATTATTTTCAAACCACTGCATGAGTGAAACAATAATTTAACAGAGAAATTAAGGTAGTGTCAACGGTAGTGACTCTTATGAGTAATTTTGGCATGTCAAAAGCAGATTGTTGGCTTATTTTATCCTTTTTTTAAATGATTTGTGATATTAGAATGGATTACATCTGCACTAGTTTTTCCTTTAGTTATGATTTTTGTCATTAAAATGAATACAGAGAAAGTAAGAATGAAAATATGTTCTTATTGTTCAATGTAAACTATTTGCACAACAATACTGAATAGGAAAGAAATAGGAAAAATATTTTAAAAGAACAATACTAAACACAAGAATTGCAGCCTTAGTAGAAAAATAGTATAAAATTAACATACATGCCTTTTTCGTATAATCATTACATTCTCCATGCTGAATATCTGAAAGCAACCAAAATGTAATGACCTTGAAGTTTTAAATACTGATCAAGATTCCAATTTTTCTTTTCCACTGCTACAGTCAGTTTCATTACAATTAATTTATCTGTTGCCATTTTTCATTCCAGTTATAATTCTTGTCTGTTCTAGTTATAACTCCTGTCACAGAAATGAGAAATTTGAAACCTTTTACAGTTCATTTTTAATATTCAGCACTGTATTTGTTGGTAATTCCACCTCCACATTCATCTAGAGGCACAGTCTCATGAATACACAGGTAAAGGTTCATTGAGCCAGCCAAATGAAATATGGAATATTAACAAGATGAACCTGCCTTTTCCTTTCTGAATGGCATGTTACTACATATCGCTACTAATTCTTATAAATCATTCTGTGATGTATGTAAGAAAGAAGGAAAGGAGGAAAACAGTAGAAAACTACAAAATCATTGACGTATTTTTAAGGTAATTCTTAAACGTCTGCAAGTATAATTAAACCATAACATGCACGTATATTTCACTAATCATGTAAGAGATTACCTTAATGCACTGTATTTTCATGGTGGAATGATGTATTCCAGATAACTTTGCTTCCCAAATCTACATAGGATCCAAAGTCCACAAATTCTAGAGATAGATGTGATCTCTGCGTGTCACTAAATACATACTTCAAGTTTCAGGCTTGAGCCTCATAATGAGCAGAGCTACTTGGCAGCACTATAAAAGAATACCTGAAAGACACTCCTCACTGATTTATCGATGACGTGTCCACATTCTCAGTCATGGTGGGAAGAAGTTGCTACAGAATCATGTCTCTTGTTCTTACATTATTTGGGAACCTCGCACCTGAAAAAATCACAGGTATCAGCATCATCATTTTTCTGTATTGTCAACATTTTTAAGAAATTTAGATCCAAAAGAAAATCAATAAACTAAGAACTTGTCTATCCTGCACAGTGTCCTTACTTACAATTCCAACATAAAAGCATCATTCCAAAATTCCATCATATGGACAAAAGGCAGCAAGCTCACTGCCTTAGTGACATACTATTAAGATTTCTTGAAGTGACTCTGAAGTCCCCGAAGAGGAATGGGATTGCTCCTCCTTGCACCACCCTGCAGCCTTACTCTTGCCTGTTAGCCCTACCACATCACAGAGCCTTGAAATGCGTGCCAGCATGACAGGTGCTAGTAGGAGAAGGTTTACAGTCTTCTATGTTGCCTGTAGATTTGCTCAACCACTACATCCTTCAGCTACATGCTTCCTTGCAAAGAAGTCTCTTGCAAGAAGGAGGCGCACTGTGTCAGTGCCTCTTGAGCACTGGAATAGCTTGCCCAGAGAGGTTGTGGAGTCTCTTTCTATGGAAATATTCAAAACCTGTCTGGACGCCTACCTGTGTGATCTATTGCAGAGTACCTGCCTTAGCAGGGAGGTTGCCCTCGATGACCACTGGAGGTCCAACCCTGCAGTTCTGTGATTCTGTAACATGCAAGGTCTGACTCTCTAGTTCAGAAATAAATAACAGAAAGGAATGAAGTATAACAAGCAAGTTCCTTTCTGTTTTCCTTCCAATACATGTTAATTAGGCATGAAACAAAAAGCAAACACAAGCATCAAAATATTGGTAAATGCAGAAGGTAGGCAGGCTGTGTTACACACCTGCCGCTGCTCTAAATATAAATTTAACTGCCCAAGGACAAACTCTCTTCAGAGCACTTCTGCTTAACTTTCCATGCAGAGTGGTCAATGCTCAGACAAACGGGCAGCCAGTCAGCCTTTAGTTTTCTCCACTTCGTTTAATGTGTGGCCTCAGGCTTCCTTTACTGAGCACTGCTCTGAATACAGATTTGAAATGTCAGTGTGATTCATGAACATTTATTCATTTAAGCAAACAAGGAATTACATACTGACATCTCAAACAAACCCACAGAAGTGTTTCTCATAATTCTAAGTCAACTTTTAAAATGTGAATCTTCACTGAGAACTCAGATGCTTCAAGAGATTTTCCTGCTTTGCTACAATAAAGTTACCTACGACTGTTAGAAAGAAGCATTCTTCTTAACAAACAAACAGACTTGAACATTTCTTGCTTCACTGATACCTTCAGCACTGATACCATAACAGGATCTATGCAATTGCGTAACATTTGACAACTTGCGTGAGTCTTAAAATCCATTTGATTCTACTATTCCAAAATTCCATAGAAAACAAAAAATGCATAATTTTCACCACAAACTACATTTAATCAGTGTTCGTGAATGTTTCAGTATTCAGTATTTTTATTTCCTCCTTAAAGTGCTCTTCTTTATGTTTCATTTGAGACAAAGCCTCAGTGTTACCAATGAGTCAGAGGAGCACTTGCAGTACCTCCACTGCAATATGAACGTTCATGTGTATGCAGGTCCATCCATTACACAACTAATTTATCTAACGATTGTCATTTCCCATTCTATCAGCAGTTCATGACTTGTTCACAGTTATTTTGCAAAGAGATTTTCTAGTTTCACAAGACTGACAGCTACAAAATGAGAGAAAACAATATTACTTTTTTAATATAAGAAAAAAAAACTTCAAATATTATTAAATTGAAAGGCTAGGCTATTTTAGCCACTTTGTAAAATGCAAATCTACCAATTGAAGAAAGAAAAACATAGCAAGAATATAATGAGATTATCACAACTTTAGACTACAAAGGTTTCTTCAGAGACAAACAGTGCTATGCGTGCACGCATGCTTATGCTGCATGGAAAAAATCTGTACATATTGTATACACGTGTACATTTTTGTATAGTATCTGAAGTATTTTATTTTCATTTGAGAAAACTCAGCAAAACTGATTTTTTTCATAGGGAAAGTTGGAAAGTTTTTATTTGTTTGTTTTTTGAAGTTCCTATGGAAAGTTTTTATTTGTTTTTTGAAGTTCCTCTGGAGGGGGAAAAAAAAAAGAGTGAAGGAAGCAGTTCTGCCAATACAACAATTAACTAGTCTATTTTTTTTAAACGAATTTAGTCTGGCAGTTGATTATATCAGTGTCAAAGAAGGCCCACTGTTGAAGAATATAAAGGTATCATTCAGAAGTCTGTGGTAATGGTTTTCTGAATAGTAAAAGGGCATGAGTTTCTTCTGCAACTTCTCTTTTAGTTCACTTAGTCATTAGTCACTTCTGAGCTGGAATTCTACTCAACAGTCAGTGTATCCTTTATTAGACCTACCTGAGAGCAGCTAATGCCTTCCAAGTGCAGTTAATTAACAGAGGGGGAAAGAACAGCCAGTGGCACAAGAGTGGGGACACAGAAACAAATTGACTCCTCCTTTTCCTCCATCTCCTCCACCATTCACCATATAATTGCATAGGTCTAGTTTCCCCAGATAATTATGCTAAACAGTCTGTCAGAACACAAATATTAAGATTTACCCTTCCCATGTGAAAAGTGCTTAGCTGTATGGCTTGATGAAGCGCTAGAAGGTAGATGAGTGATGTTGATTTCTTTTCACACAAGAAAGAATAAACATCACAAGAGTCTTCCCAGCCACCCCCCAGCAAATCTGGAGTGAGAGAAAGCATGGAAAACAATTTCATTTAATGGTGATTGACATTATTATGAACAAGGAAAAATAATGCTTTAGAGTTACGGTCCAAGACGAACATTTTCCCTCCTTAACTCCATTGCTGAACACTACAGCTATGCTGTGCCAACATCCCTAGCCTGATTTTGGCCGTTACCAATTAGTGCTTTCCAAAACAGCTCCCGAGCATAAGACAAACATAGCACAGCCCAGGGACTGCTCCCCTCTGGCAACCTTGATGCAGCCATCCTGTTTGAGAGGGTAAGAGGGTTCAGCTCCATGAATTTGAGTCGTATCATGCCTTCTGGGTGCAAAATAGCCTGAATTAGTTCTTTTCAGAAGTACAGATCCTGCAGTTTAGAAGTACAGATCCTGTAGTTTCTGCTCCTAAGGCTGCATTTGTCACCAGGGATACCATAATTAGCACAGTCATAAAGATCTTTTCTACCACAGGTCAAGACAAGCAATTTGAGCTTCACTGACTTTGTTTTCTAGAGGATATTTTAGGCATTAGATGCATTATTGAGATTTCAAACTCTCCTGAAGATAGAGAACAAAAAATCCCAACAACCTGCACGTCAATCAGACACAAAACAAAGCTAGATGGTTTGAAACTCACACTTATTTTAAACATACAATTTCTGATTTTGCATTTAATTTTCAGCTTACGCCAAAATTTCAAATGGTACTTTCACTTCATTATGTTACTTTCTACTTGTTTACCATGAAATATGTTAAACTCCAGACCCTTTTAAATTCAATATGAGTACATTTCACGTTTTCACTGTTAAATATCTCAATGTAAGAACTATACATTTTGAAGTAGAGCAAGTATGTCAGTCTCTTCCACCTATATACTGCAGTTTTAGAAAGAATTGCAGATTAGCTCTGGGGTCTTTATTTCAAGCAGAATCTGACCAGTTGGTACTCTAAAATGTAGATGATAGGGATTACTTCACAGAGTCAAAGACGATATGCTATGTATGCTATAATCAATTCCTGACCATCCCAATCCTGATTGAAGTGATTAAAAACAAACAACAAAAAGAAAAAACACCCTACTAGCAATGCAAGAAATCAAACAGCATTCTAAAGCAGACCAGATCATAAAGTTAACGGTCACTAGAGTGAAATTAATAGAATTGTGGATTATTGTTTTTTTTTTTTTTTAAATGTATTTGGCTCCTCACAGATGAAAACATGGGTTTGAAATAAACAACAGTGCCATGGGAACCCCGCTAGCACAGTCATTATCAATTAAACTCTGGACAAATTTAATTCTCTGAACCACGTACAGATACAAAAAGCCCTACAGAATGATTAATGCAGAAAATACAGTAACTGAAAAATTTCCCCAAATTTCAATTTATTAGCTACAAAATATAAAATTTTAATAGTTATAACTGACAGCATTTTGTCTGCTATTATCTGAGAAAATAAAAAGGCCAGTAGTGGAAAACAATAAAATATATAAATACTGATCACTTTCCTCTCATTCAAACAAGCACAGTTAATCAGTTGTGTGAAAGCCTACATCATTCTTAATCAGTTTGCAGAAAGGTTCTCTGTCAGATGTTATATAACATTTCTCTTGACCAGTATTCATGGGATTTAATAGCTATTAAAGTTAAATTTTACAAGGAGCCTTGTATGCATGATCTCCAAGAAAATTTCAAGATGATGCCTGGCCACAGTCATCTCAGATAAGGACAGTTAAATGAAGATTTAAAATACACTTCTCTCTCACATTAAAAACAAAAACTACAATTGTCCAACCTAAACTCCTGGATAAAAGTACTTATTGCCCAAATATTGTGGTCAATAATTAATGACCATGCTCTGAAAGGAAGCTGTAAGAATGTGAGACTTAATACTGCCTTGTCTCCCACAAATTATGATTCCTCCAAAGGTTGAAAGTGACACTATTAAGGAAGACTGTAGAGGAATTCTGCACAAGAAGAAGAAATTCTGAGTAGAGACAGTATCAATAAAAATTCTGCACCTTACTTGTTTCCCAGAGTTCTTGGAGCTGCATCTACTACAATTATCAACATACATACTTTTTGCTAACATTCTCTTGTGGTTTCATGATTTTTAGTTATCAGTATTCCAAATCATCACTTCATGTAGAACACTGGGAGCCTCTCAGAAGAAATGTACTACAGCTGCCTGAAGACTCTGCTGCTCTGTTTCCATTTACCAGTCAGTGGGAAAGATAAAACTGACTGAAAGTCACGAGACTCTTTTCTCCCTGGTGGATGAGAGCAAGAACCTTGGTTTTCAGAAACTCTCTCATTTATGCCATTTATTAGCCTCAATCCCAATTAACTTGTATTTCTGCTATTATGATTAGTAAATTTATTTTCCTCCTGAGATCATTGCCACTGTTTGGTTGTGTTTTTGTTGTTGTTGTTTTTTATTTAAACTTTTTGTTCCCATTCCCCTTCTTTCCTCCACCCCTCCCCCCCACCCCCTTTTT
>JAOWBP010002392.1:31930627-31949217 GCA_028571105.1 Tragopan temminckii | reverse complement strand
CTCCCCCCCACCCCCTTTTTGGGCCAGTGGGATTTTGGGCCTACTGCCCCCCCATCACAGACACAGATAGATCTAAAGGTAACCATGACACACTCTTTTACACATCTGTAATAATGTAGTCTAAATGCACATAAACAAAATACAAAGATGATAACTGATTTGAAAAGCTTTGGCTTGCAACACTTGGTCTTCAGAGTATGTATTGGTCTTAAAATTGTCAAAAATTTGGATCCATATGGACTCTGATTTTGGAACAAATTATCCTTCTACAATGTTGAAGCTCTCTTGGTCATGTTACTTTAAACAACTCCTTTTGTAAAGAGAAGTGTTTAAAGATAAAAGAGGATCTTTTTAGTTAAGATCTCTGAAATAAGCTATCAAATGGAACTTCAGTACATCCAGTTCTTAGACTGATCAGGAAACCAGACATGGTGTTCTTTTTACATCAGTTCTTCAGTAAATTTTGTCTCTTGTTCTTGTCTTGCACTCAAATCCAATTTTATTCAGCTAAATATTATACTGAAGTGTGCAGAGAAACCAAATTTGTTTCAGTGAAAGTTGATAAAAGAGCTTTAGCTATGCATTGTTACCAATAATAATCCTTTTTTAATTATTTTAACATACTGTTCTCTGATGAAGATTTTTTTCTTGTGTTTTAACACTGAAAACCCACACATCTTTTCAAAAGAGTAATATCATACTTGGATAAACTAAGAAAGATTTTCTTTGAATATGTCTTTTTTTTGCTATGGTTATCTGATGCTTCCATCACAACAATTGTATATGGAAATTTGCAACAGATAGAAGAACGGCACTCACTGAACTCTGATGGATGATATCTGAATTTGTTGGAATGAGACAGGCTGGTCTGTTTCCCAGAAAAATTCTTCCATTAGTGATATTAAGATAATTCCCATGATTATAAGGATTGAATTTTGCTAAGGCTGTAAAACTGCACCATTGGAATTTTATTTATTGTCCGCTGTAATTTTGTTATTCCAGTTCAACACATTTATGTTCAAAGTGTAATAGAGTTTTTGAATCCATGCCCAGCTTACATAATAAAAATTCATTTTACAGAAGAGCATATTTTTTGAGGTCCTGTATCTTCTAACAGGACAAATATAGCTCTGGCATCTTACTTCTCTAATCACTTTACAAAATTACACAAAGAAGAGAGACTAGTGTGATTGGGTGAAAAGAAAATGATTGTGCAGATGTGATAGAAGAGTCTTGCTGCAATCTACTATCTTAACTGAATAGTCAAAAAAAAAAAAAAAAAAGGACAATAATGATAGTTCTCCATAAACTTAGCTGGCTAAGAAAAAAAAAAGAAGAAAAGAAGGAAGTCATAACTAAGATATGAGGATACAGAAGCAATTAATTTCAGACCTTTGCAATGGTTACATCATGATCAAGTAATAGTACCAGCTTACAAACTACTTACATCGAACACTGATGAACCTACATTATGGATGGATAAACCAAACAACTAAGCATGCTCAGCTACAGGTCACAATATGCCTTGATGGGAAGTTTTCTATTTACTTTCAGATTTTCAACAGAAACTGAAATTTTCAACGGTAAAACATGAAACATCAAAATCAAACATTGTCACACTTTACTTTTAGCATCATTTAACATCTAGAGTATATGATGAAATAGAAACAGACTGGCCACAAAAAGTTTTTAAATGAACTGCTTTCACAGGAGTTGAGATACTAATTTGAAATATGCAAATGTGTGTTTTATATAGAAATACTGCTGCGTTATACTGGACATTTATTTAAAGTAAAAAGCTTTAGATGACAAATACATGTAGTAATGTATTCTAAAGACTTATATAAAATTTATGTTCATGGATTACAGGATTCAAAAATTTTAATTCACACTCTCACTCTGGGAAAAGCAAGTTCTATGCATTATCTACCTTTACACACTGTACTGAAGCACAGATGATAACATGGCAAAGTCTTATGAACACTAAAGCAAATCAGTGAATACAGCCCACAATTATACTCCTCTACTCATGTTTTTGATCTTGCTATAAACTCTCTGTTCTGTTTGAGATAAAATGCAATTTGGAAATTGAATGCACTAGAATTAGCTCTTCTCTGAAAATCTGATACTCCTCACTGACTTTGTATGATATACCTGGCCTTCTTAAATAGAAGAATGAATGCCCCAACCTCAACCCTGCTTCATGGACTAAATATCACTCCTTTCCCTCTCACCTTTCATTGTTTACAGCACCTGCCTGAGGTCCCTTTCCATCAGCACCAACCAAAATACATCTGCTAACAGAAACTGCTCTTGACAGTCTGCAATGACCTTCTCTTTATCAGTCCCTGATCCATTACTAGATTTTCATGCTCTCTGGTCTGTCAATCACCTTTAAAATTTTCTACCTATTCTATATTTCTTTTCATTCTATCTTTTACCAACCTGGCTTCTCTCACCCCATCTCTTGCTTGTCCTTTGTCTATGACTCTCACCACTCTTTTAACTCAACCTTTGCAAAATGTTTCACTGTTCCTCTAGCTTTCAGTAGTACAATGCCTTGCTCTCAGTCTTGATGCATTTTTTTTTTCCTCCACACATCATATCATGGCAACCTCAGCTGCCAACCTACCTTTAACTGATATCTCTATATCAAGACCTCTATACTTACCATTAGAGCAAGAATGTTTCCAAATAATTATCTCTTTGGCTACTGCATGTGGGTAATCTGTTATCATTGCAAAATCAGCAGAGATCTTACTTTTCAGTTATTCTAAAGAGTCCCACAGTCTAAGCAATATTGTTAATACAATCTTTTGTCCTGATTTCTGTACCATCGTTTTCTTTAGTTTCTTATTTCTATTGATATTCTTTCAGATTTATGCAATTTTCCTCAAGCTCCTTCATCTCTTTCAAATCGAGAATCTATTTAATAACATACAAATTGTCTCAGTTTGAATAGATTTACACAGAAACATGAAATAATATATGAATTCCAGAATATTAAAGTTTCATTGTGATATCAGTGTAAGTATGTAATACTGTCAGACGTGCAATACACTGTATATTTCTGTATCCACACATACAAATGGGACATTGGCAGTTTGTCTGCTTCTTCTGTATAAATTATATATATATATATATATATATATATAAAAAGAGGAACACTCTGATACATCTTTTCAATTTTCTAATATTCCAATTACTTGAGACTACTGAAGGTTTTTAATAGATAAATATTAAGACTGTTATAAATAAATCCATTAACATCATCCAGAGACAAGCTAAAACCAGGAAAATATTTTTACACTACACTCATTTTTATAAAGCATATAAAAATGAAAATAAAAAGAAAAATTACATGGATTAATTTTTTAAAAGAAAAATCTGTATTAGTAAAAGAAAACTGAGTTAACTGATACACTGGAAGCAGAGCAACAGTAGCAGCATGGATGAGCTAAACTTGATGTGCTTACTGAGATAGTCAGAAAATTTTTCTGCCCCAGTCCTACCCAGTATATTTATATTAGGAGCAAACTGTGTAAGAAACAAAGTTTCAATTTAGTCCACAGGTTTTTCTGTGCCTTCCCCATTGTGGGTGTTTTTTAAGACTACATTTCTGTTGTATTCAAATGAATTCATCTGGTAAGGATATGGAAACGTCCTTTAATGTATATTACAAAATCTCCAGCCTAATCCAGCAAAGCTGGGTGATCACTGGAAGAAAAGGATTTATTCATGTTCTTGCATTGTTCAGTGTAATAAAAACTTTGGAGAAGAGGCAGAACTCCATAAAAAAAAAATGTATTTCATCACCTGAATGTCAAACTAAACAAAAGCAAGAGAAATTACCCAAACAATGAGCTAGCCATACCCACGTGCTCAAATAAACTAGAGGGAAAAGAAAAAAAAAGAGGGGTTCTGGGAAGACTTTGAACTGTGAAGAACTTTGAGACTTCAATACTTTGGAACTTCTGGACTTGGATGAGAGCACTTACAGACAAAGGGTTCCTCTTTGGCTGCATAAGCATTGAAACCCAGACCCAGTGATCCCTTTCTACCCATTTATTTGTTTATCTCTATTCCCCCACGCCCTATTTCTCTTTCTTTTCCCTCTTAAAGTTGTTAAGTAACCCAAGGTTATTTCAATTTTTTGCATATAATAATTTTGCATATAAAAATAATTTTGCATATATTAACCTCACAGCTTATATAGATATAAGAGTGCCAATATTTTTCAGATAACTGTACAGACATTTTCATTCAAGTCGATGATTATGTTTGGACCTTGATAGTTACTTTACCTAAATCTATCTGCGGAAATTTCCAAATCTGGTCACCCCTCCTACTCTTCACAGGTGGGACATGATGCATGCTATAGTTAGTGAAAGAATTAAGATCATTATTGAGAATCAAATACAATAATTTAATACAATATTTTAATACTTAAGAAGATAATTGTTGTTTGGTTCAGAATCAAGTGACAGATTATTCAGAAGCAGTTGGAGCTCAGAAAATGCGTTTTTGTCTCTGATACGTATAACTAACACACTACAGGCATCAAGCATGACTCCTATTCAAACACCACAGAAGAAAATCTTATGAAGTATAATTCTGACTTTTTTTAACAGATAAAGTATAGAACAACATTTTGACTCAGAAGTATTTTTCAAAGTAATCAGTGACTGCAGAATAAGAATACCCATCAACAGAAAGTACAAAACACTACCAAAGAACCAGAAACACTTATTTTACTCACTGTAGGACAAAAGAAAGATTCCAGAAAAATGAAATGTTCACTTAAACATAAAAATGTGAATTTCTACTTATTTCTGGATTATGAACAGGCTAATCAGAAAGAGTAACTACTTAGGAAGAATAGTAGACTCTCTATGTGCTTTTTTAATGCTTAGGATCAAAAGATCACGATAACTGCCTCAGTTGTAGAGGCTCATGTTCAAGTCCCTGCTATACATGATTCAGAGCAATCAGATGTGAAAAATCTGTTTGGATGTCAGAGCTCCCAGAGCATCAAGGAATACCTTACCGAGACATCTTCCCGAACAGAAGCATACATTATACATCCCAGTATAAACAACGCAGCATGAAAGCATTTGTGAGAGCTTTAGTTTCACAATGAACATTTCATATGCTTACGTAAGTATTCATCACGAACACCATTTTGTGACCAAACTTGAAAAACCTTACATTCTTAGATTGAGGGAATGCAGAAATGAGCTAAATCTATCTCACAATTGAACACAAAGACAAGTGACCTTTTACATGCTCTAATAATGATATGACAAGGGGGAACTACTTTGAACTAAAAGAGGGGAGATTTAGGTTAGATGTTAGGAAGAAATTCTTTACTCAGCGGGTGACAGGGCCCTGACACAGGCTGCTCAGAGAAGTAATGGATGCCCCACCCCTGGAGGTATTCAAGGCCAGGTTGGATGGGGGTCCCAGCCAGGCTGATCTGGTGTTAGCCCTGCCCATGGCAGGATGTTCCATCTAGATGATTTTTAAGGTCTTTTCCAACCTAAGCCATTCCATGATTCTATGAAAGCTGACAAGACCTATGGAGTACTGGTGAACTTGTTCATAACTATAGGAGTCAGAGCATCCAGTAATCAGTATGTGATGGGGAGGCCTTTTAGTGCTGAAAAAACCAGTCAGTTGTGCCCCTTTGGAGGTTTGCACAAGGATGCTCTGTTTTAATTTAAGGGTTTTGGTTTTGATGATCTCAAATTCAGACACTAAATGGATCAGCTACTGAAATCTGGAAACCACACTGCTGGCTCCAAAGGAGCATGTTACTGGATCAGAGACTGAAAGACAGCAAACTTCATATGTAGTTCCAGATTTTTCTCACACATCATGTTACTGGTAATTGAAAGGAAATGTTTCAAAACATTAATAAGCAATATGGGATGAAGATGTCTCATAGATGCCAGTGATCTCATTAATTTCTGCACTAAGTGCTGAAGTCGAATCAACTTCTGTGATAAAACCAATGATCTCAGAGATTTCTTTTAGTACAGCCCAGCTGCTCAGACGGGAATTGGCACCCATGTTAGTTCACTCTGTGCACTTTTTTTCCCAAGTGCTGAACTGTTCACCAGACACTAGTGCCCCCGGCCTTGGAGTCCATCTGCAGCTGTGATCTGACCTTCAGGGCAGGGAAGCAGGCCTCGGAATGGATTTAGCTTCTATGGGTGAGGAGGTGCTCTCCAGGTTGTTGCTGGATGCCCTGCAGTTCCACTTCACTACAGCTGAGGAACAAACCCTGCTTCCTCAGATGAGCTCCACATAACCAAAGATATTGGATTTAACCCAACTGAGGAAATGTGCCCCTAAGTGTAGAATTAAAGGTAATTAACTCAGTTTTCAAATGCCTGTCTTACAACCAGTAAGCAAGGAAATAAATGGGGAATTATTTATCATCTCTACTACAAATGTAGATGAAGGGAGAAGGCCAGCTTCTAAGGCATAAGAGCTGAGATAAAAAGATTTAAAAGGGAAGACAAAATATTTTTAGGTAGCAGAGCCATATTTAGCTAATGTATTCACACATGGAATTAAGTTGTATTTAAAGCATTCTACTTATAACTGATAATTCTCCATTTCCTACAAATCAGTTTAATGAGGTATGTGCTTGATTTAAACATTATTATTTTTTGAAGTTAGCATAAACTGGCATGGCTACATACAATTTATATTCTGTTCAAAGATTTAGATTGTTGTATATTGAAAATAATTTAATATGTGGATGGAGTAGGTGAGAGGGGCAAGAAAGCTTTTATCATGTAGCTAATCAAACTTACTGATAAAAATTTTATTTTCAATTACATGCTTTCCATCTATCAAAAAATCTTGCCAAAGAGCTAAGAAAACTTTCAGAGAAAAGCCAAGAGCTCTTCTTTTTCAGTCTTACTACTTACATTACTGCTTTTCATCTCTTGAAGGTGTTTTTCAACTCTTGCATTCATGTCATTGCTTCCGTGTGGGTACTACACCAAACTCTGACCTGAAGTTTTGAAACATGAGGAACAAGAATCGTTATCTTCAACTAATTACTTAAAAACACTTCTTGATTTAAAAAATTGTCTAGAGAAGACAAACCTAAAAGACATTTAAATCACTGAAATCTGAGGTTCATACCTGCATAGAATTTAAAATTTAAGCAGTCCTGCTACAGTGAGCAGCCGTAGGGAATGCCCATTTCCGGGCACTGGAGAGGAAGTGAGATGCTTCTTGTTCAAAACTACATGCTTTCTCTTTTTGAGTACGGAAGAAGCAGGAAAGGCTCAGAAGGAATCTGAGCCATTAACATTTCCTATGAGCACACAGTTCATTTTCAATACAGTACCTAGCACATAACATCTGTTCATATATTTATTTGAAGAATCCCATATCAGTCTGTTTAAACCTATAAGAAAAAGATTAGCATTATGCAAAAATATAGATGAAGGTCAAAGAAGTTAAGTTCAACTAGAACAGCCCGGAAGGAGTCCAATCTGTGTCAGATTGGTATTTGTAGGTATATTTGTAAATTACCCACTCAATTTGTCATTAATATCACCTTCCTTCCCATTGGCAACATTAGGGAACTCCAACTGCTTTTTAATTAAAATTCACTTAAGCCAAACAGAACCATTTAAAGTTTGTCAATACCATTCCCCCTTTCAGGCAGCCATTTTTTAGACAACATAAATACCTTGAGTGTCCTTGTGAAACAGAAACCTCAAATTAAGGTATATTTGTGAAAAAAGAAAAAAATGAAAAGGGCAGAACTTACAGCTGGCTGCCGAAACACGTGACATTGCACCTTTTTCCCTTACACAAAATGAAAGTTAAAGAAATAGCAATGTTAAATATGTATGAATATTTATGCAGTCTCAAACAGATTACCAGCTGAGAATGCTTTCAGCTACAGTATAATACAAGGGACACAAATCAAAGCACGCCATGAGAGTACTTTTCCATTGACATAAGAGACCTTTATATCAAGAGGAGAATAATGCTGCAGTAGCCTTTAAGAAAAAGGAAATAAAAAAACAAAAATAGGAGAAGCACATAAAAAACCACACTAAAAATTCTCTGTCCTTTATTAACCTAACTTGAGTAGATTGTAAAAGGGACTTAGTAAAATTCTCTATTATATTTCACTTCTTTCTTTCAAAGTAGTAAGACACCTCTGAGAGAATTTCCCTACTGTGGAAAGAAGGCAGGAGGTCTGGAGGGCCTGTCTGATAAGGAAATATCTTCTGAAGGCAGCAGTGTCCAGAGTCTCTAGAATGCTTCTCTCTATTACATCTCTCACTCCTATCTGCGTAAAGATGACTATCTGAACTACAGTGAAGGGTACTTCACAAACAGGAGCAAACCAAAATCAGAAAGGTGTGAAGATAGTTTCCATACACCTGAGCCAGCCTGCTCTTTGAGCTCCAGGTTTTGTGTCATTTCACTTAGAATGATTGACAGTTTCACCAACACTGCCTATACCAGAAAGCAAACATGAACAGTCCGTTTGGAGAGACAGAATTATGTATTTTTTTATCATTCAGAACACATTAGTTAATTAAAATCAGGAGCAATCTTTCCCTAAAACTAGTAATTCCCACACTGGCCACTACAAAGGCTCTGGAATTTCTGAATATTAAAGCATGGCAAATGTTTTAAGATGTCACCAGTGCAAATTAATCTCTGAAGTTCTGCTGGTAGGCACGAAACTCATAAATAAATCCATTTTGAGAGAAAAACAGTTCCCATATCCAAACACACAGTCTACTTTAGGATATAATATATTATTTTTTTTAATATTTCAGATTATTTATAATGTATTATTATAGAAAAATGCCAATCCATAGCTAGCAAAAATGTCATAAAGGGTGGTACAGCTACATATTAAGATACAGAGATTTTATTAACTCATAGCTCTTGTCATTTCCTTGTATTATAATTTACATCCTCATTAAATTTTTCCTACAATCTTCTGTTTTCCCCTAAAAAAAAAAAAAACCAACAGTTTTCCTAAGAAAGAATTTTAAACTATTTTAAATATCTACTAACCTACCATAATTCTACTTCTAAAGCTACCACTCAGTTATATTGAAAACATGGGGTGATTAAAAAAGTACAGAACTGAGAGCGCTTTAAGGCATTTTCAGTCTTTCTAGGTGTTTGTCTACAACTGGCATGAGACTGGAAGCTCTGGAAAAAGAGTAACTATAGCACTGCTGTACAAATGCATATTCTTTAAATTTCTGTATTACAGGCAATAAATCTTTTTCACATACCTTTCTATTCTGTTGCTAAAAAAAAATTTCAAGGAGTCATTAAGAACTGTCAGGAAGGGGATTACAAGAGGACAGAGAAAACCTGCTGTGCACAGCACAGTCTGTTTCTTATAGTTAGAAACAAGGGTCAGTCAAAGCAAAAAGTACTGTAGGCTCCAAAGATTTAGGTGAAAGTAAGTACGATTTTTTGTTGTTTTTTTTTTAATCATTTTCACTCTTTCTCTACATTCCTTGAGCCTTTGAGGGAAGGAAAAAGTGTTGTTTGAAGACATTTGTTCTGAGTCAATTGTTCTGAGTCAATTTAATCAACTGCACTGTTCCTGGGAGTTAAAGAACTTCCAGGTACCAAGTTCAGCTGCACTGAGCAGAAATTGAAGACAAGAAACATTGCTAGAAGAAGCAGGTTACATCATTTCAGCATCAATGAGGTGTTAATGTCAGGCCCATCAATGGAAACAAGAAATGGGTGAACACACAGTATGCATGCAATTCACCTTTTCCAGTCTCCAAGAATTAGTTCAGCCCCAATGACTCTGATCTCAACAATCACACACAAAAAGATGACCTGCACAGTCCATGTGTTTTGCAGTCACTGCTGATTTAAGCTGAGGCACACTATCTTTTTTGAGACTCAAATTTTGCCATACTCTTTTCCTACCATTATAGCACCAGCATTTGTCATTCTTCATTCTTCCTAAAAAGTGGGATTTTCCTGTAGCTTTCTTACAAAGGAACAAACCTTCCAAACTCAGATCACATCCTCAATTTCAGCTTAATATGTGCCCAGCTTAAGAGAAAGAAAAAAGAACTACTCTTTCTTCTCCCCCCCCTTCCTTTTTTTTTTTTTTTTTTTTTTTTCTTAAATACTTCCGTAGGCCAAAGAGATATGCAATTTCTTTGTATAAGGCAGCAGCATTCACACTAATGAGTGATAGTTTTTTGGGTAGCTTTTTTCACATCATATTTAATCATAGTTGTATTTCAGTCATGCTCCTAACACAACTAAATCAACTAGAGCTGGATGAATGCCTGCAGCGACTTGAGTAATTAGAAAAATATTAATCAGGAGCTGCAGCCCAAATCTTATCCAGTGTCGTACACACATTGCCCCAAGGGGCTGGATCTGAAAAACTGACCTGAAAAATCATTCCGTGAGCCAATATACACTCGTTCTAGCTGGAGCACATGGCAAACCACAAATGTTTTGAAAATACCAGCAGTACAAAAATAGGAAAAATAGAGACTTTTTAATAATGTTGCTTAATAGAAGGAATAACAATGCTTGTTTCTTCCAGCTGTCTACTAAGAAAATGGAGTCCATAAAAAAACTTCATAATCCGAGTATAGTAGATTTTACTTCCTCGGGCAATGCAGCACTATAAAAGCATTTAAAATGGACTTTCCTCTGTGTAATCAATACAACTTTCACAGAAAGATTGGTTCTTTTCTAAAGACTTTTTTTAACTGCTTGCACAGGGCTCCCACACACCAAATAACTCTTTCATCAATTCCTACCTAATCATGCTCTCCCATTTCTTTATAACGCTTCTTTGAAGTACACTGAAACTAAAAGTGAAAAGTATTCTGAATCTAAACATGAAATATTCTATTTAAATTATAACCTGTATTAAAAAAAAAAAAAAACACAAAAAAGTCACAGTTTGTATCTCTACCTGATTCTATATGCAACCTAAATTTTATTGACAGAAAAAATATATATGTATTTCAAAGTATATTTTGTAATAGTCTAATAGCACAATCATCCTCATTTTAAATTGTGCACAGGTAGAGTTCTGCAAATAAAGACTTATAATAATGTTCAAAATAAGCAAAACAAAATATAACTCATAATGCAGAGTACACATGAAAGAATCAGCTTATCCATCTGAGAAGAAAATGGAGGTTAGCTTCAGTTTCCAGTTTGCATTGGGTAGCTAAATCATTCCCAACTTGTTCCTGAGTAAAAGAGAAATTCATGATGCCTGAATGGAACTAAGTTGTTGTGCTGTTGCTTTGTACTGAAGATTACAACAATCCATGCAGTCTATGCAGATCCAATGGGATTTTTTAGCTTCTAAGTGCCACAGACAATTTTTTTAAACCTTTGCATTGTTAATATAATGTAATCAAAATCAGAATACTTGCATTCTTATCAAAGTACTTTACATAGATTTCTCACTTATGACCTTTATCATAAGATTTTACCCTTCTACAATCAGAAGGACAAATTGGGCATATAAAATCTAAAACTATAATAAACTAAAATTGGGTTTCTGTACATAATAATAGCCTAATCAATTCAGATGGAAATGTATTACTCCTTTACCCACAACAGTGCTTACTCATTCATTACTGACTGCAGACACTACTATATGTGATCTAGTGTTGAAGCATACAGCACAGATTTGCCTGTATTGTTTTCTAAGTTACACCAATAAAATTTGTTGCATATACCACAGAACCTGACTTTTGATAATTTCCACACATTCCACTTTCTATAGCATAGTGTTTGATACTCTCCTGGGATCTTTCTAGAAAGTAGACACTTTCACAGACATAGGTGTTCCTTCTCCTTCCTTTGGTATTCTCCAGGGTAAAGGACTCAAAAGAAGATTCTAGACAGAAACGAATCTTCCCCTGCTTACAGGTATTTTTTTTTTTTTGTCTCCATGGAGATACTGTCTAGTCATGAAATAAGCATTATTGCACTTCAGTAGCTTCACTGTTTTTATATAACTCCATAATATTGCAGCAAAGTCCACCTCAGGGATCAAAATCCAACTGAGACAATGTCAGTGTACTAAAGAACAGAAGACATCTCAAAAACCCTGTGCTTGTTCATTTTTATAATCTACATGCATTTTCTTCCTCTCTAAAATCAAATTGAATAAACTGCACTGGAGAGTTGCTCTCAAGAATCCTTTTCCTCTGTTGAGAACACTATGCTAAATTTCACCTACTGAAAATGGTCCAATAGAGAATATCCTCAATATCTTATCCCTCATTCCTGGATACTGACAACTACCGTAAAAAGCTGAGTCCACCACTTTTATAATGAAAAGTAAGGGAAGTTTGATAGTGCTAGGACTAGTTAATATGTTAATATAACATTTGTTTTTTTCCTCAAATGCCAGTCACTTTCTCTAATAGAATTAAAGCAACAGAAATAGCGAGCATTTCTGTAAGCTATTCAGTTTCTTTTCAGGAACTGGAAACTTATCTGATGGTGAAATAAAAATCATTATCTATTGGCTCAATCACACAAGATAATAAATGCCCACAATGCTAAGAGAGCCCACAGTGAGATTTTAACCTGTCCTTATTCATGAAAGCTTCTTTTGACTTCTCTTGCAGAACGAGATTACATAATGAGGGATAAAGAATGATAAGGGCTCATTTGTAGATGGAAGCCACTAAAATGAATTAGGGACTGAAATTAAAGTCTAATGTTCTTAGTTCAGAATTATAAAGCTCACAGGGGAAATACTACTGAATAGTCATTCCAGATTATTTTGAATAAGACTTTTACTTATTGGGAACTGGGGCTGTTCAGTGTATTTTACAGCTGGAACTCAAATGCTACTCACATTTACTCACAGAAATGGTAAAAAAAAAAATGCCATGGAGGCTATTCAAACAAATAAAGAAAATTTAGCTTAATCTTGGTTGTCTAAACTTTAGGCTGTTACAGAGAAAATAGGAGAATTTGGGATTTTTAGTTTGTTTTGTGTGGCAAGGGTTGTTTAAGTTATAGGAGAAATGCATTTCATAATTAACAAATAAATATTGTAGAGAGAGGAAAAGCTGTATCGATAGTTGAAAACAACACACAAAAAACAGTACAAGAAAAGATACATTACATAAAGCTCCGGGTATGAGTACCTTCATGCATTAATTATATTACATCCCAGATAATAACATTTTTGGAGATTAACTGTGTTAAACTAAATATTAGACAATTTTCATTAATAACACTCGGTGGTTATCTCATATTCCTGATTTCCTGCTATTTTTAACACCTGTGAGCTTTGATTGTATTATTAGCTAGCAAATACTCTTAAGTTTTCACTTGGAATTCAGGATTTCAGAAAAGATCTGTCATTTTCTGTGATCAGCAGAGTCACCAGTAAATTTGTATATAGTCTGCTCTGAGAGGCAACAGAAAGTTGAAGAGCTTTATTTGTTTTTTTGGGAAAGGGGGATATTTACATTGGCTAGCCTCGGCAAAGCAGAGAAAACAGATAAACCTGCCAACTACATCCTTAGAATTTACATGCTAAAGAGACTAAGTAAAGAGACCAAGTATATGGTTTACTGCTGTACAATTAACAAATGTACAGTTAGAAGAGTGGCATGGTTAGGATGGTATTTTACAGGTTTATAGTTAGATTATCATGGTGGACAGAAACAATCAAAAACAAAATGCTCACCCACGTCCTAGGCTCGCAATAGAAAACTCCAAAAGGAAGGATTTCCAGAAAGAGATCCTTTTTTAGTAGCAGGCAGCCCTTACGTGGGGTTTTGGAGCAGTCAGGCGCCACCCCTTCTGGTCACACAGCTGAATTGCCTTTACCTGTGCTTCCAGGGCTGACGAGGTCTTTGCCTCAGGTGATCAATCAGTGGTTCAGGCCATAACTCAACAGTTCCCATATACAACTGCAAAGGTGAAAAGATCACTTTCTCAAAGACTGAGCAGAAATTAAATTGTGTGGAATATTAGTTATTTACATAGGTTGAATCTAAGAGTATTTAAATGTACAGTGTATATACTATGACAGGAGTATGACCTGTTGAGTTAACTGGGTACTAAAGCAACGTAAGTAACGATGGTATCTTATGGGGGCTTCCTATGACTATTTCACATAAAGAGACAACCAGGCATACTGTATGGAACAATCTAAAAACCAGTTTAGATTAGCCTTTCCCCTCCTAACTCAATCTATTACGTTACTTACATCCACAGCAGAGTATGACTGTGTGTCTATTTAGTAGTGCAAAAGTAAAGTGAACTAAAGTAGCAGTTTCAACTGATTTCAACTACTGATTTTGAAATCAACTTCAGCACTTGAAAGGTGACATCTGTAGCTGAGACAACTTGGTAGCAAATTTTTGAACTCTACCATTACGTGTCTACTGTCCCTTCTGTTTCAAATGTCACTGTTATTGTGCCAATTTTTCTGAATTAAAAGCAATATTTTTGGGATTGCAATACTGTAGCATCAGAGTGGTTAAGATACCAAGCCTGATTGCTACCTATCCTGAATAGTAATTCTCAATAAAGTTACTGCAAATTTGAGGTCCTTATCTGTGATTAAAAAGTCTGCAACTGATTGACATCAAATATCTGAATAATGAACAAAGACTTGCTAATTCTATACATTTTCAAGTGAATAGATAAACCTTTACCACAGAAGCATTTAACAACCAGTGACTTGCATTACTGAATTTACCCAGTAACATCCGATAGTGCTTTCTTGGGAGAGCTCTCTTTGCAGCAAGAGTGCCTGCTAAGAGTATTTCTAGGTAATGTCTTTTCATCTGAGCTTAACTATCTTGTTCTGATCTTATTCTGTTCAGTTTTCTGCACCTACTTTCAACCAGCTCATAATTTCAAACTACTCCTGTTTTTTTGGATAAACAGTTTTCGCTGGTAGAGACCCTTGAAATACATTATCACATTTTAAACCATTCAAGTATTTGATTTAGCATTTTTTTAAAGTTCCCTTTAATCTATAATATCTTATCTGCATATTCCTTATTACACAAAATTATTCTGCCTTAGTTTTTCATGACCTATCACATTTCATATGCATTTTTTTAAATATATGTTACAGTCTAAAAATTTGCAATGCTTCTGAATATTAAACCAAAAGCACATACTTACAAGAAATGTGGGCCAAGAAACATTCATACATATATAGATATGGTCATTATACATTGAGAGAGAATCAATTATAAGATGCTTATACTGAAAAAAAAAAAGACAAATGCCGTATTTGATTATCTTAAGAATAACAACGTGTCAAATCAGTACAATAAGCCTTCGCTATGCTCAGCAGTGCTCAAGTTTCAACAGCAGGACTGACCGGGTTCAGTGTGGGACATGACATTTTAAAGAGACAAACTGGAAACCAAGCAGACAACAAAAATGAAGATGAGAAAAAAGGTTTGGAAAATATGATTCGGATGGTCTGTGTGTTACATCCTTCTTACATGTATAAGAAAAATTGACCTTGACAAATATCCCTGAAAGAATGATAGAATTGATGCAAGTTATATCTATAGCTAAACTTGCTAGTATTCATTGACAGATACCCCTGCCCTGCAATTTTTATTCAGATAACAGAAGGAGTTGTGTCTCTGAACCAAGGAGATATTAAAGAATGTGGTCTTAGATAGTTTTCTGATTGACTGTGTTATGGCATCACAGTAAAAAAAAAAAGAAGGACTTTCTCTCCAATATTAAAATTGGTGTGTTCAACACTTTATGTTTAATAATTTGTGTGATGAAAAAAAGGGGAGGGGCAGAACAGTGATGTTATCTCATTTGTTACAGCAACCTAGCAAATGAAGATAATAAAGATGTCATAACAGTATAATGTGAAGAGGTACGTATTAAAGGCAATCTGAATGCACAATACGTGAGCATGTTTATGTGTACAGTGAGATGAGATCTACATGCTCTGTGGTTGGTAAGTGAACAAATTTTCAGCATTCGCTGAATTTAATACCCTTTGCTCACCACATATCTAAACACAGAGCTGAGTCAGAAGCATTTCATTTCCTGAAAGGGCTTGATTTTTCTTCTAGTAATTCCCAGTTCTTGTACTGTGTTCATCACTATGATTAAAATTTTACAGAAAATGAGTTTTCTTCAAAAAAAGAATTAAAAAAACAAAAGCCAGATCACTTTCATTTTTCTTCTTAGTCCTTTTCCTATAAACACTTTGCAGAAAGGAAATTAAAACATTAGACACAGAATGTTTCACTAGACAGTCACCCATCTAGAAAGCCTTCTTGAACTCAGTTTTCATAAAATCAGAAAAGTATATCTAAGTACCCAGACTTTTAATTTAATTAATTAAATGCTATAAAGCAAATTAGTTCAGTGTGTAAGTAATGGATCTCGTTTGTGTTCTCCTCAGTCCACATTCAAGGGAACACTGCAGTTTTCTATACGAGCTGCAGAGTCCAAAGTAATCAATGTTTTACTGTCCCACTATGTTCTATAATCAAGAACTAACAACAGCATGACCATCAAACATCAGCTGTTCCGGTCAAGAAAGAATGAACTTTTCTCTCATCTCAGCCTTCAGATACCATTTGCAGCTACTATTGTGTTACGGAGCAAGTGAGGAACTCAAGGTGCAAAGTTCCCTTTGCCTGAATCCCTGAAGGAAAATTAATTGCAGTGGGGAAGAGTGGTAACAGCAACAGTGGACTCAACTCATATTTCTTTTGAAGGCTTAGTGCCAAGAGCGTTTTCAGAGATATTAGCTACAAAACTTTGTATGCTTCTAGTAAATATCTGTAAAATGCTAAAGACCTGACAGAAAAATTTCTTTGATGGAAAACTTATACAGGCAAAAGATAGTTCCTCTCATCTCAAGCATCTTCTCTAACATAAAGAAAATATGGGATCATTTGGATTAAATGGTTATATAATTTTATTAGCACGGATAATACAAATTATTTGTTGATTGTGCTTCAGAAAATAGCTAAGCTAAGCTAAGCTAGCAGAGAGAACAAGAACACTATGGAGTGAAAATGCTCAGACTAACATCTGTAACAGATGTTTATTCCTTCTGGGAACTCTACTCCCCTGTCACTAAATTAAGTGATTTAAAACAAACAGATAATAAAACAAGAATACGCCATGACATTAATCTTTCATACCTAACACAAGGTAACCACTTGATAATTTACCTATGTCTGTTCAGTGTTGACTGTAAACATCTGAATCATGAGTGTTTGTATTTGTAATATCCAAGAGCAGACAAGAAGCACTGCTGATAAAAGTTTAAGCGTATATAGTAAAAAAAAAAAAAAAAAAAAAAAAAAAAAAAAAAGGCTATTACTTAGTAAAAAGTAAAATTTTTTGAGTGCCTTGTGACCTCAGCAACTAGATAATTTTTGCAATTTTTTGAAAACTCCTCTGTGAAAATTGTTGCAAACTTTGCTGCATTTTATTTTTAGAAATTTAATTTTCAGAGCAGATTAACCTATGGCTGTTTGAAACATATTTGTATATGTCCTACACCTTCCAAAACTCGTCTCTCTCTAGCTGTCATACGTCTGACACATTTTTAATATACATATAATATCCTTTTTCAGTCTCCCTTGTGCCTAAGACTATGAAGCACTTTTATTCATTTGCTTCTTGGTCCTCTGCATCTCTACAGCCCTCATCTTTTATTACTTGCTGACTTATATTGCATATGGCTTCCTAAATGAGATCTTTCCAATCTTGTTCAACAGTATTAATATTTTTCTATCTGTTGGAAATACCTTACTGGACACATTCTACAACCACATCTGCCTTTATATCATGGTTGTCTTCTTGGTCTCTCACAGCCATTCTGGCTTTTATAGCAGGTTCTTTTCCTGTTTTATCATTTGCTTCAGATCACCTATTCAATTTGCAAAATAAATTCTTGCTGTCATGAATAAAATATTACATATCTTCATGATTTATTTGCTGATTTTTTCCTTTACAAGCAAATATAAAAATTAATAAAAGCATTTCCCAACCATTGGCCTTTATTTCTTACATATCTTCTCACTGATGTGCCCCCAAGTTTTCAATATGATACCCTTGAAAAGTCCCTGAAGTTGTTACAAGCTGCTAAAACTTTTATTGTTTTTTCTCTTTTTAAAATATGTTGCTTTAATGACAACTTTTACACTTTTTTAGTGAGAATTTAATGAAAATCTTCCCAAAAATGGCACACACTCCTAAACTCATATGAAAAGGCAGGTCATTTCTCAAAGTTGACATCCAGTCACAAAAATAGTGCAGTGGGGCAACAAACAAGAGCACAAAAGCCTAAGGCTCATGAATATATTGGTTAAGCCAAAGTCACAGTCCAAAGCTATCTCTGCAAATAATCCAAAAATCTCCAGGCAATTTTATACTAAAAAATCCCAAATTATTAAGCATTTTCAAACAGTTGTGGGTTTGTTTGGTTTTTTTGGTGTTTTTTTTTTTTTTTTTTTTTTTTTATAGGTAAGACAAAAGTATATTAAAAATTTTTGATAAATTAACAAAAAAATAAAACCTAAAACGAAAAA
>JAOWBP010002392.1:31871955-31930617 GCA_028571105.1 Tragopan temminckii | reverse complement strand
ATTTTCAAACATTTGTGGTTTTTTTTGTTTTTTTTTTTTTTTTTTTTTTTTTTTTTTTTTTTTTTTTTTCTAGGTACGACTAAAGTATAGTCTCAAGTTTTGATAATTTCACAATAAATTCACACCTACTACGAAATACCTCAAGATAATACGAGCCCTGCAGTACTGACAGCAGTGCTTTGGTCCTAGATAGTGTTTCTTCCACAGCTAGATTAACTTTTCTTTGTGTATGCTTGCATTTGCACAAACACTTGATATCTGTCATAGAAATTAACAAGAAGAATAATAAAAAATACTACAGATTTTAAAAAGCTTATTTCACTAAGTTTCAGAAATATCATATCCACTGGAAAAAGAAATCAGAAATAAATTGAGACAAGACAAAAATTTTAATTTTATGTATGAATTAAAAATAAAAATAAAAAAAAGAAGCTGAGAGAAAGGCAGCAGGAACAAAGAAAAACTACATGGCAATAAAAAAGATTCCAACAGATTTTTCCATGAACACATTCTATGTAATCATTCCATTAGGTGAGAAAATAATGTTGCAAGATTTCTTTATCACTAAATGGAACTTACACTGACCTTTTCCTTGCTGATGTTGAGTCTGGTCTGATTATTGCTTAATGTGAAACTTTTCCCCTAAAAAAATGGAAATACATTTTTTTTAAACATTACGAGACAATCCAGATAAAATATAGTCTGTTTTTACACAAGTGCTTAACATAAGCAAAGAAATTTTCTGCTACTGCTATGTACCGTAATTCCACATTCATAGTGGATGAAGAGAATTAAATATCCATCTGAAATTAAAACAGATGATGGTTCTAAAACAATCAATATGTGAACTCTGAGTCAAGGCTCAAGCTATTTAATGTATAATCCCCCCATTTTCTTTCCATTCTTATTGTTTTGAAATAGCATATGAGTTTACTCCCTCACATCACCTCAAGAATCGAAATTAGTGAAGGATGCACATTCAGTTAAAAAAAATGCTTAGGTTTTTAGGATCTACACTGCTACATACATATATACAAAATTTTGGGATATCCACAGATAATGGCATTTATGACTTAAATTCCAATTTCTTGGAAGAAGTCCAAATAAAGTATATTTTCATGTGAAATACAACTGTTTTTTTTTTCCAATAAATGATGACTGACATCTAAGAATTATCAGTATAAGCTTTAAAAGATTTTAAAAATTGCACACAAAGCATAGACAAAGGAAAATATTATTGCTGATCACATTTAAAAAAATAATTAGATACTATCATGAAAAGCGCTAAGCTTCTATCAGTGTACACTTAAGTCAGTAAGACTTGAGCATGTAGTTGGAATTGATCACATGGCAGCTTACCAGCTTAACTAGGGATAATAAAATGGCCTTATTCTTTTCTGGAGTTCACTAACTGTGCAAACTATTTGCTTGATAATTTGTCTATTTTTTTCCTTTATGTGCATTGATTTCCAATTCACAAAGGTCTGGATGTTCTCATTTATCTTTCAAGGGTAAATCCATCAGATACATTTTAGCCCTCTCTTGTGAGGAAATAGAAAAAGGAAGGAAGATCAACTAACATATTTGGGTTTTTTTGCATGATTTTGCATGTGCAAGAGAAACAGATCTTCACTGCTAAGAGAAAGATGTGAGACATGGTTTAAGATTGGCTTTTTGAGAAAAATGTAACAGTATTTTCAATTACATTGCACAATGAGCACGAGATAATAGAAAAATAAAGGAGAGGCAAAACAGGAGTCAGTGTGGGAACAGCAAAGGAAGACAAAGAGAGAAATTGAAGTGAAATAGAGGCTAAATAAAAAAATGATATTTTCCTTCATCCTTAACTTGATTTTTATATTGATTTTATGCTCTTCTAAACTCATTGTCTGTGTAAAATTGCACTTCAACAAAATTTTAGTAAAATGGCATGCCATCTTTTTTATTTATGTTTGCATTTTCTTTGATTTTAATTGGAGTTGAAGACTACATTCTGAGATTGAAGAATATTGAGTATAAAGCACACAATTCTTCCTAAATTAGGTATGGATAGAAATAATTTTGTTACCATAATTAAACAGTGGACAGGAAAAAAGACCTTTGGAACTTAAATACTCATTACAAACTCTATTACTATTGGCAAGAACGAAGGGCTTCATTACCCAAACACCTCTGAAAGTGTTTACTTGGAGCAAAGTGTAGCAATCCCAACAAACTTTTGATAACTCTTCTTTAATAAACCGTGTAAAATTATTTATTCTTAAAATATTCATAAAGGGAATCTTCTCACATGTAATTCACAGGGAAAATAATAAGCTCAGAGTACTCCAGGCACAGTGCTTGTAATTCTACATTTTCTTAGGAGTTAAATTATATTTTTGTAATTATGTGTATATATTGACAAAATGTTCTCTCTGAAAAGATTTGTACTTTAACTGTGCCAGTTTAAAGGTAGAAAAAAAGTAAAGAGAGTTGCCTGTTTATAAATCGTAGAAATTCTTTTTTTGTTGTTTACTTTTGCTCTAGAAGTCAACCAAATACTGAAAAATTTATATCTGAAGAATCATAGAATCATAACCATGAATCCTTACCAGGTTACTTTACATGTCCTAGGGTTAATTCAGTATATTCAGACATAATGAGGACAATCCACAGACAAACAACGAGACATCTCCTGTGCTCAAGAACAGCATGGGTCTGTTTTAATTCTGAAGAAAAGAATATAAACTTCTCCATATAAAAAGGATCAGAGATGTAAAGGTTTGAAAAACAAAATGTAGCGATGACTCAGATAAAATCCGTTTAAGTATATATGACTTAGCATCTCATCCCTAATAGACTTAGCAAGAGCACTGGAATGAAGGGAAGATGGTAATACCATATAATTTAGCCAAATTGTTATAAAGAACAGTCTTTTTTTTTTTTTCTTCTTCTTCCCATTATAATAAATAAAGCCATAGAACCATAGAATGACTTGGGTTGAAAGGGACCTTAAAGACCATCTAGTTCCAATCCCCCCTGTCAAGGGTAGGGTTGTCATCCACTAGAACAAGCACGTCCAGCTCACATCTCACAGGCCACATGGCTGAGCACAGCTCACAATTGGCCTATCCCCTGCTCATTGCTATCATGGCAGCAGCTTTGCCCTGCCAAGTGACCCTCCCCAGGCATGCAACTATCACTCTGCACCAACAAAACAACAATGTGCTATCAACCCCATGTAGGCTAAAATCAGAGCATGAGGAGCATGCAGTGCAGTGCTAACTTAAGTTACGGCAAATAAGTTTATGGATTTTAATACATTGGCTAAAAAGCAGTCCTTTAAACAGCAAAAAAATATGCAGCCATACTTTTTGATACAGAAATTTGAGAAGAGGTTTCAAGATGAGGGAAAAAAGATCAATTTTTTGTTTATTTGCAACTCCATTTTCAGTCGACATAAAAAAAGTTACTCAAGAATATTCAAATGGAATATATAGAGTTGCAACAAAAATCTGATTATGTCTCTTCACAGGACTTTTATTAGCCCTAACTTACCAGAAAGAAGCATGCCTCACCTCATAATCACTCCTTATTCATGCCATCAGTTTTTGGAAGTACATACATTTGTGAACAGTTATTTTCCAGGATGAAGCACAGGAAGAGTAAAATTTCCACAAAGATCTCTACTGAACTCCTTGAAACCCCACTAAAAATGGAAACCATTGCCAGACTGTGAACCCGTTACAGATCCTACTAGTTTTATGTTTTGTTGCTGTTTTTTTTTCTATGTTTTACTTGAAAAAAAAAATATATATATATATATATATAAACATTAGTAATTAGTCTAAGCTTTGTTACTTATATGTTAACTATATTATATGTTTTGTGAGAGCTGCCTTGAAAGTAATGCCTCCTGTTTTATTCTTCAGCTGAAAATTTGCTCTGTCAAATAGCATTTTTTTGCTCTTTGTATCTGCTGTAGTTTCCACCGTAATAAATAGGAGGCATCAGTTTCAGAGTAACCTTTGCAGATGCAGCCCTAGACAATTCCTCTTCACCTAGTGCAGCCCAGGTAAGCCAAGGCAAGGATGGACACCCATGCACTAGAGTGCAATCACACAAAAGCTTACATTTGTTTGTAAGCTCTAGCGTATATAATAACATACGGTATTAAGCTGAGTAAGAGACAAACTTAACTAGTAAGGATGTAAATTACTGTAGTAGAGCTTTCAAGCAATTGTTTCATGAGTCTTTAAAAGTGTTTTAAAAACTAAAATACAGAAAACTGTGCTGAAGTATGAAAAAGGTTTTCACAGCCTTTTAAACAGCGATCTGACACATAAAAAAACAGTTTAATTAGAATATATTAGAATTCTTTAAGATAAGAATTGTGGATCTGAAATTGTTTTAGGTATCATCAATACTGAGGTTCAAACGAATAATTTAGAAAATATTAAAACATCCTGTTCTCCAATATGCTTCTTAGGTAACCGTACTGTCTGCTTTACTTCTTTTTTTTATATTTTAAGTCTTATTTTTTATAGTTTAAGTCTTCCATATGGCCAAACAACTGACCAGCTTATGCCAGAAGATGATGCTTTGCAAGATTCACAATGCTCAATAGGAAAGACGAGGAAGATTCGGACTAAATAAGAAAAGACAGTAACAGAAGGATGCAGCTGTCATTGACTGTTTTCCCAAAGAAGTTCGGATACTTCTATTCAGACAGGCTCTCTAAAATGCCATCACAATGTTGAACTAACCCTTAGTGTTGTATTATCTTGCCTAATAGTTTTTTTAATGCCATTTTGACAAAAAGTCAAAATTACTTTGAAATTCTTCAGTAAAAGTATCCTCATTTAAATATAGAAAACATATGTTTTGCTACCAGCCTAAAAACAAAACAATTAATTTTTTGAAGTTTCCTATGAGCACCATCTGGTCACTGGGATTGTTGCAAATCTACTTATAACACGTCTTAACAGTTTTTCTTTTGTCAGTTCAGTCTTTGACAGTGTCTTTTTGCCTGAGAACATGGGGTAATTTGTATTCTTAACACATTTGTGTTAGCCTCAGACAGTGCTAGAAACTGTCATGCAAAATGGAGAATATACTAACAAGCTTTATGCAACGAAATAAATTCAGATCGTTATTTCTTATGGGGAAAGATACATGGGAGAGGTGTTTCTTCCAAATTCAGAACTAAAATTCTCTTTCTGTAGACGTGGGGGTATCCCAGCAAATGATTCTGATATGGTATTTGCTCACCAATGAATTTGCTCCTCAGTGAGTACAACTCAAGCAGAACAAAAAAAAAAAAAAAAAAAAAAAAAAAAAAAAGCTTTGGAATTGATGGGAATCCCCATGTGAAAGTATTCATTTATGTCTAGGAACCCCCTTTATGTGAATAAAAGAAGACTGTGGGATGAATTTCTAGTAAGATAAATGATCAATCTGAAAAACAAATAGGTTAGAAAGAAAAACTGAAGGTGAAACTACAGAGAAATGTCCTACTAATTGAAATTAAACTTGTGATTGATGCTAGGTACAAGCCAAGAAACTATATTCCACTGTTCTCAGGTGATCAGGGGCTTTGGTTTTTCACGACATTAAATCAGATTCTTTTCTGGCTATACCTCTTGAAATCCCCAGCTCATTCAGAACACCAGTATCTATACACTCCTAATCACACATACATGTTTAAAAATATTAATAACCACCAATTACAAAAAGGGTCTTTAATTAATAGGTGCTGAGAGAAAAGACTTCCACAACATGAAACATTTTTTTCTGTGAAAGCTCTCTTCATTTTAGCATATCACGCATTTTGTTCGTCAGCTGAATACTGAACATCATACGTATGTCAGAGGAGGAAGAAATGCACTTAAAATTAACAGAAAAACATTTTGTGCAAATATCTTCAATTGAGAGTGTTCAGAAAATAGCAGATTGTATGCACTTCATTTTTTCATATTTGCATTACGAATCATTAACCAGAAGAGCATATAATCCTCGGTGTAATCAATGACAATTTACAGAAGGAATCATTACACGCTGTTAATTATGATTAACTTTTTCTTGTGCTTTGATCTCTACATTAAACTAATATTTACAAGCAAGAATCTGTGCCTACTAAAAGATAATGTTTAAATTACACATATCTTGCAATTTTTCCATACTTCCAATGATCATCTACTGTCAGCTAGGAGTTTCTATCAGCAGAAAGGATCACAAAAACATATGAAGTACATCAGTTGCTCTGAAAGTAATTTTTCCTATTTACTACCATGGAAACTACAACAGATACAAAGAGCACAATAGCACTATTGATAGAACAAATACTCAAGTACAAAGCAGTAATTTTCAACACATTAGCTAGGTATTTTCACCAGCAATTAACAGGAGCCTGCATGCTGCACTTCTCAGAATCTGCACCAGTGAAGGTGTCCCACTGAAGCTGAAACACATCACCCATCACCTCACTGCACTCACATCCGCTGTTTGATCTTCAGAAACATTCAACAAGTGTTGATGAAAGTCAGTGGATGCAATTTTTTCTACATGGAGAAATTCAGTGACACTCCTTGGCTTCATATGTGCTTCTGTGTCGGACTCCATTCTATCAGACTGCCCCTCTGCAGCTGTTTGTCACACAGCAACTACATGTACTGGAATATCGGTGGGAAGGTTCTCTCTCTACAAGCGTATTGAAATAAACTCTCCTGTTTTAAATTTGTTCAGCCTTTTACCTGACTTCATTAATCTTCTCCTGTATATATAGTCAGCCAGACAATGGTGTAATTCATCCATTGTCCATAATCCTATAATATTACTGGAACATGTGGTTCTTGTAGAGGACAGACTGCAAAGATTTATTAACAAAAAGGCAGACTTCTGATTTTTGTCTCTTTTATTATCTTTCTCTTTTTAGATTTATCTAGGCTTTGTGTTGAAACTGAATTTCATTAGGTTCTAATTGAATCAAGGCAAAGTATTTCAAATACTTGTAATGGAAGGGTAACATTTTTAAGCCAATACTCAGACAAAACCTGTAGTTCTAAAACAGCAAAAAGCTTCAGCTATAGCGTCTAGTACAGTTTCAAACATAAGCACATCCAAATTAAACAATTTTTTTTTCCTTTTTACTAAAAGAAATTTTTTAAAAATTATCACATGGCTGTGATTTAGCCTATACACTACAGGAACATCAGCATGCTCATTCAAATGCATTGGGGACCACAGTGCTTTGTAGCGCATGTGACCTTTATATAAATAGACTTTCCCCCTGCAATTAAGCTGGAAAAGTGACAACTGAAAAAGTTAGTATTGGAAAAAAAGTTACACTAACTACATAAATAAAACTGGTTTAAATCTCTCACTAGAAAAAGAATTATGAAATTATTTTAGTGAAAAAAGGAGTAATGCTTATACCTACGTTGCTGTTTACAGTATTCACCCTCTGCTATGATGATTTAAGAACAAATCGCTTCAGTTGCAGTGGTTAACCATGGTTTACTTGTGTACTTCCTTTAAGCCTTTAAGGTCTCAAAAAAAAAAAAAAGTCTACTGTCCTTTCCTGTTTCTAAGCACTGCTCAGAGGAATCCAGCATGTGGCATTTAGCCTGTAACACCCCCAATACATTAGGTGTTTAATAAGTCACATTACTGCTCAATATCAGGACAAAGAAAGCTATATTCCTTTCAGAATGGGAGCATTTCTAGTACGAATTTCATAACCTATGTAATACAGTTCTAACTACGCCTAATCTAGACAATGTTCTGGAAAATTATTGATGGTCTTCTACTTTGACTGAATTTTTAATAATCAGTGAAGAAACAATTCTAAACCTAGAAGTCAATCTGAATTTAAGAAATAAACTATTTGTATCTCTGTCATCCAAAAGTCTCGTGAATATAATTTTCATACTAAGTCAATACATCTTTCCTTCACTCTGTTCTCAGGTAAATTCTACGCTACCATGAACAGTAAATTTACCTCTTTGGCCTGTGCAAATTCTAGAAAACAAAGATTTTTTTTTTTAAATGTGAAATTGCTGGTTGTGACATTACCTGTTCCTAATGAACAAAGAAAAATGTATTACTGCTGTTGAGTTTTCTTTCTCTGCCTTAGCTGCAGACTTACTTTCTTTCACAGCTCATTTTTAATTTTTAGGATATGCTAGGATCTGGTTTTAATGAATATGTGGAATAAGCAGTTGTCTTGCATTTTCAGAGCTCAGAATCTTAACTGCCTCACTTTTATTCGCTGAAAGTCTGAAATCACATTCATCTCCTACTCACAGCAGTCTGAGGATTAACATAAAAATAGACTTCAATCATTTCAGTGCTGATTTCTTTTCTTCTAAAACACATTAGGAAGCTAAAAACAGAATTGTGTTGATGATACAAATTATCCAGGACTCCAGTCTTGAGCACAAGCACCACCTGTGGTTCATGTGAAGGATGTGGGGAAGATAATTGCTATCCTCCTCTTTGTGTATTGAACTTTTAACTGCTTGAACATAAAGAGCCTGATTGTGCTAGAACATTCAATTGGTTAAACAGTTAACTGTTTGAAAACAATCTGACTTAAAGATTGGACACCAATATAGGTGCTGATTAAAAATACTAGCAAGTTATGCATTTTTCCACTGGTTTAAGTCTTGTTCTACACGAATGCTATAGACTGTTCAAAAAACAACAAAACCAAAACTGTAAGAAAGTTGCAGAAGGACTTATCAATGTATGGTGAAAAGATAAAGGGCTGAAGAATATTTTGTTGAATAGATGCCCTTATAGCATAGCAAAGTGTAGAGACAGTCCAGCACTAATTCTAGATCTCAAAACTCAACAGCTTAAAGGCACATTTGTGCAGACAAATATCTGGATTTTCACTGTAGTTAACTCAACCTGAAACAGTATGCATAGATAGTCCTGAAAGTAATGCCTCCTATTTATTTCCATGGAAACAACAAGAGATACAAGGAGCATAATAACACTATTTCATAGAGCAAAAATGAATAGTAATACAGGAATAGAAAAAGCCTTAAGAAAAGATTTCCCACTGAAAATATTTGAGGATAAAATTCAGACCTTAGTTTTTTCTTTTGGAATTAAAATCTTCACAGAACTGTCACAGAACTTGAAAATGTAGAAATCAGTGCCCTCTTTCACTACCCATCTCCTTCTGCATAAGGAAACATATCTGTTAATTCCATTAGTTCGATTCTTTGTGCCAATCCATTTTATGCATAGGATAGTTGGAAACTGGGGGGATGGAAGAAAAGATAATTACATTTTCTTGTGTCTTTTTCTTTTATGTACTCAAAATTTGTATTTGTTTTGATCCATCAACCCACAGATAAAATATACCTAAATTCATGCTAAATAACTTCTGATTATAATAATGAAATATTAACAACACATTCACAGGATGTCCTGTTTTTTGGGTTTTCTGGAGTTTGTTTGCTTGTTTTTGTTTTACTGTTTTTTTAAAGGCAACCTTTTCTAATGGACATTTTGACTTCTACAACACATGCAGGGTGAAAAAGATACTTGAAAATAAAGCTGGCAGCCAGCTGCTCAAGACTTATTTATAAATTTCTTATGGTCTTCTTTTGTAGCTCAGCCAGTAGTTCAGCCACGCTGTAGTTGGAATGCCTCCTGATGTTTTAGAGAAATGAGATATAAATACATACAAAGCCAGATGCCCAGAATGGCAGAAATTTTACAGGCAGCCAGCTGGGAAACTGTTTTGAAAGCCACAGAGAAGGTAAAACAACTAAGTTTTCTTATGCCTGCTAAAGCGTAAGTGTTGCAGTGATGAGATGAATAACTGGTCCCTTTGACTCCACATGACAGATCTCAGGATGCTACCAAGGAAAAGAGCAAGCTGAGGTGTATTCCATACTTTGGAGATCTACTGAAATGTGTTACCAGCATGATAAACAAGAGATCAAGAGATTCTACTACATATCCCGGGGAGAGATTCAAGTTAAAAAAAAAAAAAAAAAAAAAAAAAAAAGTTTTCTTTTTAAAGATTTCAAAAAAATGGGAGATATGAGATTCTCTTCTCTTCTTCAATCATACGAAACCAATATTTTAGAAAGTGGTAGTCACAGCATTTAAATAGTATTCAAATAATAAACTATACTTTGTGTAAACTTTTTAAAATCAATCTCTGCATCTACTGCAAAACCAAGATACTAGTTGCCAGAATATGCATTGCTTTTTTATTTTTAACACATATGTGCACACACATATTCTAAGGGTATTAAAAATCATGTTTTCTTCCTGCTACCTTTCATGAACTAACAAGCCTAACTGCTTGAAGTTCAAGAATAAATAAAAATGGAGGACAAACTACCTTATGCTTGCTTTATGTTATCAACAGAAAAGGAGAGATTTGAGACTACTGAAATATACCATAAGAAATATTCCAGGATTACAGATGCTACTCACAATTCCTAAGCTTTATGGAAAAGAAAATATAAACATTGAAGTGCTCCTTCTTTTCAATAGGTAGAAACAGAAACAGATCAACAACTACTGGAATGTGATTTAGAAGGTATGTTCTGCTAAACCAGCAGTGAAAAAGAAAATGCTGACACACACGCCAAGCATGGAAAAAGAGGCTCTTTCTGGTCTTTTTTGGGACTTCGGGAAGAAAGTATCTGCTGCTGTGCTGAGATAATGTTGTGGGATTTAAGGATTTTCCTATCGCTGTCTGGGGAACAAAAGAATGAATCATGAAAGTATGTCCTAACCTCTTAGATAAGTTGTTCTTATGCCACAGAAAAATCAAAATCCAGCCCCCACCCCACTCTCCCAAGATTTTCTAAGGTTCATAATCTACCTGAGGGATACAGAAAAAATGAAATTACCAGAACTAGTGCTGCTGTGTTAAAAAACTAGTTCCAAGATCATGAAATTCTGCCAGAGAGAACATACTTCTGCTGAAAATAAATACTAGACTTTTCCATTTTCAATGTAACATTCCCTCACATAAAAGGTATCGTAGGATTACAATTCATGAAAGCTTTCCTTGCAAAAGCAAGTATTCTGAAAAGGCTAACAAATCTGCTAATTTTTTTTTTTTTAAACAAATCTACACTTGTATCAAATTGGCATCACCATAGAAACGTGTTGCAATAATCTTATGCATAAATGGAGTGTAAAGGTTGAACTAGTCATTTGTGAATGCCCAGCTATGGCAACATTAAGTTGCAGTAATTACATGACCATATCAGTCAGCAAGTTCTCTTGCATTTTGGAAAAAATAAATAAATAGGGTTACTAAGCATTACAAACAACAGGTGCCACTTAGCACTGTCAGGCAAACTGTTTCACAGGCTCAATTCAAATTTTTCCATAGAAATACAGTGATTAGAATTATTCTCAATATATTTACATTAGGTTCAGCACAGTATTTTCACAAAGATTTATTACCTTACATATATTCCAGCACTAGGATTTAGCCAAACACAGACTGTAAAGTGGATTTTGGAAATTAGCAAAAGAATTATTTTAATGAAGTAAACTCAATAAGACCACTTTTGCTTGTTTTCCATTTTAGTGATTCCTTCTGATGAGAAAGCAAAGGTGTGCACAAGGTAGGTAACAAGATATAGTCAGGGGAAAATATGAGGATAGGGTGTGTTGGGTATGTATCTGTTATGGGAAAATAGATAGAACAGGAAGAGCTCTAACAGGGACAAAACATAATCTTTGAAATGCTTGTCACCAATGAAAAAGCCTTGATTATAGTTGAATTATCAGTTTCTGATATAGCAACTTAGTTAAATATTTATTTTGGGAAAAATAAGGCAGTTTTTAAAAGAATCAGACATCATGACTACATGTTTATTCCAGTGATCACTTTTTTAAACACTGGTGATTTTACCCTAGAACTTTTAAGTTAAGGAAGCTAGGCAATTATCCAAGCAACCTAAAAGCTATATCTTTGCTAACAGCTTCACAAGAAAGTTTTCCAGATGACATAGGATTACGTATTTCATATCTAAGAAAATGTACTTTCCTAAGCTTGGATAGATTTTAGGAGGGCTGCTCCAAAAGCAATGCCTGCTATTTTATGATGTCGCCCTGTGGTATCAGAGGCAAATGTTGGTGATATGGTAGTAAAGGTTGAACCTTCCCATCAATATTCTGTTATATTTTGTTGTCATGTGACAGATGGCAGCAAGAGGGGCAATCTGACAGAATGGTGTCTGACATGGAAGTATGTATGAAGTAAGGTGTGTCACTGAATTCCTCTGTGTGGAAAAAAATGCACCTACTGACATTCACTGATGTGTGTTGATCATTTATGGAGACCAAAATGTGGCTGTGAGCACAATGAGGTGGTGCGGGGTGCATTTCAACAGTGATGACAACAACTCTGGTCACATCTGCTAGTGCAGATTCTTACAAGCAGCATGCAGACTCTCGTTCATTGCTGATGAAAATGCATAGCTAATGGTGATGACAAAGTTGAAAATTACTGCTTTGTAGCTGAGTATTTGCTCTATCAAATAGTGTTATTGTGCTCCTTGTATCTGTTGTAGTTTCTATGTAAATAAATGAGGTATTACTTTCAGAGCAATCTATGTAATATTGCAGTTTCTCACATGAAAGCTGCTACATCTTGAATGTACATTTAAGTAGTTTTAAAGTCATTGGTGGAGGAGGGACAGAAGGAAGAAAATAATTTACTACTAATATTGATTATATAATACTCCTAAAGATGCAAAATATCGATTTACATTCATAAACTACTAAATAGATGTGAAGTCACATGTGACAGTAAGGAATCCAGAAAATATTTTCTCAGCTGAAAAATTAAGGCTGATTTGATTAGATTTATTTTTATGAGTTAATACACTTCTTGAGGAGTCCTAAATTTACAGCATCTAAAAGCCAGTGAATATGATTTGTCATTGCTATTGTAAAATATTACAAGCTTTGTATTAGGATTGCAGATCTAATCAAGTTTCTGGGCTTTTCTTGGTCTTAGTTGGTTTTAGCTTGTTGTAGCTGTGGTAACAATTTTTTAGTGACAAAAAGGCAGCTGTACCTTAGCTCTCTTAATAACAGTAATGGTAAAAGCTACTTATCACATAGCTATTGACAGCCCTTAGCAAATGGGAGTTAGTGAGGTTCCTGAGGCAAAGGCTGGAAAACTTCAGGTGGGAATCCAGGGAGAAAAAGTAAGCAGGGACACTGTGTTACTAGACGTACTTAAGTAACTCTGCGTAGACACAAAAATGAAGAGGAATATATTTTCTTACCATAAAGATCATATTCCTCCCAGCTACTAAGTTAGGTCTGTGACAATTCATTGTAACTCCCACTCTACTTGAATAACACTGTCACTCTAGGAGCCAGAAGAACACTGGAATGTAAGCATACCACTGGAAGAAGGGGATGGGTATTACTAACTGACAATATCGCAGTTTAAACTATACTATTCCTAAGACTTCTGTGATAATTAGACTATTTTGTCTGATCTGGGAGTGCGACTGTCATTGTAACTGAAATGTTAATAGCAGTAGTTTGTTGTATTTATTAGAACAGACTTCAGTTTGACTAGCAATAATATTTTTCACTTTGTATATTGAAGAAGAAATTAAAATTGCAACTGCGCATCTAAGGTAATTCTTACCTGAGGAATGACCTGTCCTGTTGATAGGAAAGTATATCTGCACAACGAGGCTGAAAAGTAATAGCCCACACGTCAACTTTATGTTAAGGCAGCATAAATTCCCTTGCAGGCAGGTTAAGAAACGACACATTATTGACTTGTAAAGACTTGATTGGTGCTGGTAAAACTGCATAACTATCATGGAAATCTCTGCTATTAGTACAAGCTGGGGGACGTAAGGATGGAGCACAATCCTATCGAAAAGGACCTGGGGATACTGATGGATGGCAAGCTGGACAGGAGTCAACAGGGATGGAACACCTCTCTTACAAGGACAGGCTGAAAGAGCTGGGATTGTTCAGCCTAGAAAAGAGAAGGCTCCAGAAAGATCTGAGAGCGGCCTTTCAATATCTAAAGAGGGACTAGAAAAGAAAGAAGGAGACAGACTCTTTAGCAGGGTCTGTTGTGATAGGACAAGGGGAATAGTTTCAAATTTAAATAGGAGAGATTTAGACTGGATATAAAAAAGTTGTTTTCTTGCAATAAGGATGGTGAGGCACCGGAACAGGCTGCTGAGAGATGTGGTAGATGCCCCATCCTTTCGAGGTAAGGCTGGATGGGGCTCTGAGCAACCTGATCTAGGTTTAGGTGTTCCTGTACATTGCAAGGGAGTTGGACTAGATGACCTTTAACAGAACCTTTCAACTCCAAAACTCTATGATTATGATGATTCTGTGTAAGGATTCATCTCATGCTGAGGCTTCACAGACTCCTCATTAAACTGCTTATGTCAGGAGGACTCTGTTTAATACATTGTTCATTAAATATCTTTAAGAAAAAATGTACACTTAATTTTCCTCAAAGAGTACAATGAATATTCTCAAACAGTACATATTGTTCTCTCATTCCACTCACAAAAGCTTTGAGTGTAAGTTAGTAGTCTACACTAATTAGTTCAGTCTGCATTGCCATTCAACCAGATGGAAATAACATGCCTTTTTAGCACTGTCTAGAAACATAGAAGTGAAATAAAACTAAAATATGCAGTCCCAGTGAGCAACGGTATTATATTTTATTCATCCTCCAAAGGTCACAAAGACCAAAATCCTTTTAGAGCATGTCATTCACTTTCAGCCTTGCACTGTGAGCTCTCAGCACAGGGATGATCAAAGATCAAAATATGCCTCACTAAATTACAAGAAAAATATCTGCATTTCTGCATTCTGTTTTGTTACAATCCCATTAGTCATAGTGAATCTTATGCCTCAGTTGCATGCCAGAAAAACTACATGCAATGGAATCACCCTTTTTCAGAGCCTATTCCAATACTTTATTTAGTAATGGCCTCATGACATCAGAATATTTTTTCTCGTGGAAACAGATTTACTGATCTTTAAAACCTTATTTAATTTCACATCCATCTAACTCTTACCACTTCTGCATAATACTGTAAGACTCCTCAGGACAAAGGCCAAATCTCACAGACTGCTCATCCCCCACATAAACCCCTTACATACATCTTAGACTAGAATATTTGAACAGCAAAACCTTGTAAGACTGTCATTATACTTAGAATTGATGATAAACATTATTCTAATGTTAAACTCCACAGTGTGTTAGGTTTGAAACAGTCCAAATTATATAAACTACTTTTTATTTATCCTACTTGAATATCTCTGCCCTTGAGAGTTGCAGCTTGGTTGTGGCTAGCATTTTAAGAAGCCAAACAGAAATGACTGCTGTTCCCATACAAGAGGGGAGGACTGTGAGGAATTCTCTGTGTTCTTTATTATTTAAGAAAAATAAAGAAAATATACTCTAAGCTCTAGGAGACACATTCAGTCCAGATTAAAAATTCTATGGAACATTTATTCCTATATATATATTGAAAGGAAACCACACAAAAAATTTAAAAGTGAGATTTGTAGAGGGAACAAGTATTGTTTAAAAGCAAATCTCCAAACTAAGCCTGTGGACTACTTATCACAAAGGCAGCTATTTCACTTTACATGCTTTTTAAACTCTACAAATTAAATTAAGAACTTGAGAGTAATATAACTGTATTTTAATTAATTTGGGGGCAAATAAGAATACGTTTTCATTGAAAATGTTTATTTCCCTGGTTTAGCCCCTGAGCAAGATTAGCAATTGAGAGAAAAAAATAAAAGAAAAAAAAGAAACAAGAAACTGTAAAGTCACTTATCCACAAGAGAAATAAAAGAAACGAAAGAAACAAAAGGTAATTATAATTATTGAAACAACATACCTTACAATCTTTCCGAATTTCTTCCAAGCTGGGCTGCTCTATGATTCTATGAAAAAACAAACAAGCAAACAAACAAAACAAAACCAGAAAAAAAAATCCAATCACTAATATAATACCTTATGTACCATGTACTTCTTTTATCACCAAGAGTTCCCCCTGTAATGGAACTAGACAAAACTATAATTCAGAAATAGGAAACCAGAAGGACTGTAAAAGTGAAATGGACTTCTGACAAATGATACTGTATAGAATATGACTTTACAGACTGACAAAACAAAACACTCCTCTCCTGCACTAGTAAACTAAAATAGTGTATAGTCTAAGTGAAGCATGGGTGCTTCAGTATTAATCTTTTACTCTGGCACAAGTATTTGTCAAAACTGTTGAACCTTGAATTTTCTTTTTTGGTTTGGTTGTTAACTTTATGTAATATAAGGCTGGTTTGGAGGCTATGGCTTTAACCGAATTACCATGCCTGTAAGCACACTTCCAGGTTTATCCCAAATAGTCCAATGATATTAAAGCCTTACATAAGCCTTGCTTGATTTAAATTTCATACCTTGCATATTCTCAGAATATTTGAATATTGTGAAGTTTAATCATTATGAAAGAATTACCTGAGTAAAAGTAGTCCAGACTTAGAATTAATAGCGAGTTTACAGAACTGATACTTCTGTTTTCTGTTTGTTGCTACTACATTTAATATCTGGCTCAAAATCTATTCTATGCAATTATTTTAGTACAACTGCAGAAATCACAGTTACAGTAAATTACATTTACAAATTTAGGTAAAATAGGGAAACGTGCTTGAGTAATTTTCTAGAATGCTTCTTATAAGCATCTGTGTAAACCATAAGCCATTCTCCCATGGACACATTAGCAAAGCAAGAAAACCCAATCTGCCTTCCTCTTTCTCTTCCTCTGATTAGAGACTATGTGGTAACAAGCTCGGATACTCCATATAGGAGTATCTGAGTGTTCTTCCCAGCCCATTAATGACAAAGAGTTCACCTATTTTTTTCCTGTAGCTGTTCCAGTTTTCACCTGTTTCCATTTTCTTTTCTTCTAGCTGTCTAGAGAAGACGGTTATTATGATTAAATGGCAACAGCCTGCTTAGTATCAAGCATACAGACATATTCATGTTGTCTTTAAATTTCAGACAAAAATGAATTTTCTGACTCACCCTATCTTCCTGTCTTCCAACAGTGATTTAGATCTGAGAGAACATCATATGATATGCTCAATTTTTGAATCTGTTTTCTTGGAGGAAATTTACACATGCTGCAGAAAGCTGAAAAAAGAATAAATGATAAAAAACCATAGCACCTGTAGCTCTTTAGAATCTCTTTATTCTGATAGCCATACATGCAAAAAACTTTCAAAGAAAAATGAGATTTGCTACACCGTATCAGGTCACTGATGCATATAGTCTGCTATCTTGTGGGTGCCAGCACTTCAGAGAAATGCAAAACACACTCAGGTTCTTTAGAACACGCTCAAGTTGCTACTATGAAGTTTATTTGTGTACACAAATATGCTATTTTCCTCTAAATGCTGTCATGCTCTCATTCGTCACTGACAACGAATACATGCATTTTTAACTTGTTTATGGAAGACTCGTGTTGCTGATCGCTGGACATCTGAATGGAAAAAAAATGAGTTAGTACAACCAACACTGCATTATTTTTTGAAGGAAATTGTGTAGTTAGCCTAAAAAATCATTTGTCTAGTGAATTAGATGAATGAGGGAATGATATTTCTAATCTATTATTGGCTCAGTACATCCTAGACAGCAATCTGGTCCACAGTTTATAAGAATTAAAAATTAATAATGATAATTTTTTCCCTTATATACATTGCTAAAATGTTTACATTTGTAAAGCCATTGAGAATGGTTTTCATCAGATGAGAATGAAAACAGAGAAACAGAGGCTGAATCCAACAGTGGATGAAAGCAAGAAGCGTCTGTGTCAAAGAAATATTTAAATATCCAAAAAGGAAATGAAGAAAGTTTAAATGGAAAACAAGAGTTATGAACTGCATGGTAAAAATATTCTAAAGGGAGAAGACATAATATAGGTGAACAAAGTAATGTAACAAGAAATCAAAGGTTTGTAAAGACTCAATGGCAAGGTCTGCAGAATAACACTGAAGGAAGAAAATACTGGAAAACTGAACGCAAAAGATCATAGAAGAGAAACAAAAAATAGAGATGACTTGCTTGCTTTTGAGATTTAAGAAATTTTGAAGGCTTAGAAATGTACTCCCTGAGACACATTTTCTAGACTTTTGTCTTTCATCATCACCAGAAACATACAGAGAAGGAACTGTCCAAAGAGAAATTATTTATACTTTGCTCCCGTATACTCTTATTACATGCTCCTAACTCCAGGTCTACAGGATGACTTACATGCTCTGCTTTATCTCATCACATTTGTGACCCCTCCTTGCTTTGGAAAGAAAATAGAAGGTTACACTGTCAAGGTATATTGTGTTCTTTCCTTATTTGGCTAGATTTTCAGTGAAGGTGCTTTTTTTATGAGAGTCCTCAATAAAATATGAGGAATATTTATTAAAAGACACTTTTCCTAAAATGGTATGGAAGTTTGAGGATTCCAGTTTCTGGTACTATACAGCATCAGCTTACCTTACAGTCCTATGGAAGAGCAGAATGCAGGACTGCCAGCAAACTGGGATGAAGTGGCTTGAAGGAAGACTGACTTCCAGGCCCACTACAAATAGCAACAGACAGGAGCTGTGGGAAGAATGCTGACATGCTATTGCTTGGCTGTAATCACTGAACTGCTGTCTGTTTAAACCACATTTTATCTACTTCATCATGTTATGTTATGTACACAGGGCAGCCACAAAGATAGTAACTGTCACAAAGGTCCAAATTAAATGATAACCATAAATACATGCATCTTCAGTTAAAGAAAATCAATGTCTCCACAGTTGTTAGTTATGAAATACAACCAGTCATATTCCTAAAAAAAAAAAAAGATGTCTAAGATAAGTAAGCAGTTTTTTGCTGGATGATTGCAAATAAAAATTATTACTGATAAATCTGCCAGTCTCTATAGATCCATTCTAGATAGGAAAACGGTTTGAGACAAAATTGCAATCATATTACTAATAAAGCTGTTTAAAAGCTTTGACTTGGTCCAACAAGTTACTTATTATGAAGACACAGAGAGAAGCTTCAGTCTTAGAAGATATAAAATAAATAAGATGAAAACAAGACAAGAAATATAAAGACTGTTGCACTGGCATAAGAAGAATTTTCTAATCTGTACTGGTTATTGGCTACTGAATGGGTAGTTACATTTCCACTAATACATTCAACTTTTTTATTCTAGTATCTTAAGATATACAGATGGATAGAATAAAAAACATAACATGTACTAGGTTAATACCTGAAGTAAAAATGTATTTATGAGATATTTTTAAACAATTTAACAGTCACTTCCCTTAATGAATCATTGGAATTTCTGTATTAACTAATGCATATCACTTAAATGTATACTGTAACATAAATAAAATTAGCACATTATTTCCCACTGCCTTTGATAATATTATGAATTTGTAGTGACGGGTTCTCACTCTCTTGCAATGTAAAAAGCTATCGCAGTAAATTGCTTTCAATCTTAAACATTCTCGGATTTTTCAGCAAAGACTTATTTTAACAGTTAACTTCTTCCCAGAAATTCCTTGTATATGTATATGGTTAATTTTTAGTCTTATTTAAAAAGAAGTGTATTTATCTTTTTCTAGAAGGACATTATAGCAGAAAGAATTTTCATCTGTATTAGATTTATAATCCTCCAATCTTAACACAATTAATATAAAACACGAGTAGATGTGCAAGGTCATACCAGTATTACCTGTCTAGGATATAAGATTATAATACTATAGTAGAACAACTATTTCAAACAAAAAGGACATCTTTCAAAGTTGAACATCGCTTGTGGTGACAACTAATGAACTCTACGTACTATTTCAGAAGTTCAGTTGACACTGTCTTCCTAGATACGTGAAGAGAAGTAGTATAAATTTTTTAAGTACAAGTTTCTAATAATACAGAATTCTTAGCTTTTTTCTTTCAATACTTTTAATTAGAGCTAGAAAAGAACCTATTTTGATATCAACTGTCCTTAGTAGCAACACTTCACAACATGCAACTTGAAAAGGTCAGTCTATCAGGCTTTAATACATAAAATATAAATGAAAATGAGAATAAGGAACATCTCTCCAGACTATTCTTCTATGAAACCAAAGCAACAATAAAAGTCACATTGTTAGAAAGAATCACACGTGCTTCAGCTGTGAGAGAAAGTATACTTCCAAAAAGTCTAAAAACCAGTTTGCTAATTAAAAATAGAACTATCGAATAGCATCAGAGAATGCTTTGAGTTGGAAGAGACCTTAAATGTTGTTCGTTCAGTGCCCAATTACTTTGTTCCCCATCATTGTTATCACAGTATTAGCATAGCAAGAGAGCTATCCAGAGCTTAAGTTGGGATGCTACACTTTTCAGATTGTTACTTTCAGTTGTCTGACTGACAGGCTGATGTGTGTCAGTTCTATTTCTGGATGGCTGCTGATTGATGAATAGCAGGTTATTGTCAGGTGCAAAATCTATCCACTGCCTTAAGAGAATGTTGTTTAGACCATGGGTGTCCACAATCTTTTGGCTTGCCTGGACTGCACTGAGTGAAGAATAGTTGTCTAGGTCTGTACAGAGATTTTTTGATGAAATTTTACTTTTCCTATACTTCATCCTTGAAAACAGTATTTCAGAAATGTACGTATTGTCAAAAAGTGATGTCATGAATAAGGTATGATCAGGAAGCAAGGAATATTTCTCCCTGGTAAGATAGGTCTTATTTGAAGTCTTGTAAAGAGACTTTTTTCTTCAAGTTGAGTGTCTACTTGCAATTCTATAAATTCTATTCAGACTGAAAATTGAGTTGCAAAAACGCCAAAAAGTTGATGTTTTTTTTTTTTTTTTTTTTGTCAATCTTGAAATCTATTCTCAAATTCCTTTATCAAAACAGAAAGTGGCTGCATGGGTTTTTTTACTGTTTGCAGGACAGTGTTTAGCCAATTCATCAAAATGCAGAAACCATAACTTGAGATTACCATAATTTGTTTCATTTCAAATGCTATTATGGTTTGAAACATAGCACAGGTAAGTTGATTTTCACCTTGAAGACACACGTTTAACTCATTTAAATGAGCAGTCAAATCCACCAAAAATGCTAAATCTAGGAGCTATTTTTTTATCTTCATGTTCTGGCACAAATCTTCCTTTTGATTTCATAAATGGCTTAATTTCATTTCAAAAATCACAAAAACTTTTTAGCATTTTACCCCAGCTTACCCACCTTTTTTCAGAAAAGAAAATGATGTCCCTGTAAAAAGCACGCATACTTTTAAGAAATTCCTGTAAATGGTAATGATTCAAGTTATGAAATTCACAGCTTTGATAACTATTGGCACGAATTTATTCATTTTGAAATCTTTCGTGCATAAATTTTCTTTACATAAAATGCAGCAATATTTCATCAAATGTGAGTAGTGGCAACTGCATCATTCTCTACTAATTTTATAAAACTTCTTTTTCTTACCAACCACCACCAGGGCATCATCAGTAGCTACACCAAAAAATTTAAAGAAAGTAGCTTTAATGTAAATTTTACTGCTTCATACAAAACAAGGGATTTCGTTGTATCTTTTAATGGCATCAAGGAGACATTTCTTCAGTTCCTTTATATTTGTTATCAATACCTCTAATAGAAATGGCAAGTTGAGCTATATCTGTAGTATCGGTACTTTCATAACACCAAAGCTCAATATTTGAAATTAACTGCTTTACTCTCCAAATTTATTTTGATAGATTTTCCTATTTCTTCAATTCACCTGGCTATAGTCCGGTGAGACAAATTGATTTTATATTAAAAAAAAAAAAAACATTTCTCATCAAGACAAATTATATCTGCTGTTTTCCATATATTTCTCAATAAGCTCACCATCAGTAAATGGTTTTGATTATTTTGCAATCAGATTTACTATCACATAACTAGCTTTTAGGCATAATAGAGTCCATCTGAATTGTAACTTAAAAAAAAAATTGTTTCTCAGTTCTGCTGTTTTGGCTATATGAAACATTCCTTGATATGCATAAAATTTGGCAGTATATTTTTGCATATAACATATTTGCAAATTGCAATATTTGAAAACTGACATGATTTCCTTAAAAATTAGGCATAGCGCCACATTATTTGCCTTGACAAAAAAAATACTAATCTGCCCATTTTTTAACACTCTCTGATTTTTCCTTTTTTGGGTTCTGTTTTTCTTTGAGACATTAGACAGGTTGAAAAACTGTTAGTAACCACCGAGTTTTATTCACAAAGCATCACAAATGCACATAATACTTAATATACTCAGTTTGATTTGATTGAATATATTTGGCTGGCATGAGAGGCAGAGTTAGTACTGCACTGTACCCGCCCCTCCACAGCATTCTGCTGTCACCTATGCAATCCGCACTCAAGTTGAGCTCAACTGAAAAATATAACTAAAATCCACATAACAGCGTTAAAAGTTTGCGAACATATGGGGCCACACGACTAGCTGTCCCAAGCTGCATGCAGCCCATGCACCGTGGGTTGGATATCAAGGAATGTTTCATATAGCCAAAACAGCAGAACTGAGAAACAATTTTTTTTTAAGTTACAATTCAAATGGACTCTATTACGCCTAAAAGCTAGTTATGTGATAGTAAATCTGACTGCAAACTAATCAGTTTCGGAAGTTAATAGCAAAGCATCATATGTATTGGGCATACGTGGCAAGGTTTTGGTAGTGGGGGGCTGCAGATGAGACCTTCACGGGCGGAGCTCTGCCCCAAATCACGTCACATCAGAGATAGCTCCAGCTCCTCCAGAAGGGCGCTGCTGCTGGCCAGAGCAAGGCCATAAGTGACACTAGGCATGCTCTGGGAGAGCAGATGATAGAAAGGAATAAACTGCTGCACAACAGCAGCTGGGAGAGAAGCAGCCCTGAAGGCACCAATGTCAGTGCAGAAGGAGAGCAGGAGGTGCTCCAGCTGTGGATCAGAAGTTTTCTGCAGACCAGAAGAGGCCCATAGAGGAGAAGGCTGTCCCCCTTCAGCTCACAAGATCTCTACACGCAGCCATGGTGGAACCCATGGTGCAGAAGTGCATGTGAGCCAAAGGAAGCTGCAGACTATGGAGAGCTACTGCAGGAACAGTACCCAGGTTGGAACTGCAGCACATGAAGAGAAGTCTGCAGTGGAATAACAGGTCTGGGAAAGCTAGCACTTGTGGGGACTTCAACTGGAATAGTACGCTCCTGAAGGATGGGCCCCATCGTACTGATGGAGAAGCCCATGCACAATCAGTTCTTGAAGAACAACAACCTTTGGGCCAAACTCCATGCTGAAGTATAGGAAGTGTAACCATGAAAGAGTGTCAGAGACAAAGCATGATGGACTGACCTTATCCCCCGTTCTCCTGAACCTCTCAAGAGGAGGAGGAGAAGGCAGAGGAGGGTGGATGAAGTGGCAGGTGTTTTTAGTTTGCTTTTAATTCTCATTGCTCTAATCTGTTAGTTATAGGGAATAAATTATATCAATGTCCCTAAATTGAGTTTGTTTTGCCTGTGATGGTAATTGGTGAGTTATTTCCCTTATCTCAACCCTTGAGCTCTCTTTCATTTGATTTTCTCCCCCTCCTCCTTTATGGAGGTGGAGTGAGAGAGCAATGTATAGCTTCACCATCAGGGTGAAATCACCAGATCAGATCTTCCAAAATGTCCTTTAACAAAATCAGTGAGATATCAACTGAAAAAAAAAAAAAAAAAAAGCAGGCAATAGGTCAGGTGGGCAGCAGGGCTCAAAGGGTTATGATCAGCTATAAGAAATCCAGCTGGCAGAAAGTTAATAGCATCCCTAAGGGATCAATACTGGAACCAAAACCCATTAACATACCATTTAATGACCTGCACAGTGAGGCAGGGCACAGTCTCAGCAAGCTGGTAAATGATAGCAAAATGGGGTGGGTGGGAGCTAAGGGACAGTCATCAAAAATTCCATAGGATAAATCTATTCAGATAAATCAATTCTAATAGCCTAGAAGAAATGAACATACAAACATCTTCCGAAGTTCAACGAAAGCACATGGCATAGTGCTGTATCAGGTGCAAAACTGCCCCGTGCCTATATGGCTAACTGGTTAGAAAGCAGCTTTACAAAAAATTGCTTGGGAGTGCTAGTCAACAAAGAATTGAATGCAGTGAATCAGCAGTGTACCCTGGTGGCAAGGAAGGCCAACTGTAGCCTGAGCTGCATTAGCAAAAGCAGAGCTTTTGGGAGAGCCATTATTCCCCACTCTGATCAGTACTGGACGGAACAGAAAGGAGAGCTAGTTTCATCTATGAGGTGCATAGTGACAGGAGGAGATGCAGTGAACCCACTCTGCAGCAGATTGCATTTTATTACAACGTATTTAACCTCAGTGTCACAAAAGAAATTTCCCTTGAGAGACTCCAAAATAATTTCTCAGTACTTTGTCCAAAAAAATTAGTTACTTATACAAATCTAAATGGAGAAAAGATCACAACTTCACAATTCCAAAGATGTAAAAGCTACTAATTAACTACTGTTAAACAATGATTTCAGTACTGGCAACATTCTGAAGTGATACCAAAACAATACAGAAAGCAACTAGAATCAACATTCATTCCACTCATTCAGATAATCAGCAGCAACTAAAGACGAAAAATAAATAAAACTAGTTTTGAGTTCTTCAAGAGCAAGTCAGAGCATGTAAATGGAGACACACAGAAATACTAGCATTTTGTAGTTTTGGAGTTTCTCTTCATTTTTTTAACATCATCTTTCAACAAAATAAGAAAGAACAAACAAAAGTGACCTTTCCGAGGAAGAAAAGATGTGGATGGTCTTTAAGAAAAGATTTTATTCCACCTGTATAATAACCTACTGGGAAAAATGTGTGCTTTTAGCAAAATGTCACTGTGCTGTCGCTGTTGTTCTAGCACCGTGATGAATAATGGGCAACTCTGTGAGATTGCTGTGGTTCACCCTGCATTAGGGTCACTGACCACTTATCACTGCAGGGATCACTGGAAATAATGATGGTGGAGAATGTTGAGGTAGCTGAATAAATAAATATTTGCCATTTCTTGAATAGGAAAAATAAACATCTATAAAAAACAGCTTGCCTCTGAATTAGGAGAAAAATTTTATATCTATCCTTATTTAAAAACCATCAGTCTGAATTGAAATATTCATAAGACATGAGGTTGAAGGTAGCTGAAATTTAAAAAAAATATATACTTGCTTGTAAACAGTCTACAATAAAAATAAATACATTAGCCAGTAATGTTTTTCTTTAAATCTGCGTTGTATTTGCTTCATTCAAAGCAGTTATATATGTACTAGATAATTAAACACCTGGGGAAAAATCTAATTTTGTTTCATAAAAAATGCAATTACTAATTGGGAACACACAACTAAACCACAGAAGCAATGCATATATTTGTTTTGCAAATAACTACTTTTGTTTCACTCATCTCTCACAACTGTGCTATTACCATCACTGCTGATACTAACATTCCTCAGATACATTCAATATAATAATAAATAAATATCAATTACAATGACAGATAATATTCAGTATGACATATAGAGTAATGAAGATGTATTTGGAGTTTTTTTCAGATGTTTACAGCTGGTAAGACATTACAGGACAAATAAATTCAAAATAGCACAATTTTTTACACTCATTTCTCTGGAATTTTAGTGAAAATTTATTGGTTTACTTTCTTGTGTGTGGGCCACAGAAAATTCATAACACAGGAAAAAAAATGTAGCTTTAACACCTGAGTAATATGTGTTATCCACTCAGTTTTCACCTGATTCAATGCTCATCAAAACTCAGAAAGGGTCATTTCAGAAGTAGAAAATTTGTATTATAATGAAAACAATGCTGTTTTTACTTTTCCCATTTTTTTCTTTGCTCAGTCAAGGAAATAATAATATTAACACCAAATAAGAAATTTTTTATTTGAAGGAAAATAATTAAAAAATTAGATATCGTACTTGTGTATAAGTTTAGAACAGATTCAAAGCAAGCCTAGCAGAAAGAAAAGAGAAGAATTTGAAGTTACCACGTAAAATGTAAATACTGTAAAATCCAGCTCATGCTTTCCCCAAAAAACCCTTATTTTCTTCTGTATTTATTTAAAAATAAATTCATATGCATACTTTGATATTAAATATTATCATTTCCTACGTTAAATAGTCATCATTAACGAGTTTTTTCAGAAGCACATTATAAAGTCATATGCACCAATCTTCCCCAAACTCAGATTTAAGCATTTGCTCATTCATCCACTTAGGAAGCAGAGAAATCCTACTTGTCTCAGGACCGGTAAGAAATGACCATCAAAACTTGACGAAGTCTCAATAAGTGAAAAAATATTTTCCACTGTAGAGATGGTTAATGAATTTTGCTAGTAGAAGTTTAGCAAAGATAAAATCTCTTTCTTTCCAAACTGCTTATAAATTGTTCTACTCTATTGACAGTATGTTGCAAGCATAAATATTATATTCTTTATGGTCTCATTCAGGAAGGATCTCAGATTAAAACTGTGTACGTTCTTGGATTTGATTACACAAATGAAAGTTACCTATGAAAACTATATTTTCACTCTTTGCAATGAATCAGTTTCAATAACTACTCTTCAATAATTCTGAAGGTCATGATCATTTCAAAGATAATTTTATAAATTAATGACAACTTCACATTCACCAAACAGCTGAAGTGAGGATGAGTGGAAAAGGAAACATCAGTAAGCCTAGATTTCAGCCAAATCCATCTTTGCTTTGCATGGTGACAAACACATGCTTTGAATCCTAATCTTCTCAAACAATTGCAGCAAGCCAAATCCAGGCAAACCTCCAAAATGGTAAGAGTGTACCCGCTTTCATTCAAATGTGGAGCAGATGGTGTGATTCAATTTTATGTCTATATGACTGGGACGAGTAGGTGATGATGAAAGGATTCCCCACAAGTACTGTAAATCAGTGGCTGAAGTGCTCAGAGACCTTTAATCCACAGCCTTTTCCAAAAGAGCATTTCATTAGTTCCAAATTCCTCTCTAAAATTTTTTTCTACATTGCTTCAAAGTTTTCAAGGCACCTGTTAAGGTGCAGAGCAAACATCAATAGTGTCACTACAAGGCTAGACCTATAGTACAGTTTTCTACGTTACTCTTGTCTGGAAAGAGTAACTGAGGTGTTATTCAAATGGTCTGTAAATAACCTGACAAGACCTTAGGAGGGGAAATCAGAATGAAGCATGAGGACTGACAATAAGAAAACAGATTCTCTGATAATTTTTCTTCTCATCAGCACGGTGTGAGACAACTCCTTAGGTCACATGAGTATCGTAAGAACAGATAAACTGAAAGAAAGTAGGAGTTGGAATTGACTGGATTTATCATCTACTACTTATCATGTCACATGTTGATGGCAAATATTGCTAAGAAATAACAGATATATATATATGTCCTAGTTTTGGATGGTACAATGGTTTATCATTGAAGTTGATAAGTTGCTATTTTGTTGTAGATCAGTGCTTGCACAGAGCCAAAGACTTCCCACTTCTCATGTGGCCTTGTCAGTGAGGAGCTGCAGGTGCACAAGAAACTGGAAGGGAATACAGCCAAGACAGCTGAACCAGAATGGCGAAAGGGATATCCCACAGAATATGATGAGAAGGAATATTTGGAGTGATGGCGTTTGTCTTTCCATTACCTCAATGAGCCCTGCTTTCCAGGAAATGGCTAAACATTTGCCTGCTGATGAAAAATAACAAGTGTATTTCTTGTTTTGATTTGCTTGCATGTGCAGTTTTTGCTTTAGCTGGTAAATTGTTTTCATCTCATCCCGCAAGTTCTCATACTTCTATCTTTCAAATTCTTTCCCCCAACCTACCTGAGGAGGGTGAGTGAACAGTTGTGTGGTGTTGAGCTGTCTGCCAGGGTTAAACTACAACAACTGTAAAATCCTGATCAGATCTCTAAGCTATTGGCATGGCCCTCATCATCAAACTCCCACCACCCAGCTTCTTATTTAGCAGGACAGGGTGAGAAAATAGGAAAAATGAGAAAACAAAAAAAACAAAAAAAAAAAAACTAAAAAAAAACTGTTTCAAGATAATGTCAAGAAAATCTCTTACTAATTACCTCCACAGATGAAATAGGCTCAACTTGAAGAAATTAATTTACTACAAGTTAAAATAAATAATCACTAATCTGAGAAAAGGAAAATAAAAACAAAAGATTCATTTTGCAGGGCATAATCTACTATTTATTATCATATGAGGTAGAACCTGATTCCACAGAAGCGTGGTTAACTTGCATTTGCGGTAGCAAAACATAAGCATAAGAGGGAGCAGGACTGGATTAAGTTGCTTCAAAGATTATTCATTTCCACAAGTGATAATACCTACACTAAGTATTTAACATTGAAAAGCACATGCTGCAAAATGCACATGAACACTACAGACTTCAGAATAGTCACAGACACCCATACTGCCTATAAGAATGGTATGTCATGAAGCAGAAGCAGCAGGACCAGGTAGCACAGAAACTAATGTACTACCTATTTTTCTAGAGTAAATCAACCTGAAATGGGCTCCATGCAACAACTGTCTAACTGCTAACAGAAAAAAACTGTATTTCTTTGACTAAAATTCAAACCCCAATAAACAAACTGTATCAAAGGAAGAACAGAGCATGCAGCATTTGATCATCTTCAATAGTCTAAGAAGATCCCAAAATGCAAAGCAAATGACTGATTTTTATGGACCAAATAATAAGCAGACCTGTAAAACTGCAATTCTTAGACTGCACATGAAAGAATCAGAACACCTTTCAAATGCAATTTTATACCCTTCTTTGAAAATCTGTCTTTAAAAGAGAGAAGGGGCTACTATCTTCCCCTCTCCTTCTCCCTTCTTCTTCTTCTTCTTTTTTTTTTTTTTTTTCCCCTATTTCACAGATGTAGATACAATCAAAGGTCTGATTCGATGAGAAATATTTCCCGTGTCAATTACTTTTTCAAATAAGTCAGGAAAGATCCTTTTTGACTTCAGCTCTCCATAGCAATGACTTTTCACCACATGGAACTTGAAAAGGCTCAGAACTCTGGCAGGAATATATAAGAAAGTCATAGAACCAAGGGGAAGAAAAATGTTTCCATTTAGTGAAAGGCAATTAAAACATGAAATTACAGGTGTTTTTTGTTTTTGTTTTTTGTTTTTTTAATTTGAGAAACATGGATATTGAAATCCCACCTACACAGAACAAATGAAATTTTTAAAACAGTTAGACTGTCTTGAGGAAGATTCTACTTCTGCACAGAAGCTATCTCCTTCCACATAAGCTACTAAAGCTGGGAAAAACAATAAAAAAATACAGAAGATTGAAATTTAGAGAACATAGCAAATAAATCCAGAATACTGAAATTTTAAAAGGAAAAGAACGTTTGTAATGACATCTCAGTGTATGAAAAGTGTTTGTGGGTGTACATTCTTATTCCTCTGCAATCTCACTGTAAGCTAATCAATATTTTTCGTTAGTGGCTTATCTGCTCATCAGGTCAGCCAGCTGATCCAGTTCCCTCTATACCCATGAGGCCATTTCAGCTAATGGAGAAGAGCTGGTGGAATGAATCTACACTTTTCATTTTGTCTGCATACCAGTTAGCTAGGATTAAGTCTAATGTGAACTGTCACAGCTTTTTATTTTTATTTAACATTTTTGTATTCTTGTCTCATTTTAACTTTATGTATTATCTCTAAGCTTTCAACATGTGTTTATAATGATGCCACTCTGAAAAGTACCGGAAGCCCTGTATAAGGAAAACTTTTAAAAGTTTTAACACCATGCTGATCACACCTCCATTGGGAGACTTGCATAAAGTAAACTTAAAATGTTCACATGGCAGTTCAAATAAAGTTACCTTCATTCTTTCAGAGCTCAAAGATAGCCATGATGGGAATTTTTCTTTATCCTTTCCTTGTATAGATACAGTTAAATAATTACTGTAAAGAGGTTATAAAATAATAATTTAAAAAAGAAGGATGTTCCTCGTTTGTTATTGTCTTTCTTTGGGAAGACAGGTAAAACTGTAATAAAGTTAATCAAAACAGTACTATGACAATAATGCAGTGCTCTGTATTTGCTGGACACCTTTTTGTCACGTCATGTGTGAAAATCAGTTTCAACTCATGATAAAACTGAGCCTCTTGCCATATTGACTATAAATTTTCCAGGCCCAATTTGTCATCCATTATTTTCAAAATACGCAGTCCCAAAATACTGAGAACATACAATTGTGTCTTTTAGAAAATCTCAGAAGAGAAATCCTGAGGATATTAAATAAGAAAATGAAACAATCTTAAAACTTACATTCAGATTACTGTAAACTTCTTCCTAAATAAACTTCCTCAAGTAACAAAATAGTTTCCTCTTGCTTACAGTACAAAATCTTCATTCTACAATACGACCTCTGATAATACTGTAGGATCACATCGATAAATCACATCGAAATTTAGAGAGGACTGCTTTTACCAGAGCTAAGAGCTTGTGAGAACACTTCGCTAGAAGTATAGCATCTTCCTTCATGGATCATCTTTAAAGACAGTCTGTGGCCTGAGATACATTTCTAAAATAAAAATATTCCTACAGTAATAAAGGATTAATAATTTTTAAGATGTAATCCAAATAGAAGTTGGTTAATAAAACTATTTTGTCAAACAGGCTCTAGGACACAAGGTAGATAATTTGGTTCAGTTCAAAAGTGACATCACCATTAATCACGAAATTTATTTTTAGAGTCCTCTGTCCAAAGAAATATCAGTGCAAAATCTTGATCTTCATCTTAAAAAAACAGAATTAGGAAGATGGTCCAAATAATACCAAAAACATCCTCAAACTCTCAGTGTCATTGAATAAGAAAGTTAAAAGGGAGACAAATTAAGATTTTGTTGAAAGGAAGGCTATAGTTATAGTTCTTGATCTTTTCACTTGAGGCCATGAGGTGGAAATTGGGAAGGAGCTGGGACTTCCCCATGAGGAACATTCCATTACTTCTCTGGGAAAGCCTTTTCATTGCTCAGTTTTTCTGACAATTAATGAATTTCTGTCTTATCCAGAAAGAATTTTCAATGAAGAAAATTACTCAATTATTTAAGGTAACATGACAATAACAAACACATGTGAATGATTTGCTACTCTGTTTAGAACGATTATCATTTGTTTCATTGATTATCATTTGTGTCATTGAATATCATTATAAAATTAATACTGTACAATACATTGCACAAGTGCCCAGATTGTGATTGTGATTTCCCTTGAAGCACCAAGGATTGAACAAGGTTTCAAGCAGACGCACTGAAGAGGTTATTGTTTGGTATAAATGTCAGGATATGACTAAAGAACAAAGCAAGGAATAAAAATAAGAATAACCTGAAGAAAATGGAATAATCATGGAGCGCAGACAACAAAGAAAAAAACACTTGTCAGAGTACATAAAAAATGCAGTAAGTCTCCTTTCAGAAATGAGTTGATAGAAGGAATAATTCGTAGCCTAATAGTCTATTCACTTTTGAGCTCTCAACTGAAGGCTCACAAGTCTAATTCACAGGACTATTCACGTAAATTTACATCACTGGACATCCAGACAGAAGTATATGTAATACATATATAGTGAGCAGACAGAATATTTATCTATTAGCATTATTCTATGAGGAGTTTCTTTAAAAAACTTGAACAAAAACCCACTCTTTTCTTCTACAGTGCTTTTTATTGATAGTCCTAAAAACTCTTATAGAAGTGAATTGTTATCACTATCCCAACCAGCTAGTTGACACGCAAAGTTGAAATGTTTCCCAAGCTCTCCCAAGCTTACACATTAATTAAAATTAGAGCTTAGACACCTGCAATCTCAATTAAGCAAACATAGCTTTTTTTTTTTTCTCCAAAAACAAAAGGCAGAATTAAGCATAACTAAATTTTTACATTTATATAATCCTCAGGGTGCCAACAGCCACGATTATATACGTTTTCATCTAGGAGTGAAATTTTACAACCTCTAAAAATACTTGAAGTTAGAAACAGAAATGCTATGCAGGTAGTCTAAAGGCGTAGACTGCAGCTAACCTCCAGAACTACAGCTATACTCCATGCATTGCTATGGGTTTCCAACACCAGCTCCTACTCCGTTTTAGAGGATTAACATTGATTAAACAGGTAATTCACCACTTAAAAAGCTTATTGCAGAAATAAATTCTTAGATCGTAGCTATGCAAGAACATGTCCAAAGGAGAAAACCATGCAAGCTATTTACAGCAATATCCAAGTAGTACAGTAACAGAAGGTCTGTTAATTAGAGACCATAGAACCTGTCAAATAACATATTTTTTTTTCCATTTTTCATTTTAAGTTCAAATTGCAGCAAATGAAGAAATTAAAGTTGTAATCCAAATAGAGTACTAGAATATCCCATGATTTCTCAGGTACACCGCAAGAGAAATTTTTTGCTCAATATTCTCAATATTTTGCTCTATATTTGCCTTTTACCTGCATATCATTTTTCTGCTAACACTGTAACAATTTTTTTTTTCCTAGCAGCATATACATGAGTGCTGCTCCAAAAATAATGTTGCCTATTTGATTACATTGGCCCATCACATCAAATGCAGACATCGGTAGTATGTGGAAGTTAAATCTTCTCACCAATATTTCTCCGTATTTTGTTACTGTGTGACAGATGGCAGCAGAGGAGCAGTCTGGCAAAAAGGCGCCTGACGTGGTAGTGCTTATGAAACAAAGGTGTGTGAATGAACTCCTCCATGAAGAAAAAATGACACCCACTGACATTCATCAATGCTTGCTGAATACTGGAGACTGAATGGTGAATGTGAACACACTGAGATGGTGGATAGTGCAGTGGTGACAGCAACATGAAAGACAAGCCACATTTGGGATGGCCATGCAGATTGTTATGAGCATGGCATGCAGGCTCCTGTTTATCACTGGTAAAAATACATAGCTAACATTTTTTAGTACACTGAAAAATAGTGTTTTATAGCTGAGAATTTGCTCTATCAAAAGTTTTATTGTGCTCTTTGTATCTCTTGTAGTTTTCACAGAATTAAATAGGAGGCATGACTTTTGAAGCAACCTGTGTGTATGTACTTACATATATAATATTAGCGACGTTGACTCTAGTGTTCCATATGGCTTACACATAGTTTATTAAAAAACTTAACCTTTCTTTCTGTAACACTGCTCTCTCTAAATTCCCCCCTGAAGGTACTAAGCAGACATACACTTTGAGGTTTGCATTATTAACAACAGCCTCTAAGATGGTTTGCAGAAGCGATATCAAATGTTGTCTGTATCTCAAATAGTTTGTCTGTTTAAAAACAACAACACTTTTTTAGCTCTTATTTTTAGAACATTCTAGTTCATTTGCCAAGACAGCTGTGTACAGATTTACAGCAACATCTTGAAGCATTGATGTAGTAGTGATGGCAAACATCAACTTTTAGATTTCCTGTGGCTATTTCAATGTGATATTGCATGTGTAAATGTGACACACTTATTTTGTATATATGTATGTATATATAAATGCTGCATATAGATATATATGAAGTATAATGATATGTACATGTTTCAAATAAATACATTACAGCTGTGTTATGCAGCATCTATTTGTTTTCAAGGAAATGTTATCGTAAGTGAGGATTTGGGCAATGTTTTGAATTATTACTAGAAGCCAAAGGCAAAGAAAGATTTATTTGATTGATGTGTAGTTTTATCACCAATATTTAAAATACAGTAATACTTTGCTTTAGGTGGAAGTATTTTATTTCAATTGATTCATCTACCTAGTCTCTAAGCTGACAGAGGAAATTACTATAAATGGAGCTGAGAACTCATCTTTAATTACATACATGGACCTATCATTTGCATACGACTCCTATCTTCAAATCCTTTCATACTGTGGAATAACAGCATAATGCATATGCCCTGCCACTGCACAACTACCTTGCGGCAACAGTAATAATTTCTTCCACAAAAGTCAAAGCAACTTACTTTTACTCACTTTGAGACCAGCACTGCCTAGTACTCTGCTAAGAGGCAAAGGCTCTCATAACCTTCTGTAAACAAGGAAGTTTAAAAATCCAACTCATTTTTGACTCGGCTTAACTGTTTTTCAACTTTTCAATATTCATTTGTTGAATATTGGAAGATTTACTATAGATGATAATAGAGAAAAAAATAAAGCATGTTATAACTGCAAGATGGCATATTGTTATTCATACCATCAGAATTGAGAATATTTCTCTGAAGTTTTTAACCATTCCTGTGATGAACACCTTTATGCACATTCTCATCAATCTCTATCAGACATTTTTCCTCAACTTGAGTAAACTGCTCTATAGAGAATCTCAGTAACAGGAAGGATGCTTGTCCTTTACATAAAAGTGGTTTCATTTTAAAGGTTACAAATTTATTAGACTTTGTACTCAAATATATTTAGCCTTTATGTAATAATACCCTTATGAAAGTTGTGCTCAGAACATTCATAATGAACTACATTCATTAATGCAGGAGAATTCCACTTAAGTAGAAGTCTCTTTTACTGCACAACAAAAGGAAGAAAAAAAAATCAATCATAAATTCCTCCCCTCCACTCCAAGTTTAGTTAACAAACTGTTCATTGTTATAGCAATACAGAACACCAGAGATGTCAGAATCTTTCTTGTAACACACTGTATGTGTCCTTCAATCACTCCCATAGAAGCTCTCTGTTCTTTACAGATTGTCTTTATGTACATATATGTGAAATCAATGTGCAACATTCCTTACAGAAATAAAAGTTTGTTATGTGAGAGTTCCAAGCTGTACAGGAATGATTCCTATCATATTTCAGTGGTGTCGTCTTTGCCTACACTCTCGATGACTAATGAAACACATCTAGACATGAGTACATAATTAAGAACAAGACTTTAAACAGTAGAATGTAAAGAAATATGTGGAATACTGAATAAAGTATAGAAATCTCATCATTACTGTACAAATACAGGCTGGTTGAAGAATGGATTGAGAACAGTCCTGAGAAGGACTTGGAGATAGTGGCTGATGAGAAACTCACCATGAGCCAGCAATGTTTGCTTACATTTCAGAAAGCAAGCTGTATCCTGGTCTGCATCTAAAGAAGTGTGAGTAGCAAGGAGAGGGAGGTGATTCTCCCGCTCTACTATGCTCTCATGAAGCCCTTCTCTCATGGATTATTGTGTTCACCTCTAGGACCCCCAACATACAAGGGACACAGACCTCCAACAAATCCAGAAGAGTACCACAAAGATAATCAGAGAGCCTATGGAGACAGGCTGAGAGAGATGGCACCAAGAAGACCTTATAATGGCCTGTCAGTACCTAAAGTGGACCTTAAAGAAAGTTACAGAAGAACTGTTTTTCATAGAGTGTAGTGACAGGACAAGAGGTAACGGCATTAAACTAAAAGAGGGTAGACTTATATTAGACATTAGGAAGAAATACTTTACTCAGAAGGTGATGAGGGACAGGAACAGATTGCCCAGAAAAGTTTTGGATGCCCCATCCCTGGATGCGTTCAAGGCCAAGTCAGACGGGGCTTCACAAAATGTGGTCTAGTGAAAGATGTCCCTGCCCACTGCATGGGGGTTGGAAATAGATGATCTTAAAGGTCTCTTCCAATACAAAACATTGACTCTATTACACTTTGTATGCTGCCTGAGCTGTGAAAATAGACCGGAAACAGCCTCTCAAACCACAGAAAACGTAAGTTAACTCAATTAAGCCTAGTTCAGACCTCTTTTCTAACACATTTTAATATCAAATGCTTGTACTGCAGGACACAAAAATACACTGCAATGTACAGCCGACTCCTATTTGGGAGCAGAAATTTCAACTGTGTTCTTTTTCCTCACAAGCTGTGATATAACCACTTCTACAGTTCACACATAAACCTCATCAAAAATTTCTGAAAGAACAGTATCTACTTTGTATCTTACAGAAAGCTAACATTATAAAAATGCATGTTCTTTATTTATTTATGCTCAATGGTGTTTATCTGCTGAACTTCACTTTCATTTATTTGGTCAAAACCGTTACTACAAGTAGACTTCCTCTTCAATAATATCTTTCATAGAGAAAGAAGGAGAAGCATTTGCCATCTGCCACTAAATTCTAATCCCTGTACAGTAATCTTCTACACATAGCCTAAAGTATGCCTTGAAAAGGGACAGCCCTACATGAAAGAGATAAACATTTCTCCATCCTACCAAGTTCTGTCACTGATTAACATTCTACTAAATGAATACGAGGACATTTACATTATTAGATTTTTTTAATGTAAATTCATGAACAAGTTGCCCTATTGGCTATTACCAGAAGAATATCTGAGAAAATAGCTGAAAATATTGTGTTCATTGTATATATCACGATCACATTAATATACCCCTATATTTTGCATGCTCTCAGGAACGACTGGCAAAATGAGACTTATTATATGCCATTAAATTTGAGGAACCATAGCAACATTTTAAGAGAAATCTTATAAAAATGAAATTCTGTGTTGTAGGTTGTTTTGAAGTTATTTGACATTTCAGTGTCACAATAGTCCTGATCAATAATATAATATACTGTACACTAGATTTCAGTGAGTGGAAAGACATTTTTGTATGCATGAGTTATCTACTGAAGTTATCATAACAAGAAACTCTTCTGTTAACCTGTCTTTGGATTTATGCTTTTTCCCTCTGCTTTTGATCAAATCTATGATAATTTTCCTAAGATAAAATAGAAAGAGATGCTGGGAAAAAAAAATCACTCATCTGAATGCAAATGGGCTTTTTTTTTTTCTATAACTCCCAGGGCTTATCTTTTTATTACTATCTCAGAAAACAGGACAGTCTGGTTAGAGCCAGGGGCTAAATCAGAAATGACTTGACAATCCACTGATAACATGGCATGTTTAGAATATACTTTCTGCTCCAAGCTCCAGCAGCTATGACTGAATCATAAACTGTACAAGTCAGTCAGCCTAGGATTTGTTTTCTACATAAAGACTTAACAGTAATTCAAGGGTACTTTATTGCCCGAAACAAACTTTCATCTAGAACATTTTATGATATACTACCATCATAGGTCAGAAAAGAAAGATTAAATGAAATAGGAGTTTTGTTAAATAGATTTTGTTTGTTTACTTGTTTTCAATTGTATGAGTATCTGTAATTCAGTCTTAACAGTCAAGCTCCTATAAGTCATGGCATATTTTTAGGAAAAAAAATGTGAAGAGCAAGATCAATATGTAAAATACAAGAAAAAACTAGGGACACATATGAACACACATGTATTAATGACTTTCAAAGCACTTCATTCAGCCTTCCATCTTAGTTGATTTGAACAGAAGACTGTACTGATGCAATTCCCACAGTCAATCTTCTCCTGTGTAGGAATGTTTATGAGTTAGGATCTCAGATGTATTCTAACTGCTTTATGCTCCAGTCTATATGTAACATACTTTCAGGTAGTCACGTATATCTGGCAAACAGAAACTTTTTTTCCTTTGGAAGAGGTCTCAGAAGGGTCTCAGACTTGTAACGTCAGACCAAAACCTAAAGAAACATACAGACTAGGCACCATATATAGTTGATCACTTTAGGTCAACAGAAATTTCAAGAGAAGTGCATTTCACATATATCACTAGTATTATATCTTCCCTTGAATTTCAGTTTTTCCTCTTACGTAAGGGACAGAACAATGAAAAGGATTTAAAATGGGATTTCAGGGTAGATGAAATTAAGATATAGGAAGGTATGTGGTATCTCATAACTTTCAGCACTGGTGGACAATTGATGAAGGTTTTTTGTTGTTGTTGTTGCTTTTTTTAATAAAAAATTCTAATTACTGTCTTAATTTTTCCTGGGGTCTCTGAAGAGAACATTACTAACGACATGAGTACGCATGATGTATGACAAGGAATATTTGCATTTGCCAATGTTACTAACTACATCAATATATGCATTCAGCAAAGCATATCGTGTTTATGAAGCTCTTCTAAAGCACCATTTTTAAAGACATTTTAACAAACAGCTTACTAAGGAAACATACTTCTATTCACATTTTACACCTCAATTTTTGTTAAGAGTATTGCTTTCAAAACGTATGGATAAAATTGATAAACTGAACATAGATACACTTAATGTTGTCATTGCTAGATATAGATTGTGCTGTGCTGCCAATTAGAATCATAAAATCAGAATTAAAATAGTTTGTTAAAGAAAGAAAAATAGATTGTTTCTTTCTGATCTTCTAGTACTAATACTACTCTGATATTATTCTACTGTTTCTCAAAACAGAAAATTCATTTACCACTCCATCTACTTTCTCCATACAGCTCTTTCCATTTCTCATGCACATAAAAAAAAGAGTCATGTACCACATTTGTCTGATTTATATTTCTTCTTCCCCCTCTTTTCAGCACTGGACTATATAGTTAACGCCAACTTCTTGCTTCTACTACACAGAAAGACATCACACACTCCCGAAACTATACTTTTCAAAAGACGTAAATACTAAGCTACGAATCAAGAAAACTATCAAGTGCATGTACCCTAGTAGCAACACCTTCAGAAAAGGGATAAATTAAATGTGATTAACTAACCAATAGGTTAACAAAAGGTGAGCATTAGTGTATCGGTGCATCAAATTAAGTTTCAAGCGTCCATAGCAGTTTTCAAGTGTGATAAAGTATCACCTTAATGACAGATTTTAATTATGTATTAATAACAATTAAAATGGCTCATACCATTAAATGGTGAGATATTACTATTTCTTTAATTACTTGGGTGTTGAACTTGATTTCCTCCTGGTTTACTATAGTTCAGCCAACAGTCATTTTACACATTCAAAAACATTAAGCATATTTTGCGTGTTTGACATCCCTATTTGCCAACTTGAAACAAAATCTGATCCAAGATTATTTCATAAAAAATGCATGCTGCTAGTATCTTGTGTTAGTGAGAATAAGAAAAATGAAGCTGAACTGTGTATCCTGAGAAGTCAAGATGTATGGGTTTGGAAAGGAGAAAGTGACAAATTCTGAATCAGGATAAAAATGAGAAAAGAGAGAAAGAAGTAGGCTGACATAAGCATTCTCTGCATACTGGAGTTATGTCTGCTTATGTCCGTATCAATACATATGCAGGCACAACTATTGTGAAAATCCTGTTAAAAAGATCCTGAGTTGTCCTTCCCCTCCCAATTAAATCTCTGAAGTTAGTATTTCACAAGTTTCTCCTTTCTATTTAGGGCCTGTCAGACACAGCCACATATTACCTTCCAATAGTTGGACCTTCAAATTAGAAAAGGCATCTCAGTGAGATTTTTTAACAGAATGCATTGCCAATTCATGTCTTGAGTTCTTACTTTCCTAACCATGATAAAGAAATAACTAGGATAAGCATTTAAATGTTAATACTACAGATTTGAGAAAGGAGATTGACTCCAATATTTAAAATGACAGAAACAGTAAAATAAACCTTCCACTCCCCTGAAAGAAATGAGTGTCTAATCTAGACAGCAAGCAGTCCGGAATCTGTTTTCACAAGGCTGAGACCTTTACCACCTGCCTACTTTCACCAAAAGAGTATCAAAGTAAGTGAAAAATATGAAAAAGCTCCCCTTTTGGATAGCATATACGTTGCAAGTTTTTGAACAAATAAGACAGACATAATTCTCGCAAGGCCTCCACTCTGATACATAATTGACACTTTTAATCTTAATTCTAATTTTAAAATCAGAATGCAATCATCACATATATAAGATTGCATTTCTGAAATCTATGAGCTAACATTCTTATCCCAGTTAAAATGAGACAAACATTGCTTTTAACGCTCAGTGGCATTCTTTTTATGGACTCTTATTCCTTCATAAACCACTTAGTTATAAATAATCCATGCACAGAGCAATTAGACCTTTTCCTTGTTTTATAAGTTATAGACTTCAGGCCTGTGTAAGCAACAAAATACTCTAAATCCTGTAGTGCAGCAAAGCACATTTAAACAAGAGTTGTTGAATAATTTTTAAATTATTTAATCACTTCTCATTTATCATATAATTTTAGCCTTGACTAAGCAACAGAGTCACTGACTCCAAACTAAGAAAACACTGCTACTTAAAGTCATTATAGAAAAGAAAGAGTTAAAATGGAGACTACAAAGTGAAATGTAACACAAGATAGGATATAAAAAGAAAATGTGAAGCTGTAACTTCCATACAACTAAAAATTCAAAACTAAACAAAAACTTGTTGCCAGATTCTTTACAATAGAGAAAAAAAGCTACCTGCTACTTTTAAAGCTATGATTCCATACAATTAAAGCATCATGTGATTTACAAGGGGTAGTTGGGTCACTGAAATCAGAGAAAATTCTACTGCTTCAGCGGGCATTGCATCAAAACTTATGTGTTTCTCCTACTTTGTGCAAGGAAGGGGAAAAACAGAATGAAACTGAGGTAGAAGAGTGTCTACCAAAAGGAGAGGATATTTGGCTTAGATATATTTAGCTTAGTCTGTATTGTTTTTTTTTTTTTGTTTTTTTCTTTTCTTTTTACAGAAGTGTTATTTATAATCTTTATACTTTAAAAATATGGTCAGGTTACACAGAATGGTACAGCATCAGTAAAGACGTTCTGGGAGAATTAGCAGCAGTAACTGAATTATTTGCTCTCCTCTGTGTAAAAAAGATTCAATATTGCCAAGGGAGTTACATTCAAGGACAGAAATAGAGCGAGAAAATCTTTCCTAACAATATTCCAAAATAAATTCAGACTTTAAGAGACTGAAAGAATGTTAATCTGTTTTATGCATACACAGTCTCTTTTAAGACAAATTAATTATGCAGCAGAACCATTAAGCATAAAAATACAGGCTTTCAAATGTGAGTGCTAAGTGTAGTACAGGGAAATGAAACCAATAGAACTGATAGAAGCAGACTGAAAGAGGCTAATTAGAAAATGTCTGGGAGAATATAACCATTTGACAAAAAGAACATAAGATAAAGCAACGTGAGCTTTAGCAGATTATTAATTGTCTGCAAGATTTATCATCTATTCACCTTTGAGATCAGCTTTCACCCCCTTCAATTTTATCTCAACTACAGAAGTGCAGAACAGCAAATGTAAAAACCAGTTATAATGAGGTCACAAGCTAATTGTGTTCTTACTTCAGAGTAACATCCTTAGGAATATGATACTATACAATAAACATTAGTTCAACCAACTAAGAATCTAAACTGGAAAATTATGACTTGATTCTTCCCTTCCTTAGTTTTTCAAAGAAAATTATCTTAATTGTATTTTCTGTGGACCCCAATCCTACTAATGGTATTAGTGTTCTGAGAGACATCCCTTCCAGTCATCCTAAGTACATTCAATAATGCAACGACTTTCTTCCCCAAAGAAAGCTAGCATAGATAGCGTTTCACTATAGCAGTCACTCAGTCATGTGGTTAAGATTCAGATTGTACACAAGATCCTGAAATCAGGCCCATGAGAAATATGACTGAGACTACTGATTTTCAATTGAATTAATGTAATAGCAATACCATTAAAAAATGGAGGGCAATTTCATGCAAAAATGTACATCAATCATTTTCTACATACAAAATAATGAGATATGGCTTTAAGATGGCTTCTGCACCCCCTGCAACAATGTTCTGCTCATTAGTCATATTTATTACAACCAGATAGGTGGAGAACTTTATGCAGTTAGAATAAAGGCAGTCAGATAGAATCAGATGTAAGTTATAGACCTATTGTGTAAATTTACAGTAGGCTTACTACTTCTACAAGCTGTCTTCAGATTTACCTGAGAACTCCATACATAAAAAGACCATATGGTCAAGCTCTCCTTTGCAAAAATACCTCAAGAGAAATATGATGTCTGTAATAATAATCTCTTGATTTGTATGATATATGACTAAGCTTTTTCAAGCAGTGAATAAATAACGATAGAATGAGAAGGAATGGCACTAAGCTGCACAAGGGGACATTCAGACTGGACATTAAGAAAAAATTACTTACTTTGGGGGTGGTCCAACTCCAGAACAGGCTTTCCAGAGAGGTGGTAGATGCTTAATTTCAAGAAATGCTTGAAACATTTAAGATCCTAATGGAATAACTGAGTGAAACAGAGAGTGTTATAAAATCTGTGTCATTTAAGTCTTTTCGCAAAGTCACTAAAAAAATGACAGGATTCAGAATGTGATCAGATTCAAAGTATGACCAGCAAATGCTTTTCTTTAGCACTTCTTCAGTACACTTCTTTATAACATGGAGAACGTCCTGCGAAATAGCTTATTTATAAAATATTTCCAGAAAAATATTAAGACATAAATGTCTATGAAAAGACTTATCTCTTTCACCCTTGCTGAATATTAATCACAGTACTTACAATTTTGTCTTCTGAGCATTCTTCCTTCTTCAGACTTCTTCAGGTGCATCCATTTATGAAAAAATTCTGCAAGAAAGTTACTTTTATTGTCACAGGTTATTTAAGGATTACGGGCAGTAGAAGTAAGGCTGATTCTATCCTTTATTATCTCATTTCTATACTGATTCATCACTACATTACCTCACTTCCAAATTGTGATAATTCTACTGAATTCAAAGCAGTTATCCTCTCAAAAATCTACACTAGCACACCATTCATTCAGACCCACATGTTGCTATGTCAAACTTGAAAACCAAGGTCAAATAGTGGCATTAGAACCATTGCTATTTTATTGGAGGCAAAGTCTACAATAATTACAAAGCACAAAGAAGTTCTACAGTAAAGAAAAAAAAAAAAACAAGGAAAGAATGGTTAAACATGGGAAAAAGCATAAATAGATATCTATTATTCCAGCAGTAATTTCAAAAACAATATTGTTTTTTCCTTCAAAATCACCTGGTTCCAATCTCCCTGCTAAAGGCATGGACACATCCCACTAGACCAGGTTGCTCAAAGCCCTATCCAGCCTGGCCTTGAATGCTTTGGGGCAGGGTGCACGTACAAACTTTCTGGGCAAATAAGTAAAAGTGATCATTTACTATATATTTGTTACTGGTTATAGAGACTGAGACAGGTGAAGATTTCCATCACAGCTGAGAGCAAAATGACCTAATGTAAAATGTACAAGTTCACAGACAAGGTAGAAGTTCTTTCTTTCCTGAGCTTGTTTCCACTGAATAAATAGAGTGACAGAATATACTGCTTTTTAAATTAAATATCAAAATAGTACTTTCAATATCCTAAGTGCTTTTCACATATTTTTTGTACTGAAAATAGGAAAGCAGAGAAACTTTTGGAAGACTTCAATCAATTCTAGTGAGTCTAATGTGCCAAATATTGTTCTTTACATATCTATTTATTGGAGTGTTGCTACTGTGAAAAAAGGAAATGACGACATTTTAACTTTTCTGTGCTAGGGTTAGTTAATCCGTAATTACTGTCGCATTAGTGGGAGAGAGAGGGGAAGTTCTTACGTTTGTAGATAACTAGGATTCGGTTTTAAAATGCTGTCATCTCTGTTAATAAGATTTATGTATTTTTATTTTGTTTAGAAACTCCAAAAACAGAACGTGCACATTTCATGAGCACAGCTCTGTAACAAAGCTATCAAATAGAACGCCAGAAAATACTAACTACAAGAAATGCTCAGAATCTTTTGATACCAATTGGAGTTAGTCCTCTTTCTTCAAAATTCCATAGCATATTCTCGCTATATGGAGTCATTCTGTGTAAAAGTTTTGTGAAAAATAAGGGATGTGAGTCTGCAACCTAAATAATGTCATGGTTCTGCAAATATTTTGGTATGAACAATATTAAACGCACATAATTCCATTCAATTTAACCTATGGGAGTTCTTTGACCAAGTTTTTAAATAATTCTGTGCATATTTCTAACACAATAAAATTATCTAAATATTATCATATGAATGTTTCCCATTAAAGCATGCTCATTAACTGCTTAGTTTGAATTTGTATCTATTTTCATCTTTGTTTCATCTTGTTTAACTGTTTTTAAGGTTACAGGACGATAAAATGCTGAAATTGCTGCAGTCACAGTTTTCCATTTTGATCTCATCGTTGGAGACTACAAAACTCAGGTGAACACTATTAAACTTAGGTTTGTTGTGCAGCACAGATGTTGATTACAGGCTCTTCAGCTCCATCTTCTGGTACAATATTGTTGAAGGACAGCCTATTACTTAAACACCAAAGTTTGCCGGCTGTTAACATCTTGACTGTACGAAAGGAATTCTGGCCTATCTTTCAAAACATATCACACGATACGATTATTTTACTGATAGGCAATCATTTTCTCTACAAAGTTCTTACATCCTTTCCAAATTTCTTCTAATCCCCAATACGTAATGTAATTAGTCTCAAAAACACTCAAATCTACAGGGAATAGACCAAAACAATTTCAGAATTACATTCAATATTCTTAAAATCTTCTAGGACTCACTTATTTCAGATGTCTTATGATATATGCAGAGTATTTCCACATGTCATTCTAGTCTATACCTAGAATAACAGAACCACCTCAAACGTCTAACCCCCAACTCCTCAGAATTCAAGATCTCCCAGTATTACTAAGGGATTTAATCACGTAACTCATATTGTAATGAACACTAAGAACAAATCTCTTGAAAACTTGTTCTAGCTTTCTCTGGTGAACTCTTCCTGCAGTTGCTCAATATTCTAAGTTATGTCATTGCTAAAACAATTCAGTGTTAAGCCAAAATCAGACTGAAACATTGAAAAAAACTAATCACTTTGATATAAGGTAGGTGAAAACACATTCTTAAAGAAATGTGATACTTATCCTTTAAGATTATGAACTGTTATGAACTGCTACTGCTTTCACTAATATTGCTTGAAAACTTCGATCTATAAATAAATAAACATCACTCACGAGAGATTTCTCACTATATAAGTTGTCTTGCTGTGTGATTTCTATTTATTTATTTATTTTTTAACAAAACTAGATGAGAAAAATAATACCCAGATTTCTCTGAACCTAGAATATTTGTGTCCTTAGAAACGTCAATTTGAGAAGTTAGGAATTTAGGATCTTAATAGCAATTTTAATTGTTGTTGATGTTTAAAATTACTCAGAATAAACACCAGCATCACAAAATTCCATTATTATTGTATGTTATGGTTTTATGATGGCCAAACCAGCTTGTAAACCATTGACACTGCACTGGACAACCTTTGATAATATAAAAAAAAAAAATTGTCAAAGCATTAAAATGCGCTGAGTTACACCAACCTTTGGTGGAAAAAAACTGCAGGTTGTACTGAAGTGGTACAGACCAGACACATTTTAAAGTTGCATCACATAAAGTGCTTCATAGAACAAAAAATGCAAGACATTCGGTATGATGACAAAAGCTCATTAAACATCCTATACATTTAATGAGTAACTGATTCACAAGTTTCTTGACTAAAGGTGATCATAAAGACAAGTTCATTCCATTCATACTCAAATTACACCACTGTCCTATGAACCACATAAGAGCGGCTAATCAATTAAGATGAAGTGGCCCTTATATCTTCCTTCCAGTGTGCTTTCAGGTTCTTGTGTGAAGTACATTATTCCAGATCACAAAGAACAGTCATTTCTAGATTTACCTAAGCAGACAATTTGAATTATCTTGGTGAAGGGCATTTACTCATAATAAAGAATGCAGAGTTCTGTACTTCAAAATGGTATTTGAATGGAGAAAGAGAACAGCTAAGAAAAGGTTCTATTTGAATTAAAGCTAATAGGTCAGATCACAAGGCTTTCACCTAGGCTGGGATTTAATAGCATTTGAGTCTCTCTGCTATCAAACGGAAGTGATTCTCAGTCATCCAGTTCTAGCAGGATGTTTTGACTAGCAGGACGTTAGATACTCTGCAACAGACTTCTACTTTTCAATCCTCCAATCCCTTCTAGAAGACATATGATTTTTCCAAAGGAGTCTCAACTGTAACATAAATAATATTAATGCTATTTCCCACTGCCTTCAAAATAAAATACATGTATGATTTTGTAGTGATAGATTCTCACTGTCTTACAACAGAAAAGGCTATCACAGCAAATTGCTTTCAATCTAAAAAAATGACACAAAGGAAAATTTATGAAGAACAGTACGTAAAAACATATTGGAGGACAGTGAATCCTTTGACAGAACTTACAGGAAGTAAACTTTTTAAAACTCTCTTTTAACATGAAGGTTAGAGTAGGAATGAACTCAAGCCTTTTAACCCCTAGACAGTCTAATTACTATTTGCCCTTCTCTAGTTTACTGAACACTAAAGTAGTTACATAAAATGGGATTATTCCAAAAGGAAAAGCTATTATTTGATGAGAGACATGGGAGTTAAAAGTCTGAATAAATCTGGAAATACAGTTTGAATCTGACAACAAAATATTATGTTAATATCTGAATAAAATCTCTAGATGATGATATCCATCCATATGGATCATTCAGGCAACTACATCACAAATACTATAAAATATCACCTACTAGGAAGCACTTGAACTAGCATATTTGCTACAAGTTATCTTTCCGCTCCAATACGACCCACTCCTCGTGCAAGCAGGAAGACCAGAAGAATCTAGAGGTCTGTGAAAACAGGCAGGAATTATTTGTCATAAAGGTATAATGAGGACTGCTCTGCCAGACAATGCCCAAACCCTATGAATACAAAAGTGAAATTACAGCTTTAGTGAGTGAGTAACAAGGTCATTACAATTATCCTCAATTATTTGAAATGAATTTATACTGTAGAATGGAGTTATAATTATTAACAGCTTGGTATTGATTTAACTATAATTTAACAATATATAATTCAATTAAATAAAATCAACAAGAAGTGAAATTTCATGCCATTTGACACATCCAGTAGACCGGCTTCCCCAGATCTTTAAATAATCTGGGATGATTTAAACAGTTCTTGAGGTATTTCAAATCATTTTCAGAAAAGACAAAGGTGAGAAACTAATCTGATTTTCTGCATAAATTAGAGATCTACTGATCTCAGTAGATTAAATTTTACAGTAAAAGTGTTTCTGCCAAAAAATGAAAATGCTTTAATTCTTACAATAAAAATTTGATTCCACAAATATTTTCCTTTGCCCTAGATGATGTAACTAGAGATGCGAACAGCGAAGTGAGCATGAAATATTTAATGTAACTGAGAATTTGTACAGAAAAAAAATGTTGCTTTTTTTTCCCCCTATTAATTCTGATATCTACTTCTAGATTAGCACATGTTATTATCTGAGACTGAGTTCTGGATCACTGCTGAAGCGTTATTTGCAAACAAGCTTGTAGTACATCCACGCATCTTCGAGATGTTGAACATAGGGTACTTCAGTGTTTCATTGCAACTACTTCAGGGCTGTTTTTTTTAAACATCTTTTAAAACATCATTCCCATGTTACTAATAACTTCTAACGTTATTATTATTTATTTATCACTATTTTCTTTCAAATCTAGCAAGAAAAAGGGCCTTTCTTTTTTTGATGTTTACCAAAGGTGCAGGAAGGTACATTATCACGATCAACACATTTATGGATCAAGTATTTATCCCTTTATCAATCACATTCATGAAAAAAACACAGATGAACATTCACAGCTGACTTCTCTTTTCTTCTTTTTCTCTGGTCAGCTCCCCAAAATCTTTCTAGTAAGAGTTTGAAGAAAATTTCCCTCCAAGTCTCTCAATCAGGTGAATCTCCAAAATTTCTAATTGTCTTCATAAGAATAATCATCTTCACTTCTTCTATATTAAACAATTTCCTCATGCTCCTGAAGCCTTATCTCATGGGACTCTGCATCTTTTATCATTCTGTCCACTGCTTCATATCAAATCATAAGAAAAAGACAGACTTATACACACACGAAGCAGAAGTAACCGTTTATTTATTGTCTTGTTCTGTTTTTTTTTTGTTTTTTTTTTTTTTTTATAGTACTAAATATCCTGCATCTTAAAATGTTAAGGTATCCATCACACAAAGGCATTCTAAGAATGCTCTTAGTAGAACACAGGAGACTGTAACCACTAACAATTTATTATCAGTTATTTGGCATTTTTGAAAAAAGAAATCTCACCATCCACAAAGAAATAATACAATTATCTTTGCAGTGAATCTGATTTAAAAGGCCCCTGCAATGCTGGCATTTGAACTCAGATAATCACTTAGACATTAGTACCCAAACAGCAGTGTACATCAGCCTTTCTGAAAAGTACTATGCCTTTGGTGACTATGCATAAATTAGCATGACCAGTTTTGAAATGAGACACAGGCAATTGGTAGAGCTCTAGCTAAGTAACTTTCAGTTTTTCTGTGCGACTTTGACAATTTTAACAACACTCCTGCTCTGCTGTTTAATATCAACAGCAACACACTTTCATGGCAACTTACGCAGTAGTAGATATTCCTATTCTCAGCTTTGCAAGTTTGCCAGCATCAACTACACTCAGTATGAGCAGCTGCGTTTGTTGCTCTATTTTTATTCCCCCCCTCAAATCTATTTGTCCATTTGGGCCAGAAGATGGCCTGAAGTAATTTGGTGTTTGCGCATATTTTTTCAAAAATATGAGATCAGATAAAAAGCAGTGTATAAATTCTTCTTATAGTGCTTCAACATGTAAAACATTAAATAGCATTGAAGACAAAACTATTGAAAACATTCATATTTTCTGATGACAAACTACAGTCAAATTTGCTTCCACGGGTGAAGAAAATCAGTAGTTAAAGAATTGACAATTTGTAAAACAGAAGTTACTGACAGTATTGGTTACAAAATGCTAAACCTTTCAGTTGACGAGAAAATTTCTATGAACCTGACCTTTGCTCCTAAGAAGACACAAATTTGTGTTATAGGCATTTTACATCATCATGACACTGCAAGTAAGCCTGAATTAGACTGTGCTAGTACAAGGAAATCCACATGGGATGTAGGACACCCACAATCTGAAGTGGCCCTCCATTTGAAACTATTCAACATTCCAAGTCTTTTTGACTATTTCAGGATGACACAAAAGCATTTTAGTTTCTGTATGTTCCGCGTTTTAAACACTTTCCTCACTCACATTAAAAAAAAAATCTGAAAAATAGTGGGGAGCTTCACTGTGCACAAAAGATTTACTTTTTTCCAGTCTTCCCCATTCCTTAGCTACCATCATTTGAAGAACAGTTGTACGAGAAAATCTGGTAACTTTCACAGACCACGCTTATTAGAGAAACGGAAGATAAGAGGAATCTCACCTCAAACTGGGACAAAAATTTCTAATTTGAACACTCAGCCCAGGATTGTTTGCTGGAGTACAGTTAGAAAATTCAGTGAGGAGGGGCATTCACTTAAAAACTATAGACATTTTTATGAAAACAATATTACTATATGTAAAATATTACCTGTTTAAACATTATTGTATAACTAACAAGAAATATGCCTACGAAAATAAAATCCTAACCTGTTTTCTGTTTTTAAAGAATGAATTTTTCCGAAATATGAATTCAGAGCACTGCCAACCTCATTTCACTCTTCCTTCTGTTCAGAGAATTTGCCATTTCCCCTACTTTTTGCTTCAGTCAGTTTGAACTTCTGTTTCTGTAGTGATTTCCTTTTAACATCTTTGCACGCAAATTAGTCTTTGAAGAGTTAGTTGACAGAAAAGTTTACTGTGGTCACTTTAGAGTTTAATTATTTATCCACTCCTCTATTACCTACAAATATCTGATATTTTCCAATATTCTACAGTAATATTCTTAACTGGGATTCTAATAGTAAACTCATTACATTTTGCATGGCTGATCATACCGCTACAGCTGCTTGACTCATTATCAGAATAAAAATAAATTAATCTAGGAAAAGTGAAATGATGACTAAGTTTTTAGATAGTACTTAGTAAAACAGATCACTTCCTAATGAATTGAGGAATTAACTTACAGAAATTGTTTAATTCTTAGTAGTATATATAATTGCAATTCTTGTTTGTTTTTCGAATATGAACAAACATTTTGATTACTACATGAATTGGCTAGTAACAATGAGTCTAAAAGTAACAGCCTTATAAGGTTAATTTCTACTTCAACTCATTATATTTATATATATATCAGTACTTGATCATCTTTACTGAGACTTGCTAAAAACTAAACTAATGAAAGAGAGTTGAGACAGTATTCGTCCTGAAGTATTTATCACACGTATCATTACAGTTCTTGCTATTGTAATCTCAAAGTTCTGAACAACAATTACTTTATTTGCATAAGTATTTATATTTTAAGAGCAGCTCTATGATACAATAATTGATATAGTTGGAGAACATATTAGAAGCTCTCTAGAAAGACAAATGATTCAGGATCTTTGTAATCTCACTGCCTCTTAGAGCTTCCTCCCCAACTGTTAAAGGAGTTTGCTTTAGCTGGCATAGGTAAAGCTACAGTTAACTGTTTTAACAAATAATGTTCATGTTCTAAAATTAAAGATGTTGATGTGGTTTCACGAACCTCAAAGGAATTATATTAGATTACTGTTTACTTGCAGTTCAGGATCAGTACACAGCTCAAAGTAAGTTTAGTGGGAAAAGGAACCAGGGCAAAAAATAGTATTTGACTAGGTAGGTGGTAGGAAAATGACAATGTCAACTACATCAACATTTTAACAGAGGTAAGTGATCCAGTCACCTGACCTGGTTGTAAAGACTGAACAAAAATCCACTGAACAGTAACAGAAAACTCAAATTCACATCAAATTCATCCCTACTGCAAATTAAAATAAGTAGTACTTATCTTAATTTTGTCATTTCTTATTTTTATTTTTTAAACAACCACTGATGTTTCACAATCAGTGGGAGATTCCAGTGTGTACTTAACTGACAGTACTACCTCTGAATAAACAGAACTCTGCTGATGATTAATTTGCCTCTCTGATATTGATCTTTATTGCAACGATGATTTCTGCCTTTGCAAAAAAGGATATGAAAATCTTGTCCTCCTGACAGGATAGTAGTTTTGCACTCATTGTGTATAGATGTAAATAATGAGGCAAAGTATAAAGCTAGAAAGGACTGAAATCCTGCTTAAAAGTTCCTATCTTTATGAGCTTCTCACTATAGCCTTTATTACTCACGAAACCAAATGTTACTTTTAATACGGTGAATGAAATAAGCAACTATATAATAACTTCTCTAACAAGACATTTTAATAGTTATGTAAACATTTGCAATTTATTTATAGTAAGCTAGTTACAATTTTCTCATTTAGTAAAGAATCTTGTTATTAATTAACATTAATGAATTGAAATTATGTCCCAAATGACTGAATTTTGTGAATCAGGAGGCACATGCTTTCCTCAGATATATGGTCACACAGAATGTATTAATTATCAAAATATTATATGTAAGTAAGGATACTGAAATACAAATGTAACAGCATAAAATCTTGAGCTTGCACAAGCATTCTGACACAATTAATCAAAAGAAAAACCACCTTGCTAGTATAAAAAAAGAAGTATGTGAATAAATGAAAAAAAGAGAATGAGATTCTACAGCATTACAATAATTCACAAGAACCACAATACAGAAGATGTTTATTCTACTACTTAGCTAAACACTCTTCTTTTTTTTTCAAGACACTATATTGCTACAAGATATTACTCATTTCTATGTTATACAACTGCATTGTAAATCTGCTGTTATGAAAGATCAGGGCATGTATTTAATTTCTGTATCTTATTTGACAGCAAATTAAAAGTTATAAGCAAATATTTTTATTCATTGGCTTTTTTTGTTTTAATTCTAAGAGAAAGCAAATGCTATAGGACAAATATCTTCATAAACTATGGAAACTTCGACAACCTGCATGATAGAGACAGGCATGAATACATTATAGAAATTCAGCCTCATTCTATGACTTCTTGTTGACATTATAGAGTTTGTTTAAATAATGCACTTGAAATGCAGGTAATAATCCATGAAATTTTAAACAATGCTCTACTCTCAGTCAATCCACATTTTCTGCTCTCTCTGTAGCTCCTGTGAGAATATGGATGTAAATTTAAAAAATAAAAAACAAATACTCCTAAATGAGAATTAATCTGTTCTTAGAAAGTTTGGTTTTTTTATATTTGAATTCATATATACCCATGACCTAACCATTTCTGTAATCAGCAGTGGTGACTAAACAATACATAACTCCTGCTAAGAGCAGACAGTTATTTACCTGCCAGGCCACAAAGGAAGGCGTCTCTACTTCTCAGTATTCAGAGAACTATAACAACTTTCAGTAACACAGCAATAATATCTAAAGTAATTAGTGTGTGCCTGTTTAAATACATATATTGTATATATATTCTAGGCAATGTGAGAAACTCACATCCTGACATTCTCCTTTCAAGCAGAAGTTGTTATTAATATTGAAGCTGTGATGGAAGCCAAAAAAGCAAGCATTTTGGTATACTATCATTTCCTGCTGTGAAAAGTTCACAGGAGAAAAGTTTCCTACCCAAGTCTGCAGAAGTTCAGTATTGGTTTGTTTTGTTTTTATTTCTTTTTTTTAATACTGATGATCCCATGATGGGTGGACCACTTGATGGATAAGAAATTGGTTGAAAGGCTGCAGACAGAGGGTGGTCACCAATGGTTCTATGTCCAGGAGGAGGCTGGTAACAAGCGGCATCCCCCAGGGGCCTGTCTTGGGACCAGTGCTCTTTAACATCTTTATCAATGACATCGATGATGAACTCGAGTGCACCCTCAGCAAGTTCGCTGATGACACCACGCTGAGTGGTGAGGTTGATACGGTGGAAGGAAGGGATGCCATTCAGAGGGACCTCAGCAGGCTTGAAAGGTTGGCCCTGGTGAACCTAATGAGGTTCAACACAGCAAAGTGCAAGGTTTTGCACCTGGGCCAGAGGAATCCCAGGCATCTATACAGCAAAATTGCTTCTGACAGGTTCGTGGCAGACCAGGCAAAGCATTCACAGGGAGACCAGTAGTCAGATACTGAAAAAAAAGATCTAAACTCACCTAACCGGTGAAGTAGATATCTGACAATGCAGCACTCCTTCTCAGGAAGCCACCCCAGGTCCAAGAGATACTCTCCCTTCAGTGGCCAGCCCTTACATGAGCCCAGTATGGCTCTACCCCTTGTAGTCACCTGGGGAGCACAGGTGCAAACAATTTGCCCCTACTCCCTGGGCCAGCCACACCCCTTCACCAGGTGCTCAATCACCAGTTCAAGTCATGACCTAACAGTTCCCCTACACTACCGCCAGTTTTCCATATGCCTGGCTGGACCTCAAAAATTACAAGGCAAAGAAAAAGTAATTTTTTTCCACAAAGTCAGTAGAAATCACTCAAAAAAAAAAAAAAAAAAAAAAAAAAAAAAAGCAGGGGGACATAAATGACTCAAAAGCAGCAGTCTGCAGTAGAGCCAGCAGATATGTGTTTCACTCATGGTATTTCACTTGCAGAAGTTCCAGTTGAGTACCTGCTGAAAATCCAAAACTGTACTTCGTTTATATTTCAAACCATAATAGCCATACTCTTGTTGCTGTTAGAGTAACAGGGGAAAAAAATCTGTTTTTTTTTTTATATGACATAGTTTCTAGTTCCAGGCCTAGTAGAAAAAATATTTATTGCAAGTAGTAGAACTTATAAAAGAGAAATAGTGATGAACATAGAATGCTATACTCCATCTATCGTTTTTTCAGCTGTACAAAGTCTTTGCAAACAAAAAGAGGTATTTTTCCCCTCTTGAGAAACAATGTAGCTTATAACCTGCAAGAGACACCATAAAATGAAAGCAAACCAGATTTGTGTAAAAATAAACTGTTATTTAAAAATGCAGTATGAGCATAAATATTTAATTGTTTTGAGCATGTCACAGAAGTTCAGAATTACTCAAAATTTTGTCAAGAATGAAGCAAAAACAGCTGAAAATATCATAGTGAGAAATATCTTATGGAAAGGGGCTTCTCTTAACATCCTGCATTATTTTAGCATAGTTGGACTGACCAAAAAAAAAAAAAAAAAAGCTTTGAAGAGTTACTTTATGTTTGAATTTCCTAAGAGCCCATAAGTCATAAGGTTCTAACATATACAATGTTAAAGAAAATAAATCATTAATGTAGGATTTTGCTAGAGTAATAAGAGATTTACCATCCAGTAATTTTGCAAATGTTTAAGAAACTCAACAAACCATGCAAAGTAATAGCAAAAAAAAAGCGTATCTTCAAAGACCCTGAGATTACTTGGACAAACTACAATCTTGCAGGTTGCCTTAGTGTGAAGATAAAACAAAAACACATATTGAAGGAGCATTCATATGAATACAACACCTCCAAAGTTTTGGACAAATGGGAGAGACAAAAAGTATTCATGTTATAGATCATGCTATTGTTTCTGTGGAGTCTGCTAGTTGCTTCAACCCATTACAAACTGCTGGCAATAACTAAAGCCAGAACCTGGTGAAGAACATATTTTCAACCCACATCACAAACAGTCTAAGAAGTGCCATACACACTGCCCAAACAAATTTGAGTTAATTTTCTATAAATAATTCACTCAACCTTACACACCTCACGTGCTGGTTTCAGCTGGGATAAGGATGATTTTCTTCATAACATCTGATATGGGGCTATGATTTGGCTTTAGGTGAAAAATAGCTTTGTTGCTGTGACCAAAGTGCAGGACTCAGCACTCGGACTTAAAGCTCACACAATTGGCCTCAGCCCATTGATCCAGCCTATCCAGACCTGTCTGTAAGGCCTTCTTATCCTCAGGCAATCAACCCTTTCTTCCAACTTAGCGTCATCTGTAGACTTACTGAGGCTGAACTCAATTCCCTCATTCAGATCACCAATAAAGATATCAAACAAGGGTCGGCCCCAGTACTGACCCCTGGGAAATAGCACTAATGTCTGCTCATCATGTGGATTCAAATCCATAGAAATAAGTATTCTGTACCTGAGGGAATTAGCTGTGCTTGAAGGTGGTATATAACGACCTGAATAACAATCGATTATTCCACAATCCAAATAGCATCATGTGCTCATGATCCCAGTGGCAGAAATTCACAATCATCATATGCCAACTCATTGGCAGTAATGATCTGGAAAGATGGAAAGGAAAAAGTGGTGGATGAGTTAGTTGACCAATTCAGACATACGAGGAAAATTTCTCTTTCCCCGTATAAGGCTACTTTACGTATTTAAAACTGAACTTGAACAGATTGTCATAATCACAGCTATGGAAAAAAAAAATCAGAAAATATTTGTTAAGAATACTTTCTGTATTTTGTTAATCTTTCAGTCTTGTTAAAAAAGTTTTCACCAGACTTCTTCAGTGGTATGGATTACTGTAGGAAAAAAAAATCATCAGTGAGAAGTGTAAAGGTATATATAAATATACGCCCATAAGTAACAAACACTTACATGCTACAGACAAATTATCAATAGATTTACTTGAAATAAAAATAGAACCCGATGAGAAATTAAGCTATTTCAAATTTTCAAAAAGAAAACAAAAAAAATGCATCTTCAACTTCTCATGTAATTTAAAACCGTAATATTCCAGATAGTCCATCTCTCTGCAGTGCCTCAAGGTTTCAGCTACAATTTCTGAGTTCATTAGAAATCTAGAAATTGTTTTAGTTGGGATAAATTAGACATATAAAAGATAACTCCAAAATCTTACATTAATATTCTCTTTCTACATAGGTTGTTTTTATTCTAACAGCAGCAAACCAGTTTAGACAGTGAATCATTTTATACTGTTCCCCAGGCATTGCTAATCATGGTAATCTAATCTGTTCAAATTAACCCACATGCCACAGTTGCACAGACAATTAACCCTTGTATTTCAGGGGGTTGTGAAAATCAAACATAAACTACATTACCATAATCTTCTCTACATTATGCAGATTGCTTCAGCATGCATAATTGCTTGTAAAGATTTTTCTTTTAAATGGTTTCTCCCAACATTCAGATAACATCTGGGTTAAATTCAGAGGAAAAGAGAAACAACAAAATCAATTCAACTTCTCAATAATTCACCGTACCACACAGAAAATACAAATCTATTTATCATTAAAATCTTGGACTCACAACATTTACTGGATCTGAATCAATGAAGGCAGAACATCTCGTCTGTTTCAACTACAGCAGGAATTCCAAAGGCTATTCCTCTACAGCTCAATTTTCCCTACACTAATGGCCCCATGACATCACTCCCAAACATATAGCCCAGCATAATATTGGGATAGGGGCCCCTTACACTTCACAGGACATCCCACAGGGGCTTTCCAAGAAGAGACTGAAGAGGACTCTGTCAGTGGAGTTAGCACTTGCCTCGCTCCTACACTTGAACATCAAGGAAAGCCAGGATGGACAAGTACAGCTGCAGTACAAGAACAAGGCCAGGTCTTGCTCTCAAGACAGCTCACAAACCTGAGAGCTTGAGGTAAGAATGGACATCAGACATCTCATGGTCTTTGCAGTGTTTTGTGTACTGCTTCACCTAAGGATCTTCCCTTAAAACATGGGCTACCTTGTATTATTTCTATCCATGTCTGCTCAAAATTATTTGGGGAAAGTGGGGTTACTTCTTAATTTAGAAGGACAGACTGAGAAGAAAGGATAATTTCTTACTTGAGTATTACTCAGTTCAGGACAAAATACTCTCAGAGCATGGCTACTTTGGAATTTTCTTCTGATATTGCTTGTGCTTCACGGCCTAGCAGATGTCAGTTTCTGAAAAGAACACAAAAAAAAGTGTTACCTTCTTGACAAGTAATTTGACTTTCATATGACTTAGCTGACTAAAAAAATCACTGCCCTATATCTACCGTCATGAAGGCCTTGTCTTTGTCCAAGACTACATAAAAGCGGACTTCTTTCAGAGCGGGTTCAGACAGCAAAGCTTCTCTGGCAATTGCTAAAATAATTATTTGTGCCCTATCTGCATTGCCTTTTAACTGTCCTGCCTGGAGAAAGTCATAAATTCTATCATAAATTGGAGTGCACAAAAACATCTCAACAAGAGCAAGGATCTGTGAAATAGGGGTTCAAGGACATCTTTTACAGCATATAATGAAATTAATGCTTACCACCCTTGGTGGTCTCGAGACATTCTGATGACCTGCAGTATAGATGCTCACAGAACACCCTAGCCAGAGTACGCCTCCCTGAGGATTTCAGCAATACTCAGGTATGATTTAACACAGAAATAGTCATAGTCAAAGCAGACAGTAGTAATACAAAGTTGGAAAGACAATGATGGTTAAAGAAGCACTGTGACACATTCAAGACTGTATACTGCTTGCAATAGATATAGCTGCCAAAAATTTCTATAACAATTTTTCTTCGGTATGTTGCAGAAGTTTTTTTGTTTTGTTTTTTTTTACTTAAAAACTCAATTTCTTTGATGCACACAGATAACATGGAAAAAAATATTTCTTAATTAAATTGAGAAAGCAGATGGAATCAGGTTCTTAGAGCTTTCTTCACAATTGCATTTACCACCAATGTTTAATCATTGTTAGTAACTGATAATAAGCATATGAACTCAATCTAAGAATGTTAATTCAGAAACTTGAAGGATTGCCACAGTAACTTTCCCTGCACAGCAGTAACAACCCTATCTTTAAGAAAAAGATGCAGTTACAAAAACTAATTCAGACTAAGACCTGCATTCACTGGCAGTAGTAAATTTAGAATGTGGTAGGTATTAAAAGCAAACAGAAGAATCGCTTGCATTCTAGCTACAGGAGCAGTGCATAAAGATGGATCGAGAAAAAATTTATCTGGATAAACGTTTAGTGCATTGCATTCTCATGGCCCAATAATATAATTAGCTCTGCTATGCCTCAAATGACTTCAAAGTTATTGTTAGTTGGTAGTAAATAATCAGGATACTCTTTAAAATACAAAGTACTTATCAACATACTCTAAATAATTTTTTTAATTTAAGAGATTATCTGAAGATCACTGGATAATGCCTTTCGAAGTCCCTTGATGATGTTTCCATCCAACAGTGCAGCCATATGCTTTGTCAACTGAAACATAACTCAGTTTCATGCTGTATTATTAACACATTTTAAACTAGTGTGAATACTTTCATGTGCTAGTTCCAGCCTCACTGCCTATTCACAGTCATTCTTCCCATCTAGAAGGTTTTACTATTTTTCCCATATACTGCTTTTTTTTTGTTTGTTTGTTTTGTTTTTTACTATGTTGTCTTTCTGAGAGTTTTAAGAAATCTCTTTCTGCAGGCAACAGAGGATTGTAAACAGGATAGGATATAAGGATGTCTCCCACGACATCCTTATAACAAAGCTGAGGAAGTGTGGGATAGATGAGTGGACAGTGAGGGGGGTTGGGAACTGGCTGACTGGCAGAGTGCAGAGGGTCGTCATTGGTGGTGCAGAGTCCGGTTGGAGGCCTGTAACCAGCGGTGTTCCTCAGGGGTCAGTGCTGGGTCCGGTCTTGTTCAACATCTTCATCAATGACCTTGATGAGGGGATAGTGGCCACCCTCAGCAAGTTTGC